>CM055122.1:79057825-79657825 GCA_029206835.1 Rana muscosa | reverse complement strand
ACAATGCTTAGAGGCGGCTTTTATGGAGGTTAGTAGATCAACCTGTGGGATGAGCAGAAAGTTTTGTGCTGATAGGATGGTACTTGGTTCCTCTGCTTGAGGGGTCTCGGGAAACATCCTAGAGAGTGCATCCGCCTTCACGTTCTTGGAACCGGACCTATAAGAGATATGAAAGTTAAACCTGGTGAAGAAGAGGGCCCATCGGGCTTGTCTGGGTCGAAGACGTTTTGCTGTTCTCAGATATTCTAGATTCTTATGATCCGTGAATATCATGACAGGGTGAGGGGCTCCCTCCAGAAGGTATCGCCATTCTTCCAGGGCGAATTTGATAGCTAATAGTTCCCGGTCTCCGACGTCATAATTACGTTCCGGAGAAGTTAGTTTACGAGAGGCAAAGGCTACTGGATGAAGAAGGGATTTGGGGCCCTGCCTTTGAGAGAGGATGGCCCCAGTGGCTGACTCTGAAGCATCTACTTCCAGAGTAAACGGTAGTAGCGGATCTGGATGCTTCAATACAGGTGCCGATGTGAATGCATTTTTTAGTTTATCGAAGGCATCCTGAGCTTCTGGTGACCAGTGAAAGCGGTAGCCCTGGCGTGTCAGTTGGGTTATAGGTGCCACAATAGAGGAGAACCCCACAATGAACCTCCTGTAGAAGTTGGCGAAACCTATAAACCGTTGTACCCCTTTCTTGTCTGTTGGGGCTGGCCATTCCTGGATAGCTTTGACTTTCTGCAGGTCCATTGCGACCCCATTGGTAGAAATAATAAATCCCAAAAATTGCACAGTGGTTTTCTCAAAGTCACATTTCTCAGCCTTGAGGTAAAGTCTATGTTCTCGGAGAATAGTGAGGACCTTGATGACATGGATTCGGTGCAGTTCAAGGGAGGACGAAAAAATAAGGATATCGTCTAAGTAGACTACTAGGAAGTCGTCCAGGTGTTCACGGAAAATGTCATTGACCAGGTGCTGGAAAGTAGCTGGGGCGTTGCAAAGCCCGAATGGCATGACCAAGTATTCAAAATGACCGAACCTAGATCTAAAAGCCGTCTTCCATTCGTCTCCAGCCCTGATCCGGATGAGGTTGTAGGCCCCTCGAAGGTCCAGTTTAGAGAAGATCCGAGCTGATCGGAATCGTTGGAACAACTCCGGGATGAGAGGAAGCGGGTATCTATTTTTAATAGTAATTTTATTTAATTCCCTATAGTCGATGCAGGGCCTCAGAGTCCCGTCTTTCTTTTCAACGAAAAAGATTCCGGCACCGGCTGGGGAAGAAGAGGGGCGAATGAATTTCTTTTCCAGATTTTCCTCAATGTAAGACTTGAGGGCCTTCAACTCAGATTCGGACAAGGGAAAGATGCGGCCGAATGGACTTTTGGAGCCAGGCAGAAGGTCAATGGGACAATCGTAGGGACGATATGGAGGTAGGCGGTCGGCCTGCTGTTTGTCGAAGACGTCCCGGAATTCTAAGTATGCTGATGGAACATGTGGTAGGTTATCCGGTTGAGGGGTTAAAGTAGCACAGACAGTTGGAAGTGCGGAAAGACAGTGTTGGGAACAATACGAAGAAGTGAAGTTAACTTCCCTTTTGGCCCAGTTTATATGAGGCTCATGTGCTTGTAACCAGGGGAGGCCCAGGATGATGGGAAACATGGGAGATGGGATGAGGTCAAATCGAAGGTATTCTTGGTGGCCTGAATCCGTGATAGCAAGGACGGGTTTTGTTTCTTGCGTAATTACCCCTGAACGAGGCAGGGATCCATCCGCCAGACGAACCTGAAGATAACGGTCCTTGGTTTGCAGAGGAAAGTGAAGTTGGGAAGCAAGTGAAGAGTCCAGAAAGCAGCTGCAGGCTCCTGAATCAATAATCGCCGGTAGGCGGGTTGCTCCTGTTGGTAGCTGTAGAGAAATAGAAAGAACAACATAAGTCTGTGGTAAGCCAGAAACTTGGTAGTTCAAAGTGTCTTTGAGGGTACACTTACTAGGTCTCACTGGGCAGCTCCGAAGGAAATGGCCAGTACCCCCGCAGTAAAGACACAGATTGGCCTGACGCCTGCGCTGCTTTTCCTCAGGAGAAAGGGGAGGACGAACCAGACCAAGCTGCATGGGTTCAGGTTCGGGAGGAGAAGATGCTGTAGGAACTTGGATGGGTGGATAGGCAGAAGCTGATCGGGGCAAAGTCCAGTTTGGACGGGTAGTCTGGAAACGCTCAGAATGCCGCTCCCGTAGGCGTCTGTCAAGCTGAGTGACAGACTGGATCAAATCTTCCAGAGTAGTTGGAACACCAATCCTGGCCAGCTCGTCTTTAAGAGCCTCAGACAGTCCTTGGCGATATTGGTATTTAAGGGCCGTCTCATTCCAGCCAGTGTCAGCTGACCATTTCTGGAATTCTGCCGTGTAGTCCTCCACCGGCCTTCTCCCCTGGGTTAAACTGTGGAGAACAGACTCAGCTGTAGCTGATCGCTGAGGATCGTCATACAGCTGCGCCATACTCTCGAAGAAGGTGTCCACGGAATCTAGTATGGGGCTGCTTTGCTCCATCAGGCCATGGGCCCAGGCCTGAGGTTCGTCGGTTAGAAGGGAGATGACGAACCCCACCTTTACCACTTCTGAAGAGAAAGTCCTGGGTTGAAGGGCGAAGTAAAGAGAACATGCGTTTTTGAAAGCCCGATATTTCTTACGGACGCCAGAAAATCGCTCAGGCAGGGGGACCCTGGGTTCAGGGGTAGCCATTACTACGGTGGGATTTGCCTGATTTTGAGACGTGGAGGCAACATTGGCAACGGTAGCAGCTGGTGATGCTGGTCCTGTAGCTCCAGTAAGTAGCTGAAAGCGGCCATCCATTTGGACATAACCTTCTTGTAATTTCTGAACCGCATCGGTTAGTGCGGTGACTTGCTGACATAGGGTCTCGAACGGTGAACGCACCCTGTCGGCCTCAGACATCTGGCTGGTTTGTACTGTAAGGGTATGTACTTACCGAGGCCGAGATGCCGAGAGTGGTTCACCTTTGCGACTAGACGCACTCCACCCCCTGGAGTTGAGACAGGGAGTGGATGGCGAGAAGCGGCACCGGCTACCGGCAGGTGGTGGGTACTTGTAGACGGTCCGGTAGTGCTGAGTAGGCTGAAGAACAGGCTTCACGCAGGTACTAGCCGGATTGGTAAAGTTCAAACAGCAGGAGATAATGGAAGCCGGTGCAGGTTGAGTCCGGGTTGCAATTGCAAGGTAACAGTCCCGGCTGGGGGTCTAGCACAGTAAAAGGTAACAAGTCCAGAGAATACCGGAAACCAGGCAGGAGTTCAAAGGAAACGCGGAAGTCCAAAAGGTACAAGCAGGAGGTCAAGGATTGTAGACAGGCAGCAGATCCGAGTCACAGGCCGAGGGTCAAACACAGGAGAAGGCAGAAGTCCGTATAACAAGCCGAGGGTCAGGTCCAGGAGAGAGATCAGAGGAATCAAGCCAGTCCGGGTCACAAGGAGATTTTCAAGATAGTTTTCCAGAGTCTTGGGTGTACAGGAAAGCTGACAAACCAGCAACTTGTCAGTGCAACTGGGTCTCTTTAAATAGGCCCGCCTGGATTCCTATTGGTGCGCCGCCGCGCATGCGCGCGCGCCGCTGCATCAGCGCGCGCACCCGAGAACGTAGAAGCGCTGTCCCGCGCACGCGCCGAAGCATCATTCCGCCGCGCGTGCGCATTGGGCGCTGATTGGCGCTGTTGGACGGATTTCCCTGACACAAATCGAGCAAAGTAATTTCTTGTATTAAGAGAGGTATGGACTCCAGAGAGATAGAGATTTTTCCCCTGTACAAATCATTAGTAAGACCTCATCTGGAATATGCAGTTAAATTTTTGGCACCAGTTCACAAAAAAGGATATTGGGGAACTGGAAAAAGTGCAGAGGAGGACAACCAAACTGATAAGAGACATGGAGGAGCTCAGCTATGAGAAAAGATTTGAGGAACTGAATTTATTCTCTATGAAAAAGGGCAGACTCGATCAAATCAGGAACACCTCATCCCGTTTGTTAAAGTCAAAGAAAAAATGGACAAAGAGTACAGGGGGTACCCTGGGACTTTTGAAGCGGTGTTCAATAGAGATACACAAAGTATTAAAATTATTTAGAGGTTTATTGAAAACAGTAAAAAACACACAAGCATTGGAATAAAATGACCATCCATACTAATATATGACTGGGAAGCCATATGTATGAAAAGCTGCTGTAAAGTCACTCGACTAGTTTCGCTCAGATGAGCTTCTTCAGGAGTTTGTTTGACGTTAAAGCAGATCACTCTAAGAAAATACAAGAATACAATAAGCAAACAAAATGGATGGATAGCAAGTTAGTTTGATTTAGATAGAAACACAATCTAAACAAATATAGCTCAATAGAAGGTGTTCCGGAAATAGAACACCTAAGGAAAATACAAACATATCAGATAAATATATCATAATGGTTGTTATTGAATAATAGTCACGATTTCAACTAGAAAAAAAGAAAAAACTCACCCTAGCTATTAGTTTCAGCCCAACAATGACAGGAGGTCAAAAAAGAAGAATAAAATTAGATACAGGTGGTCACAAAGTGTGTCATAAACCCAATTCTCCAAGACAGTGGTCAGCCCAACAATTGGAGCCATAGAAAGCAAAAGGCAATGTAGATCTACAGATTAATATAGGAAAAAATATGAATAAAGAAAATAATTGGACCCAACACAAGGGTCCCAGGATAATGAAGTTCTCTCTTACATGATCCCAAAACAATCAAGTCCAATCCTGGGGTACGCTTGATCACCAAATTCTCCAGTCAACACCAACAAATTCGATCGATCCTAGAGAAATACTGGTATTTATTAACCAGTGATGATCTGGTGTCAAAACATATCAAGTCTTACCCCGAGATTACTTTTAAGAGAGCCCGTTCTTTACGGGATAACCTAGTGCACAGTCACCATGCTCCCCAAACATCGCCCTCTTTTGATCTCAAAGGTTCTAGACCATGTCACAGATGTCCGTTCTGTAGGTACATTCATTCTTCACAAACTGTGACTCTCCCGAATGGACTTACCCACAGACCTAGATTCTCTGTGACTTGTCAATCTATGGGTATTGTTTACCTAATGCAATGTGAATGCAAAGCCTTCTATGTGGGCAAAACAAAGAGACCTTTTTTCCACCTAATTCGAGATTATGTCTCTCTAATTAAAAAAGAAAATATGGAGACACCATATATATATATATATATATTTTCACTAAACTCATACCATAATTGACATTCTACAGCCTTGGCCAAAAGAATTAAGCTGGGTTCACACTATTGCCACATGCGGCTCACAGCAGGGGTCTGGTGTGTCCCCGTTCATCGTTTCAGGTCTGATTTCAGCACAAAATTGTGGGCTGAATTCGGACCTGAAACGGACCAAAAGACGCACATGACCCCTGTGCAAATTCGCACCGGAGCCGCAGCGGTGATATGTGAAACGGCTCCATAGAGTGACAGTCACAATCTCCTACCATGGGAATGGGAAACCCGCATCCAATTCACATAGGTGTGAACCTAGCCTTAAGAATGACACAAATATAAATTTTCACAAAGTCTGCTGCCTCAGTTTTTATGATGCCAAATTGCATATACTCCAGAATGTTATGAAGAGTGATCAGATGAATTGCAATTAATTGCAAAGTCCCTCTTTGCCATGAAAATGAACTTAATCCCCAAAAAAACATTTCCACTGCATTTCAGCCCTGCCACAAAAGGACCACTGACATGTCAGTGATTCTCCCATTAACACAGGTGTCAGTGTTAACAAGGACAAGGCTGGAAATAACTGTAACGATGATTGAGTTAGAATAACAGACTGGAAGCTTCAGGCTGGGTTCACACTCAGGGGTCCGATGTTTTCCTGTTCACTGTTTCAGGTCCGAATTTGTTCCAAATTTTTGGCTTAATTCGGACCTGAAACGGACCAGAAGACGCACAGGACTCATCTACAAACCGCTCCGCAGCCATCACGGGGCTGTGTAAAGCAGCTCATTTGAGAGCCGGTCAGTCTCCTGACATGTGAATTGGGGAAACCCACATCCAATTCGCACAAGTGTGAACCCAGCCTTAAAAGGAGGCTGGTGCTTGAAATCATTGTTCCTCCTCTGTTAACCATGTTTACCTGCAGGGAAACAGGTACAGTCATCATTGCTTTGCACAAAAAGGGATTTACATATTGCTGCTACTAAGATTGCACCTAAATCAACCATTTATCGTATCAAGAGCTTCAAGGAGAGAGGTTCAATTGTTGTGAAGAACAGGGCTCCCAAGAGAGTCCAGCAAGTGCCAGGACTGTTTCCTATGGTTGATTCAGCTGCGGGATTGGGGCACCACCAGTGCAGAGCTTGCTCAGAAATGGCAGCATGCAGGTTGGAGTGTATCTGCATGCACAGTGAGACGAAGAGTTTTGGAGGATGGCCTGGTGTCAACGAGGGCAGCAAAGAAGCCACTTCTCTCCAGGAAAAACATCAGGGACAGACTGATATTCTGCAAAAGGTACAGGGATTTGACTGCTGAGGACTGGGGGAGTCATTTTCTCTGATGAATCCCCATTACGATTGTTTGGGGCATATGGAAAAAACCTTGTCCAGAAAAGAAAAGGTAAATGCTACCATCAGTCCTGTGTCATGCCAACAGTAATGCATCTTGAGACCATTCATGTGTGGGGTTACTTCTCAGCCAGGCGAGTAGGCTCATTCACAATTTTGCCTAAGAACACAGCCATGAATAAAGAATGGTGAAAATGGTACAAAAACATCCTCTGAGAGCAACTTCTCCCAACCATCCAAGAACAGTTTGGTGATGAACAGTGTCTTTCAGCATGATGGAGCACCTCGCCATAAGGCCAACGTGATAACTAAGTGGCTTGGGGAACAAAACATCAAATTATTGGGTCCACTGCCAGGAAACTCCCCAGACCTTAATCCCATTGAGAATTTGTGGTCAATCCTCAAGAGGTGGGTGAACAAAAAAAAAACCACAATTTCTGACAAACTTCAAGCATTAATTATGCAAGAATGGGCTGCCATTAGTCAGGATGTGGCTTAGAATTTGATTGACAGCATGCCAGGGTGAATTGTAGAGGTCTTGAAAAAGAAGCGGCAACACTGCAAATATTGACTCTTTGCATAAATTTTATGTCATTGTCAATAAAAGCCTCTGCTTGTACTTCAGTATACTATAGAAACATCTGACAAAAAGATCTAAAAACACTGAAGCAGCAGACTTTGTGAAAATTTATATTTGTCATTCTCAAAACTTTTGGCCACCGCTGTAGGTGCCATAAAGGTCCTTGCTGAGGCACTTCTTGCCATGGGGTGACAACGCTCTGTCCCTGTCTCTCTAGTTTGTTGTCACCTTGTCACAAGCCCTTGCAAAAGAGATTACAGATGGCTGTGCAGATGCTTATTTCACAGGTATGTTCTGCCATCATCATAATTGGGCAGCCCACCCTGAAAAATGCCACGCAGCTGCCACAGAAACACATTTTTGTAGACGGGAAGAAGCTGCTTAGAGGCAGCAAGAGAATTTTGGCACTGAGATCCAATAATGGATGGAAAAAAAGGTGAAAACAGCATTTCTTTATCGTACATCACGGGACACAGAGCCTCATAGTAATTACTAAGTGGGTTATATTCCACCTTCAGGTGCTGGACACTGGTGTAATCCATTAGAAAGGAAGTTGCCTCCCTATATAACCCCTCTTATACTGGGAGCACCTCAGTTTTTTCTCCAGTGTCTAAGGTGTTGGTCACAAGTGAAGATGTGCTCTGAGGAGCTCCACTGGAGGGATCCATGCTGGATTTAAATAGCCTCCATAAAGACCAGATCCATCCAAAGTGCCATTAAGGCCTAAAAGGATGGTACCTGGGGCCTTTTATCCGAAGCATGAGGTTTTGCTTGTAATGCTTCTCTTCGGAGGGCTGGATCCTGGTTTCCAGTACTTTGGTTATGACCACATACCAAAGATTTTCTGTCAGGATGCGGTACAGGTCCAGGGGAGTGGGAAACCCTGTCTAGGAACCCGGTCCCTGAAGGTCTGTTGACTTAACCCGCCGTGATGGGTGAAGATTGGGTCTGTCTGTGCTCAGCAGTATCCTGCGGCGGGGATAAGGTAAGTGAATACAATCCTAGGTAAATATCTTAAGAATTATCTTCCATGAGTAGCTGCATGTCTTATCTGTTTTCCATCACTAGAGGCAGTAAAGAAACATACCTGGTGTTTCACTTACCATGCTTTCCAGGAACGAAAGCTCAGTGTCAGCCGGTCTGTTGAGCGGCCCACTTCCTCCACTTCAGGCTCTGCCACAGTTGTGGGGGGTGTCCCTTGTAGTCCGAGGTCCATGGCGCTCCTTTTGGGGGGATCTCTCTCTCCCCCGCCTCCACCATTTCCCTACGCGCGAGCGAAGGGGGCGCGCTCTTGAAGCCGGTAGGCGGGGGGAGGGGATGTGGTTGCCGCTTGCGCGCGCGTGCACACCTGCTCTTAGTGCAGGCGCAGGGCAGGCCTTTCAAAAAAAAACAAACAGATGCCAGAGCTCTGTAAAGCCAGAGGGACACAGCAGCTTGGGGCACGTAAGCACCTCCTGTGTGTTGGATACAGACATACCTAAGACGCCTACTCAGCATCGGGCTGTGCAGATTAGCAGGCATTGTTTGTTTTTTTCTAGACTAAGTTCAGCTGTTGATGCACCTGTGTTAATTTACTCTGATTTTAGCTTAGGACTATATCTCCCTGTAGAAAAGGTTCAGGGGCAGGAAACAAATATATAAAAGGGCACCAAGGTATCACCATCTGAATCTTGTGGCCCTAATCAAGCCTGCATGATACCATCCTCCCCTGTAGAGACTTGAGGCAGCCGCACAGGTTAAGCCATCGGCCCTGTCAACATTTCAGCATATGTCAGTTTGGATGTTTTTTTGCATTGCATTTGTTGGTCTATAAGAGGTTAACTGCTATAATCGCAGCATCCTCACAAGGAGCAGAAACCGGGGTGTGCCTCTTCCCCTGCTCTAAATCCTCAAACAAGAGGATTAAAGTCCTGAGGATGAAAGTTCACTGTCAGAGGACAGGGAACAGGTGCAGTCTAATGAGGCGGAGGTATAAAAAGCCTCACAAGTTCTGGAGTTGCAGCTGCAGTCTTTTTCAGAGATTCTATAACTTACCCTCAGCCTAGACGGCCAAAGCCTCGGTCTCCTCCTTGGTTTTTTTTTATAAAAATTCCCATAGGTTGCTTGTACCTTCCCACTCCATCCATTACTGCAACAGTTTATTTCTGCTGGTTGGGCACCGGCATAAGCTGTTTTTTTCTCCTCCTAAAAACTCTAGCCGAGGAGTATAGGTTTCTAGAAAACCTCCACAGGATCCTCACACTGGTGCTGGCTTCAGGCTAGCCAAACGCACAAACTGCTGGGATGCCCAGTTGCTGGTGCACATTGTTGCTAACGCACAACAGCTATATCGCATGATTGCGGAAACTCACGTCTGTGGAGGATAACTTCCTCTTTACCAGTCCACATGTTTGCATAAAATACATGAGTTTGGAATGTACAAAATGCATGTGGGGTAAAAACAAGTAACAGAACGTGTTTATTATTGATCACATAAAGATACATGTTTCTGTTTGTATGGATATACATGTTTTTTACATAGTCGCATGAGGATGCTTGGTCACATTAAAGTGCTTAAATAGCACGGAGAGGCTTGCTTGCATAAAAATGCTTGATTGCATAAAAATGCTGGATCACACAAGGATGCCTGATCACAAAAGGGTACTTGATTACCAAAGGATACTTGGTCACACAGAGAGGCTTGTTTTCACAGAAATTTCTAAAATCGCTTAAAAATGCTTGATTGCATAAAGATTCTGGATAACAGGGGTGCTTGATCACACGAGAGTCCTTTGTCACACAACGGTGCTTGTCCGCACAGTAGTGCTTAAAATGCATAAGATGTTTGATCGCATAAAAAATGCTGAATCGCATAAGGATGCATGATCGCCTAAAGTTGCATGTTTGCCTAGATTTTGCATGGTTGCATTATGAGGCATGATAATTTCAGTTTCCTTAATTATACAGGATTCCTTGTGTTCACATAGGAATATGTGTCTGCATGGGTTCATGTTGCATAACACGTTCATAAACGCATGCTTGCTTACAAGATGCCCATTCCATAGCACACGTGCTATATGTATGCGTGTATACAGCGCACACTTTTTTATGTTTTGCCTAAAACATATTTGTATGAATTCATGCTTCCATGAACGCACGCTTCCATAGAGGCATATGGCTTTAACACTTGCCACATACAGATATGGGGAGCCATTTGCATATGTGTTTATTTACATGGGACTGCAGAGGTTGTCTGCGTTTCGAAGGGGAACAGCACCTCTTCCAGTTGGTGGTCTTTGGGTTAGCCACCATGCCCGGGTTTACAGGGTGCTAGGACCCGCATCTAGCAGGTCTAAAAGCCCAGGGTATAGCAGTAATGGAATACCGAGGCAATCTGCTGCTGATAGATCAGTCAGTAGCATGGCTGGACTTAAGTGTGTCCAGCATGGTCAAGTATCTTGAACTCCTGAGTTAGGATCCCAGTCTAAAGGTACATTCTTACGTTCAGTAAGAAGCTTGGAATGTTTGGGACGTAGCCCAAAAAGGAGAGTTTTTTGCCTCAGACAAAGTCAGCGCTATAAGAAAGCTGGTCTATGTGGTCAAGGCAAGGAAGAGTTCCTTACATTTACCTTTTGCTTAAGGTGCTAGGAAAGATGGTGGCTTCATTCAAAGCGGTTCCCTATGCTCAGTTTCATTCAAGGCTGTTATAAACATTATTCTGTCGGCCTGGAACAAGTAGATCCTAACCTAGCATTATCCAAAGAGTCTGGTCCCAGGGATACGCTGGAGTCTCAGTTGGTGGTTCTTAACCAAAAGATTGGCAGAAAGGAAGATCCTTCATGCCGGTTACCTGGGAGGTGGCGGCTACGAAGGCTGGCCTCTAGGGTTGGAGATCAGGCCTGGAAGAGACCACTGCCCAGGGGAAGTGGTCAAGCTCCAAGTGAGCCTTATCCATCAACATTCTAGAGCTACGGATGGCACATCTGGCTTAAGTGCCTGGGCGTTTAGGTTGCAGGATTGTTCTTTCAGAGTACAATCCAACAATGCCACACCAGTGATTTACTTTGTTTACCAAGGAGGCACTAGAAGTCAAGCAGCCAGAGGGAATTGAGCCATATTCTGGCTTGGGCAGAGGAGCTTGTGCCTTGCCTATCGACAATCTTCCTTTCATGAAATGGAGATTTGTCAGTCTCTGGAGCCGTCAACAATTGTTCCCGGGAGAATGGCCTCTACATCCCCGACTTTTTTCTTTTAAATGCCAGGGAAAGGGTACCCCGGACATAAAATTTATTGGCTTCCAAGTTTAACAAGAAGTTGGACAGCTTTGTGTCAAGGACAAAGGATCCACTCGCATACAAGACAGATGCATTAGTGACCCCGGGGGACCAGTTGTCACTGGTTTATGCGCTCTCTCCCCCCAGTGCCACAACTACCGTGGCTTTTATGCAACATCAGAGGGGAACGGAAGCCGGACAAATAGCTCCGGCATGACCCAGAAGACCTTGCTGTGCAGGGATCGTAAGGGAGGTAGTAGAGGACCCAGGGTCCCTTACATCTTGTCCAGACCTACTTCGCAAGGGGGTATTCCATCCTGTCTTGCAAACATGGAAATTAATGGTCTGGCTGTTTTAGCCCGCAATCTTGAGGATCGGGGCTTTCAGGATCAGTGGCAAATTACCCTGATTCATACAGGAGAGCTGGCCTCCAGGACCATGTATCATAGGATCTGGAAGGCCCATGTTTCTGGTGTGAAACCAAGAGGTGGCATCCTTGGAAGTATGTCATAGGTAAAATTCTTACCTTCCTACTTTAGGAAAGGAGATGAAGCTAGCCTTAAGTTCCATCAAGCATCTGATCTCGGCCTTGTCAGTATTTTCAAAGGCCGCTTGCTTTGCACTCTTTGATCCGGGCCTCTATACAAGGGGTAACGCATATAAGTCTGCCAGTTAGGTCGCCCTTGTGCTCGGGGGATTTAGTCTAGTTTTGTCGGCTTACAAGGTCAGCACCTTGGGCCGATACACCATATTTCCCTTCATCCTTCTAACAAGGGAATTGGTGTTCTTGGTTGCGGTAGCCTCCGCAAGAGAGTTTTCAGTATTGGCAGCTTTCTTTGTATAGAGCCATACTTAATTATTCTTAAGGATAGGCTGATGCTAAATCCTCACCCAGCCTTATTTCCTAAAAGGATCTAGTTTTCTTTTGAATCAAAACGCTTCTTGCCTTCCTTTTTTTCCAGAACCTTGTTCTACGGAAGGAAAAGTTATAAATTTTCTCTCAATATAGATGAGAGCAGTTAAAAATCTATTTGAAGGTTTCAGATACAGGAAACTGACATTTTGTTGTGCTGCCAGAAGACCCTAGAAATGGGCAGGCAGCGTTCAAATCGGCTATTAAAATGGTTACACTCTCTCATTAGAGTGAGAGCAGTCAAGGCCTATCTGAAGCGGCTGCTCAGATACGGAAAACTGATGTTTGTTGTACAGGAGGCCCCGGGAAAGAGCAGGCAGCGTCTAAATCAACTGTTTCCACGTGGCTTCATCAGGTTATGATTCAGGCTTATGGTTTAAAGAGAGGGTTTTCCCCTGTTCCTTTTAGAGTGCACCCTACCAGGATAGTAAGCGCTTCATGCGCGGTGCATTACCAAGCCTTTATGACTCAGATTTGCAAGGCCGCAACTTGGTCGTCGGTGCATACGTTCACTAATTTCTATCAGGTGAATGTAGGATGGCAAGAGGATGCCGCTTTTTGGCGCAGTATGCTGCAGGCAGAAGTATAGGTCCTCACGTCTGATGGCGGTCTGCGTTATTTGTGACTCCCTCCCCTCAATAGGCATTGCTTTGGGACGTCCCACTTAGTAATTACTATGAGGCTCTGTGTCCCGTGATGTACTATAAAGAAAATAGGATTTTTATAACAGCTTACCTGTAAAATACTTTTCTTGGAGTACATCACGGGACATAGAGCTCCTGCCTCTCTTGTTTGGGGATATTGGGACACTTATTGCTTTGCTACAAAAACTGAGGTGCTCCCAGTATGGGAGGGGTTATATAGGGTGGCAACTTCCTGTCTAATTGATTACACCAGTGTCCAGCACCTGAAGGTGGAATATAACCCACTTAGTAATTACTATGAGGCTCTGTGTCCCGTGATGTACTCCAAGAAAAGGATTTTACAGGTAAGCTGTTATAAAAATCCTATTTTTGTAAAAGAAAAAAAATGGCAAATGTTTGTTATACAGTGCTTTAGGAAGCTAAATGTCATCCAGTTAGGGTTGAGATCTACTTAAAACCATAGCAGTAATTACATTTTAGGGTACACATTATTGTACTAGGATCAGTGCAAAGTAGCTTCAATACATTTTTTTCAATATTAGAAGATTACTGGATTATTGAATTCATGTTATTCATCAATGTCATATTTAGACTTTCATGTTTGTACTGTTTTTTGTCCCATTTTATTTATTAAACATTAGTTGGATGAATGTCCAGAAGCATTCATCTTGGCTGCACAAATTATCCCTGTTTTTTCTCTAATACTAAGAATTCTCATGATTGTCAGCTCTGTCGAATGGCCAAAATGTGCCATATTTTTCTGAAATGCCTCAATCGGTAAACATACCACTTCTTGACCACTAGATGGCAGTGACAGTCATAAGTCGTAGCATTAGAGAGAGAAAATTTGTGCAGCCTGGATGAATGCTTGTGACATGGAAATATAATTTTGCTCATCACAATGTTTTTTTTTTAAATTGCATCAAAATTCTTTGGACATTAAATTAGATTTGCAAATACCGTATTTATCGGAGTATAACACGCACAGGCGTATAACATGCACCCCAATTTTAAGAGGCAAGTTTAAGGAAAAAATGTTTTCACAGCCCCCTTTACAGTACACAGCCCCCCCCCAGTACACAGCACCCTGACCCCTGCACAGTACACAGCCCCCCCATCTATTATACAGCCTCCTCCCTAGTACACAGCCCCCAATCCAGTATACAGCCCCCTCCCCAGTACACAGCCCCCCATCCATTATACAGTCCCCTTCCCCAGTACACAGCCCCCCCATCCATTATACATCCCCCTATCCAGTACACAGCCCCCCATCCATTATACAGCCCCCCAGTCTCCTGGGACAGCGCTGCCTGCATTCTCTACAGTTAAGAAAAAAAAATCACTTTCAGCCCCTTCCACACTGCTCCTCCTGTGTCACTCCTATTGCAAAACGAAGCTTCCATATACCTCAATAGCTCTGTTTTTTTTCACTGACCTGGTCACATGACTGCTCTCCTCTGGTGTTACATAGATGGTCATGTGACTGCTCTCCTCCTCCAGTCAAAGCTACACTCGGAGGAGGAGGAGAGCAGCCAGAAAAAACAGCTATTGAGATATTTACAAGCTTCATTTTACAATGACACTTACACAGGAGGAGCGATGTAGAAGGGGCTGGCAAGTGATTTTTTTCTTAACTTCAGACTATGAAGGGAGCGCTGTCCCAGGGCCAGGAGAGGCGGCACAGCCGGCCTGACCCCCCCCCCCGATGGGTGGCTCCTGGGGCGGATCGCCCGATCCCCGCCCACTGTTGGTAAAACATGATATCGGCATATAACACGCAGGCACTGTTTACCCTCTGTTTTCAGGGGAAAAAAGTGTGTGTTATACACCGATAAATACGGTATATTTCATGCAGCGTTAAGGCTCTCTTAACACTAGTGTTATTTGAGATGCAACTTGAGTCATGCAGAGTCTCATGACAATGGAAATCACATTGTTTTCAATGGAGCCTGTTCACATAAATGCTAAGCATGGTGCGTTTATGGAAAAGGTACCTGTACTACTTTGGTGTGATTCCAGCATGATTTTTTCCCCATAGAATATGTAAACCACTTCACAGTAGCATTGAAGTTGCATCACATAATCAAACTAAACATCAGATCAAAATTGGATTGCTGCAGTGTGAACTTAGCTCAAAGTCTAATTTATGTATGTTTATGTATGTACAGTATATATGGTTGTGGACTTCCTAGCATTAGGTTATTTAACCACTTGCTGCCCGCCCTATAGCGGATTGACGGCGGCAAAGTGGTTTCAAAATCCTGACTGGACGTCATATGACGTCCTCAGGATTTTGAGCCGCTGCGCACCCCCGGGGGCGCGCATCGCGGCGATCGTTGTTGCAGGGTGTCAGTCTGACACCCCGCAACACCGATCTAGGTAAAGAGTCTCCGACGGAGACTCTTTACCACGTGATCAGCCGTGTCCAATCACGGCTGATCACGATGTAAACAGGAAAAGCCGGTCATCGGCTTTTCCTCACTCGCGTCTGTCAGACGCGAGTAGAGGAGAGCCGATCGGCTGCTCCTCTGACAGGGGGTTTGTGCTGATCGATTATCAGCGCAGCCCCCCTCCCCGAGGATGCCCACACTGGACCACCAGGGATGCCACTGGACCACCAGGGATGCCCACCACCAGGTATGCGTCCCTAGACCACAGGGATGCCATTCTGTGCCCCTAATGGATGCCAATCAGTGCCCACAATGGATGCCAATCAGTGCCCACAATGGGCATCACTGATTGGCACTCATTATTGTTTGGTACTGATTGGCATCCATTAGTAACACATTACAGTACAGTGCCACCTATCAGTGCCCATCCATGCCACCTATCAGTGCCCATCCATGCCCATCCGTGCCACTTATCAGTGCCCATCCATGCCGCCTTCCGGTGCCCATCCGTGCCGCCTACCGGTGCCCGTCCGTGCCGCCTACCGGTGCCCATCCGTGCTGCCTATCGGTGCCCATCCGTGCCGCCTATCAGTGCCCATCCGTGCCGCCTCATTGGTGCCCATCAGTGCCGCCTTATCAGTGCCCGTCAGTGCAGCCCCATCAGTGCCCATCAGTGAAGGAGAAAACGTACTTATTTACAAAGTTTTGTAACTGAAACAAAAAAAATGTTTTTTTTTTCAAAATTTTCGGTCTTTTCTTAATTTTTTTAGCAGAAAAAAAAATCACAGAGGTGATCAAATACCACCAAAAGAAAGCTCTATTTGTGGGAACAAAATGATAAAAATTTAGTTTGGGTACAGTGTAGCACAACCGCGCAATTGTCATTCAAAGTGCAACAGCGCAGAAAGCTGAAAATTGGTCTGGGCAGGAAGCTGTATAAGTGCCCAGTATGGAAGTGGTTAAAGATAACCTTTTTAATTGTATAACTCTCTACTGCCAGGCTTACAATGTGTTGGCTGGACAGCATCCATCATTAGATACATTATTTGTTTCTAGAGCACTGCATTCACTCTGCATTTTTAATGGTTTGCCAGCAGGCAATATTTAACCACTTCCATACCGGGTCATTGTAAAATGACGCCGGCAGGAACCCTCTCTTCCTCCGGGTGAATGTCATATGACGTCCTGGGTTTGAGGGGGGATATCTGAATGATGCCTGCAGCTAGAGGCATCATTCAGATATCCTTGTCTTCAGCCGGCGATTCTGCGCACCATAAGAATGATCATAGCGGCGGTTTCGCCGCTTGATCGTTCTTATAGGCGGCGGGAGGGGACATCCCCCGCCATCCGGTGCTTCTCCGGGCTCTCCCGTGCCATTGCGGCTAGTAAGCATGAGATCGGTGAATTTTTTTTCACAATCTCATGCTTTCCAGCCTGGAGGAGAGATGTGGGGTCTTATTGACCCCGCATCTCTCCCATAAAGAGGACCTGTCACACACATTCCTATTACAAGGGATGTTTACAATCATTGTAATAGGAATAAAAGTGGTAAAAAAAAAAAATTAAAAGTACCGAAGTTTGTCACCATTCCATGAGTGTGCGCAATTTTAAAGCGTGACATGTTAGGTATCTATTTACTCGGCGTAACATAAGCTTTCATATTTTACAAAAAAATTGGGCTAACTTTACTGTTTTGTTATTTTTTAATTCATGAAAACATTTTTTTTCCAAAAAAAAGGCGTTTGAAAAATTGCGTAAATACCGTGCAAGATAAAAAGTTTCAATGACCGTCATTTTATTCCCTAGGGTGTCTGCTAAAAAATACATATATAATGTTTGGGGGTTCTGAGTAATTTTCTAGCAAAAGAATGATGATTTGTACATGTAGGAGAGAAGTGCCAGAATAGGCCCGGTATGGAAGTGGTATAAAAAGCCCTGTATGGAAAGGGTTAAACAAGTAACATGCCATTATGCGTCTATAGATAATGTTATGGTAATATGATTCGCCAGCATCTAATAATGATTCAGATTTGCCTGTAACTGTTGCCACGTTAGCTGGCTCTTTTGATAGTTCGCGGGACCTGTTGTCCCATGTAAGTTTGGAATGCCTGTTGGCACCCCAGTGTTTGAGATTACAAGAGGTTTACACGCAGATGGGTGCCCAGTCCATCAGGCAGTTGGCCTGCAACGGATAAGATCTTCACATTTGTTTGCCGCACTGTTGTGCGCTTTAGGTTGCTACTATGCGAAAATTTGTTCCAGAGCAGACAGTTTCTATTACCAAACTTGTGGAGTTCCAGTTCTATTTAATACCTGGCTGAATATACTGCTTCCATTGTCATGCCAGTCTGACATTGAAACCCCTAGCACATGGCGGGAGGTGGGTGGGTGGGGTGGAGGCTGTTTTCCCCTTGTTGGATATGTGTTTGACACCCCTTGATGGAGACAGTTAGTGTTGTCATGGAATCATTAGGGGGTTGCAAGACCCTCTGAAACGCACTATGGTATCATCCCTGATGAAGAAACGTTTGCCCACCATTTGTGCCTTACAAGAGACTCATCTTACAGCTGATTCTGAATCCTGTTTGAACTATCCGTGGGTGGGTAGAGCGTATCACTCCACTCACACTTCATATTCCAGGGGTGTGAGTGTGTTGATACATAGCTCCATAGATTATGAGGAGCTTAGCTCTGCGATTGATACTGATTGTAGATATGTGTTTCTTTTATGCAGGTTGTTTGCTCTCAAATGTATTCTTGCTTTTGTGTATGTACCCCCCCCCCCCCATACAATAACCAGGTACTGAGAGCTTTGGTGGAGTTTCAGGTGCGATTCCCGGAGGTGCCTTTTATACGCCTTCAGGGATTTCAACTGTTACACAGACCATTTGTTGGATAAGCATCCTTCGGGGGGAGGAGGGAGGGGAACGAATCGCACTGCCCTAAGGACATTTATAGAGGAGGTGGGGTGGAAGGACCCATGGAGGGCAAAGAATCCGGGTACGAAGCAATTCTCGTGTTTCTCCAAGAGCTGTTCATCTTTGTCCAGGATATATCTATGTCTATGTTCTTATGCCGCTGAACGATACATTTCGGAGGTGGGGTATGCTCCTAGAAGTGTGTCGGATCACTCCCCACTAATTGTGTCCCTGGAGGTGCGTCCCCCTTCCGTGGTAGCCACTGCTCTGTTGAAGATGGACGCCATTTGGTTAAATCTCTTCCCTTCCCATGAGCAAATAGAATCCCGTATTTTAGATTTTTGGCGCATCCATGCTGCCTCTGAAAACGTGGCCATGGCTTGGGAGGCCTTTAATGCCGTCTTGAGAGGCCTATTTATTACAGAGATCCAAGCCATTAAGAGGCAGACAAATGCTCAGAGGGAGGGAATGGAACTGTTGGCTAAGAAGCTAGAGGATACTTTTATTGCAGACCCGTCTGAACCTAACAGGGGGGCGTGGCTTTCCACGAAGGATGCTCTGTACCGTGTCACGACCTCTGGGGTGGAGAGGAAACGGTTCTTTCAGAGGGCAGCATTCTATGAGGAGGGCGAGCACACTTAATGCATGTTAGCAACTATTTCCCACTCCTAACAGCTGTCCCCTTCAATTGGGGCGCAATGCACTCGTTCTGGTGGGTTGACTAGCTCCCTGGACCAAATTCTGTCAGAAGTTGTGAGTTTTTACTCCTCCTTGTATGAATCGAAACAAACATACTCGTTAGAGTCTTTAGCTGAATACTTAGACCCTGTCCACTTGCCTACCTTGTCAGCCTCCGATAGGGAGATGCTTGACGCCTCTTTGACCCTGGGTGAGTTGCAGACGGCGACCAGTTTGTTCCCTAACTCGAAAGCCCAGAGGGACGATAGGCTCCCTATAGAGGTATACAAGCAGTATGGGGAACCAATGCTCCCGCACCTATTGAGAGTGTTTAATGCTGCAAAAGAAGCCAGTACCCTCCCCCAGTCTATGACCAGAGCTAACATAGTATTGATTTTGAAGCCGGATAAAGACCCTCTTGATCCGGGATCGTACCGGCCCATCTCTCTCCTGCAAAATGACGTAAAGATCCTAGCCAAAGTCTTAGCTGTACCATTAAATAGCGCCATTTCCACCATAATTCACTCGGACCAATCCGGGTTTATGCCCCAAAAGTCGATTGCAATTAATCTGCGGAGGCCCTTTCTCAATATCCAATCTCGGGCGGACAACATAGGGGACCGAGCATTGCTATCCTTGGATGCCCATAAGGCGTTTGATAGCGTCGAGTGGGAATATCTTTGGGCGGTAATGAGGAAGTTTGGGTTTGGGAATGAGTTTATTGCATGGATACAGCTCTTGTACTCATCCCCAGTAGCGGCTATACGGGAGGGGGGGGAGGGTTTCACATACATTTAACTTACATAGAGGTACGCGACAGGGCTGCCCCTTGTCCCCCCTCCTATTTGCCCTGGCCATTGAGCCCCTAGCTGCCATAATCCGGGTCTGTCCCTCAGCACAGGGATTTCACTATGGAGATCTTCAGGAGAAGATCATGCTATATGCCGATGACACCATGCTGCTCCTTGGTGACTTCACTGACGGAGGCCATGAATGTTGTGCGGCGGTTTGGAGAATACTCGGGTCTAGTTATTAATTGGACCAAGTCCTCTCTCCTATTGTTAGACCGTAGGCCTTCTTCATCCCCACTGACCATGCAAGACATCCCTGTTTCCACGTCCTTTAAGTATCTTGGCATCCAGGTTACCGCCTGTTTGCTGGGCAATGTCAACCTCAACCTCCCCCCTCTGATCAATCGCTGCCGCGATCGGGTCAAGGTGTAGAGCAAGCTCAGGCTGTCCCCAGTGGGGAGGGTAAACTTGATAAATATGATTCTCATGCCACAACTACTCTATGTGCTTCACAACTCTCATATGGTCATTCCCCTGAAAAAATTTTGAATTATTAATTCAATCTTTCGATCACTTATATGGCCCACAAAGCCCCCTAGAGTCAAACTTGAGCAACTCCAACGCTCAAAGAACACCGGTGGCTTGGCATTGCCCAATCCCTGGTTGTGCTACCTATCTTCCCAAATGCAACATATTGCACAAGTTATATGCCCTCGACAGGACCTGGCACTGAACTTGCTGGACCCTTCAGTCCAGCTACTCAGTTTAATGACTGGGGGGGGGGTGGTCGGATGGTCTGGAGGCCCTGCGGTACACTAAATCTAATAAGCTTTTTCCCATGTACACTCTCATGCAGAAGATTTGGAACAAGGTCAGGATGCTTCAGGGGGTGACTGGGTTTACCTACTACAGCCCTATTTGGGACAATCAATACTACCAGGAAATAGCTAAATTACCTTATGGTCTGAAATGGAAACAAAATGGTGTGTAGGGGTGTCGAATTTAATCGTTGCATCGGTGCATCGCGATTCGGGCGTCCCCGATGCGGCACCGATGCAGGGAAACCCATTAATCGCTTCCTGGCGATGTCTAGCCCCGCCCCCTCCTCCCGGGAGATATGTTGCCTTTTTTTTTTTCTCCTATGACGCGGTCATGTGACTGCCCTCTCTCCTCTCTGCTTTCACGTCTCACGTCTCTCCTGGCGTCAGAGACGTGAAAGCAGAGAGGCGAGAGGGCAGTCACATGAGCGCGGCATTGTACACAGCACCCGCCGGATTCTGTTCCCTCTGTCACTCGGCTATCGGATCTCCGCCCCCCCCTCAGCCCTGTACATTGCCGCTCTCTCCTAGTACTCACGAATGCAAATTCTTCTAATACCGCCCCGCCTCTCCAGCACCGCTCACGCCTACGCCTCACGAATGCTAATGAGCAGAGGGCTGGAGAGGCGGGGCGGTATTAGGAGCATTTGAATTCGTGAGGAAGAGTAGGAGGGAGCAGCAATGTACAGGGCTGAGGGGGCGGAGTTCCGATAGGAGCCGAGAGACAGGGGGGAACAGAATCCGGTGGGGGAACCATTCTAAATCTCGGCACAACAGGTATTATTTTTTTATACTTACCTGATAATCTCATGTAGCATGTCCGCAGTCTGACCATCTCATGTAGCGTGTCCACAGTCTGACCATCTCATGTAGCATGTCCGCAGTCACTGACCATCTCATGTACTATGTCCGCAGTCACTGACCATCTCATGTACTATGTCCGCAGTCTGACCATCTCATGTAGCGTGTCCGCAGTCTGACCATCTCATGTAGCATGTCCGCAGTCACTGACCATCTCATGTACTATGTCCGCAGTCACTGACCATCTCATGTACTATGTCCGCAGTCTGACCATCTCCTGTATCATGTCCGCAGTCTGACCATCTCCTGTATCATGTCCGCAGTCTGACCATCTCATGTAGCGTGTCCGCAGTCTGACCATCTCATGTAGCATGTCCGCAGTCTAACCATCTCATGTAGCGTGTCCGCAGTCTGACCATCTCATGTAGCATGTCCGCAGTCTGACCATCTCATGTACTATGTCCGCAGTCACTGACCATCTCATGTAGCGTGTCCGCAGTCTGACCATCTCATGTAGCATGTCCGCAGTCTGACCATCTCATGTAGCATGTCCGCAGTCACTGACCATCTCATGTAGCGTGTCCGCAGTCTGACCATCTCATGTAGCATGTCCGCAGTCTGACCATCTCATGTAGCATGTCCGCAGTCTGACCATCTCATGTACTATGTCCACAGTCACTGACCATCTCATGTAGCGTGTCCGCAGTCACTGACCATCTCATGTAGCGTGTCCGCAGTCTGACCATCTCATGTAGCGTGTCCGCAGTCTGATCATCTCATGTAGCGTGTCCGCAGTCTGACCATCTCATGTAGTGTGTCCGCAGTCTGACCATCTCATGTAGCGTGTCCGCAGTCTGACCATCTCATGTAGCATGTCCGCAGTCTGACCATCTCATGTACTATGTCCGCAGTCACTGACCATCTCATGTAGCGTGTCCGCAGTCACTGACCATCTCATGTAGCGTGTCCGCAGTCTGACCATCTCATGTAGCGTGTCCGCAGTCTGACCATCTCTTGTAGCGTGTCCGCAGTCTGACCATCTCATGTAGCGTGTCCGCAGTCTGACCATCTCCTGTAGCGTGTCCGCAGTCTGACCATCTCCTGTATCATGTCCGCAGTAGCTGATCATCTGTAGCATTTCCGCAGTCTCTGACCATCTCCTGTACTAGGTCTGCACTCTCTGACCATCTCCTGTACTATGTACAAGTTTTTGTCTGCTTTGTTTAGACTTTGCTACATGCAGGGAGTGTTGCCTTTTTTTTAAAAAGAACAGATATAATAAAAAAAATGGAGTTCTCCTGACTACTTAAATTTTTTTGGTGAAAACCATGCGCACTTGCACTGTAATCGTGATGCATCGCGGAATCGAATCGTTGACCTGATAATTGTAATCGAATCGAATCGTGAGGCCAGTGAAGATGCGCACCTCTAATGGTGTGTCACATATGACTCGCGTATTTAGGGCTGGCAAACTGAGATCCTTCCAGGAGCTCAGTGTGGACTTTCAGGTACCGGCTTCTATGCACTTTTACTATTTGCAGCTTAAACATGCAGTTGACGCACAGAGGGAGACAGATGTTTGGTCCTTGGACTCTGCATCTGTCTTTAATTACCTGTTTGAAGTGACTACCTATAAGGGATTTATATCTTGCTGCTATGCCATGTTGCTAAATCTCTTCCTTCAGGGCGCCCCTCTGAAAGCAGTGTCCCTTTGGGAACAAGATGTGGGCACGTTTGAGGATGAACAGTGGAAGGGGGCCCTGCAGGCCGTCCCCATGTGCTCCCTAAACGTGGCGCACAGGCTGTCTCTGCTTTATATCCTTCTAAGGGTACATTACACACCGGCTAGACTTGCCCGTATGGGAGTGAATGTTGATCCGACCTGCACCAGGTGCTGCAGAGATCACGGTGATCTTATTCACCTGTTGTGGAGATGCCCGAAGCTCCACTTGTACTGGACGAAGGTCATTGACACTCTTAATGGTGCTTTCCAGGTCCAAATACCTTTAAATCCTAAAGCTTGTCTGCTAGGGATAATAGATGGCCTCCAGGTGGAGGATATCTCTAAGCAGGCTATTGGTAGAGCCTTATTTCAGGCTCGATTGATGATCTTGAGACACTGGAAAGATACCGAACCACCCACGGTGCAGGAATGGATCACACAAATGGGGGTTACACTTTGTTTGGAAAAACTTGTATATCAGTGTAGGGGGACCAGTACTAAATATGATAAACTGTGGGCCCCGTGGCTGAACATCCCGGGGCTGGCCCCGATGGATCTGGTGTACGATCGTCTATTTTGAGTCCGCTCAGGGCGGGTGTATATTTTTTATGTTTGGGTATGCTGTCTACTTGTTAGAGTATGCTGATGGGAAGTGTAGATTGGGGGTGGTTGCATACACTGGTAATATGTGGAACTACTACTTGCAGAGGGGAATGGGTGATATACTGTATTAAGTATCTATAGGTGTGCTGCGCCACACTGCTTGAATGTACTGTTTGTGCTCTGGAACTCTTTGTTCTTTTACTTTTGCTCAATAAAGACCTTTGTTTGAGAAAAAAAAAAAAAAAAGATTCAGATGCTGCATCCTTTCCACTCTTGGGGGGAATGAGTTTAAAAAAAAGCACTAATAATGATAACTCTTTTATTCTCATTTTTTTCAGTTCCTGGCCTTGGGGACTCACAATGGGAAGGTTTATTTGCTGGATATTCAAGGAAACATGACTCAGAAGTTTGATATTGTAAGTATTCCATGAGAGTGTATGTATAGAGTAGGATTTACAAGAATTGTCTTCTGGGTCTATAGAGCTCTTTTTCGGAAGGGCTTTTCCTATCCCAGTTTTGCCTTTACTGCTGCTTGAATTTTACATAATCTAAATGAATAAAAATGCAGATTTGTCACATGCAGTTTTCATTTCGTCAACGGAAATATTTCAGTGACTTAAGCTAAACAAATTAATTTTTTTTTAATTTTTAGTCATTCAACGAAAATCTGACGAACATCAATTCCAATTTTTATTTTGTCAACTAAAATCTACAGTACATTTTAGTCTACTAAAATTGAATGGGTTTAGTTGCATTGTAATGTATTACTTAAGCATTTCTCTAGAATTTGCAAACGCTTTTCATACTCATGGAGTAAAAACCTAATAACATGTTATTATTTATGGTATTAACCACTTAACCGCGCTATAGCAGAGTGCCGGTTACAGCGCGGCTCGATTAACTCTGGAAGGGCGTACTGTGGCACGCACATGGGAGTATCCGTGGCATCACGGTAAATGGCCAGAAACAGCGGCCGTTTACTACGTGATCGCCCCGTCAAATGACGGAGTGATCACTTGTAAACAAAAGGGCATCATGTCCAGTTTCTCTTTCCCCTTTTTCTACCGATCGGTACAGTGTGAGCGGAGAGGGGAGAGATCAGTTGCAGCAGTGCTGTGGGCTGTATCTGTAGTGCCCACAGCGCTGATCTGTGCCCATTGCAGGATTCATCCATTTATCCATGCCATCCATGCTCAGCCATCCATCCATCCATCTCAGCCATGCCATCCATACTCTGCCCCATCCATACTCAGCAATACCCAGTCATACCCAGCAATACTCAGCCATGCTCACCTATACTCGGCCATACCCAGCCATACTCAGCCATACCCATTCATGCTCATCCATGCCACTGCATTGCCCATCAGTGTCTCACCAAATTGTAATAGGTAGTCAAATTAGATTTGACATTTATGCCCCTAGAACACCTGATGGTGCTCCCTGCATGTTGGGCCTCTGTATGTGATCAGGCTGTGTAAAAGTCTCCCACATGTGGTATCGTTATACTCAGGAGGAGTGGGAGAATCTGTTTTTGGGGTGTAATTTTTGGTATATACATGCCTATGTGTTAGAAATAATGTATAAAGGGACAACTTTGTTTTTAAAAAAAATGCCTTTTCATTTTCTTTCCACATTTTTCAAAAACTTGTAGAAAAAAAAATGACATGTTCAAAAGGCTCATTATGCCTCATAGATTATACATTGGGGTGTTTTTTTTCCAAAATGGGGTCATTTCGGGGGCGTTTCCATTGTCTCGGTGCTCCAGGCTCTTCAAAAGTCCAAGAGGTAGTCAAGCAATTATACGTGTAATTTATGCTCCTAGAATGCCTGATGGTGCTCCCTGCATGTTGGGCCTCTGTATGTGGCCAGGCTGTGTAAAAGTCTCACACATGTGGTATCTCCATACTCAGGAGTAGTAGAATGTGTTTTGGGGTGTAATTTGTGGTATGCATATGCTGTGTGTGAGAAATAACTTGCTAATATGACAATTTGTGAAAAAAAAGAAAGAAAAAATCTTGATTTTGCAAGGAATTGTGGGAAAAATTACAACTTCAAAAAACTCACCATGCCTCTTAATAAATACCTTGGAATGTCTGCTTTCCAAAAAATGGTCATTTGGGTGTTATTTGTACTTTCCTGGCTTGTTAGGCCTGGTTCACACTGGGGCGACAAACGCTCCGACATTGGGAGCTCATGTCGCATGACGTGTGAAAATCAATGTTTCCCTACATGTCGGTCCGACTTTGAGAATGCTCCCTGTACTACTTTGGTCCGACTTTGATCCGACTTCAGCCCATTGACTATCATTGAAGTCGGATCAAAGTTGGACCGCAGTCTTGCATGATCTGACTTTGGCATGCGACTTATGCTGTGCTGCTCTTGAGGGGGAACTCCAGGCCAAATTTTAAATAAAAAACCGGCATGGGTTCCCCCTCCAGGAGCATACCAGGCCCTTGGGTCTGGTCTGGATTTGAAGGGGCGCCCCTACGCCGAAAAAACGGCGTGGGGGTCCCCCCAAAATCCAAACCAGACCCTTATCAGACAGAGCACGCAACCTGGCAGGCCGCAGGGGAAGAGGGGGGGACGAGAGAGCGGCCCCCCTCCCTCCTGAACCGTACCAGGCCGCATGCCCTCAACATGGGGGGTTTGGTGCTCTGGGGCAGGGGGGCGACCTGCGGCCCCCCCACCCCAGAGCACCCTGCCCCCATGTTGATGAGGACAGGGCCTCTTCCCGACAACCCTGGCCGTTGGTTGTCGGGGTCTGCGGGCGGGGGGCTTATCGGAATCCGGGAGCCCCCTTCAATAAGGGGGCCCCCGGATCCCGGCCCCCCCACCCTATGTGAATGAGTATGGGGTACATCGTACCCCTACCCATTCACCTGGTGGAAAAAAATTGCAATAAAAAAACCACACAGCTTTTTTAAGTATTTTATTGCACAGCTCCGGGGGTCTTCTTCCGACTTCGGGGGTCTCCGGTGTCGTCGCCGCGCTCTCCGGTTCTTTCTTCTGCCGGGCCTCCGCTAACTTCTTTAGCTCTTTTGCTAGCGGAGGCCCGGTCTTCTCCGTCGCCTTCTTCTTCTCCCGCTCTCCGGTTCTTCTCCCGCTTCTTTCTTCTGCCGACCCCTCCACTAACTTCAGCTATTTTGCTAGTGGAGGGGCCGGTCTTCCTGTCACCGTCGCCTCTTCTTCTCTCTTCTCCTCCTCGATGTTGACGCGTCGCTTCCTCCCGCTGTAATACTGGCTCTCCGCTCCGCATTAATATAGGCTTCTCATGACGTCACAGTCACATGTTCCCATGACGTCACAGTCACATGCTCCGGGGCCATGTGCCCCGGAACATGTGACTGTGACGTCATGAGAAGCCTATATTAATGCGGAGCGAACAGCCAGTATTACAGCGGGAGGAAGCGACGCGTCAACATCCAGAAGGAGAAAAGAGAAGAAGACGGCGATGGGAAGACCGGCCCCTCCACTAGCAAAAGCGCTAAAGAAGTTAGTGGAGGGGCCGGCAGAAGAAAGAAGCGGGAGAAGAACTGGAGAGCGGGAGAAGAAGAAGGCGACGGAGAAGACCGGGCCCCGCTAGCAAAAGAGCTAAAGAAGTTAGCGGTGGCCCGGCAGAAGAAAGAACCGGAGAGCGCGGCGACGACACCGGAGACCCCGAAGTCGGAGGAAGACCCCCGGAGCTGTGCAATAAAATACTTTAAAAAGCTGTGTGGTTTTTTTATTGCAATTTTTTTCCACCAGGTGAATGGGTAGGGGTACGATGTACCCCATACTCATTCACATAGGGTGGGGGGGCCGGGATCCGGGGGCCCCTTTATTGAAGGGGGCTCCCGGATTCCGATAAGCCCCCCGCCCGCAGACCCCGACAACCAATGGCCAGGGTTGTCGGGAAGAGGCCCTGTCCTCATCAACATGGGGGCAGGGTGCTCTGGGGTGGGGGGGCCGCAGGTCGCCCCCCTGCCCCAGAGCACCAAACCCCCCATGTTGAGAGCATGCAGCCTGATACGGTTCAGGAGGGAGGGGGGCCGCTCTCTCGTCCCCCCCTCTTCCCCTGCGGCCTGCCAGGTTGTGTGCTCGGATAAGGGTCTGGTTTGGATTTTGGGGGGGACCCCCACGCCGTTTTTTCGGCGTAGGGGCGCCCCTTCAAATCCAGACCAGACCCAAGGGCCTGGTATGCTCCTGGAGGGGGAACCCATGCCAGTTTTTTATTTAAAATTTGGCCTGGAGTTACCCTTCATACCAAACACAGTGCCTGATATTGGCGGGGATCCAAGTCGGATCCCCGTTCATTGAAAGTCGGACATATGTCGGCTTCATGTCGCAGGGCAAAGTCGGATCCAAAGTAGGACGGCTGTTGTGTCGCACTAGTGTGAACCCAGCCTTAGGCCTGGTTCACACTGGGGCGACAAACGCTCCGACATTGGGAGCTCATGTCGCATGACGTGTGAAAATCAATGTTTCCCTATGAGAGCCGTCTTAACTGGTCCGACACAAGTCGGTCCGACATTAAAAATGCTCCCTGTACTACTTCTGTCCGACTTTGATCCTACTTCAGCCCATTGACTATCATTGAAGTAGGATCAAAGTAGTATCCTGTTCATGAAAGTCGGATGGATGTCGGACCAATGTCGGACCAATGTAGGACCAATGTAGGACAGATGTCGCAGAGCAAAGTAGGATGAAAGTCGTGTCGTATAGTGTGAACCCAGCCTAAGGCTGGGTTCACACTAGTGCGACACGACATCCGTCCTACTTTGGATCCGACTTTGCCCTGCGACATGAAGCCGACATATGTCCGACTTTCAATGCACGGGGATCCGACTTGGATCCCCGCCAATATCAGGCACTGTGTTTGGTATGAATCTTGATTGGGAACTCCAGGCCAAATTTAAAAAAAAAAAAAAAAACGGCGTGGGTTCCCCTCCAGAGGCATACCAGGCCCTTGGGTCTGGATTTGAACGGGCGCCCCTACGCCGAAAAAACGGCGTGGGGGTCCCCCCAAAATCCAAACCAGACCCTTATCCGAGCACACAACCTGGCAGGCCGCAGGGGAAGAGGGGGGGACTAGAGAGAGCGGCCCCCCCTCCCTCCTGAACCGTACCAGGCCACATGCCCTCAACATGGGGGGGTTTGGTGCTCTGGGGCAGGGGGGCGACCTGCGGCCCCCCCACCCCAGAGCACCCTGCCCCCATGTTGATGAGGACAGGGCCTCTTCCCGACAACCCTGGCCATTGGTTGTCGGGGTCTGCGGGCGGGGGGCTTATCGGAATTCGGGAGCCCCCTTCAATAAGGGGGCCCCCAGATACCGGCCCCCCCACCCTATGTGATTGAGTATGGGGTACATCGTACCCCTACCCATTCACCTGGTGGAAAAAATTGCAATAAAAAAACACTACACAGGTTTTTAAAGTAATTTTTCTTTCTCGTACATCACGGGACACAGAGCGGCATAGTCATTACTATGTGGGTTATATAGATACCTTCAGGTGCTGGCACTGGCAACTTCCAAAACCGGAAGAACCCTCCCCTATATAAGCCCCTCCCATCCAGGAGTACCTCCGTTTTTTGCCAGTGTCTAAGGTGTTGGCCAAGAAGTAACATGTGTTTTTCACTGAGCTTGCGTACAGGTTCTTTTGGGCCTCAGTAAGCTATTCCGGATCCGACCAAAAAAGCTTCATAGCTAAACGGTCGGTACCCGGGCCTTGCAAAGAGAAGAGCAAGGTTTTGCCTGTAATGCCTCTCTTAGGAGGGCTGGACCCTGGGATCCAGAGCTCTGGTCATACCCACGACCAAGATGTTTTCTGTGCAGGGTGCTATACAGGTCCAGGGGAGTGGAATCCTTGGGAACCCGGTCTCTGAAGGTTTAATTACAATGCCTGCCGTGATAGGTGAAGTTTGGGCTTCTGTGGACCAAACAGAGTCCTGCGGCGAGGAAAAGGTAAGTGGGGGGGCCCTCAGGAACTTGGTTCTATTGGGGGACCCCCAAGCCTATTTTGTCTTTCTGCCTGTTACCTAAGGTATTCCCGCTAATATTCTGTGCATGCCTGTTACTACTGAGAAAATGTAAAAATTTTAATAGTAGGCAAGAAAAAAAAAAAAGTAAGACCGCGGTACCTGTGTTAAACACTAGAGGCCGCTATGGTTCTTTTTCTTGTAATGTGGATTTTTTTTTCTTCCAAAATCAAATCCAGGCAGTTGGTAAGTTCTCTGCTGGGAAGCTGTCTCCTCTGCCCTGTTGCTGCGCTCATCCATCCCCGGGCCCTGCGGCAGGGACCCTGGCTCCCATCTAGCTCCTTATTGTTTTCAAAAAAGAGCGCCGAAGGCGCACGTGCGCGCGCCTCTATATATACAGGCGATCTGGAAAAAGGGGCGGAGCGGGTGGATGACGCTCGGTGTGCGCCGCGGCGCTACTGCGCATGTGCGGGCGTCCAGCGTGTTTAAAAGCAATCACAGCTGGCTATTGAAGTGCACAGACAGAGCTAGCAACAGTAAAAAGGCACACAGAGGCGGTTGATGCAGGCATCCCCTAGAAAGGCACTTTAGTAGACACCAACTGTTATATAGCAGCAATTGTGCTAGACTATTATCAGTAAAAGTGTTGTATTACGGCTGGAATACCTCAGCTTTGGGCTTAGGAATATGCCGTCCAGAAGCTCCGGAACTAAATCTTCCAGGAAGCGAAGGGGGTCTCCAGCGGGCTCTGAGGATCTTGGGCATGCTTCTGCTGCACCAGTCTCCCCTGAAAATTCAGAGGTTAGTGACCGTAGAGACCCCGCAGGGAGTACCTGGTACTGTGGCTGTCCTCAGTTCACCTGCTCCTGTGTATGTAACAGAGGAGGTTTTTTCCTCAGCTCTGGGAGGATTGGAAGAGAGATTGTCAACATTGATCGCTGCCTCCCTGTCACAGGGAAAGCACGCCCGATCTCCGTCTCCTCCTTCAGAGTACCTGTTAGCGGAGCAACAGTCCCATACAGGGATCGACCTGCCTGAAGGGGATCAGGATGAGGTTGATTCTGTTATAGAGGAATCAACAGTGGAGGAACCTTTCTCAGCATCTCAAGCTGAAAGATTATGGGTTCAGTCTCTGACTAATATGGTCCGATCAGCATTTAAAATGCACCTTGCGGAACCATCAACCACTACTGTCTCCTCGCTGGGGTCGCTAAAAGCTCCCCAGACTGTCTGTTCCTTTCCACTTCACCCTTTACTGGGAGGGCTTATTTACCAGGATTGGGAACATCCTGATAAAATATTTACTCCCCCCAAGAGATTTCCGGTGGTCTATCCCATGGAGGATAAGTTCATCAAAAAATGGAGGGTCCCTACAGTGGACGCAGCCATCTCTTATGTGAATAAATCACTGACATGTCCAGTGGATAATGTCCAAATGTTCAAGGACCCAATAGATAAAAAATTGGAGTCCTTATTAAAATCTGCTTTTTCTACAGCAAGCTTGGTGACACAACCAGCAGTAGCAGCTATTGGGGTCTGCCAAGCAGTGAAGGATCAGTTGAAACAGGTCTTAAGGGACTTGCCAGATCAGCAGGCCCTTGCCCTAGCTGATCTACCTAGAGCCTTATGCTTTGCGGTTGACGCCATAAAGGATTCAATCCATCAGGCCTCCCGCCTTACGCTGTCTGTAGTACATATGCGCAGGCTTCTATGGCTCAAAAACTGGTCTGCTGAAGCTCCCTGTAAAAAATTGCTGGTTAGCTTCCCATTTCATGGTGAACGCTTATTCGGGGAAGACCTGGACAAATATATCCAGAAAATTTCCAGCGGTAAAAGTACACTCTTGCCGGTTAAAAACAGAGTTAGAGGTCCCTCTTTTAAGAGGCCTGCTTCTCCAGTCCCTGGGGCATCGGCTGTGAAACAGTTCCGACGGCCTCCTCGGTCAAATCCCGGGGGTAAAAATCAGGGACAATCGCAGGGTAACAAGAAGCCCTGGGTCAGGAGAGGTACAAAACCTCCCCCAAAGTCAAATGCATGAAGGGTTGCCCCCACTCAATCGGGTGGGGGGAAGACTCCAGTTGTTCGCAGAGACCTGGCGGGACACGATCAGAGACAGATGGGTGCTCTCCGCAGTAAGTCTGGGATACAGATTGGAGTTAAAAGACTCTCCTCCTTCCCATTTTATGTGGTCAAACGTGCCAAGGGATCCCCGGAAGAGAGAGTCCCTCCTGTTGGCACTAGAAAAACTATTGCTCCAAGGAGTAATTATGGAGGTTCCCCTGGAAGAATGGGGGTTCGGGTTTTACTCAAACCTCTTTACAGTCCCGAAGCCAAACGGGGACGTGAGGCCCATATTAAATCTAAAAGGGCTAAACAAATTCCTGCATATCAGGACTTTCCGGATGGAGTCGATCCGATCGGTGGCCACTGCCCTACAAGGGGAGGAATGGTTAGCCTCGATCGACATCAAAGACGCTTATTTGCACGTTCCCATCTTTCCAGTCCACCAAAAATGTCTACGCTTTGCAGTAGAAGGGCGCCATTTTCAGTTCAGAGCCTTACCCTTCGGTCTGGCCACAGCACCACGAGTGTTCCCAAAAATTCTGGCCCCATTATTGGCCAATCTAAGAACACAAGGTGTAACGATAATGGCATATCTAGACGACTTGTTGCTGATAGACCACTCAGTGAAAAAACTAGAAGTGGTCGTCCACAAGACAATCAAGTATCTGGAATCTCACGGTTGGATTATCAACCGAGACAAGTCAGCCCTAAAACCAGTCAAAAGTCTGGAATACTTGGGGCTAAGGCTAGATTCAGGCCAGAGGAAAATATTCTTGCCTCGAAAAAAGGTGTTGTCTTTGAGAGATTTGATCCACTTAGTGGGTACAAAAAGACAGGCGTCCATACGCCTGTGCATGAGGCTGCTGGGAAAAATGGTGGCATCATTCGAAGCAGTACCCTACGGTCAATTCCATTCAAGGAATTTGCAAAGGGCCATACTGTCAGCCTGGAGCAAGAAAGTTCAGGCCCTAGACTTACCAATGTCCTTGTCCCCTTCCGTTCGCAAGAGCCTCCGTTGGTGGTTGGTTCCCCAGAATCTGGAAAAAGGGAAATCCTTCAGTCCGATTTCTTGGAAGGTGGTCACTACAGATGCCAGCCTTATAGGCTGGGGAGCAGTACTGGAGCAATGGTCTCTCCAGGGCAGATGGTCGGATGCAGAAAAGGCCCTGCCCATCAATCTCTTAGAGATACGAGCAGCCCGGTATGCCCTAGTAGCATGGACATCCAAACTCCAAGGGTCCCCTGTCAGAATTCAATCGGACAATGCCACGGCAGTGGCATATATCAATCATCAGGGTGGCACCAGGAGTCGTGCAGCCCAGAGGGAAGTAAATTGCATCCTGAAATGGGCAGAAAGATATGTCCCAGCCATATCCGCGGTATTCATTCCAGGAGTGGAGAATTGGAAGGCGGACTTTCTAAGTCGCCAACAATTATGCCCAGGGGAATGGTCACTTCACCCCGAGGTTTTCCGGACAATATGTCAGCGGTGGGGAACACCGGATGTAGATCTGCTAGCATCCAGATTCAACGCAAAGGTGGACAGGTTTGTCTCTTGGACAAGGGATCCCCTAGCTTGCGGCTCGGATGCCCTAGTGTTCCCTTGGGAACAGTTCAAGCTGATATATGCATTCCCACCGCCACAATTGTTACCTCGATTACTCCGCAGAATCAGGGTAGAAAAGAAACCAGTGATTCTGGTGGCTCCAGCGTGGCCCCGAAGAGCATGGTACGCGGAGATTGTAAAAATGTCTGTGGGGAGTCCTTGGACCCTCCCACATCGTCCGGACCTGCTTTCGCAAGGACCGATATACCACCCTTCCTTACCAGCCCTAGGTTTGACGGCCTGGCTATTGAAGCCCACATTCTAAAAAAGAGAGGTCTCTCTAATCCTGTGGTATCTACCATGATCAATGCCAGGAAGCCGGTATCCAGGCAGATCTACTATAGAATCTGGAAGGCGTACATCGCCTGGTGTGAGGCCAAGAAATGGCATCCACGTAAGTACGTAATAGGTAGGATTCTGGACTTCCTACAGTGGGCTGTAGATAGGAAGCTTGCCTTGAGTACTATCAAGGGTCAGATTTCGGCCTTGTCAATATTTTTTCAGAGGCCCTTGGCTTCGCATTCACTAGTCAAAGCCTTTATACAAGGAGTGATGCGTATTAGCCCTCCGGTTAATATTCCCATATGTCCATGGGACTTAAACCTGGTTCTGTCGGTTCTACAGAAACAACCATTTGAACCATTACAGCATATTTCCCTGGTTCTTCTCACCAGGAAATTGATTTTTCTAGTAGCCATTTGTTCGGCTAAAAGAGTGTCGGAATTAGCCGCTATGTCCTGTAGGGAGCCATATCTGGTTATCCATAAGGACAGAGTAGTGTTACGTCCTCATCCAGCCTTTCTTCCGAAGGTGGTATCGAGGTTTCATTTGAACCAAGATGTGGTTCTTCCTTCTTTTTTCCCCAAACCTAGTTCAATAGAGGAAAAAATATTACATTCTTTGGATGTAGTAAGAGCAGTTAAAGCTTATCTAAAAGTCGCTGCTCAGATTCGCAGAACGGATACTTTGTTTATTCTGCCGGAAGGCCCCAGAAAGGGTCAGGCAGCGTCAAAATCAACTTTAGCCAAGTGGATTCGACAGGTCATAATGCAAGCCTATGGCTTGAGAAGGAGACCGCCTCCGTTCAAAGTTAGGGCGCACTCCACGAGAGCAGTTGGAACTTCATGGGCAGTGCATCACCAGGCCTCCCTGGCTCAAATCAAATCTAGGTTCTACCAGGTGGACGTTAGAAGTCAGGAGGATGTCGCCTTTGGGCGCAGTGTGTTGCAGGCCGCAAAAGATCCTCATGTCTGATAGCGCTCAGCTTATGTATGGTGTATCCCCCCCCCCCCCTCATTGGGCATTGCTTTAGGACATCCCACATAGTAATGACTATGCCGCTCTGTGTCCCGTGATGTACGAGAAAGAAAATAGGATTTTTATAACAGCTTACCTGTAAAATCCTTTTCTTGGAGTACATCACGGGACACAGAGCTCCCACCCCTCTTTTGGGGACACTTATTGCTTTGCTACAAAACTGAGGTACTCCCGGATGGGAGGGGCTTATATAGGGGAGGGTACTTCCGGTTTTGGAAGTTGCCAGTGCCAGCACCTGAAGGTATCTATATAACCCACATAGTAATGACTATGCCGCTCTGTGTCCCGTGATGTACTCCAAGAAAAGGATTTTACAGGTAAGCTGTTATAAAAATCCTATTATTACACAGCTCTGGGGGGTCTTCTTCCGACTTCCGGGGGTCTTTTCCGACTTCGGGGGTCTCCGGTGTCGTCTCCGCACTCTCCGGTTCTTTCTTCCGCCGGGCCTCCGCTAACTTCTTTTTAGCTCTTTTGCTAGTGGAGGGGCCGGTCTTCCCGTCGTCGCCGTCTGCGTCTTCTTCCCTCTTCTCCTTCTCGATGTTGACGCGTCGCTTCCTCCCGCTGTAATACTGGCTCTCCGCTCCGCTCCGCATTAATATAGGCTTCTCATGACGTCACAGTCACATGTTCCGGGGCACATGGCCCCGGAGCATGTGACTGTGACGTCATGGGAACATGTGACTGTGACGTCATGAGAAGCCTATATTAATGCGGAGCAGAGCGGAGAGCCAGTATTACAGTGGGAAGAAGCGACGCGTCAACATCGAGGAGGAGAAGAGGGAAGAAGAAGCCGACGGCGACGGGAAGACCGACCCCTCCACTAGCGAAAGAGCTACCAAGAAGTTAGTGGAGGGGCCGGCAGAAGGACAACAGAGAGCCGGACGAGAAGACGCAGAAGACCGGGCCTCCGTTAGCAAGAGAGCTAAAAAGAAGTTAGCGGAGGCCCGGCAGAAGAAAGAACCGGAGAGCGCGGAGACGACACCGGAGACCCCCGAAGTCGGAAGAAGACCCCCGGAGCTGTGCAATAAATTACTTTAAAAACCTGTGTAGTGTTTTTTTATTGCAATTTTTTTCCACCAGGTGAATGGGTAGGGGTGCGATGTACCCCATACTCATTCACATAGGGTGGGGGGGCCGGGATCCGGGGGCCCCCTTATTGAAGGGGGCTCCCGGATTCCGATAAGCCCCCCGCCCGCAGACCCCGACAACCAACGGCCAGGGTTGTCGGGAAGAGGCCCTGTCCTCATCAACATGGGGGCAGGGTGCTCTGGGGTGGGGGGGCCGCAGGTCGCCCCCCTGCCCCAGAGCACCAAACCCCCCATGTTGAGGGCATGCGGCCTGGTACGGTTCAGGAGGGAGGGGGGGCCGCTCTCTCGTCCCCCCTCTTCCCCTGCGGCCTGCCAGGTTGTGTGCTCGGATAAGGGTCTGGTTTGGATTTTGGGGGGACCCCCCACGCCGTTTTTTCGGCGTAGGGGTGCCGTTCAAATCCAGACCAGACCCAAGGGCCTGGTATGCCTCTGGAGGGGAACCCACGCCGGGTTTTTTATTTAAAATTTGGCCTGGAGTTCCCCCTCAAGAGCAGTACAGCACAAGTCGCATGCCAAAGTCGGACCATGCAAGACTGCGGTCCGACTTTGATCCGACTTCAATGATAGTCAATGGGCTGAAGTCGGATCAAAGTCGGACCAAAGTAGTACAGGGAGCATTCTCAAAGTCGGACCGACATGTGTTGGACCAGTTAAGACGGCTCCCATAGGGAAACATTGATTTTCACACGTCATGCGACATGAGCTCCCAATGTCGGAGCGTTTGTCGCCCCAGTGTGAACCAGGCCTCAGGGTCTCAATAAATTAGATAGGCCATCAGTACATCAGGTGTGATCAATTTTCAGTGATTGGCACCATAGCTTGTGGACTCTATAACTTTCACACAGACCAAATAATATACACCGATTTGGGTTATTTTTACCAAAGATATGTAGCAGTATAAATTTTGGCCAAAATTTCTAAAGAAAATGACTAATTTGCTAAATTTTATAACGGAAACAAAGAAAATTCATTTTTATTTTTTTTACAAAAATTGCAGTCTTTTTTCTTTTATAGCGCAAAAAACCCAACGGTGATTAAATACCACCAAAATAAAGCTCTATTTGTGTGAGAAAAAAAAGGAAACAAATTTCATATGGGTACAGTGTTGCATGACTGAGTAATTGTCATTCAAAATGTGAGAGCACTGAAAGCTAAAAATTGGTCTGGTTAGGAAGGGGGTTGCAGTGGGCAAGTGGTTAAGGTTGCACTACAGACACAAATTTATCCGTTGTGATATATAACATCTTTATAAATAAAAAAACAATTTTCATAAACTAATTTTTATTTTTTTTGAACAAACAGAAGTGCAACTTTAAAATATAAAAAAACAAAGACAAAGAAAAACCTGTAAACTTTGGTGGCTCTAATGCCAGTCTGCAGGTGGGGATGGGGAAGTAAATGGGAGTGCCCAGGGCTGGTTATACTTTGGGGAAAGATAGGTGACTTACAAATGGGGATGGGAAAGTAAATGGGAGTGTGGCAGTGCACAGGGCCATGTGCTTTATACTTTGGGAATGGGGAGGTGACCCACAAGTGGGGATGAGAAAGTAAATGGGAGCGAGGGAGTGCACAGGGCAGAGAACTGGACGGGGGGGGGGGGGGGGTTCGGTTATTTTACACAGTGCTAAGCACTGCTACCTTGCTGGGAGAGAGCTTGTGTCTCTCAGCCAATACAGCTTGCCAGTAGAGTCATGGGGCTGAGGCTTTACCAGACAGGAGGAGCTCTGAGGAAAGTAGAAGTTCAGGTGGGTACTGGAGATTTTAGTCGACTAAAATACGACGACTATGACTAAAACTAAAATGCAATTGTATTCAAAATACTATGGGGTTGATTTACTAAAGGCAAATATGCTGTGCAGTGGCTCCAGAGCTTAGTAAATGAGGTAAAGCTTTACTTTGCAAAGAATACTCAATCACATGCAAGGAAAAGAAAGAACAACAATTTTGCTTGCACATGATTGGATGATGGAAATTAGCAGAGCTTCCACTCATTTCAGACTGTATATTTGCCTTTAGTAAATCAACGTCTGTGGCTAAAACTGAATCGATATTTGACGTCAAAATGAACACTGGACACATGGAAAAAGCAAATACACCCCTACGTTTACCACCACTTCAAATTCATGAATTTACAGCGAGATGTTCCAGAATAGGTGCCAATGATTAGAACCTTCTTAGAGAGTATGCAGGTAAACACTCAGAGATCTAGGGTCTGGTGTTCTCTTTGCTATTGTTGTGGGCGATGTCATTATGCAAAGATCAAAAAAAGCTGTTTGGCAATACCCTATACATCGGATTGTACATACAATGTATATAAATCGGCCTCATGCACACTGGGCATTAAAATAAAGTTATAAAAACGCCAGTAGCTTTGCAGTGAGTTTAAAAAAAAAACAAAAAAAAACCCTGCATGAGCGTTTGTTAGCGTTTTTTTTTTCCAATGGATCAAAAAGTCAAACGCTGGTGAGCCGCTTTTTTGAGCGTTTATCAGCGTTTTTTTGAGCGTTTTTACAGCTAAAAAACTCCTCTCAGAACCAATTAGTTTTTTGTTTTTTTAAAGTTAAAAACACCCCAGCCAAAAACTGCTGCACTGTAGTGCCTTATACACACTGTATCTCAAAAAAGTTGCTTCTTTAAGCATTTGAGCTGGGGGGTTTTTTTCTGCCTGTAAACTCTCCTCCTTGTTAGAATACAATAACGCCAGACGTGTGAACGCACATCAGCGCCCATGCAAAAATGTGGCTTTTTGCCATGTTTTTGATGCTGTGAACTCCTGTAGGAGAAGAACATTTTTAGGCTCATAGTGTGGTCTAAGAAAAATAATCTACAAGTAGAGTAGATTTCAAACAACTGCTAATTTCTCCAGAACTGACTGACCCAGCAAGTTCAGCCTGATACTAAAATAGGTCTTTAAGAACCCCAAAATTTCATTAATGGGATCTGCAAGTAACTCTTTCAACAGTTAATGTCAAAGTGCACATGCATTTATGTTCAGAAGGAGATTACACCACTTCAGCCTGCCTGGGAGATGTGCCAGGAAAAAGACATTGCTGTCCAAAAATAACAGTATGCCATCATATTGGCAAAGACCAGTCCTTCTGAAACAATGTGCTGTGGACTGATGAATTGCAAGTTAAGATATTTGGCTCCAGTAATGGTAGACATGTTTGGCACAAACGGAAAACAGCATGAAAATACAGTAATGAAAAGAACCTCATACCAGTGGTGAAGCACGGTGATGGAAATGTTATAGTTTGGGGTTGCTTTGCTGCTTCAGGGCAGCTTGCTGTCATCAAATCCGATACAAATTCTGAATCGTGCTTGATGCGAATGTGAGGTCATCTGTCCAAAAGTTGAAGTGGAAACCTAAATGGATCTTTTAGCACAATGATCCAAAGCACAATAGCTAAGCCAGCAAGGAATGACCCAAACAGAATGAAGGGTTGTAACCTAGTCTAGTGAATCCCATTAGGGGATTTAAAACATATACCGTATATACTTGAGTATAAGCCGACCCGAATATAAGCCGAGGCACCTAATTTTACCACAAAAACTGGGAAAACGTATTGACTCGAGTATAAGCCTAGGGTATGTCTCACTTTGCCTCACTGTGTCCATGCCTCACTGTGCCCATGCCTCACTGTGTCCATGTCTCACTGTGTCCATGACTAGACTGACGTTTAACATGGGAGTCTCTGGAAGGGGTGCCCGGCTTTGAAAAATCGGTGCTCCCCGGCCGTAAGTCCCCTGGACAAGAAACTTTGCAAACTTGTAGAGGAAGAGTGGGGCTATATGTGTGCCAGGTTTGGGGTCCAGGGGAGCTACGGCCGGCCGGTACTGGCTCCCCAAAGTCCGGGAGATCAGGCGCAAAAAGGTGACTTGAGTATAAGCCGAGGGGGGCATTTTCAGCACAAAAAATTGTGCTTAAAAACTCGGCTTATACTCGAGTATATACGGTAGTTCATGTTTAAACATCTTACAATATAAGGAATTTTTCAGTTCCAGTTTTTTTAAAAATTATTATTCTGCTTTATTATTAAGATATATAATGTTTTCCTGCTCAAATATAAGAAAAAAATTCAACTATGTCCATAGGGTGCATTTACTTTTTGACATGATTGTATATCACTATTTTCCAAATTCTATAAACCACTTTTAATACAGTTAAGGAAAAAAAAAATACTTTCCTTATGCAGGGTAAATCAACGGCTTTGTTTTGAGGCCCCCTCCCAGTGGCACATACTCACCTTTCCATCATTCCCCTGGAACTTGCCAGTACATCAGGTTATGGAGGAGCATGTGGCTGACTCCCCTTCTACTCATCTAAAAGCACCAGTACTTGGTGACTGGTCCAGTGCTAGCACATTGGTCCAGTACTGTTACATGGGCAAAGCACAGGTTTTCTGTAAAAGACCTGTGAACTTTAGAAATAGCTTGAAGGTAAACACACTTTCACAGCATGAATGAATGTGAGTGCTTGCTCACCACACCACAATAAAGTAAGGCAGCTTTTTGGAAATTTGCTTTAATAAATGTACTGTATTTATTGGCGTATAACACTCACTTTTTTACCCTGAAAATAGAGGGTAAATTGTGCCTGCGTGTTATACGCAGGGGGGAGTGGAAAGTTTTTTTCCTGAAACTTCCCTCTTAAAGTTAAGGTGCGTGTTATACGCCTGTGCGTGTTATACGCCAATAAATACAGTAATTTAAAAATATAAATGGTATAAGTAATGTCTTTTATTTAACTACTTCAATACCAGGCACTTATACACCTTCCTGCCCAAGCCAATTTTCAGCTTTCAGCGCTGTCCTAATTTGAATGACAATTGCGCGGTCATGCTACACTGTACCCAAACAAATTTTTTATCATTTTGTTCCCACAAATAGAGCTTTCTTTCGGGGGTATTTGATCGCCTCTGCGATTTTTTTTTTTTGCACAACAAATAAAAAAAGAGCGAAAATTTAGAAAAAAAATAAGTTTTTCTTTGTTTCTGTAATTTTTTTGGTAAATAAGTATGTTTTCTTCTTCAATGATGGGCACTGATAAGGTGGTACCGATGAGGTGGCACCAATGAGGTGGCACTGATGGGCACTGATAGGCGGCACTGGTATGCAGCACTGATGGGCACTCATAGGTGGCACTGATGGGCACTCACAGGTGGCACTGATGGGTACTTATGGTTGGCACTAATAGTTGGCATGGAAGGGCACTGATAGGTGGGCACGGATGGGCATTGATGGGCACTGATAGGTGGCACTGATGGACACTGGTGGGTGCCACTGATGACACTGGTGGGTGGCATTGCTGGGCATAACAAAAAGGTGCCAAGATGGTGCCAGTCAGTGCCCATTTGTGGGCACTGATTGACATAAGTTAGGCATATTTTTATACATGTGGATGGCCATGGGGGACTTACCTGGCCATCCACATGTTAGGTGCTTCCCTGGTGGTCCTGGGCGGCATCCTGGTGGTCTAGTGTTGGCATCTGAGGGGGGGCTGCGCTGATAAACAATCAGCGCGAACCCCCCCTGTCAGGAGAGCCGTCGATCGGCTCTCCTCTACTCGCGTCTGTCAGACGCGAGTGAGGAAGAGCCGATCAACGGCTCTTCCTGTTTACATCGTGATCAGCCGTGATTGGACACGGCTGATCACGTGGTAAAAAGCCTCCGCCGGAGGCTCTTTACCGAGATCAGTGTATCGGTGGGTCAGAGTGACCCACCGCTCCACCGATCGCCGCGATGCGCGCCCCCCCCCCTGGGCGCGCAGCGGCTGTTATCCTGCAGGACGTCAATAGACGTCCAGTCAGGATAACACAACCACTTCCCGGACGTCAATCTCCTATTGACCGGGCGGGAAGTGGTTAATTGCCAAATAAAATATTTGAACAAGAAAAAAATAAATGTTCTTGATAAAGAAAAAATGTACTTGCCTTTTTTGCAATCACCTCTCACTAGAAAAATATAGACTAGTGGTTCTCAACCTTGAGACACGGGCCAGGTAACTTCTTTCAAAATCTTCTATGCTCCAACAGTAAAAGGGAGAAAAAAAAGTTTATACTGACACAATAAAAGTATAGGAATGCAAAATATGTATTGAAATTCTGAAAAACACTGGTTGTCATTGTGATTTGTTGAGGGAGTTAAGGGACTCTGTAGCCGACTTGCTGGCCCTCAGGGGGTGGAGTTGAAGGGAGCTGGGGACAACTGTGCAGGATTTGTCTCTGGAAAGGGCTGGGGACTTTATAGGAGCACTGCTAGGGCTGGGGGCACTATGGGACACTGTTTGAGTTTAGGGGCACTATGGGGGGGGGCTCCGTAGCAAGGTAGGGTACACTGCTGGGGACACTGTAGAAGGTTGGACAACACTATGGAATTGAGAACTATCAGGGGCCTGGGGGGCATTGTGGAAAGTTGAGGAGGACTGTAGCCCAATACGAGAGGCTGGGTTCACTATGGGAATTGGGAGGAACTGTGGCAGGTTAGAGAATCTGCAGCTGGCTTGAGGTCCAGAAGAGAGGGAGGCTGCAGCCTGGCAGTGGGCCATGCCCTGGTAGTTGAGAACCACTGATATAGACAACATGTTTGCCCTGGTTTGCTTGTGTTTTCAGTCCTTGCTTTGCACCTAAAACTAATGTTCATTTCATACTGTGCAGACTTTGTTTGCCATGAACAACTGAACAACTCTGCATTTTAAGCCTCGTACACACGGCCGAGAATCTCGTCGCAAAAAAACATAGTTTTTCTCGACGGGTTTCTTGTCAAGCTTGACGAGATTCTTGTCAAGCTATCCTTGCATACACACTGTCAATCCAAAATGTCGTCATTGTAAAGCGCGGTGACGTACAACACGTACGACGGCAGTATAAAGGGGAAGTTCCATTCTCATGGCGCACCACTTGGGGTGCTTTTGCTAATCTTGTGTTACTGTGTGTTAGTAAAAGTTTAGTGAGAGACGATTCGTGCTTTTCAGTCTTCGTGCTTTCAGTTTGTTACAGCGTTACGAATGTGCTATCTCCATTACGAACGCTAGTTTTACAAGAAGGTGCGCTCCCGTCTCATACTTGATTCTGACCATGCGCGGTTTTTGAAGACTCGGAAAAGCATACACACGAACGGTTTTCTTGTCCAAATACAGTCTGATGAAAATCACGACGAGAAAAATGAGACTCCCGACGAGAAAAAAGAAAGCATGTCTTCTTTTTTTCTCGTTGAGATTCTGGGCAGTTTTCTTGATGAGAAAAGTGAAAGCCTCGTACACACGCACGGTTTTCTCGGCAAGAAAGCTCTCCCAACAGTTTTGTTGTCGTTTCTTGCCAAGAAAACCGGTCGTGTGTACGAGGCTTTACTTTTAATTATAAAAATTAAAAAAATAAACAATGAAATTCTCCAAGCAACAGGTCAAAAATACTGTAGCTGTAAGCTGTGCTGTTGGAATAAAAATGCCAGCATACAAATGAGTATTTCTTTTTCGTACATCACGGGTAGGGATGGGCCCGGTGCTCGATTCGAACCCATGTTCGAATCGAGCACCGGGCGTTCGCTCGCTCGTCGAGCCCAGAACTATTTGGGCCGTTCGCATCACATTCGTGTGATGCGAGCGGCCCCGCAATGCATTGCGGCCGGCGCGGCCGGCGCAGTGCATTGCTGGCTGATGATTGGCCAAGCATGCACTGTGACCCCGCATGCTTGGCCAATCACAGCGCCCGAAACTCGGAGAGCAATAATTGGCTACAGGCAGGACGCCTGTAGCCAATTACAGCTATGGGGCTTTAGTACATGCCCCACCATTTAAAAGGCCGCCACGCCATCGGCCCCGGTCACATGAGTTCCGGCTTTAGGAGAGATCAGTCTGCTGATTCTGTCTTTGCTTGATACTGAAAGATTTGCTCTTCTTTGCTAAACCATTGGCTATTTCTTTGCTAAACCATTGCTACCTAAGTCATTGATCGTTCATTGCTGCTGATTGCACAGTTAGCGTGTTATTAGCTGCTGCTGGGGATTAGTCTGGTGCGTGCTTACTGTTAGTACAGTATTGCAGTAGTACCAACCGCAGTGCTGTTAGCACAGCATTGCACCCCAACAGCACCCATAGGACTTCTAGTGTGTTAGTGGCAGCAAACAGAGCTCCTATATTTTCTTCTCAGCAGCACCCATAGGACTTCTAGTGTGTTAGTGGCAGCAAACAGAGCTCCTATATTTTCTTCTCAGCAGCACCCATAGGACTTCTAGTGTGTTAGTGGCATCACACAGAGCTCCTATATTTTCTTCTCAGCAGCACCCATAGGACTTCTAGTGTGTTAGTGGCAGCAAACAGAGCTCCTATATTTTCTTCTCAGCAGCACCCATAGGACTTCTAGTGTGTTAGTGGCAGCAAACAGAGCTCCTATATTTTCTTCTCAGCAGCACCCATAGGACTTCTAGTGTGTTAGTGGCAGCAAACAGAGCTCCTATATTTTCTTCTCAGCAGCACCCATAGGACTTCTAATGTGTTAGTGGCATCACACAGAGTTCCTATATTTTCATCTCAGAAGCACCCATAGGACTTCTAGTGTGTTAGTGGCATCACACAGAGCTCCTATATTTTCTTCTCAGAAGCACCCATAGGACTTCTAGTGTGTTAGTGGCAGCAAACAGAGCTCCTATATTTTCTTCTTAGCAGCACCCATAGGACTTCTAATGTGTTAGTGGCATCACACAGAGTTCCTATATTTTCATCTCAGAAGCACCCATAGGACTTCTAGTGTGTTAGTGGCATCACACAGAGCTCCTATATTTTCTTCTCAGAAGCACCCATAGGACTTCTAGTGTGTTAGTGGCAGCAAACAGAGCTCCTATATTTTCTTCTCAGCAGCACCCATAGGACTTCTAGTGTGTTAGTGGCATCACACAGAGTTCCTATATTTTCATCTCAGAAGCACCCATAGGACTTCTAGTGTGTTAGTGGCATCACACACAGCTCCTATATTTTCTTCTCAGCAGCACCCATAGGACTTCTAGTGTGTTAGTGGCATCACACAGAGCTCCTATATTTTCATCTCAGAAGCACCCATAGGACTTCTAGTGTGTTAGTGGCATCACACAGAGCTCCTATATTTTCTTCTCAGCAGCACCCATAGGACTTCTAGTGTGTTAGTGGCAGCAAACAGAGCTCCTATATTTTCTTCTCAGCAGCACCCATAGGACTTCTAGTGTGTTAGTGGCATCACACAGAGCTCCTATATTTTCTTCTCAGCAGCACCCATAGGACTTCTAGTGTGTTAGTGGCAGCAAACAGAGCTCCTATATTTTCTTCTCAGCAGCACCCATAGGACTTCTAGTGTGTTAGTGGCATCACACAGAGCTCCTATATTTTCATCTCAGAAGCACCCATAGGACTTCTAGTGTGTTAGTGGCATCACACAGAGCTCCTATATTTTCTTCTCAGCAGCACCCATAGGACTTCTAGTGTGTTAGTGGCAGCAAACAGAGCTCCTATATTTTCATCTCAGAAGCACCCATAGGACTTCTAGTGTGTTAGTGGCATCACACAGAGCTCCTATATTTTCTTCTTAGCAGCACCCATAGGACTTCTAATGTGTTAGTGGCATCACACAGAGTTCCTATATTTTCATCTCAGAAGCACCCATAGGACTTCTAGTGTGTTAGTGGCATCACACAGAGCTCCTATATTTTCATCTCAGAAGCACCCATAGGACTTCTAGTGTGTTAGTGGCATCACACAGAGCTCCTATATTTTCTTCTCAGCAGCACCCATAGGACTTCTAGTGTGTTAGTGGCAGCAAACAGAGCTCCTATATTTTCATCTCAGAAGCACCCATAGGACTTCTAGTGTGTTAGTGGTAGCAAACAGAGCTCCTATATTTTCTTCTTAGCAGCACCCATAGGACTTCTAATGTGTTAGTGGCATCACACAGAGTTCCTATATTTTCATCTCAGAAGCACCCATAGGACTTCTAGTGTGTTAGTGGCATCACACAGAGCTCCTATATTTTCTTCTCAGAAGCACCCATAGGACTTCTAGTGTGTTAGTGGCAGCAAACAGAGCTCCTATATTTTCTTCTCAGCAGCACCCATAGGACTTCTAATGTGTTAGTGGCATCACACAGAGTTCCTATATTTTCATCTCAGAAGCACCCATAGGACTTCTAGTGTGTTAGTGGCAGCAAACAGAGCTCCTATATTTTCATCTCAGAAGCACCCATAGGACTTCTAGTGTGTTAGTGGCAGCAAACAGAGCTCCTATATTTTCTTCTTAGCAGCACCCATAGGACTTCTAATGTGTTAGTGGCATCACACAGAGTTCCTATATTTTCATCTCAGAAGCACCCATAGGACTTCTAGTGTGTTAGTGGCATCACACAGAGCTCCTATATTTTCTTCTCAGAAGCACCCATAGGACTTCTAGTGTGTTAGTGGCAGCAAACAGAGCTCCTATATTTTCTTCTCAGCAGCACCCATAGGACTTCTAATGTGTTAGTGGCATCACACAGAGTTCCTATATTTTCATCTCAGAAGCACCCATAGGACTTCTAGTGTGTTAGTGGCATCACACAGAGCTCCTATATTTTCTTCTCAGCAGCACCCATAGGACTTCTAGTGTGTTAGTGGCATCACACAGAGCTCCTATATTTTCATCTCAGAAGCACCCATAGGACTTCTAGTGTGTTAGTGGCATCACACAGAGCTCCTATATTTTCTTCTCAGCAGCACCCATAGGACTTCTAGTGTGTTAGTGGCAGCAAACAGAGCTCCTATATTTTCTTCTCAGCAGCACCCATAGGACTTCTAGTGTGTTAGTGGCATCACACAGAGCTCCTATATTTTCTTCTCAGCAGCACCCATAGGACTTCTAGTGTGTTAGTGGCAGCAAACAGAGCTCCTATATTTTCTTCTCAGCAGCACCCATAGGACTTCTAGTGTGTTAGTGGCATCACACAGAGCTCCTATATTTTCATCTCAGAAGCACCCATAGGACTTCTAGTGTGTTAGTGGCATCACACAGAGCTCCTATATTTTCTTCTCAGCAGCACCCATAGGACTTCTAGTGTGTTAGTGGCAGCAAACAGAGCTCCTATATTTTCATCTCAGAAGCACCCATAATACTTCTAGTGTGTTAGTGGCATCACACAGAGCTCCTATATTTTCATCTCAGAAGCACCCATAGGACTTCTAGTGTGTTAGTGGCATCACACATAGCTCCTATATTTTCTTCTCAGCAGCACCCATAGGACTTCTAGTGTGTTAGTGGCATCACACAGAGCTCCTATATTTTCATCTCAGAAGCACCCATAGGACTTCTAGTGTGTTAGTGGCATCACACAGAGCTCCTATATTTTCTTCTCAGCAGCACCCATAGGACTTCTAGTGTGTTAGTGGCAGCAAACAGAGCTCCTATATTTTCTTCTCAGAAGCACCCATAGGACTTCTAGTGTGTTAGTGGTATCACACAGAGTTCCTATATTTTCATCTCAGAAGCACCCATAGGACTTCTAGTGTGTTAGTGGCATCACACAGAGCTCCTATATTTTCTTCTCAGCAGCACCCATAGGACTTCTAGTGTGTTAGTGGCATCACACAGAGCTCCTATATTTTCATCTCAGAAGCACCAATAGGACTTCTAGTGTGTTAGTGGCAGCAAACAGAGCTCCTATATTTTCTTGTCAGCAGCACACATAGTACCTATAGTGTGTTAGTGTCAGCACCCATAGGACCTACAGTGTGTTGTGAGCACACATAGGAGTTCTATTTTTTATACTATATACACTACCGACTACAATGGCTGGAAGACCGCCAAGGAGAGGCAGAGCGTGCCGAGGCAAGAACACAGGGCAGGCAGGCTCTGTTTCTAGAGACAACAGTGCTGGCCGTGGACGTGGTCGTGCATCGTCATCAGCACGTGGCCATGGGACACGCTTGTCTTTGTTTTCGGCAGCTGGACATGTGGAGCCGCATCATGCCGAAGGCTTGGTAGAATGGATGACCAAGCCCTCCTCATCCTCCTCATCCTCTCTCTCCCAGGCTCAGGGTACTGGCAGAGCAGCTGCCAACGCGTACTCAATGGCATCATCAGCCACCCCTTCCCTAGACCCACCATGTCCTCCTGAGGAGTCCCCCGAACTGTTTGAGCACAGTGTTGGGTACATGCTCCAGGAGGATGCCCAACGATTCGAAGGCTCGGATGATGATACCCAGCTTGAGGAAGTCAGTAGTGTGCGCGCAGAGAGAGGGGATGCTGAAGGACAGCAATCTGGCAGTAGTGTTCCACCAGCTGCAGCTTACTGCCAGGTTTGCTCTAGTGGTGAAGAGGGAGGGGATGATGAGGTCACTGACTCCACGTGGGTGCCTGAAGGGAGAGAGGAGGAGGAGGAGGAGGATGCAGCGTCACATGTCCAACGAGGCAGGATGCCCCCTGGAGGCCAGCTAGAGGCCAGCACAGCAACTGTACCACACCGCAGAGCTCCGCCTGTGCAGGGCGCTGCCTCTGCACGTTATCACAAAAGTTCTTTGGTGTGGGCCTTTTTTGAGACGAGTGCATCAGATCGCACCACTGCTATTTGCAATATTTGTCTCAAGCGTATCTCGCGTGGCCAAAACATCAGCCGCTTGGGCACCACAAGCATGAGCAGACATATGTCGACCTGCCATGCAGCTCGTTGGCAAGCACACATAAAAGACCCACACCAAAGAACAAAGCGGACCTCTCCTTGCTCCTCATCAGCTGGGATCTCCATCCCCACTATATCTTCAGTCCTCTCTGAAAGCTGCTCTGAGAGGACTGAAGGTGTAGAATTAGGTGTGTCACAACCAAGTACTTGCAGTACACCGACGTCCGATTGTAGCAGGCAAATTTCCCTGCCCCAGCTGCTGGACCGTCGAAAGAAGTATACTCCCAGCCATCCACATGCCCAGCGGTTGAATGCTAGCTTGGCTAAATTGCTAGCACTTCAACTGCTGCCTTTTCAGTTGATAGACTCGGCCCCCTTCCGTGAGTTTGTTCAATGTGCGGTTCCTCAGTGGCAGGTTCCCAAACGCCACTTTTTCTCACGGAAGGCGATTCCGTCTCTCTACTGGCATGTGGAAGGCAATGTCCATGCCTCGCTGGACAGGGCGGTCAGTGGTAAGGTGCATATTACCGCTGACTCATGGTCCAGCAGGCATGGACAGGGATGTTATCTTTCTTTCACGGCCCATTGGGTCACTCTATTGGCAGCTGGGAGGGATGCAGGACAAGGTGCAGTAGTGTTGGAGGTTGTTCCGCCACCACGCCTCCAAAATGCTACTACTGGTTGTGACACACCTCTCTCCTCCACCCCCTCCTCTTCTTCTTCCTCCATGTCCTCTTCGAGTGCTCTGTCCTCGGAACCAGCGGTGCTCCGTAGGCGTACAAGGGGCTACGCGAGTACGCAGGCAAAAAGATGCCATGCCGTGCTTGCGCTGGTGTGTTTGGGGGACAGGAGCCACACTGGGCCAGAGGTTCTGGCAGCTCTGCAGGGGCAGGCCGAGAGGTGGTTGACGCCACGCCAGCTTAAGCCAGGAATGGTCGTTTCTGATAATGGCACCAACCTCCTCTCCGCCCTGCGACAGGGGCAGCTCACCCATGTGCCCTGTATGGCTCACGTCCTCAACCTGGTGGTGCAGCGGTTCTTGGGCAGGTTCCCAGGCTTACAGGATGTCCTGAGGCAGGCCAGGAAAGTCTGTGTGCATTTCCGCCGATCTTATAATGCCAGTGCTCGGCTGACTGAGCTGCAAAAGGAGCTGAACCTGCCCAAGAACCGCCTAATATGTGACATGCCCACCAGGTGGAACTCAACGTTGGCCATGCTGCAGCGACTGCACACGCAGCAGAGGGCCATCAATGAGTACCTTTGCGACTACGGCACCAGGACAGGGTCAGGGGAGCTTGGCTTTTTTTCCCCACGCCAGTGGAGCATGATCAGGGATGCATGCACTGTCCTCTCACCATTTGAGGAGGCCACGAGGATGGTGAGCAGTGACAGTGCATGCATCAGTGACACTGTACCTCTTGTCCACCTGTTGGAGCATACGCTGCGTGGGATAATGGACAGGGCACTTGAGGCAGAACAGAGGCAGGAAGAGGAGGACTTCCTTGTCTCTCAAGGCCCCCTTTATCCAGACAATGTTCCTTCTGTCCCACCCATCACACAGGAAGAGGAGGAGGAGGAGGAGGAGGAGGATTGTGTGAGCATGGAGGTGGAGCCTGGCACTCAGCATCAGCAGCAGCAGTCTTTTAGGGATGATGTACAGTCCCAACAAAGCAGTGGACTTGTACGTGGCTGGGAGGAGGTGGCTGGCGATCATGTCATCCTCAGTGACCCAGAAGACTCCGGACCGAATGCCTCAGCTAACCTACGCTGCATGGCCTCCCTGATCCTGCAAAGCCTGCGGAAGGATCCTCGTGTTCTTCGGATCAAGAAGAGTGACCATTACTGGCTGGCCACTCTCCTTGATCCACGGTACAAGGGTAAGGTTGCGGACCTTATCTTGCCGTCGCAGAGGGAGCAGAGGATGAGACATCTCAGGGAGGCCTTGCAGAAAGGTCTGTGCAACGCGTTCCCAGAAACTGGGAGGTTACAAACTCCTGGTCCTGGACGACGAGTTGCTGAGGCTTCGGTCAGTAGCAGTAGGAGCGGTGGGGAAGGTGGACGTCTGACCGATGCGTTCAGACAATTTTTTAGTCCGCAGCCCCAAGGTATGATCGGTTCCAGCAACCATCGCCAGCGTCTGATATACATGGTGCAGGAATACCTAGGGGCAAGGTCAGACTTGGACACCTTTCCCACCGAAAATCCTCTGGCTTACTGGGTCCTGAGGATGGATCACTGGCCAGAGCTTGCACAGTATGCAATTGAGCTACTGGCCTGTCCTGCATCCAGCGTTCTTTCCGAACGCACATTCAGTGCTGCTGGAGGATTTGTCACCGATCATAGGGTGCGCCTGTCCACCGACTCGGTTGATCGACTGACCTTCATAAAAATGAATCAGTCTTGGATCACCACCAGCTACCAGACACCTGAAGCGGATATAACGGAATAATTTATAATGTCACATCCCTTCAAGACTGCCTATGCTGATGCTGAGTGACTGTCCTGTTATGTTCACTGACTATCCTCTTCCTCCTCCTCAATGATCCATGCCACCACACCAGTGCCTAAGGCACAATTTTTCAGCCCCTGTATAACAGGGGCGTGTAATTACAATTTTTTAAAAAGATGCTTCGCAACAGGTGTGACTGCTGTGCTCCAAGTACAGTATCTGTGAGGGGTTGCAGTGTTGTGGCACCAGCACCAATGCCTAAGGCACAATTTTTCAGCCCCTGTTTAACAGGGGCGTGTAATTACAAATCTTGATCTAATAGTTCACAGCAGGGCCCATTCCTGCGCCCACCAAGAGTAACTATGAGGGCCTACAGTCTTGTGGCAACACCGTCCACCACCACCACCACCACCAAAGGCCCAATTTTTCTGCCCTGTTCAACAGGTGCATGCAATTACAAATCTTGATCTAATAACTCACAGCAGGGCCCATTCCTGCACCCACCAAGAGTAACTGTGAGGGCTTACAGTCTTGTGGCAACACCGTCCACCACCACCACCACCACCACCAAAGGCCCAATTTTTCTGCCCGGTTCAACAGGTGCATGCAAGTACAAATCTTGATCTATTAACTCACAGCAGGGCCCATTCCTGTGCCCACCAGTCTTGTGGCTACACCAACATCTAATAGGGCAAATTTCTGCAGAGTATATACGGCAGGCCCCTACTTTCAAACATCCAACTTACAAACGACTCCTACTTGCAAACGGCAAGAGAAAACAGGAAGTGAGAGGAAATCTACCCCTAGGAAGGAAAATTCTATCCTGTTAGATTTAATTTGGGAAAAAGGTATCTCCTCTCTACTGATGCTTTATCACCAATCCTTGTTTCAATTAAAACCCCACTTTTCCAAAAACATTTGTCATTGGGACGGAAAGTGAGGTGACATGTTCTGAACAGATGTGCAAAGACAGCAAATGTTACAGGGGTGATAACCCCTCCCTATGTTCTCCAAAAAGCTTAAAAATTGATTTTTTTGGGATGTAGCTACACTTCATAATGTACCTGTTCAGATTCTACTTAAGAACAAACCTACAGTCCATGTCTTGTTTGCACCAACTATATACTGCTGTTCAGAGTATATAGGGTTGTAGGTATAGGGTTTTATTTTGGGTGCGGGGTCCCCCTTAGTATCCATACAAGACCCAAAGGGGCTGGGGTGGGGGGGGGGGGGTGATGGGGTAGCCATGCCATTTTTCTCAAGGATTTTCAGCCATATGGCGGCCAGGACAAGACATGACATTAAAGCCGCAAGTGGTTTTAAATGGCTTCTTTTTTTCCTTTACAAATGTCATTTTGTGCAAGGACAGTTCTAAACACGGGAAACACATGCCACTTCACAGGCATACTTTAGACACCCCCCAGGTACCATATTTAAAGGAAAATTTCACTTTTTTTTTTTTCACTTTATGTATCATTAAAATGACTGCTCCCGAAAAAACTTTAGTTTTTAAAATTTCTTTTTGCATTGATATATGTCCCCTGGGGCAGGACCCGGGTCCCCAAACCTGTTTTATGACATTAACATGCATATTGGCCGTTGTAATTAGCAATTTTGATTTCGAACGTTCGCGTCCATTATAACGAATAGGGTTCGAAAATTCGCGCGAACTTTCGGTACGTTCGAAGGTTCTGGTGCGAACCGAACCCGGGGGTGTTCGGCTCATCCCTAATCACGGGACACAGAGCGACTTAGTCATTACTAATGGGTTATATAGATTACCTTCAGGTGTTGGCACTGGCCAATTCCAAACCGGAAGTACCCTCCCCTATATAAGCCCCTCCCACCCGGGAGCACCTCAGTTTTTTGCCAGTGTCTAAGGTGTTGGCCAAAGAGTAACATGTGTTTTCACTGGGCTTGCGTACAGGTTCTTTTGGGCCTTAGTAAGCTGTTCCGGATCCCACCAAAAAAGCTTCATAGCTAAACGGTCGGTACCCGGGCCTTGCAGCAGAAGAGCAAGGTTTTGCCTGTAATGCTTCTCTTAGGAGGGCTGGACCCTGGGATCCAGAGCTCTGGTCATACCCACGACCAAGATGTTGTCTGTGCAGGGTGCTATACAGGTCCAGGGGAGTGGAATCCTTGGGAACCCGGTCCCTGAAGGTTTAATTACAATGCCTGCCGTGATAGGTGAAGTTTGGACTTCTGTGGACCAAACAAAGTCCTGCGGCGGGGATCAGGTAAGTGGGGGCCCCCAGGAACTTGGTTCTATTGGGGGACCCCCAAGCCTAATTTGTCTTTCTGTCTGTTACCTAACGGTATTCCCGCTAAATATCTGTGTTTGCCTGTAACTACTGAAAATTTAAAATTTTAATAGTAGTCAAGAAAAAAAAAAAAAAAAGGGACCGCGGTACCTGTGTTAAACCACTAGAGGCCGCTGTAGTCCATTTTTCTTGTCATGTGGATCTTTGGTTTTCTCAAGTCAAAAGATCCAGCAGCTGGTAAGTTTCTCTGTGGGAATCCACTTCCTCTGCCCTGTTGCTGCGCTCATCCACCACACAGGCCCTCCGGCAAAAAGGGCCCTGGCTCCTAGTCCCCTGTTTGATTTTGAAAAGGGCGCCAATGGCGCACGGGCGCGCGCGCGGGCGCGTGCACGCGCCTCCTATGAAAAAAAGGGGCGGGGCGGGTGGATGACGCTCGATGCGCGCCGCGGCGCTTCTGCGCATGTGCGGGCGTCCCAGCATGGTTCAAAGACACAGTACAAGTGTCAGCTGGATGCAAACAGAGCTAGCAACAAACAGTGGCACACAGAGGCGGTTGATGCAGGCATCCCCATAGAAAGGCACTTTAGTGGACACCAGCTGGTATATAGCAGCACCTGTGTTAGACTATTACCAGCAAAATTGGTGTATGACGACGGGAATACCTCAGCTTTGTGCTTAAAGGATATGTCGTCCAGACGCTCCGGAAATAGATCTTCCAGGAAGCCAAAGGGGTCTCCATCGGGCTCTGAGGATATTGGGCATGCTTGTACTGCACCAATCTCCCCTGAGAATTCAGAGGTCAGTAGCCGTAGAAACCCCGCAGGAATGCCTGGTGCTGCGGCTGTCCTCAGTCCACCTGCTCCTGTATATATAACAGAGGAGGTTTTATCCTCAACTCTGGGAGGATTGGAAGAGAGATTAACAGCATTGATCGCTGCTTCCCTGTCTCAGGAAAAGCGCGTCCGATCTCCGTCTCCTCCTTCAGAGTGCCTGTTAGTGGAGGAACAGCCCCACACAGAGATCGACCTACCTGAAGGGGATCAGGATGAGGTTGATTCAGTTATGGAGGAATCAACAGTGGAAGAACCTTTCTCAGCATCTCAGGCTGAAAGATTATGGGTTCAGTCTCTGACTAATATGGTCCGATCAGCATTTAAAATGCCTCTGGCGGAACCACCATCCACTACGGTTTCCTCGCTGGGGTCGCTAAAAGCTCCCCAGGCTGTCTGTTCCTTCCCAATCCACCCTTTATTAGAAGGGCTTATTTACCAGGATTGGGAGCATCCTGATAAAATATTTGCTCCCCCCAAGAGATTTCCGGTGATCTATCCCATGGAGGATAAGTTCATAAAAAAATGGAGGGTCCCTACAGTGGACGCAGCCATCTCTTCTGTTAACAAATCACTGACATGTCCAGTAGATAATGTTCCAATGTTCAAAGACCCAATAGATAAAAAATTGGAGTCTTTACTAAAATCTGCTTTCTCTACAGCAAGCATGGTGACACAACCTGCGGTAGCAGCGATTGGAGTCTGCCAAGCAGTGAAAGATCAGTTGAAACAAGTCTTAAGGGACTTACCAGATCAGCAGGCTCTTGCCCTAGCTGACCTGCCTAGAGCCTTGTGTTTTGCGGTGGACGCCATAAAGGATACAATCCAACAGGCCTCCCGCTTTACGCTGTCTATAGTACATATGCGTAGGCTTCTGTGGCTCAAAAACTGGTCTGCTGAAGCTCCCTGTAAAAAACTGCTGGTTAGCTTCCCATTTCATGGAGAACGCTTATTTGGAGAAGATCTGGACAAATATATCCAGAAAATTTCTGCCGGTAAAAGTTCACTCTTACCGGTTAAGAACAAGGGTAGAAGTCCTTCTTTTAAGAGGCCTACTTCTCCAGTCCTGGGCACATCGGCTGTGAAGCAGTTCCGACGGCCTCCGCGGTCAAATTCAGGGGGCAGAAATCAGGGACAATCACAGGGTAACAAGAAGCCCTGGATCAAGAGAGGTACAAAACCTCCCCCCAAGGTATGAAGCGTTGCCCCCACTCAATCGGGTGGGGGGAAGACTTCAGTTGTTCACAGAGACCTGGCGGGACACCATCAGAGACAGATGGGTGCTCTCCGCAGTAAGTCTGGGATACAAGCTGGAGTTAAAAGGCACTCCTCCTGCCCAATTTATGAGGTCAAACGTGCCAAGAGATCCCCAAAAGAGAGGATCCCTCCTTCTGGCACTAGAACAACTATTGCTCCAAGGTGTAATCATGAAGGTTCCCCTGGAAGAAAGCGGATTCGGGTTTTACTCGAACCTTTTCACAGTCCCCAAACCAAATGGGGACGTGAGGCCCATATTAAATCTAAAAGGGCTAAACAAGTTCCTAAATATCAGGACTTTTCGGATGGAGCCGATCCGATCGGTGGCCACCGCCCTACAAGGGCAGGAATGGTTAGCCTCGATCGACATAAAGGATGCTTATCTGCATATTCCCATCTTTCCGGCCCACCAGAAATTTCTACGCTTTGCAGTAGAAGGGCGCCATTTTCAGTTCAGAGCCTTACCTTTCGGTCTGGCCACAGCACCACGAGTGTTCACAAAAATTCTGGCCCCATTATTGGCCAATCTAAGAACACAGGGTGTAACGATAATGGCATATCTAGACGACCTGCTACTAATAGACCACTCAGTGGAAAAGCTGGAAGTAGCTATTCACAAGACAATCAAGTATCTGGAATATCACGGTTGGATTATCAACCGGGACAAGTCAGCTCTAAGACCAGTCAAAAGTCTGGAATACTTAGGGCTAAGGCTGGATTCAAATCAGAGAAAGATTTTCTTACCTCCAGAGAAGGTGTCGTCTTTAAAAGATTTGACCCACTTAGTGGGTACAAAAAGAAAACCATCCATACGCCTCTGCATGAGGCTGCTGGGAAAGATGGTGGCTTCATTCGAAGCAGTACCCTACGGTCAATTCCATTCAAGGAATTTGCAAAGGGCCATACTGTCAGCCTGGAACAAAAAAGTTCAGGCTTTAGACTTACCAATGTCCCTGTCCCCTTCCGTTCGCAAGAGCCTCCATTGGTGGTTGGTGCCCCAGAATCTGGAAAGAGGGAAACCCTTCAGTCCGGTTTCTTGGAAGGTGGTCACTACAGATGCCAGCCTCATAGGCTGGGGGGCAGTACTGGAGCAATGGTCTCTCCAGGGCAAGTGGTCAGAAGCAGAAAAGGCCCTGCCCATCAATCTCTTAGAGATACGAGCAGCCCGGTATGCCCTAGTAGCATGGACATCCAAACTCCAAGGGTCCCCTGTCAGAATTCAATCAGACAATGCCACGGCAGTGGCATATATCAATCACCAGGGTGGCACCAAGAGTCGTGCAGCCCAGAGGGAAGCAAATTACATCCTGGAGTGGGCAGAAAGATATGTCCCAGCCATATCCGCGGTTTTCATCCCAGGAGTGGAAAATTGGAGAGCGGACTTTCTAAGTCGCCAACAATTATGCCCGGGGGAATGGTCTCTTCACCCCGAGGTTTTCCAGGCAATATGCCAGCGGTGGGGAACACCGGATGTAGATCTGCTAGCATCCAGATTCAACGCAAAGGTGGACAGATTTGTGTCTCGCACAAGGGATCCCCTAGCTTGCGGCTCGGATGCCCTAGTGTTCCCTTGGGATCAGTTCAAGCTGATATATGCATTCCCACCGCCACAATTGTTACCGCGATTACTCCGCAGAATCAGGGTAGAAAAGAAACCAGTGATTCTGGTGGCTCCAGCGTGGCCCCGAAGGGCATGGTACGCGGAGATTGTAAAAATGTCAGTGAGGAGTCCTTGGACCCTCCCACATCGTCCGGACCTGCTGTCGCAGGGACCGATATACCACCCTTCCTTACCAGCCCTAGGTTTGACGGCCTGGCTATTGAAGCCCACATTCTGAAAAAGAGAGGGCTCTCTAATTCTGTGGTATCTACCATGATCAATGCCAGGAAGCCGGTATCCAGGCAGATCTATTATAGGATCTGGAAAGCGTACATTACGTGGTGTGAGGCCAAGAAATGGCATCCACGTAAGTACGTGATAGGGAGGATTTTGGACTTCCTACAGTGGGCTGTAGATAGGAAGCTGGCCTTGAGTACTATCAAGGGTCAGATTTCGGCCTTGTCAATATTTTTTCAAAGGCCCTTGGCTTCGCATTCACTAGTCAAAGCCTTTATACAAGGAGTGATGCGTATTAGCCCTCCGGTTAGTATTCCCATATGTCCTTGGGACTTAAACCTGGTTCTGTCGGTTCTACAGAAACAACCGTTTGAACCATTGCAACACATTTCCTTGGTTCTTCTCACCAGGAAATTGATTTTCTTAGTAGCCGTTTGTTCGGCTAAAAGAGTATCGGAACTAGCCGCCTTGTCCTGTAAGGAGCCATATCTGGTTGTCCATAAGGACAGAGTAGTATTACGTCCTCATCCAGCCTTTCTTCCTAAGGTGGTATCGAGGTTTCATTTGAACCAAGATGTGGTTCTTCCTTCTTTTTTCCCCAAACCTAGCTCGGTAGAGGAAAAGTTATTACATTCTTTGGATGTAGTAAGAGCAGTTAAAGCTTATCTGAAAGCCACTGCTCAGATTCGCAGAACGGATTCTTTGTTTGTTCTGCCGGAAGGCCCCAGAAAGGGTCAGGCAGCATCAAAATCTACTTTAGCCAAGTGGATTCGACAGGTCATAATACAAGCCTATGGCTTGAGAAAGAGACCGCCTCCGTTCAAAGTTAGGGCGCACTCCACAAGAGCAGTTGGAACTTCATGGGCGGTGCATCACCAGGCCTCCCTGGCTCAAGTATGTAAGGCCGCAACATGGTCTTCGGTACACACGTTTACTAGATTCTACCAGGTAGACGTTAGAAGTCAGGAGAATGTCGCCTTTGGGCGCAGTGTGTTGCAGGCCGCAAAAGATCCTCATGCCTGATGGCGCCCAGCTTATGTATCCCTCCCCTCATTTGGCATTGCTTTGGGACGTCCCATTAGTAATGACTAAGTCGCTCTGTGTCCCGTGATGTACGGAAAAGAAAAAGGGATTTTTATAACAGCTTACCTGTAAAATCCTTTTCTTGGAGTACATCACGGGACACAGAGCTCCCACCCCTCTTTTTGGGACACTTATTGCTTGGCTACAAAACTGAGGTGCTCCCGGGTGGGAGGGGCTTATATAGGGGAGGGTACTTCCGGTTTGGAATTGGCCAGTGCCAACACCTGAAGGTAATCTATATAACCCATTAGTAATGACTAAGTCGCTCTGTGTCCCGTAATGTACTCCAAGAAAAGGATTTTACAGGTAAGCTGTTATAAAAATCCCTTTTTACCTTTGGAAACCTGCTCAGTGGTAATAACATAAATAATTGTGTGGCTGTGCATGTACTGTATGCCATGATACTCCCAGCACCGTGTGCACTGTGACTTCTTTAGAGTGCTCATACAGACTCAAAATTAGAAAAGATCAAGTTTGTATAATAAATGGTGTACAGGGTGAACCAATATTTGCGCTAACAAAAAAATAAATAAATATGTAAAGCAGCGTGCACAGTCTGTGAAAGAAGCAAACTCAAAAATATAAAACCAAAAATGCAGCGTTTCAATGTGAAAATCAGTCCATATATTTCATAACAAAAAAGATGGATGCAGGAAATTGAAGAACTCCACCACCAAAGACTTCAGTGTGAACAGGTAACACACCACCACAAAAACAAAACGTGCTTGATAGGATAACAACCAAAGTATCCGATATCATCAATATCAAAGGAATTTCCAGGACTTGGAAAATGTTTATGCAGGCAGGTGATGATGTCTCAAGCCCCTTGGGAGAGAAACGTTTCTCTCCCAAGGGGCTTGAGACATCATCACCTGTCTGCATAAACATTTTCCAAGTCCTGGAAATTCCTTTGATATTGATGATATCGGATACTTCGGTTGTTATCCTATCAAGATTGGAGAGCCATATCCACCTGTGACCCTCTGCATTTCACTACATGCTTTTGATGCTCGCTTTCTGGTAAGCAGACAGTGAGCACGTTTTGTTTTTGTGGTGGTGTGTTACCTGTTCACACTGAAGTCTTTGGTGGTGGAGTTCTTCAATTTCCTGCATCCATTTTTTTTGTTATGAAATATATGGACTGATTTTCACATTGAAGCGCTGCATTTTTGGTTTTATAAGTTTGTATAATAGGCGTGTCACAGCTTAGCTACGTTTCATACCAAAGTTGGAGAAAAGTCAAATTTTCTTATATTTATACTTGGCCCAGATCATTGAGATCTTATTAAAGCTAAAGCATCGGTATGATAGATCAGCATATGATAGCATTATCAGACACAGAGGTCAGCATTGGTAGCCTACGTATGTTCTATTGACTAACTGCACATTAATTAAACAAATGTGTGCGTATGTATTTATTTATTAATGCTAGACATGCCATGTCTTTTATTGATTAGGCTTAAAAAAAAACAAAGACTGACCACCTTCCTTTTTTTTTTTTCATTGAAACATTCGCATCTCATAAAAGACAGGCTTAAAGGCTCATCATTACTCACTTAATTATTCATAGTTCTCTACTCATATGCTGTGATGGGAATGTGATGAGAAGTAATCTTTTGACAGGTCTGGTTGGCTTTATTTAAATTGGCTCCCAAGTGCTGTGTTTAATGCTATATTATAAGAACATTATGTATTGATCTTTGTTGAGAGGGCTTTTTGCACAAATGTTTATAACGCTGGTTAATGAACTGTCTCTTAATTGAAGGGAACCACAGTTGTTTTATGGTCAATGAGTATGTTTCTCATGCTGTTGCTACTGTTGTTTATAGGACGTCCTTGAAGACTACCTTTCTTAAATTCTTGTTTCTATAACAATATAAGGTGGTATATATTGTGTGGTTTGTGTGTACCTGTAGCTAAAAGTGCCTCAGTCTGTGATTTGGGGTTTACATAATTTTTTTATTTATTTATTTTTTACTTTTGTATTTTCCTTTTTTTTTTAAAGCTTTAATTTGCATTAATTGAATTTATTAAATAACAGCAGAAGTCCAATACTAAATCAGCACAGAAAATGTGGACATTAAATAAAAGATTTAATATCGGTGTGATATGTTACAATATATTAACACAAATTATAAACATAAATATTTCTAATGCATTTATATACCGTAATGTTAACAAAAACACATAATCTGTACGACCGGCCTTGTTTGCCTTATACAGTCACCACAATAAAGATTTTTTTTTCTCATAAACTTGTTAATAATGTTAACTGCTCTGGAGCAGAAAAGCACACTCCAGATAAACATGATTACATTTAAATAAACACTGAATTAAATCTTCATATTGGCATTCATCTTGCTAGTATCTTTCTTGAATGGCCCGGAGTTAGAAAACTGCAAAAATGTTAACCAGTTCCTGGTTCTTGTAGCATCTTATATCTGAGCCCACTGTATCCTTACCCACAGTCTGGGACATAAAAGAGGTAGCACTGCACAATACTGTATGTTGAGACAAAAGGGTGAAATCCATAACCATATGTTACATAAGACGTTTGCTAATAACAATGCTCTCGTTTTTAACAGTGACTTACCTATTTTGCTTCTGCTGTCCTGTTCATAATAAAAAAAATTAAAAAAAAGTACCTGTTATCAAAAAATCAACCGTCTCCTAAATAAAATTCCAATTTGACGATTACAGTGGGGATCAAAAGTTTGGGCACCCCAGGTAAAAATGTGTATTAATGTGCATAACGAAGCCAAGGAAAGATGGACAAAAAATCTCCAAATGGCATCAAATTACAGATTAGACATTCTTATAATATGTCAAAAAAAGTTAGATTTTATTTCCATCATTTACACTTTCAAAATTACAGAAAACAAAAAAATGGCGTCTGCAAAAGTTTGGGCACCCTGCAGAATTTATAGCATGCACTGCCCCCTTTGCAAATCTGAGACCTGCCAGTGTCATGGATTGTTCTCAATCCTTGTCTGGCAAGACCAGGTGATGTCAATCTCAAAGGTTTTAAATGGCCAGACTCATCTGACCTTGCCCCAACAATCAGCACCATGGGTTCTTCTAAGCAGTTGTCTAGAAAACTGAAACTGAAAATAGTTGACGCTCACAAAGCTGGAGAAGGCTATAAGAAGATAGCAAAGCATTTTCAGATGTCAATATCCTCTGTTCAGAATGTAATTAAGAAATGGCAGTCATCAGGAACAGTGGAAGTTAAAGCAAGATCTGGAAAACCAAGAAAAATATCAGACAGAACAGCTCGCAGGATTGTGAGAAAAGCAATTCAAAAGCCACGTTTGACTGCACGATCCCTCCAGAAAGATCTGGCAGACACTGGAGTTGTGGTACACTAGTCCACTATAAAGAGATACTTGTACAAATATTGTCTTCATGGAAGAGTCATCAGAAGAAAACCTCTTCTACGTCCTCACCACAAAAATCAGCATTTGAACTTTGCAAATGAACATATAGACAAGCCTGAGGCATTTTGGAAACAAGTTCTGTGGACCGATGAGGTTAAAATAGAACTTTTTGGCCGGAATTAGCAAAGGTACGTTTGGAGAAGAAAGGGCACAGAATTTAATGAAAAGAACCTCTGTCCAACTGTTAAGCATGGGGGTGGATCAATCATGCTTTGGGGTTGTATTGCAGCCAGTGGCACAGGGAACATTTCACGAGTAGAAGGAAAAATGGATTCAATAAAATTTCAGCAAATTTTGGATGGTAACTTGATGCCATCTGTGAAAAAGCTGAAGTTAAAGAGAGGGTGGCTTCTACAAATGGATAATGATCCTAAACACACCTCAAAAGCCACGGGGGATTACATTAAGAGGCGTAAACTGAAGGTTTTGCCATGGCCTTCACAATCTCCTGACCTCAACATTAATGAAAACCTATGGATAGACCTTAAAAGAGCAGTGCGTGACAGACGGCCCAGAAATCTCAAAGAACTGGAAGACTTTTGTAAGGAAGAATGGGCAAAGATACCTCAAACAAGAATTGAAAGACTCTTGGCTGGCTACAAAAAGCGTTTACAAGCTGTGATACTTGCCAAAGGGGGCAGTACAAGATATTAACTCTGCAGGGTGCCCAAACTTTTGCAGACACCATTTTTTTGTTTTCTGTAATTTTGAAAGTGTAAATGATGGAAATAAAATCTAACTTTTTTTGACATATAAGAATGTCTAATCTGTAATTTGATGCCATTTGGAGATTTTCCCATCTTTCCTTAGCTTCGTTATGCTCATAAATACACATTTTTACCTGGGGTGCCCAAACTTTCGATCCCCACTGTACTTGTAATCTATGTGTGCCAACCTTCAGAGATATGGGTTCCTATTTAAAGCATACCTCTCCCCTGGGCCTTGTAAAAGACTCTTACCAGGACTTTTAGCGAAGTAGCGAAAGTGCTGGATCTTAGAGCCCAGTCCTCCGAAGAGAGACATTACAGGCGACGCCTCGTGCATGAGGCCCGGATCCCATCCAGTTTAGGCTTAATTTTTAGGCGTCTTGGATGGGTCCGAAAGCATAGTTTTTTTTACCCCCAGAGGGTCTCCTTGGCAGAGCTTTCCTTTAGCACATCCTATCGCGTCCAACACCTTTAGACACTGGCGAAAAAACTGAGGTACTCCCCTGGTGGTAGGGGTTATATGGAGGAGAACTGCCTTCAATTGGTTGTGCCAGTGTCCAATCACCGCTGGTGACCCTTAACCCATTATGTAATGACTGGCTCTGTGTCCCGTGGTGTACGATAAAGAAATATACTTGCCTTTTGCCTTTCCTGGCAGTCAAACCAGCTGCTGACCAGACCTGTGCTTGTAATCACACTGGAATAAACAACTTTAACCACTTGCTTACTGGGCACTTAAACCCCCCTCCTGCCCAGACCAATTTTCAGCTTTCAGCGCTGATGCACTTTGAATGACAATTGCTCGGTCATACAACGCTGTACCCAAATGTAATTTTTATCATTTTTTTCCCACAAATAGAGCTTTCCTTTGGTGGTATTTGATCACCTCTGCGGTTTTTATTTTTTGTTAAAAAAAATATTAAAAGACCGATTTAAAAAAATATATATATATTTTTATATTTTGATATACAATTTTGCAAACAGGTAATTTTTCTCCTTCATTGATGTATGCTGATGGGCACCGATAAGCTGCATTGATGGGCTGCATTGATGGGCACCCATAAGGCGGCACTGGTGGGCACTGAGAGGTGGCACTGATGGGCATTAATAGGTGGCACTGGTGGGCACTGAGAAGTGGCACTAATAGGTGGCATTGATATGTGACACTGATAGCTGGCAGTGATGGGCACTGATGGGTGGCAGTGATGGGCACTGATGGGTGGCACTGATGGGTGGCAATAATGGGCACTGATCAGCACTGGTAGGTTACACTGATAGGCAGCATTGCTAGGTGGCACTGATTGGCACCACTTGTGGGCATTAATAGGTGGCACTTGTGGGCATTGATAGGTGGCACTCGGCATTTATAGGTGGCACTGTGAGCACTGGCAGGTGGTATTTGTGGGCACAGATGAGGTGCCTATGTCTGTTCCTCTTTGGGACCGATGCCCCTAACACACAAGCCAGTGATCGGCTTTTTTTTCTCCTCACGCTGTTGGCGTGAAGAGAAAAAAAACGATTACCAATCCTTTGTTTACATCACGTGATCAGCTGTCATTGGCTGACAGCTGATCACGTGGTAAGGGGCCGGGACCAGCCCCTTGCACGGATCCGCGATCACCCGAGTCTCAGTGACTCGGTGATCACAGCATCTATTGATGGCCTCCCGGCATTTGGGGTCTGCGATGTAGCCGTCATTCGGCTATAGCGCACATGCCAACTGGTTAAAGGTCCAGTTCACTGCTGTCCATTCACATTGTTTTGAATCAAGCCCTGAGGAAGGGGACAATTTTGGACCTCCAAAACACATTGGTACTCTTTTGCTTGACCCCCTGACTTGTATTGGAATAAAGTTGTATCTGGACATCTTAGAAGTGGTGTTGCACTACAGTTTCTTTTTCTGTATGTGGCAATGTGTACAGCACTCTCCGACTGCAATGCTATCTTGTTAGCAGGCAGCAAGGGAGTGGTAAATTGCCTGTTTTTACCACCCTCTGGTAGCTTGTCTGAACAAGGCCCAACTTTGTGTAATAAAGTGAAGTCGCACTATGAGTCCAAGGAGACGCATGACATCTCTTGGGCTTATCTGTATTTACATTTTTCAGTTTTATTGCATTCCCAGAAGATGGCTATCGCTATATTTCCGGGAGCCTGGTGCTAATGCTTTAGGTCTGAGCATCTTCAACATTAGAGTTGGTGCAGCTTCTATTCCTGCCCCTCCCCTCCTGCCCAATCAAAGAAGCCTTTGTATTATGTGAACTCATTCACAAAACAGAAAGGCTTATCTGAATGGGCAGAGGAGGGGGAGGGCGGGCATAGCTGCTCTGTGTGCCTCTCTCCTATCTCACAGCCCAGTGCTTCAGCAGAACCATAAAGCTGTTAGATATAAACAGAGATAGGTTAAGGAGATGTCATGCACCTCATTAGACTTAACTCATAGTGTGCCTGCACTTTTTAAAAAGTGGCTGAATTTCTGGAATTCAACTTTAAAGAGTACTTTACAGGCATCAAATGTTCATGATTGTGATTGTGTAAACCAGGGGTAGGTAACCAGATCTACCAGCCTCCTGCAGCTGCCTCCAGATTTCTTGCCCATACCTCCATATGGGCTGTCAGTTTGGAAGCTGGAGGAAGTGTTAATGAACTACGAGGGCACTATCAGCGCCCTCACAGTTCATTGAGCTCTACAAGCCATCTGGCACAGTGGCAGAAGAAACTTGTCGTTTATGCATGTTATTTACCTGTTAAAACCTTCCATGTGCTGACATCCCGAAGGCCTAAAACTGCTGCTAGGCACACCTTGTATGTGATGGCAGCCTATAATTTAAAGGTTATGTAAGGAGGTGAGGGAAGGTGCGGAGGACCTGCCTGACCAAAGAAAATTGGACACTTCCAGAAGAAGAGAAGGCTATAATGTGCATAGATGGAAGGGGTTGTGAGAGACTAGAGAATAGACTCTTCCTGAAGTAGTCACATTTTCTATCAGGTTCAAAGGCACATTGCAATAATTGAATAACAATAATTTATGGAAAATGGAAACACTAAGTAGGCATTTAAAATACTTGACTTTTTTATGCCTTTACCTGCAATTTTTGTTGGCGAAAGGCTCTCTTTAAAATTAGCAATAGTATCGAAAAAAATACTGATGATAGTGCAGTAAAAAATGATCACAATGTTCAAGTGTTTTCATTGTCAGACTATACCCCTACTAAAATAAAGAGAGAGATTGAGATAATTACACATTATGTACAATGATACTGGTGCACCTTAGCTAAAATCCACTCTGTGGGCAGCTGCTCTGCTTCTGTCAGCATATACTCCAAATCTATTATGGAGTATCTGTTGTCTCTGAAATAGGACGCATGCTAGGTCGCTGACACAGCTGGCCTGGTTTGTGAAAGGTCAAAGGTTTTACTTGTTAAGTTTCCTAGATCTAATTATTTGTCTTGTTTCAAATATTCACAAGGAAAAAGCCCTTCAGACATTTTTCACAATGTTATTTAGTCAAAGCCGACCTTCTTCTGCAAGCTACAGTCAAGTTCAATCATATTGCTTCATTGGCTTGCATTTTGGCATAATAAGCTGAGTGTCCTTATTCAACCGATAATACAGGAAGACTGTGATGCATTTTAATATTGAATTAATAATTTAATTGAATTAATTGAAGGAAATTAACATTTACGATAAAATTTTGTTTTTGTTTTTAAGCCATAGTAAATGCAATAGGTTTGAAAAATAAATACAGTTTTTGGAAAATGTATTTGACCCTTAAATACTTCCTTTACTTTTTTTAAATGTTCTGCTTTATGGAAGTGATGTTTTTTCCTTTTTTTTTTCACCCTTTATATAATTTCCCTTATTTACTCCTATGCAAAGGAGTATCAAAATGGGTCTTGACGCCTCATGTATAGGGATGAGCCAGATGTTCGAGTCGAACATAAGTTCGACTCGAACATCGGGTGTTTGCTGAATAGTGAACAATTTGGGGTGTTTGCGGCAAATTCAAAAGCTGCGGAACACCCTTTATAAGTGCTAATTATAAAGGCTTATATGCATGGTATTGTCATAAAAAGTGTTTGGGGACCTGGGTCCTGCCTCAAGGGACATGTATCAATGCAAAAAAAAGTTTTAAAAACTTCAGTTTTTTTCGGGAGCAGTGATTTTAATAATGCTTAAAGCAGGGTTCGACAAACCCCGGGCGCCAGGTCGCCATTGCGACTAGAATTAGCGACCTGGCGCCTGGGGCGGCACAGCTGGGGTATCCTGTGTCTCCGTGCTTCCCCCGCCGCGCAATCGCGCGCCCGGTAATTGAGGCTTGCGGCTTTGCAGACTTCAGCAGGCCTATGCTTCCTTTTGTGATCTGGCGCCCTCTTGTGGTGGCCGTTGGTATGACAAGACAACCAGCAATGCTAATGGAGCTTCCACTGTCTGTTTTCACTGCCATCTCCTTCCCTTTAATTAGAACCCCCAAACATTATATATATTTTTTATTCTAACACCCTAGAGAATAAAATTGCGGTCATTGCAATACTTTCTGTCACACCTTATTTGCGCAGCGGTCTTAGAAGCACACTTTTTGGGGAAAAAATACACTTTTTTTAATGAAAAAATAAGACAACAGTAAAGTTAGCCCAATTTTTTTTTTATATTGTGAAAGATAATGTTACACCGAGTAAATTGATACCCAACATGTCACGCTTCAAAATTGCATCCGCTCGTGCAATGGCGACAAACTTTTACCCTTTAAAATCTCCATAGGCGACCTTTAAAAAATTCTACAGGTTGCATGAGTTACAGAGGAGGTCTAGGGCTAGAATTTTTGCTCTCACTCTACCAATCGCGGCGATACCTTACGTGTGGTTTGAACACCGCTTTCATATGCGGGCAATACTCAGGTAGGCGTTTGCTTCTGCGTGCGAGCTCGGCGGGACCGGGCGCGTTCCTGGCTCATAACTTTTTTAGCTGGCTCCTAAATTCTAAGCAAATTTGTCAAGCCCTGGCTTAAAGTGAAACAATAAAAGTGAAATATTCCTTTAAATTTCGTACCTGGGGGGTGAATGAGATTTTTATTTTTTTATTTTTTAATAAAGAACTTGTCCCAAGCTGTCTCCTGTGTTTTAAAAAAAAAAAATTACACTTTTTTGTGAAATGGTAGGGGTACAATGTACCCCGTTACCAATTCATATGGGGGAGCGGGATCTGGGGGTCCCCTTTGTTAAAGGGGGCTTCCAGATTCCGATAAGCCCCCTGCCCGCAGACCCCCACAACCACCAGACAAGGGTTGTGGGGATGAGGTCCCTGTCAACATGGGACCCTGAAGGGTCTGGTATAGATTTTGAGGGGGACCCCTACGCCATTTATTTTTTTTAAAGTTGGTGCAGGGTTCCCCTTAATATCCATACCAGACCTGAAGGGCCTGGTATGGAATTTGGGGGGACCGCCATGCAATTCGTTTTTTTTATATGTTGGTTAGGGTTCCCCTAATATTCATACCAGACCCAAAGGGCCTGGTAATGGACTAGAGGGGAACCCATGCTGTTTTTTTAATGACTTTTATCTGTATTGCGGGATCCGGCAATTCATTATAGCTGCGAGCAGTTTTAAATGACTTTTTTCCTTTAGAAATTTCATTTTGCTGCAGGGACTTTTCTAAGCACGGGAAAAATGTGCCACTTTACAGGCATACTATAGACACCCCCCAGGCACGAAATTTAAAGGAATATTTCACTGTTATTGTTAAAATCACTGCTCCCGAAAAAACTGCAGTTTTTAAAGCTTTTTTTTTGCATTGGCCCAGGTCCCCAAACACTTTTTATGACAATAACTTGCATATTAACCACTTGAGGACCGCCGCACGCCGATGTACGTCGGCAGAATGGCACGGCTGGGCACAAGGGCGTACAGGTACGTCCCTTTTCGGAGCCCAGCCGTGGGTCCTCACGACCCGGCCCTCTTCTCCGTGACCGCCCCCACGGGAACAGCGGACCCGATCGCCGCTTGTGTCCCGCGATAGGGGCACAGAGAGGAAGAACAAGGAGAGGTAAGTGTAAACAAACCTCTCCCAGTGCTTCCTAGTGAGCCTGTCACTGATCGTCTGTTCCCTGTCATAAGGAACGATGATCAGTGACGTCACACGCTAAGCCATGCCCCCCCCACAGTAAGAAACACACATCAGGGCACACTTAACCCCTACAGTGCCCCCTCCTGGTTAACCCCTTCACTGCCAGTGTCATTTTTACAGTAATCAGTGCATTTTTATAGCACTGATCGTGGAAAAATGACAATGGTCCCAAAATAGTGTCAAAAGTGTCCGATGTGTCCACCATAATGTCGCAGTCACGATACAAATCGCTGATCGCCGCCATTACTAGAAAAAATAAAATATTAATAAAAATGCAATAAAACTATCCCCTATTTGGTAGATGCTATAAATTTTGTGCAAACCAATCAAAAAACGCTTATTGCGTTTTTTTTTTTACCAAAAATATGTAGAAGAATACGTATCGGCATAAACTGAGGGAAAAAAAAACGTTTTTTTATATATTTTTGGGGGATATTTATTATAGCAAAAAGTAAAAAATATTGAATTTTTTTCTAAATTGTCGCCCTATTTTTGTTTATAGCGCAAAAACTAAAAACCGCAAAGGTGATCAAATACCACCAAAAGAAAGCTCTATTTGTGGGAAAAAAAGGACACCAATTTTGTTTGGGAGCCACGTCGCACAACCGCGCAATTGTCAGTTAAAGCGACGCAGTGCCAAATCGCAAAAAGTGCCCAGGTCTTTAAGCTGCTTAATGGTCCGTGTCTTAAGTGGTTAACCTTTAAAACTAGCACTTTTGATTTTTCACGTTCGTGTCCCATAGACTTTAACGGTGTTCGCGTGTTCTAACAAATTTTTTGCCTGTTCGCATGTTCTGCTGCGAACCGAACTGGGGGGTGTTCGGCTCATCCCTACTCATGTACGTACCTCCTTAACTTTCTCAAAGGGAAGAAGAGCGTCGTATGTAGGCAAAGGCCACACCCCCAGTTAAGCAGGCCAGGAATAAAGAATTCTCGGAAAGCAATTGGTTAAACCCACACTTTATTTTTTACCCACTTCCCCCTAGGTGGACATCATATGACATCCTTGATTTTGAGTGAAGTTATCTGAATGATGCCTGCATCTACAGACATCATTCAGATATATATTTTTTTCCAGCTGGCGATTCCCTCTGTAGTAAAAGATATCCCACTGGATTGCTTTTACAGGCAGCGGGAGGGGACGGCCCCCCTCCCACCACCACCCTCTGATGCCTCTTTGGGCTTTCCTGTGTGATCGGGGAGCTGGAGATCCCATCCGGTGCCACTGCTGGTTTACTATAGAGCTGAAAGTGAACAGGATGGTCCCCAGCCATCTCTATGACCCTGAGAGGACAGAAGTGACGTCATGATGTCAATTTAGTCTCTGGCAGGTGTAAACACTGTCATTTATTTTTTGCTGGAAAGCTTGAAATTATTTATTTATTTATTTTGATCGAATGCTTTCCAGCATAGAGGAGGAATGTGGGGTCCCCTCATGCTGGCATGCAGAAGCGAATGCATATGTAGGTCACGCCTGCATATGTAAACAGCGTTCAAACCACACATGAGGTATCGTTGCGATTGTTATAGAGGGAGCAATAATTCTAGAACTAGACCTGTCTCTAAACTGGTAACCTGTAAACAATTTTTTAAAGCGTTGCCTATGGATATTTCTAAGTACCATAGTTTTTATCATTTTTGACACTTTTTTTGTGAAATGTACCCTGTTACCAATTCACATAGGGGGGGGGCGGGATCTGCGTGTCCCCTTTGTTAAAGGGGGCTTCCAGATTCCGATAAGCCCCCCCCTGCAGGCCCCCACAACCACCGGGCAAGGGTTGTGGGGATGAGGCCCTTGTCCCTATCAACATGGGACCATGAAGGGTCTGGTATGGATTTTGAGGGGGACCCCTATGCCATTTTTTTTTAAAATTGGCGCAGGGTTCCCCTTAATATCCATACCAGACCTGAAGGGCCTGGTATGGAATTTGGGGCGACCCCCACGCAATTAGTTTTTTGGTTCGGGTTCCCCTTAATATTCATACCAGACCCAAAGGGCCTGGTAATGGACTGGGGGGGAATCCATGCCGTTTTTTTCAATGACTTTCATCTGTATTGTGGGACCCGACAATTATTTACTCGGCGTAACATTATTTTTTATAGGTTACCAAAAATTGGGTTATATATTGTGCTTTTTTGCATTGAAATTCATTCAGGTGTGTTTAAAAAAAAAAAATATTGCGTTTGAAAAATTGCTGCACAAATACCGTGTGACATAAAAAATTGCAATGACCGCCTTTTTATTCTTCAGGGTCTCTGCTAAAAAAAAATGATATATAATGTTTGGGGGTTCTGGGTAATTTTCTAGCAAAAAAATTATAATTTTTACATGTTGGAGATAAATGCCAGAATTGGCCTGGGCTGGAAGTTAAAGCAAGAAATGCTATTTACTTTTATTAGTTAAATAGTGCATTTTTTATGAATGAGGAGAAAAGGGGATTTGCTTCCAAATAAGGAACAGTTTGGAACAGTTTTTCTCAGTTAGGGTTCCTTCTGAGGTTGCTAGGGGTTCCTTGAGTAGTTGATGGACTTATCTCCCACTAACACTGACCATCAGTGCAAGGGGGACATTTTACCACTAACCATCAATGTAAAAGGGTCACTTCTATATTGACCAGTAATGTTAAGCTGGGAATACACTAGTAGAATTTTCAAATTCTTAGGAAAATTTGTACGAAAAAACTCAGAACATTTTAATGCCATTCAAAAGTAGTTCAAGATGTTGTTATTAAATGGGTTGTAAAGGTTCGTTTTTTATTTTCTAAATAGGTTTCTTTAAGCTAGTACATTGTTGGTTCACTTACCTTTTCCTTAGATTTCCCTTCTAAGGCCCCATGCACACGAGATGCTGTTATTTGCTGTTGAACGCGCGTTCAGAGGCAGTTGGACGCTTTTTTCAACTGCCCCTGAACCCATTCAATGTTATCCTATGTGTCCATGCACACACTCTCGTTTTTTGGCGTTTACAAGCAGTTGCGTTTAACCTCGTTTTTCCAGAAGCAAAAAAATGGGTTCAGACGCAAAAGTTTTCCACGTTTCAGACGCTAAACGCTGCTAAACGCGGTACCGGCGTTTTTCCGCGTTTGCGTTTATAAGCGTTTTTAAAGGTGACCTATTTTTTAACATTAGAAATCTCAAAAATGATGCCAAATGATGAAAAACTATTAAAAAATATAAAAGAAAACTGTAATTGCTTGCATTGCATTGTGGACAATCCACAACTTGTGGCAGGTAATGTGGCAAGTGGACAATCCACAGCTTGTGGCAGGTAACGTGGCAAGTGGACAATCAACAACTTGTGTCAGGTGACGTGGCCAGGTGACGTGGCCAGTGGACAATCCACAACTTGTGGCAGGTGACATGGCCAGGTGACGTGGCAGGTAACGTGGCCAGGTGACGTGGCACGTGATGTGGCCAGGTGACGTGGCAAGTGGACAATCCACAACTTGTGGCAGGTGACGTGGCTAGGTGACGTGGCAGGTAACATGGCCAGGTGACATGGCCAGGTGACGTGGCATGTGACGTGGCAAGTGGACAATCCACAACTTGTGGCAGGTGACGTGGCCAGGTGATGTGGCAAGTGGACAATCCACAGCTTGTGGCAGGTGACATGGCCAGGTAACGTGGCAAGTGGACAATCAACAACTTGTGTCAGGTGACGTGGCCAGGTGACGTGGCCAGTGGACAATCCACAACTTGTGGCAGGTGACATGGCCAGGTGACGTGGCAGGTAACGTGGCCAGGTGACGTGGCACGTGATGTGGCCAGGTGACGTGGCAAGTGGACAATCCACAACTTGTGGCAGGTGACGTGGCAGGTAACATGGCCAGGTGACATGGCCAGGTGACGTGGCATGTGACGTGGCAAGTGGACAATCCACAACTTGTGGCAGGTGACGTGGCCAGGTGATGTGGCAAGTGGACAATCCACAGCTTGTGGCAGGTGACATGGCCAGGTAACGTGGCAAGTGGACAATCAACAACTTGTGTCAGGTGACGTGGCCAGGTGACGTGGCCAGTGGACAATCCACAACTTGTGGCAGGTGACATGGCCAGGTGACGTGGCAGGTAACGTGGCCAGGTGACGTGGCACGTGATGTGGCCAGGTGACGTGGCAAGTGGACAATCCACAACTTGTGGCAGGTGACGTGGCTAGGTGACGTGGCAGGTAACATGGCCAGGTGACATGGCCAGGTGATGTGGCATGTGACGTGGCAAGTGGACAATCCACAACTTGTGGCAGGTGACGTGGCCAGGTGATGTGGCAAGTGGACAATCCACAGCTTGTGGCAGGTGACATGGCCAGGTAACGTGGCAAGTGGACAATCAACAACTTGTGTCAGGTGACGTGGCCAGGTGACGTGGCCAGTGGACAATCCACAACTTGTGGCAGGTGACATGGCCAGGTGACGTGGCCAGTGGACAATCCACAACTTGTGGCAGGTGACATGGCCAGGTGACGTGGCCAGTGGACAATCCACAACTTGTGGCAGGTGACGTGGCCAGGTGAAGTGGCAGGTAACATGGCCAGGTGACGTGACACGTGATGTGGCCAGGTGACGTGGCCAGTGGACAATCCACAACTTGTGGCAGGTGACATGGCCAGGTGACGTGGCAGGTAACGTGGCCAGGTGACGGGGCAAGTGGACAATCCACAACTTGTGGCAGGTGACGTGGCCAGGTGATGTGGCACGTGATGTGGCCAGGTGACGTGGCTAATGGACAATCCACAACTTGTGGGAGGTGACATGGCCAGGTGACGTGGCCAGGTGACGTGGCCAGGTGACAATCCACAACTTGTGGCAGGTGACGTGGCCAGGTGACGTGGCACGTGATGTGGCCAGGTGACGTGGCTAATGGACAATCCACAACTTGTGGCAGGTGACGTGGCCAGGTGACATGGCAGGTAACGTGGCAAGTGGACAATCCACAACTTGTGGCAGGTGACGTGGCTAGGTGACATGGCAGGTGACGTGGCCAGGTGACGTGGCCAGGTGATACGCTAAATACAAGTACACTGCTGCTCTCTCAGCTGCTGATATCACTCTGGTCTCACAAACTGGCTGAAATGGTTAAAATTTACTGTTTTTTGAGCTTAGGGAGGGTCTTATGATGAAACGCTTATAAACGCAAACGCGGTAAAACGCTGCTAAACGCCAATAAACGCGGCCGCAAACGCGGCAAAACGCGCGTTTTTAAACGCCGGTTTCAGCGTTTAAAAACGTGTGTTCAGCAGAGTTTGCACCTGCATCTCGTGTGCATGGGGCCTAAGTGTTTGTTTTCTTTGTCTGAATTTCTCACTTCCTGTTTCTCCTCAGTAAACTTCACACCATCATCCGAGTGGTGTGGAGTCACCCAGAACAGCTTACTGAACAGCTTACTGAGGAGGAACAGGAAGTGAGAAATTCAGACAAAGAAAACAAAGAAAACAAATATTTAGAAGGGAAATCTAAGGAAAAGGTAAGTGAACCAACAATGCACTAGCTTAAAGGAAGCTATTTAGAAAATAAAAAACGAACCTTTACAACCCCTTTAACATTCAATTTTGGAATGAATTGACTTTACCAAATGAAAGCCACACTGTTACAAATGTGTCTATTCAATAAAAAATTTCCATCCTGCTCTTTTGAATTTTGTAATAACTGCATTCGAAAATGAACAGCAGTTGGACTCACTAAGACCCCTTTCACACTGAGGAGTTCTTCAGGCGTTTTGCGCTAAAAATAGCGCCTAAATAACGCCTGAAAAACTCCTGCCCTGCAGTCTCAATGTGAAAGCCAGAGTGCTTTTACACTGAGGCGATGCACTGGCAGGACAGTAAAAAAAGTCCTGCTAGCCGCATCTTTGAGGCGGTGAAGGAGCGGTGTGTATACCGCTCCTTTACCGCTGCTGCCCATTGAAATCAATGGGACAGCGCGGCTATACCGCCGGCAAAGCGCCTCTGCAGAGGCGCTTTGCGGTGGTTTTTAACCCCGTCTCGGCCGCTAGCGGGGGTTAAAACCGCCCCGCTAGCGGGCGAATAGCGCCGCAAAAACGACGGTAAGGCACCGCTAAAAATAACGGCGCTTTACCGCCGACGCACTCACCGTCCCAGTGTGAAAGGGGCCTAATGCTTAAAAAGAACAAACACATGTTCTTACAGCATTCTTACAATGAAAGATGTTGACCAAAATCCTCTATTGTATACCCAGCTTTAAGGGACATGACAATTTTTATCTTCCTTTGTTTTCTGCAGTTTTAGTTAATTTCAAGAATTTTACTAAAAAGAGTTGTTGGTAGCAAAATCTCTGATGTGGGTGTCAAATAGGCTAAGTACACCGAATTAGGAGATCATTGTCGGCCAATAACATGAGGTACCTGAACAAGGATCTTCATGGCAGGATCAGCAAGTTTTTTTTTTTTAAATGAAAGCTGAAAATTTAAATAGATTTAAAACCACTTAATTATTATTTTTTTTAAACATGTTTGTGATTGGGTTTAGATATACTTTAAACTGGAGAGAGAGAAAACTAGAGATGCCATATCAATTAGTAATAAATCCACATTCACATCCTATATTGACTATATTTGAACGATGGAAACTATAATCTGATATAGCTAGCATCTGTATTTTAATTTGCTCTAGTTTTACTCTTTCTTACAGTGAATAAATCACTGCAGGCAGCTATGTATATATTATATGTTAGTTTACTTTCTTATGCAAAGGGAATCGCTAGAGAAGGTGACTTATATTCGCCATGAGCAAACCATCTTCAAGTGGTTTCTTACTGTTGCATTGACAATTGCGAAACACTGGTTTGTCAATTCTTTTGAGAATGCCATTTGGAGAATATATTACAATTTGAATGAGGCTATAGAGCAGGGTTAACACATTATGTCCTAAGCAGTTTGAGTACAGTTCTAGAAATTAAATAAATATACACTCACCGGCAGCTTTATTAGGTACACCTTGCTAGTACCGGGTTGAACCCCTTTTGCTATCAGAACTGCCTTAATTCTTCATGGCATAGATTCAACAAGGCGTTGGAAACATTCCTCAGAGATTTTGGTCCATATTGGCATAATAGCATCACGCAGTTGCTGCAGATTTGTCGGTTGCACGTCCACAATGTGAATCTCCCGTTTCACCACATCCCAAAGGTGCTCTATTGGATTGAGCTCTGGTGACTGTGGAGGTCATTGGAGTACATTGACCTAATTTTCATGTTCAAGAAACCAGTTTAAGAAGATTTCAGCTTTGTGACATGGTGTATTATCCTGCTGGAAGTAGCCATATGTCAGGGCTGGGCTCAGCCCTGATGACAATCACATTGAGTTGCTGCCATGTGATTGGCTGATTAGCAATTTGTGTTACCAAGCAATTTAACAGGTGTTCCTAATAAAGTGGCCGGTGAGTGTATATATAAATGATTTTAAACTAGTTTCCATTAAGTTGCAGTTTAAGAACCTTTTTTTTTAGCTATAACATGGATACACTAAGCAGGCTAGACACTAAGCCATGAGGAGGTAGAAAATAACAGTCAAAAGACCTGCGTAACAAGGTAATGAAACTTTACAAAGATGGGAAAAAGTATAAAAAGATATCCAAAGTTTCATTACCTTGTTACACAGGTTTTTTGGCTGTTCTTCTCTACCTATTCATGGCTCAGTGTCTAGCCTGCTTAGTGCATCCATGTGAGAGCTAACAAAATCATTGCCTATTTATACACAAACACTAATTGTGATTTAAAAAGCTACAAATGTGGGACATTAACCTTTTAATTGCCATTTTAACCTGTGTGTGCCACCTTCTGTGTCTGTACCAAGGCCAAACATTTCAGGGTATTTAAACTTTTTATCAGGGTGATTTCTGTCAAAAACTATGTGATATATGGCTTCATGTGATTGCTATACTTAAATAAAATACATTTTTTTTTTTTGGCATGATTAGTCATATTTTCAATATTATTGCCAAAATTTCTAAATTTCTGCCTGGGTATGCAAACTTTTGAGCATGACTGTATGTGACGGTTTACATCCACTTTAATGTATTCCCTGCATTAAGGTTAAAAAATGTCCTAATAGTTGTATCACCTCTCACTTTCCTTTATACGTACCTATCCAGCACTTTGCCCGTCTGCAGCGGTGCCAGACGCTTTCTGTCTGCTCATAGGCTCAGAGGCAGTAGTAGGAACCATTGGCTTCTGCTGTTGTAAATAAAATCCTGTGAGGAGGGGGAGCAGGGCCAGGATGCGTTGTGTCAAAAGTGGTGGCACACAGAGAAAAGGAGGAGGAAAGACGCCGACAGGAGACCCCGGAAGAGGAGGTTTCGGGTAGGTTTAACAAGGGTTTTTTTTTTTTAAGTACCCCTTATAACTGCTTTAAATACAAAACACACTGCATGACATCTAATACATATTCTATATCAGGGATATGCAATTAGCGGACCTCCAGCTGTTGCCAAACTACAAGTCCCATGAGGCATAGCGAGACTCTGACAGCAGCAAGCATGACACCCAGAGGCATTATGGGACTTGTAGTTTTGCAACAGCTGCAGGTCCGCTAATTGCATATCCCTGATCTATATATTTTTTATGTTAGACCATTATTAATTTGTATACTTTGTTATTTCTGTGTGAAATGCACAAAGCAAAAGTGACAAGTTCCATTAAAAAGTTATGTTCCTTAACATTGTCAAACTGTTATTAATGTATTGTACTTTTGCAGTGACAATGTATTACACTTTTCTTGCTGGCAAGTGCATTCTAATAAATATTTCAATATCATTATTTCATACAGTTTATCTTCTACAGAGGTTGTATGAGATATTTTATATTAATATATCAAAAGTCCTAACAGCCATCTTTTTCTAGGGGCCAATCTATGTAACATAATTTTTGCCAAACCTAGATGTTTTTGACATTCTTTGACAATGTTAAAGTATTGTTAATAACCACTGCTGCCTTCCTGTCCATCCATCCATCCATCAGTCAGTAAGTCTATTTATCAGTAGTAAATGGCCATAAATTGTTACACCTGTCTCTTTTTGTATAAATCTGTTCTTGTCAATCAAAATTGTCAAAAAGCTCAAAATGCCAGTTCCCATAGTCATACTTACCTATGTGTGCATTATATACCTAGACATAAACCATTTTACTGATCAACTGAAAATGTTAAATGGAAAGGTGTCCCTTTTCTACAGATTATCACTTTTTATAATGTATATTGGGGTGCATGTTGACTTAAAAGGAGTCTAGTCAAATACTCGCTAAGCTTAAACCTGATCCCACCCCATTCTAAGCTCTGTTCTAACTACTTTGTAAAGGAAAGATGTCAATACTAACCTGTTCTGAAGGTGTTCTGTTTCGGTTATACTATTATTATTATTGTACAGGATTTATTTAGCACCACCAGTTTGCGCAGCACTTTACAACATGAGGGCAGACAGTACAGTTGCAATACATTTCATTACAGGAGGTATCAGAGGGCCCTGATCGTTAGAGCTTACAATCTAGGAGGGAGGGTCTAGTGATACAAAAGGTAATAACTGTGGGAGAATGAGCTGATCGAGAAAATAAAAGTACAGTTGTTAGGTGTGGCCAGGATAGGCTTCTCTGAAGAGGGGGGTTTTCGGGGATCATCTGAAAACAAACAGTGTAGAAGATAATCAGACAGATTGGGGTAGGGAGTTCCATAGGATTGGAGAGACTCTGGATAAGTCCTAGAGGTGAGCATGGGAGGAAGTGACGAGGAAGCTAGAGAGCAGGAGGTCTTGGGAGGAATGAAGAGAATGATTAGGTTGGTATTTTGAGACTAGGCTACTGAGTAAGCTGAGTTGAAGATGGCTTTGTAAGTTGTTGGTATTTTGAATTTAATTTGTTGGGTGAGTGGAAGCCAATGGAGAGATTGACAGGAGTAGCAGACACGGTGCTGCTGTTGGTAAGGTGGATGAGCCTGGCAGCAGCATTCGTGATGGACTGAAGGGGAAATTGCCTATGTAAAGGGAAGACAATGAGAAGGGAATTGCAATAGTGGAGGCGAGAGATGACCAGGCTCCCAGCACCAGCTTTGGTGTAGGGAAGAGACAGCCGACAACAGATGCCCTATCTTCACTGAATCCGGCCACTGGGGAGATTATGTGACTTCATAATAGGTAAGTGTAGACATCTGTCCTAACAGGATAGTTAGTATAGGGCTTAAAATGGGGGTGGGAGCAGGTATTTAGCTTAGATAGTATTTGGCTTGACATCTACTTTAAAGTGGTTCTAAAGGCAATCGTTTTTTTTACATTGTCTGCATTATGGTATAAAACTTTTCAATAGCAGTTCTCCCCCCCCCCAACTCCCCTCCCTAAATACTTACATGAATCATCTCTCGATCCAGCACTGGCCTGTGACAAGGGAGCTGGGGTGGGGCTGAGCCACGCTGCCCGTGTCTGTGGACGCACACAGCCTGACTCAGCGGCATGCCCATATAAGAACATGAGGCACACAGAATGCCCGCAGAGGACCCCAGAAGAGGAGGTAAGGTGCCGCTCTGTGCAAGTATAACATCTTTTTTCTTTTTGGAAAAAAATAAATAAGATTTACAACCCCTTTAAAATTCATGTCATGGATTATAACCATGCAGAGAACTCAAACAGCTATCAGTGATCACAACTACTACTGTGTTTTTACACTCATTAGATCATCAATATCCAGGATGGAAATTTACTTTCATAACCCAAGAATTTCTCTTGCTGCCAGATGGAGGTCATGCCTGGTAGATCTAAATGTTGACAGTCAGGGTCAACAGATAAAAATCATATGATTTCCTGGTGTAATTCTTGTGTTTTGCTGTAGCATCATTTAACCTCCTGTATATATACGTCGGCAGAGTGGCACGGACAGGCATAAGCACGTACCTGTACGTCCCCTTTAAGATGCCGCCGTGTGGTCGCGTGCTTTCTCCGCGAGCCCGACCGTGGGTCCCGTGGACTCGATCGCCGCGAGGATACCCGCGATCGTCTCATGGAGAGATAGAGCAGGGAGATGCTAGTGTAAACAAGCATCTCCCCGCTCTGCCTAGTGACAATGACACTGATCTCCGCTCCGTGTGATCGGAGCGGTGATCAGTGTCAGTGTCAGTGACATGTCACTGTCAGCCCATCCCCCTACAGTAAGAATCACTCACTAGGGCACACTTAACCCCTACAGCGACACCTACTGGTTAACCCCTTCACTGCCAGTGTCATTTTCACAGTAATCAATTTTTATAGCACTGATCGCTGTAAAAATTACAATGGTCCCAAAAAAGTGTCAAAACTGTCCGATGTGTCCGCCATAATGTCGCAGTCACAATAAAAATCGCTGATCGCCGCCATTACTAGTAAAAAAATAATTATTAATAAAAATGCCATAAAACTACCCCCTATTTTGTAGACGCTATAACTTTTGCGCAAACGAATCAATAAACGGTTATTGCAATGTTTTTTTTACCAAAAATATGCAGAAGAATACGTATCGGCCTAAACTGAGGAAAAAAAAATATATATTTTTTGGGGATATTTATTATAGCAAAAAGTAAAAAAATATTGAATTTTGTTCAAAATTGTTGCTCTATTTTTGTTTATAGCGCAAAAAAATTAAAACTGCAGAGGTTATCAAATACCACCAAAAGAAAGCTCTATTTGTGGGAAAAAAAGGACGTCAATTTTGTTTGGGAGCCACGTCGCACGAATCGCAAAAAGTGGCCTGGTCTTTGACCAGCAAAATGATCTGAAGTGGTTAAATAACAACATACTGTATATCTTAAAGTGATTGTACAACCATTTTTACCTACAGGTAAGCCTAGATTATGGCTTACCTGTAGGTGCTGGAAATATCTCCGGAAACCTCCACGGTTTAGAAGATATTAGAGATGTGCTTGCAGGCGCACTTTAGAAACAGACGATCGTGCCGTTTCTAAAGGAGGTCATGCCGTGACTTGTGGCTCCCGCGCTTGTGGCTCTGGCCAATCACAGCGGCAGAGCCGCGATACCCGGAAGTAACTCCGGTGGCGACATGTCGCCAGCCGGTGCTGTGTTGGGCACCGCAGCAAGGGCTTCGATCCCAGGTGAGTATTACATAATGAGCTAGTATGCTTTTGTCTTGCAGGTGTTAGTTTTTTTTTTTTTATTCAAAAGTGGGTTTACAACCACTTTAAATGGCATTTTTGCATTGTTTGGCAGATATTTTAGGAAGCATGTACCATTGAACAACCCATTGTCATTCCTTTAGTAATGGAGGCCCAAATTTGCTTGGCTAATATGAATTTTAGCATGTTGTAGCTTTATATTTTATTGTATTTATATCCAACTCTGGCCAAAATATGAACTCCTCTTATTTCCCCCCAACCCATCCTGCAAGTTTTTTTTTTTTTTACTTTTCTAAACCTGGTCAAGCAAGGCATTCCCACCATTCCATAGTTTAGGTCCCTCGCTGGTACAGTTCCTGTGTGCAGGGGCTGCTAATTTACCCCTTGCAGATGTGCTGTCATGAATGTCTTGTTCCTGATAGTTCCCTCATGCTTATGTCCTTCCTCTTCTGGACTCTGAGAGGCCCCACTGCTGGATATCCAACAGGAAATGTCCACATAACAAATATTAGCATGGACACCCAATGAAGGACCCCACCTCATGCAAACAGAAAAGGATCGGATTCCAGTAAGTGAGGGCTGGGGGAGGACTGCACACAAAAGGTGTTTTACTGTGATGCATTGAATGTATTAAGGTTAAAAAACCTTCTACCTTTACAACCACTTTAAGTAAATGCTGACACCTCTCCTGTGAATATTTTTACCCCTAGTACTTGTCCTGTATTGTCTGTCCTTCATTTTTATCCTTGAATTTAATGTGGTTTAGAAACAACCACTGTTGATAATGTTTCCAAATGAAATGATAAATAGAATCAACACATTTGTACACAGCTTTGCTTTTCACACATTCCGTGTGAGCATTACTTGCATAAAGCATTTCTAAAAGCTTTCGAGTTTTAAACCCTTCAATGTAATGGGCATTTTAGATATGCAACCTCTGCCCCTGTAGATGGTTGTGAACCTGTTATATCATAGCTATAAAAGAGAAGATATATACTTTGTTTATATATAGCGTGTGTGTGTGTATATGTATCTATTTATGTATGTATATATATATATATATATATATATCTATAAATATGTGTGTATGTATGTATGTATGTATATGTTGTGACAGCAGGAAGGTAAAGTCACCTGGTTGCATCCAGGGGGGTAGATATATTTCGCCCAGATTCAGGCTTTACGCCGACTTATACAACTAGGTGGAGAGTTGTATAAGGCTAGTGGGCTCATGGATGACTCATACCTCTAGGGAGAGTGTGGGGCGTCGTGCAGACAGAGATGAGGAGACCAGCTGAACCTTGTCAGCTCATTTAGGCCTCTATAAGAACTCCCAGCTTCATTAGATGTTAGCTCATGCCTGGAACCAGACCTGTGTGGACTGTCTAGGGAGAGTGAACCCCTGTGCGGTGAGGCAAAGCCTGTGTGGCTATTTGTTTGGACTTTTACTAAACCAGGGACTTAGGGACTAGGACAGCACTAGGCTGATCCCAGTTGTTAGTTAGGAAACCTGTATGTTTAGTCAGAGGTCAACTTGACCAGGATTTATTTTGGTTATGTTTCTTTTGCTTTGCTGTGTTTTGTCACTGTAAATAGAAAATAAACCGCACCTTTTTTGATTTTGAAAACCACAACCTCCGTTTGCTGGGCCTGTTTTGTGTGGGGAGCCCATCCCGGGGGTCACACACACCCGCTGCCGAGCTAACCCCCTCACAGTTGGTGGAGAACCAGTGGCAGTTTTTTTTAAGCCAGCATGGAGGAGATACTGAAGCAGCTGGCTCTAGCAAATGCCAATCAACAGCAGACAAATGCAGGTTTGCAAAGGAGCCTTGCAGCCCAGCAGCAGACAAACGCAACTTTGCAACAGAGTCTGGAGGCTCAGCAACGAGCCCAGCAGCAATCTGAGGCCCGCTTCATAGACCTGTTGCAGAAGCAAGAGCAGAGACTACAACAACAGATGGAAGCAGTAATGCAGCAACGTCCGCAGACCAGTGAGGAAAGCCGTCCCACTAATACCGCGTCCTTTGGGGTGAGTCGTTTATTGACAAAAATGACTGGAGAGGATGATCCAGAGGTATTTTTGACCACATTTGAAAGGACCGCTGAAAGAGAAAAGTGGCCTGAGGAGCAGTGGGCTGGACTGGTGGCTCCTCTGTTAACTGGTGAATCGCAGAAAGCTTACTATGACCTAGAGCCTAACCAAGCAAAAGACTATGTGATGCTAAAAGCTGAAATATTGGCAAGGCTGGGTGTCACCCAGGCTGTCCGGGCTCAGCGTGTGCATAACTGGACTTTCCAGCTTGGAAAACCCCCCAGGTCTCAAATGTATGATCTCATTCACCTGAGCAGAAAGTGGCTACAGCCAGAGACTTTGTCCGCACCAAAGATTGTGGAGCGTGTTGTAATGGATCGGTTTTTGAGAGCTCTTCCTACTGCCATCCAAAAGTGGGTAAGCCATGGAGACCCAGAGACGGCCGATGGTCTTGTGGATCGTGTGGAGAAATACTTGGCTACAGAGAACCTGACGGCCTCTTCCAGAGACACTCGGACTTTCCACCCTAAGACCAGACCATCCCCAGGGGCGGATAAGAGGATTCCAAGGGGTGAGGGTGGAGAGAGTGAGAGGGTGGGAGCTCTACCCCAAGTTTGGCGAGAACAGCCTGGGAAATCAGCGGCTCAAGAGGCGGCAAGAAGGATCGTTTGCTACCGCTGCCGGCAAGCGGGACATATTGCAGCCAATTGCCCGGTTGTGGAGGAACCCATGCAGTGTGACTTTCTGACGGGCAGACGTCAGTCGCTGTGTGCGACAGTCGCATGCACTGCCATTCGAGGAACTGAGAAACATTTATGCAAAATGTGTGTTAATGGTAGAAATGTTGTGGTATTGCTGGATTCAGGTAGCCTTGTGACCCTGATAAAGGCTGAGTTAGTTAAAACAGAGGTCTCTGGGAATAGCAAGGTAGCTGTTATTTGTGTGCATGGGGACACCCGAGAGTATCCAGTGACTACAGTGTGTTTCGAGACCCCCAAAGGTACCCTCTCTCATCCAGTGGGCTTAGTATCTCAGTTACCGCATGACGCCATTGTGGGAAGGGATTTTCCGAAGTTCTGGGAACTGTGGGATGATCCTGAGCCCCTCACTGGTGCCCCTATGTACCAGGAATGTGATAGCCAGAACTCCCCTGAGAGTGGTGAGGACTCTCCGGAATTTCCCTTATCAGTATTGGCAGGGGAGACTCAAGAAACTGGAGAGGAGCCCACCTCCTCAGACGAAAACCTACCGTCTGTGGAGTTTTCTGATCTTGAGGTTCACAGGGAAAACTTTGCCACAGAACAGTTGAAAGACCCCGCCCTAATAAAGGCACGGGAAAACGTAGTGAAAATAGATGGTGAGTTAGTGAACCCAGATAATACCTGCACTTACCCATACTTCAGCGTAGAGAAGGACCTACTGTATCGGGTGGCAAAAAGGGCAGAAGAAACCGTTGAGCAGCTTGTGGTGCCCAAACCTTACAGGAAGTTGGTGTTGGAGTTGGCCCATGGGCACATTCTTGGAGGTCATCTGGGGACAGAGAAAACCCGAGAGAGGGTATTACAGAGATTCTATTGGCCGGGGGTGATGAAGGACGTAGAAAATTATTGTTCCTCCTGCCCTGTGTGTCAGAGGTTGGCCCCGATGCCACATTTCCGTAGCCCGCTGGTCCCTCTACCCATCATTGAGGTCCCGTTTGAGAGGATCGCCATGGATTTGGTAGGTCCTATAATCAAGTCCGCTAGGGGGCACCAGTACATATTAGTTATAATGGACTATGCCACCCGTTATCCAGAAGCAATCCCTCTCCGAAATACCTCGGCCAAAACCATAGCCAAAGAGCTATCTCTTGTTTTTAGCCGGGTGGGTATTTGTAAAGAACTGCTTACGGACCAAGGTACACCCTTTATGTCCCGGGTTATGAAAGAGCTGTGTAAATTGTTCAAAGTGACGCAATTGCGTACGTCTGTGTATCACCCCCAAACCGATGGGCTGGTTGAAAGATTCAACAAAACCCTAAAACAAATGTTGAAGAAAGTGGTGGATAGAGATGGAAAGGTTTGGGACTGTTTACTTCCTTATTTGATGTTTGCTATTAGGGAGGTGCCCCAATCCTCTACGGGATTCTCCCCCTTTGAGTTACTGTATGGGAGACACCCAAGAGGGCTGTTGGATATTGCCAAGGAAACTTGGGAAAGTGAGAGTTCTCCCCACAGGAGTGTGATTGAGCATGTCACCCTGATGCAAGATCGAATTGCACAGGTAATGCCCATCGTGAAGGAACATTTGGCCCAAGCGCAGTTGGCACAGCAGAGAGTGTACAACCGTGGAGCCAAGACCCGTACCTTTTCCCCGGGGGATAGGATATTGGTACTTGTCCCTACGGTTGAAAGTAAATTCCTTGCCAAATGGCAAGGCCCCTACGAGATAATGGAAAAAGTGAGCGAAGTGAATTACAAGGTCAGACAACCAGGAAGGCGAAAGCCCGAACAGATCTATCACGTTAATCTGTTGAAAGCCTGGAGGGATAGAGAGTCCCTAGTCGCAGACACTTGGTCACCAGCTCAAACTGGTTGCGTGATTCCTGAGGTTGGAATAGCAGCCACCTTGTCACAACCCCAACAACAGGAGGTTAAGGAGTTTGTGCTTCGCAACAAGGAGGTATTCTCTGAGCTGCCGGGACAAACATCTGGGGTAGAGCATGACATCATTACCCCGCCCGGTGAAAGGGTGAAGTTAAAACCCTATCGGATCCCAGAGGCTCGACGGGAGGCAATACGGGAGGAAGTACAGAAAATGCTGAACTTAGGGGTGATAGAGGAGTCCCAAAGTGATTGGTCTAGTCCCATCGTGTTGGTGCCTAAACCGGATGGGAGCTGGCGATTTTGTAACGATTTTCGTCAGTTGAACAAAGTTACAAAATTTGACACCTACCCCATGCCACGTATAGATGAGTTGATCGACCGGCTGGGAACAGCCCGATACATGACGACTCTTGACCTCACAAAAGGGTATTGGCAAATCCCCCTGGCCAAGTCGGCCAAAGAGAAAACCGCATTTGTAACCCCAGACGGGGCGTTCCAATATAAAAGAATGCCGTTCGGGTTACAGAATGCGCCGGCCACATTCCAGCGGAAAATGGACCAGATGCTGAGGCCCCATCGGAAGTATGCTGCTGCTTACCTGGATGACGTAATTGTCCATAGCACAGATTGGGCCTCACATCTGCCAAAAGTGCAAGCAGTCCTGGACTCTGTTCGGGAAGCGGGGTTTACGGCTAACCCCAAGAAGTGTACCATTGGGCAGGAGGAGGCCAAATATCTTGGGTACACCATTGGGAGGGGAGTAATAAAACCCCAACTCAACAAAGTCGAGGCCATCCAGAGTTGGCCACGTCCCAACAGCAAGAAGCAGGTACGAGCCTTTCTGGGAATCGCTGGGTATTATCGGCGATTCATTCCCCACTTTGCTTCTAAGGCTGTGCCCCTAACCAACCTGACGAAGGGGAAAGGGTCGGTCATGATTAAATGGACCCCCGAGGCTGAGGCAGCATTCCAATTCTTGAAACAAGCCTTATGTAGCCAGCCAGTGTTGTACTCACCCGACTTCTCTAAAGACTTTGTCGTACAAAGTGATGCGTCAGATGTGGGGTTAGGAGCAGTATTGTCCCAGGTCTGGAACGGGGAAGAGCACCCAGTCATTTACCTCAGCAGGAAGTTGAAGTCCCATGAGGTAAATTTCGCCACCGTTGAAAAGGAGTGTTTAGCGGTGAAGTGGGCTCTAGATTCCCTTCGGTACTACCTGCTAGGTAGGCACTTTGACATGGTTACGGATCACGCTCCGTTAAAGTGGATGGCTCAAAACAAGGAAACAAATAGAAGAGTGAATAGGTGGTTCCTGGCCCTCCAGGAATTCAACTTCACAGTAAAGCATCGCCCTGGCGTTCAAATGGGGAATGTGGATGCTTTGTCTCGAGTACATGAATGCCTGATTGCTGGTGTTCCAACCCCGAGGTTAAAACAAGAGGGGGGGGTATGTGACAGCAGGAAGGTAAAGTCACCTGGTTGCATCCAGGGGGGTAGATATATTTCGCCCAGATTCAGGCTTTACGCCGACTTATACAACTAGGTGGAGAGTTGTATAAGGCTAGTGGGCTCATGGATGACTCATACCTCTAGGGAGAGTGTGGGGCGTCGTGCAGACAGAGATGAGGAGACCAGCTGAACCTTGTCAGCTCATTTAGGCCTCTATAAGAACTCCCAGCTTCATTAGATGTTAGCTCATGCCTGGAACCAGACCTGTGTGGACTGTCTAGGGAGAGTGAACCCCTGTGCGGTGAGGCAAAGCCTGTGTGGCTATTTGTTTGGACTTTTACTAAACCAGGGACTTAGGGACTAGGACAGCACTAGGCTGATCCCAGTTGTTAGTTAGGAAACCTGTATGTTTAGTCAGAGGTCAACTTGACCAGGATTTATTTTGGTTATGTTTCTTTTGCTTTGCTGTGTTTTGTCACTGTAAATAGAAAATAAACCGCACCTTTTTTGATTTTGAAAACCACAACCTCCGTTTGCTGGGCCTGTTTTGTGTGGGGAGCCCATCCCGGGGGTCACACACACCCGCTGCCGAGCTAACCCCCTCACAATGTATATATATATATATATATATATATATATATATATATATATATACACAGTTGTGCTCATAAGTTTACATACCCTGGCTTACATACCCAAGTTGATTATATTTCCCCCAAATCTGCCTTAAAACCAACTCCACAAAGCAGGTAACACATGTTGTGTGTGTTTTTTTTTTTTTTTTTTTTATTTGTTTTTTTAACAAGCCTTTACAATCGCTTTAAACTTTTTCTAACTTTTATCCGTGGGGTTTTCTTCCCTACATGAAAACTGTTTGTGGGGAAAAAAATGTAATAAAAATTATTTTATTGAAAGCTGTGTGTGTATATATGTGTGTATATATATATATATATATATATATATATATATATATATATATATATATATATATAATGTGTGTATATTATAGTAAACTATGCTGGGAAAATCCTACACATTTTTAGCTTGACAACACAGGTGTCATAAAGTAGATTAGAGTAGGTTTATAAATTGTTTCTTTTCCCAAAGAAGAGTAAACTGCACTTGGTTCAGTCAAAATAAAAATGCTTCTAAGCAACAACAATCTTCTATATGAACACTTTGCAAAACTATTCTTTTGTAAAAAAAAAAAAAAACTTTATTACCAGGCCGTTTATCAGTTTTAGTTTTCAGTTCTGTAATCGTTTGACAATTTCAAAACTCTAAGTGAATTTTATAGAATTTTCGTAGACCAATAGTTTTCTTTTGGTATTATTTAATAACCACTTTTTTATTTTTTTTGCTTTATAAAGGCGACAACACAGAAAAGTTTGAGGAACAGCTGTTTTTCTTACTGTTTCTTTTAAAACATATCAAATAATTAAAGTGTGGGATATAATAATAAAAAAAAAAGTATAATCACCTACATGACTGTAGCATTTGTCCAATGCTACAGCTGTCCCCCGGCAGCTCTAGGACCAAGAGCTGATTGCTCAGTTTTGTTTATATTCCCATCGTACACATTCCTGAATTAGTGGCTCATCTGTAGTAGGTGCTGCAGCGATCCCCAGCTGGACACTGGATATATCACAGATAAATACATATGTTTACCATATGCCATGCAGGACCCCTTCATCAGGGTGGCTCCGAAACGTTGCACTTATCCTGTTGTGATGTGATCTTTCTGCAATAAAAGTTTTGCACTGCAATTCAAGATTCATGGTGTGCTGGCAAACATGTGTATTTATCTATTGATTGCTTAGTTTTCAATTTTCACTGAACGGTGACTGACAGTCACAGGCTCTCTACTCTACCCCATCAGTGCTCACTGGAGCGCCGGCTTGTGGAGGGGGCAGGAGTGGCTGACTTAGGCTCTCAGTGGCACGCTGAGAGGCTGAGCCAGCTGCCTGTCAAGTATCTGGGTGGATCCAGCTCTGTGACGTCAGCCGACAGCAGGTCACAGGACTGCAAAAATAAGTGCACTGTGACTCAGAAGAGAAGTATGGCCAAAAAAAAAACTTTGGAATTTTCTTCATAAACTGGGGCCCAAATAAGCGTATATTTATTCTGTGTAAAATCCTAGAGTTTACAAATTGTGGTGTATATATCCGACATTTGTCAGTCCTAAAGTTTTGATTGCCTATGACATTTCTTAAGGCCCTAAAATACCAGAACAGTATAAACAGCCCTAAAATAACCCCTTTTTGAAAAGTAGGCAGCCCAGGGTATTTCATAAGAGGCATGGCGAGTATTTTATAGATCAGATTTTTTGCCACAATTTTTTGAAAAATGAAGATACCACACATGTGACTGTTTTTTTTTTTTTTTTTGCCCGACATCCACGTAGCACTTTCAGGCTTTCAATGGGTGTAAATTATGTATTTGATTTCCTGAGTACCTATCACAATTTTACAGGCTCTAAAGTGCCAGGACAGTAGAAACACTCACAAAATGATCCCATTTTGGAAAGCAGACACTCCAAGGTATTTTCTCAAAGGCATAGTAAGGTTTTTAAAGATTTCATTTTTTTTCCCCATTTTATGAAAATGTAGAATGACAATGAACATACATTTATACTGATGGCAATCAGGCACTGGTTTTAGTCTAGGACTGAATGTAATCAGGTACTGGGCACTCTATGAACTGTACGCAAAAAGACACTGTCAGTAGGCTGGTAAAAGCATGATCAGACACTGTGGCACACTTTGATCAATGGCTACAGTCAGCAACTTTCTTCCACTCTCCTCTCCGCACGATTGGTGTGTTTGAGAGGAAACAGAGATCCAGTTACCAACTACAGCCATTGTATATCTTTGTGATTCACTGTGATTGGTCACATAGATCACGTTGGTACAAAGCCACTTGACTCTGTACCTTTTCATCTATGGTCTGCTGTGTCCAATCACAACGTGATAACAAGACTAAGGAGGTGCTTACACGTACAGAAGCACAGTTCCTGGAGGATGTATCAGTATGTTCTTCTAAAAACAGTAGGGGAGTGAAGCGTTTTAATATAGTGGGGGGAATTCAAAAAGGCCTCATGCACACTGCAGCTCAAAAAAGCTGCTTCTACAGGAGTTTGAACTTTTTTTTTCTCTGCCTGTAAACTCTCCTCAATGTTGGCCTGTGTTCATGCACACTTTAGGCTTTTTCAGGAGTTGAGTGGCAGGGGGAATTTAGAGGAGTTTTTGAATCACAACTAACCTACAAAGCTGAGAAACTACATTAGCACTTGGATTTTTGTAAAAACACCTATTATTCATGCAGTATAGCAAATGTGAGAGTGAAAGCCACTTCTGGCTAATGAACACTTCATTATACTTCCTCTTTTGGAATAATAGTTTGAAATAAAACAAGCCTTTTAGAGCCGGTTTACACAGGGGTGACTCGGGATCCGACTTCAAGTCGCTCCAAGTTGCCCCAAGTCGCGCTGTTTTTAAAACGAATGGAAGTGAATGGAGTCGTCTTAATGTACACGACTGCAGTCGCTCCGACTTCAAAAAAGGTTCCTGTACGACTTCAATCCGACCGACCGGCCAGGGTTGTCGGGGTCTGCGGGCGGGGGGCTTATCGGAATCTGGGAGCCCCCTTTAATAAGGGGGCCCCCAGATCCCGGCCCCCCACCCTATGTGAATGAGTATGGGGTACATCGTACCCCTACCCATTCACCTGGGGGAAAAGTGTCAATAAAAAAACACACTAGACAGCTTTTTAAAGTCATTTATTAGGCAGCTTCGGGGGTCTTCTTCCGATTTCGGGGGTCTTCTTCCGACTTCGGGGTCTCTTCCGACTCTCCGGTGCCTTCTCCCCGCTCTCTGGTGCTTTCTGCCTTCTGCCGGCCCCTCCGCTATCTTCTTCCAGCTCTTTTGCTAGCGGGGGCCAGGTCTTCATCGTCGTCTTCTTCCCTCTTCTCTCCTGGAGATGTTGACACAACGAGGTCTCCTGCTGTAATGCAGTTTGAGCGGCACGCAATAATTTATATAGGCATGGGGCGTGGTCACCGGGTGATGTGACCCCAACCCCCCTATGACGTCACAGCCCGGGAATTATGGGACTGTGACGTCATAAGGGGACAGGGGCACATCACCCGGTGACCACGCCTCATGCCTATATAAATTATTGTGTGCCACGCACACTGCATTACAGCGGGAGACCTCGTCATGTCAACATCTCCAGGAGAGAAGAGGGAAGATGAAGACCGGACCCCGCTAGCAAAAAAGCTGGAAGAAGATAGCGGAGGGGCCGGCAGAAGGCAGAAAGCACCGGAGAGCGCGGAGAAGGCACCGGAGAGTTGGAAGAAGACCCCCGAAGTCGGAAGAAGACCCTCGGAGCTGCCTAATAAATGACTTTAAAAAGCTGTCTAGTGTGTTTTTTTATTGACAATTTTCCCCCAGGTGAATAGGTAGGGGTACGATGTACCCCATACTCATTCACATAGGGTGGGGGGCCGGGATCTGGGGGCCCCCTTATTAAAGGGGGCTTCCGGATTCCGATAAGCCCCCCGCCCGCAGACCCCAACAACCAAGGCCAGGGTTGTCGGGAAGAGGCCCTTGTCCCCATCAACATGGGGGCAGGGTGCTTTGGGGTGGGGGGCTACAGGGAGCCCCCCTGCCCCAAGCACCCACCCCTCATGTTGAGGGCATGCGGCCTGGTACGGTTCAGGAGGGAGGAGGGGGCGCTTGCTCGTCCCCACCCCCTTTCCTGACCGACCGGGCTGCGTGCTCGGATAAGGGGCTGGTATGGATTTTAAGGGGGACCCCCACGCCGTTTTTTTTGGCGTAGGGGATTCCCCTTAAAATCCATACCAGACCTAAGGGTCTGGTATGCTCTTGGAGGGGAACCCATGCCGTTTTTTTATTTAAAATTTGGCGTGGAGTTCCCCCTCATGATTCATACCAAACACAAGGGGGCAGCCTGTCCTGGAGGCGACTTCAAGTCGCTCCAGGTCGCGCTGTGGTTCAGGCTCAAGTCGTGTCCAAGTTGCCTCGCAAAGTTGCGCTCAAAGTCGTGTTGCCCCTGTGTGAACCGGCTCTTAACATTAGATTATAGTTGGCTGTCACTTTAGGCCCATGGGCCTAGTAGTAGTTATTTCTGCGGCTGTAACATGCCTACTGATTTACATCTTAGAAAAGTTGATTTATATATGCAGGACATTGTTAAATCGCCTTGGCTTTCCTATAAAATGTGTAATTTGTAAACAAATGGTTACATTGTTTAAAATTAAATATTGCATTCTGTCAGTCTCAAAGTGCATTCCCATCTTCTGTTTCTTATCCACTCTACTTCAGTTCCGCTGGGATGCAACATTTGTGAAAGAATCAATTATCCATTTGTTAGTAAGGGAAGCTTTACAAATTATACATTAGTGGATTGATTTCTCAAGTTTACCATTGGGGGATGGAGGATATAAGCAGGATGGTGATGATCCTCCTGGGAGATGAAGTTGCCACAAAAGAACACAATTAAAAGAGGCCTCCTCAACAAGTCTTAAATTTATTCCTAATTGAAGAGCTGACAGAATCTATACTAAGTGTATTTGTTTTCAGCATTTTACATTAGGTAATTGAATATTGCACAAGGTGGATTTGTTACACGTTTGATTTTCTTTTCTTTACATTTGGAAAATAAAAATAACTGAGCAACTGGTGAAAACTAAACTGAACTATGGGGAAAAAAAATCATGACAGCCAGGCAGATGGCATTTTCTGGAGGATGTCAACATAAGCAGCTATAGTATTTTCTCTAATAAAAATTGTCCTTTTAGAGCCCAACTGTAGTTTAAGTTGAAATAATAAAAAATAAAAAATATGGGTGCAGCAAATTAATAACTCTTCAATGTCTCACTGTTTCTGGGTAAAGGACTCCCAGGCCCTGTGGAAAAGTCTGTGTATGGCAATAGTCTACTAGGCTGCAGATGGAGACGCCTGTCCTCTATTTGAAAGCAATGGTCTCTCTGTAGTGGTCCCCTGGTCTTGTCACATTATGTCAACTATAGCGCTGCAAATAGCAGTGCTCACTCTCCCTGCTAAAGTGTTGAAATCTCACTGCCTATCGCTCTCTATATTTTCCACACGTTTGCTTTGTGGCAGACCAGAATTTTTTGTTAAATACCACTTTAAATTAGGGGTACACCAATACCAGTATCAGCATTGGTGCCGATACAAGGCATTTTTGCGAGTATTGGTACTCGACCAAATTCTCCCGATACCAAAACCAATACTTTGCGGTGTAATTTGCATCAATACAAAATAAATGGGCACAATTCGCACTGCAAGAATTCCATGCAGTTTGAACAGGAATGCGGTGCGATTCCTGTTTGCATTGCATGCGATTTCCGCCACCGCTCCTGTGTGTATAGAAAGGGAAAAGCGCCATCTAGTGGGCAGTTTAAACGTTTTAATTCAAAGTATATATCTAGCCACATGCGGTCGCTGGAGGATATGTTGAGGTGGTCTGCCCCCAAGCTGACATCACTTCCTCCCCTGTACCCACGGCATCCTTGAACTTTTCCTCCAGCCCTGTGTGGACCTCCAGCAGCCCTGATTTGCTATCTTCGGCGGCTGCAGTTATCACCCCGCTAACGTTTTTTTAGAACCGACGATCGGCTCTTGTAATAACAACCAGAGCGGCTATCTCCCCCCCCCTTTCCACCGCCTTTCGTGGCTTGCTCGGCTCTCCCATCCCACCGGGATCGGCTTTGATCGGGTCGCCGTTATGGTAACCCAGAAGCAATGATATAACATCATTTCCGGTTTATCAGAATCTTAACGGTGTAATTTTTTGAAAATTGGCATTTTGAATGCTTTCAAGTGCAAAGGAAGGATTTGGCGTCTCTTGGCGTCAAAGGAAGGATTTGGGTTCCCCGCATTCAATTCGCAATAGCAGGAGATTTTGACCATCTCTCTACGGAGCTGGTTCACATATCTCCGCTGCGGCTCTGGTGAAAATTTACACAGGAGCTTTGTCCGGTTCAGGTCCAAATTCAGACAAAAATTCGGGCTGAAACGATGAACGGAGACGCACCGGACCCCTGCTGTGAGCCGCATGCGGCGATAGTGTGAACTCAGCCTTAATTTGCAGGCGTTTCCTCACTTCCTGTTTGGCAATGCGGCAGGATGTAAAGGATGATCCCCGCAGCGGGATACAGATGGCAAAAAAAAACAAAACAACAAACTAACCGGGGTTAAACCCCCCCTGCTCTATCCAAAAAAATAAAAAAATAAAAGCTTTGCCCATAGTTCTACTTTCGCTTCGGCCAGGGCACTGCTCTCCCATCCCTCTTGTCTAGCTTCAGTTCATTAAAAGGAAATTTCACTCTATTGTCTGGATGTGGTTCAGGCTGTTAAAGTCTCTCCCAGTCTATGTTTTCTTCAGAAAGACCTTTTTTTTTTTTTTTAGACAGTCCCCAGAAGGGCGCCCCAGCCTTTTTTCCCCCCTCACTTGGCCTGGGTTTGGATGCCCTGATGGATTAAATCTTGTCATGTCCTTTTAATTGAGGAGAAAGAAAGTTTTTCTACTCCCTATAACATTTTTTTTTTTGGAGTCCATTGAGGGACATGAGTTCTATCTGTCTCGGTGTATGATCATGCGCTCTGTACTGCTTTGTTACAAAACTGAGGTATGCTAGTAGTAGTAGTAGGGGTTATACCCTGGGCTGATCTACATTTTTTTTGTTTGCAGGTATCCAATCTACTGGTATTTGTAGGTGTCCATATAATTTAAAGATTCAAGACTTCCTCTGTCCCTCAAACTCCAAGAAAAGGATTTTACAGTGGGTACAAAAATTATAGTGGGAAAGGGTTAGATCCTCTGTCAAGTTTTTTGTCTTTGCCCATGCTTGTTAGTTGTCCTTGAGACCATTGTCTCCGAGACAGAAACAGAAGGTAAACTCAAAACTTTAGAGTTGTCACAAGTGCAAGTGGTGACAGTTAGTCATCCAATGGACACACATTTTCCAGTGAATGAGATGGAAATTCCCCTAAAGCCCTGTACACATGAGCCGAATATCAGTCAAAATTAGCCAGGTACAGTAGTAACCAGCCGACATTCGGCCTGTGTGTACAGGTCCTTGTCCGACAGAAGCTGTCCTTACAACTGACTTCTGTCGAATGAGCATGCTAGAAAACCAGCAGCTGATTGGCATTAGATGAGTGCTGACCGGTGAGTTCTGGCAGGGGGCAGTCCCCCTGTCATAATACAATAGCACAGTGGAGAGCTTGCTGTACTAATATTGCATAGTTAGTACAGCAAGCTGGGTTGAATACATTTTTTTTTTTTTACCAAGCATTACTTTGATGGGTATTCTTTTAAATTCTGCTTTGTATTTTGAACAGGAAGTGAAGGCAAATATCTCTAGACTGACACAGGGACATGCTTCCATACTCCAAAATCTAAAATTGAGAATAAAAGTTTGACTATATTTACACCTTACATTGGGGTGAGTAGTGAGCCCTACTCAGGGTTTCCTCCAGCTGTCCAGCTGAGAATGAATGTGCCAGTGGTACATATGGGCAGTAAGAAGAGGATCTAGCTGAGATTTATTTTTTTATTTGCAAAGGCTCTGTGGCGCCAGCCAAAATTGTGGGAATGGGGTGGAAGGTAAGTATTTTACTAGGCTGACTGGACTGAGTGGGGGTTTCTTCAAGTATAACTAAAGAGAAAACTTTTTTCTTTTCGTTTTGGATAAAGTGGAGAGGGATTATAACACCTGTTTGTTTTTAATTTGCGGTCTGTGCCCCTGTTAGGGAGATTCTCTCCATTTGTCATGTTTACCATTATCAAAGAAAATAAAAGAAAATCCCCAACATTTGGGTTCCCCCATAACAAGAATAGTGGGGATAACTTCCAATAAGGGCAGTTTTGGTGACAACCAGGGATTACCTCACTTTAGAGAGAGAGTTTCTTTCATTTCCTGTTTTTGCTATCGGACAGGAAGTGAAGGGAAATATCCCCACATGGGACACAGATGGCAAAAATAAACCTTACAGGGGTTATAATCCCCTCTTATGCCCTGTACACACAAGCAGAATTTCCGTCGAAAAAAAGTTGGATGTTTTTCCAACGGAATTGCGCTCAAGCTTGGCTTGCATACACACGGTCACACAAAAGTTCTCTGAACTTTCAAGCGTTAAGAACGCGATGACGTACAACACTACGACGACGTGAGAAAAATAAGTTCAATGCTTCCGAGCATGCGTCAAATTGTTTCCAAACATGCGTGTTTTTTTTCCCGTCGGAATTGCATACAGACGTATTTTCCGATAGAAATTTTTTCCGTCTGAAAAATAGAGAACCTGCTTTCAAACTTTTGCTGGCGGAAATTCCGACAGAAAAAGTCAGATGGAGCCTAAACACGGCCGGAATTTCCGTTCAAAAGCTCACATCAGACTTTTTCCGATGGCAAATCCAGTCATGTGTACGCAGCATTACTCTATCCAAAATAAAATAAAAAGCTTTGCATTTAATTCTACTTTAACATCGTCCCTTCCGTGCTATAGCCAAATAATGGCTTACTTTGCTGGGAGGGCATCTATTGATGTCCTCCCGTGATCACGCTTCCCACACGCCCACTGCAGCAGCGCTCTGTCATCGCTGAGCCCTTTACAACGTAATCAGCTGTGTCCAATGACAGCTGATCAAGGATGTCAACACAAGCCGGTTATCTGGCTTTTGTTAAAGGGACATCAACACTGATAATCAGTGCCCACCAGTGCTGCCAATTAGTGCTCATCGGTGCCTCCTCATCAGTACTGCCTCCATCAGCGCACATCCATGAAGGGGACAAATTACCAGTTTGCTAAAATTTATAACAAACTTTGACATTTTTTTATTTATTTTTTCAAAATGTTCAGTCTTTTTTCGTTTGCAAAAAATGAAAGACCCAGTGGTGATTAAATACCACAAAAAGAAACTGTATTTGTGTGAAAAAAATTATAAAAAATGTCATTTGGGTATAGTGTTGCATGACCATTCAAAATGCGACAGCACTGAAAGCTGAAAATTTACCAGGGCAGGAAGGGGGTGAAAGTGCCCAGTAGGCAAGTGGTTAAAGGACAATGTTACTAGGACCCCTTTCACACTGCCACGACTTAAGTCACGTGATTTTACAGTGATTTTTGGCTGTGATTTTGATGCGATTTCTGGAATGAAAGTCGCATGAAAGTCTGACCAAAGTATTACAGGGGCTACTTTGAAGTCGCACATATATGAATGGTTATCATTGGAAATCATGGGGAACGACTTGTCATGCGACTTTGCAGTCCCAAGTCGCAGGACAAGCCGCACAAGTGTGAAAGGGGTCTAAGAGTGAATTTGTGCTTTACAGTAGTTGCCGCCGACATTGTATATTCATTGCGATCCTATCGCAGAGATTCTCGGCGACAGGGGTGCCGACATCTCGGCGACAGGGTGGCGACACATCTCGCGCTCGCTGCAATAGCGAGGAGACGCGGCTCTGTATTGAACGGGGATCCGACGTGGATTCCCGCCAATGCCAGGCACTGTGTTTGGTATGAATCCTGAGCGGGAACTCCACGCCAATTTTTTAAGAAAAAAACGGCATGGGTTCCCCTCCAGGAGCATACCAGGCCCTTGGGTCTGGTATGGATTTGAAGGGGACTCCCCTAAGCCGAAAAATTGGCGTGGGGGTCCCCCTCAAAGTCCAAACCAGACCCTTATCCGTGCACGCAACCTGGCAGGCCGCAGGGGAAGAGGGGGGGGATGAGAGAGCAGCCCCCCTCCCTCCTGAACCGTACCAGGCCGCATGCCCTCAACATGGGGGGTTTGGTGCTCTGGGGCAGGGGGGCGACCTGCGGCCCCCCCACCCCAAAGCACCCTGTCCTCATGTTGATGAGGACAGGGCCTCTTCCCGACAACCCTGGCCGTTGGTTGTCGGGGTCTGCGGGCGAGGGGCTTATCGGAATCCGGGGGAAAAAAATGGCAATAAAAAAAACACACACAGCTTTTTAAAGTAATTTATTGCACAGCTCCGGGGGTCTTCTTCCGAGTTCGGGGGTCTCCGGTATCGTCGCCGCGCTCTCCGGTTCTTTCTTCCTTCTGCCGGGCTATCTTCTTCCAGCTCTTTTGCTAGCGGAGGCCCGGTCTTCCCCGTCGTCTCGTCCGGCTCTCCGTTGTCCTTCTGCCGTCCCCTCCACTATCTTCTTCCAGCTCTTTTGCTAGTGGAGGGGCCGGTCTTCCCGTCGTCGCCGTCGGCGTCTTCTTCCCTCTTCTCCTCCTCGATGTTGACTCGTTGCTTCCTCTCGCTGTAATGCTAAATCTTTGGTCCGCAGAGATTTATATAGGCTTCTCATGACGTCACAGTCACATGCTCCGGGTGGCCCCGGAGCATGTGACTGTGACGTCATGGGAACATGTGACTGTGACGTCATGAGAAGCCTATATAAATCGCTGCGGCCCGAAGACGAGACGACGGGGAAGACCCGGCCTCCGCTAGCAAAAGAGCTGGAAGAAGATAGCGGAGGCCCGGCGGAAGGAAGAAAGAACCGGAGAAGAGGGAAGAAGGAGACTGTGCAATAAATTACTTTAAAAAGCTGTGTGTGTTTTTTTTTATTGCCATTTTTTTCCACCAGGTGAATGGGTAGGGGTACGATGTACCCCATACTCATTCACATAGGGTGGGGGGGCCGGGATCTGGGGGCCCCCTTATTAAAGGGGGCTCCCGGATTCCGATAAGCCCCCCGCCCGCAGACCCCGACAACCAACGACCAGGGTTGTCGGGAAGAGGCCCTGTCCTCATCAACATGGGGACAGGGTGCTTTGGGGTGGGGGGGCCGCAGGTTGCCCCCCTGCCCCAGAGCACCAAACCCCCCATGTTGAGGGCATGCGGCCTGGTACGGTTCAGGAGGGAGGGGGGTCGCTCTCTCGTCCCCCCTCTTCCCCTGCGGCCTGCCAGGTTGCGTGCTCGGATAAGGGTCTGGTTTGGACTTTGAGGGGGACCCCCACGCCGATTTTTCGGCTTAGGGGAGTCCCCTTCAAATCCATACCAGACCCAAGGGCCTGGTATGCTCCTGGAAGGGGAACCCATGCCGTTTTTTTATTTAAAAATTGGTGTGGAGTTCCCGCTCAGGATTCATACCAAACACAGTGCCTGGTATTGGCGGGAATCCACGTCGGATCTCCGGCAATGCGTGTCGCTCATTGTGAAAGGAAAAACAAAATTTTTCCTTTCCCGATGACGAGACAGCTCGGCGCTGGCTCTCGCAACGGAGCTCGTAGCGTGTCAATCTCGCCGCTAGAAGAGGCGAGATTGACACAATATCGGCGGCACCTACTGTATGTCTAATGTCATTCATTTTCAATGTGTTGAATAAAATCAGGAATGCACCTTAGGCCCCTTTCACACTTAAGTCGTGTGATTTTGCGGCCGCAATTTCAACACAATTTCAGGAAATGCCTGTGTAAACTTGAGGTCTATGGGCTTGTCCCAAGTCGCAGGACAAGTCACACAAGTTTGAAAGGGGCCTTAGTATACTTGTAATAATATTCTTTACTAAATCTGCTGCAAAATTGAACAAATGGTAGAGAAACATGCATTTTCTATAACTGATATATATATTCATAAAGTACTGATGTAGTATTTTTTTCCAACTTCCAAGGGGTAACCGCCAGTAGAACTAATGCAGCCCTTTACTGAGTTTTCCAACCCGTTTCTACTCTATTTTCTGTTTAAGTTTGACCTGCCTACCTAAGCCAGGAAATGTCCCTTTGGGTTATCTTCGAAGTAGGTTCCAGTGCTAATTATAGTTTGAGAGATATTTATTAATACAGTCTTGGGCTATGTATTATTACTGTCACCAAGTTTCACTATAGTTAGAACAAGCAGAACTTTCATGTTAAAGGTTTTGTAAATGGTAGAATTAGAATTAATAGGCAGGCTAGGGAATAGTCTTGCTTCTCTGTGTCATACTTGTTTAACCTTCTTGCCATGCCCACAAGATTTTGAAACTGTTCTAATGCATTGTATGAAACTGTTTTAGAACATCTATGCATACTAGCTACTCTCTTAAACTGGGAACGTATTTTAATATACCATCTGATCTACTGATATGTGGTTTGTGAGTTATAAATAGGTCATGTCTATATAAAGTAAAACAGTTAGTTTAACAGGCTCTCTCTACTGCCCTGTCAGATGTACTATATTCATATCTGTTCAGCACAAAACGATACTTTTTTTTTTTGTACATCACGGAGCACAGAGTAACTTGGTTATCCCTACGAACAGGGTTATGTGCTACTTGCATGTTCCTACAGGAAAAGGAAAAACGTCAGTTTTTTTTTGCCAGTGTCCTTAGGTGATAGTCACTGCTGTGCAGCTCTCTGTTTGATTTTAAAGTGTCAATAAAGTCAGGTGGTTGATTTTTATTTACAAGTGAGCTCTGGTACAGGGCCTATAGTACAGGTAAGCTCTGGTCCTGGGCCTTCTGCAGACCTAAGGGGTGACTTTTCTGGGATACCTGGACGACTTGAGAATACTTTTCTCTCATGGTTTACACTCTGCAGAGGTTTAGCTGCCTTTACAACCTCCAAAAATCGACATTGATCCTGGCACTGTGGTTGGAATATCTGGGTCTGATCCTGGATACTGCCCAGGCTTTAGTGATTCTCTCTCTGGAAAAATGCCTTGCCCCGAGGGCTTACTCTGTCAGGAAGCTGAGGACTCCCTTAATTCACCGTTTGGATGCGGGTCTTGGGGAAAAATGGTTACCTCGTTTTGAGGTGGTTCCTTTTGTTCAGTTCTATTTCATGCCCCTGTAATGGAATGTACTACTGGCGTGGTAGAGAACGACGCAGTCATTGAACTCTCCAATGTCTTTACACCCCAACACCCTTCATTCTTTGGACCGGTGGATGTTTTCACAGCTGTTGAAGGGAGGAAAATATTTTCTCCCCTCTTTTGGATGGTGCTGACAACAGATGCCAGCTTAATGGATTGGGGGGGGGGGGGGGATTCCTGTTTAAACTTACAGTGCAAGGAACATGGTTTCCGCAGGAGCAGTTATTTCCCGTCAATATTTTGTGCCTGTGAGCGATCCGCTTTACTCTCATTGCTCTCATGTAGAACAGTCTTCCACTAGAATGTGTTTAAACACATACATTGCATATTTAAAATAAAAGCCTCACTGGTCACTGAGTCAATCCAATATGTTAAAAGGCTGATTTCAGTAGATGGGAGGGGTCAACTGTGATTTTTACTATGACATAGCTATCACAGTGTTATCCTTGTGTCTGTCTAATATGATTGCTCATAGAAATATAAAGAGATGTTTCATTGTTTGGGCAGCTATCCGTAATTAAATACATATGTAAATTACATACTACATATAATCCACTTGCAGATGTTCAGGTTTTTGGTATTCCAGATTATAGTGATGCTAGAAAAATTATATCAAATTAGAAAACCTCAGCTTAATGCAGCACTGTGCCAATATGCAGAGAATTCATGTTCATTTTAAATACTGCAAGACTAAAGAGGAAGGGCTACGGGAGGAAGAAATTCTAATTTTGATCCATTCAATCCTGCCAGTACTTAAAGCGGAGGTGCCGTGGAAAAAAATATATTAAAAGCCAGCAGCTGCAAATACAGCAGCTGCTGACTTTTAATATTAGGACACTTACCTGTCCAGGAGTCCAGCGACGTCCGCAGCAGAGGACGAGCAATCGCTCGTCACTCTGCTGCCCCCACCGCCATCCTCGTGAGGGAACCAGGAAGTGAAGCCTTGCGGCTTCATGCCCGGTTCCCTACGGCTCATGCGCGAGTCGCGCTGTGCCGTTCTGAATGGTCCCCTGTGTTCTGTGAGCCGTGTGTCTCCCAGAACACAACGGGGAATCTGCGGGAAGTGACGTACTTCCCGCAGATTTCCCGCAGAGAGGACTCCCGGAAGTGGGTGCAAATACCTGTCTTAGACAATTGTGACACCGGAGGGGGGAGGGTTCCGATCAGCGGAAGTTCCACTTTAGGGTGGAGCTCCGCTTTAAAGCAGAACTCCGGGATTTTCAAAAAATCCCCCATTAGAACACCCCCCCACACAACACTAAACAGTTATTACATTTGTGAAATTTCTTACAGTTTAAGAGATAAGACTGATTTAATTTTCAGGAAGTCAGCTCTGTGATTCAAAAAATGTATCATCTTTTCTGGCAGGGATTGCATCCTTTGTTCTTCTCTTTCTCTAACTGTAATCGGCCTACATTTCCCATGAATCCTTGGGATTGAAGTGAACTCTCCCACTTTAACATAAATCGCACCCCTCATTCTGCAGCCAGCAAGCCATATTTAATATAAATGCAAACCAGTGAAACGTGTCAGGGTCCACCAGAGCCAAATGTCAGGGACCACCGGAGCCAAATGTCAGGAACCACCACCAGAGCCAATTGTCAGGAACCACCACCAGAGCCAATTGCCAGGAACCACCACCAGAGCCAAATGTCAGGAAGGAACCACCACCAGAGCCTAATGTCAGGGACCACCACCAGAGCCAAATGTCAGGGACCACCAGCAGAGCCAAATGTCAGGGACCACCACCAGTGTCAAATGTCAGGGACCACATCCAGTGCCAAATGTTAGGGGCCACCACCAGTGCCAAATGTCAGGGACCACCACCGGGACCACCAGTGTGGTGTCACGAGTGCAGATTATCAGGTTGGAGGATGGAGTGCTGGCAGGGATGAGGAGGAGGGAGCAGAGGAGGAGGACACCACCTATATGGGCGGCACAGACCATTGGCTGTGAGACCCCCTCCACCCACTACAGCGAGCCAGGCAGAAATAGAACTTCCTGCTCACTTTCAAAGGACTACAAGGGGGTGTGGCAGACCGCTGGCTGAGGTTACTGGAGGGATAGCAGCCAGCGGTCTTACAAACAGGAAATCACCAGGCAATAACGGTTTTTCAGCAAGTTCAGCAGGCTATTGCAGAGGAACTACAGAACTCAGAAGAACATGGCTGACATAGTTGGTGAATGTAGGGGATCAGCAACGAGAACGTGGGGGAAAAAAATGGCACAGTGTTCTGCTTTAAGATAAAGACATTCACAGCAAGGGGTACCTGATCCTATAAATGATTACATTAGATAATAATGTTTAGAAACAATGTTGTAGTTAAAGTGGAATTCCAACTTTCTTTTCACTAGAACTGAATGGAATGATCAATCACAATGTAGATCATTCCTCTGTACCAGGTTACTCTGTGTCTGCAGATTTTACTAAAGAAAGTAAAAAATTTGCCTAGTTCACATTAAAAGAAATGAAGGCAATATATTTTCTTTTGGGGAGGAGCCTAGTGACGAGACCCAGGAGACTGAGGAGCTCTATGTTGTATCTGATCGTACTATATGCGCTGAATCCATCTGTCAGTTTTAGCATATGTTTTTTTGTTCTCTGATTCTATCGAGAGCCATGTTGTTTGAAGCTATCCAGGAATTTTTAAAAAACACCTAACATCTCTATCAATCAGCTTGTGAACTATAGTATTTGTTAAACAGCAGGAACCACTTACAGTGATCACTTCACACCAGACAAGCTCATTCTCACCAGCTTTATGGACGTTTTTCTATTCCTTTTATCTCTTTGATTTTATGAGTATTGGTTCACTCAATAGTGCACTAATTACTGCATATGATTATTTGGATTTTATCACATTATGTTTGTATATTTTATATAGTAGGTTGATTTTAGCGCAACTTACCATTTATTAATCAATTGTCACAGTGTCAGAACACATTTTTAGTTGCAGCTTTCATCATTTGATTATCTACTATTTATCACTAGTTATTTGGATTGTTTTAAAAAATTTCTTATCAGCGCTTGAGTCAATTTATTACAATATATTTTCTGTTTGTTTGTATAATCCAGCAGAAATGTTTTTAGTAGTCTGAGAATAAATCCTCAGAGTTCAGGGGAGAAGTATATTTGGAACAAGAAGACCTCTTAAATAAAAATCTATACTTTGGATAGGAATAGTAAAAGTTCAAAGGTATTGTACAGAAAGTGAATTTCTGTTTCTGTATTGTAGCAGAATAGAGTTCACTCAGAATTATCAAAAAGCAGCCTTTACAAAATTATAAAAAAAAAATGGCAGAAGGCCTGTGACTTCCTGTCATTTTTACTATTTGGATGATTTAATATAGGCTGCATTTGGATAACCCATTATGGTAAAATGCTGGACGTGTACAGTAAGTAAACTTGTATTATGCTCTGCTCCCTCTTCTTATTCCCCAAGTTATTAAAGGGATACTGCCACCATGCTAATCCAGTGTGATTATCGTATGTACAGTTTACATTTTTTTTAAGTTATTTCAGTATTTTACTTCCTGGGGGCTTTTCTAGTGTTTACTATCCACCAAGGTCAATGAACAGCAGGGATACCTTATCTTCTAGTTCCTTTGTGTCCCTGCTTTGCAGAGTATGATTGCAGATTAAGGTCCTACTCTGCACCCCAGATCAGAAAGGCTTTCCCTCATTCAATTGAATTGTCATTCAGATGCAGTTGGAGTGAACCTAGGAATTGCCTTCTTCAAAAGTAAGCTGTTGCATTTGAATAAGCTTTATTTGTGTAATAACAGCGCAAAAATAGAATTATTCTTATGAGAACAAAGGAGCTGTGATAAGCCTTAAGCCCTTACTGTATGTCTAGATCTACACCATAAATAAATCACTAGGCTCACCGTATTACAAAAAATCCAGACATGAGTAATCAGAAATTGTTTTAGCCAAATATTCCCTTTTAAGGGTCTCTGGAACTCATATGTCCTGCAGCTATGACAGTCAGTTCTCTACATTTTTCCACAGTAAATCCAATAGAGAATGGGTAACACAACCCACACCTTTGTTTTGCATTCTGGAACTGTAGTACAATATGATTTCTAGCTGAATTTTGACAGGAAATACATTAAAATGTTTTTAGCTCTAGAAAAAAAAAGCATGCCCTGTTCTCCCACTCCAGTCATGTGCACACACCGTGCAGCTGAAAGAGGATTTAAAGTGATTGTAAAGCTTGTGTTTTTTTTTATAATTTTTTTTTAAGCATGTTACATTGCTCTGTGCAGTGGTATTGCACAGAGATGCCCCGAACCCCCTCTATTGGGGGTCACCCGCCAGCGATCTTGGCTCCTCCTCTTCTGTTTTTGCCCCCAGACTTGCGGGCTTGATCCCAAGCCGGGCTGTGTGCATCTTTAGACACACACGGTGGGACTCAGCCCCGCCCCCACTCCCTCCTCACAGGATTTGACTGACAGACACAAAAGCCAATGGCTTCTGCTGCTGTTGAGTATCCTGAAGAGAGAGAGAGAGAGAGGGAAAAATAGCCGCTGCAGATAGACACAGTGCTGGATCAAGATTGGGCTCAGGTAAGTATTTAAAGTGATGGTAAACTCTGTTACACCACTTGTACCTACAGGTAAGCCTATGATAAGGCTTACCTGTAGGTACTGTAAAATATCTCCTAAACTTGCACAATTTAAGAGATATTCAGAATGCATGCAGCTGGTGACATTAGGGTGCATGCGCTCTGAAGGTCCGGCTTACAGTGCCGGACCTTCAGAGCATGTGCTGGAAATGGCACGGGATTGATGTCATCGTGCCCCCGGTCACTCGTGTAGCCAGAACCCGGAAGGAAGACAGGGGCAGATGTCAGCCCTCTAAGCAGCTGTGATACATACTAGCACATTATGCCATTGCTTTGCAGGGATTTTTTTTTATTCCAGCAGCTGCGGGTTTACTACCACTTTAAGGGGAATGGGTGGCACAGACACATGAAGGTTTATTACCTTAAAGGGGCTGTAAAGACAGAAAGTTTTTTATATATGCATTAAGATAAAAAAAAAACTGTGTTTAGCAGTGTCCCCCCCAGTCCCCCTTATACTTAATACCCCATCTCTATCTAGCAATGTCCACAAGTCAGTTAGCCAATCAGAAGAGAGGGGGGGTGGGGCCAAACCACAGCTTCGTGTCTGAATGGACATACAGAGATTCAGCTCGTCTCGGCTGCTCCAATAGCAAGCTGCTTGGGGGGGCAGTCGATAGGTGGGAGGGGGCAGGAGCAGCAAAGAGGAACCTGAGAAGAGGAGGACCCAGGCTGCCCTGTGCAAATCCACTGCACAGAGCAGGTAAGTATAACATGTTTGTTATTTAAATAAAAAAAAAACAGACAATCACTTTAATGCAGAGAATGCATTTAGGTAAAAATAACAAAAAACTTTTTGCCTTTAAAACCATTTAAAGACTGGAAACCAAGCTTGTTATTTCAATGCCTACCTGACTGATTATACAGTATGTCTGTGATTTCATTTGAGCTTAAACTTCTACTACAATTCAGAGGCATGATTTGTTAAAGTTTCTGATGTCTAAGTGCTCATGAAAGCACTGACCGAATATTAAGGATACATGAGAAGTTACCCAGTTAACCATTACTATAGCAGAGAATGTATCCTACTTTTCTGGAGTCTGAACACCTCTTTATGTCATAGACAGTGCATAGAGCTTGTGTTTGTGTTTTAAAAATGTACAAATATAACAATTCTGCATTCCAATTTAAAATTGGTGACACAAGATTTAAAATGTGTGTCCATAGGTGATTTGTTTTTTGTTTTTTGTTTTTTTTACTTTGCAAGACATTTTTTTATGATCTTATATTTTGTATTCTGTCCTGCAGAGCACTGTGAAAATCAATCAGATTAGCCTGGATGAAAGCGGGGAACATGTAGGCATCTGTGCAGAGGATGGCAAGGTATATCATGTTTAATTACTATATATCGTATTTTAAATGGCTGCTAACTTTTTATGGATAACAGAACTGGTAAACAATGAATAAAACTGTCAAACCTCAATTGTCAAGTTAAAAGTAGACAATAGCTTTTGTTACATGGTATGCAGTATTTTTTAGAGACAAATATTTGTATTGTACATAATAAAATATAAGAACAGTTGAGGTACATCCTTATATCCATCATTACAAATGATACAATATAAATGTTATATAAATAGGAAGAGTACGATACAAAAAGGTATAACAAATCAATAAAGGTATGTGCCTTTGGCACCTAAAAGTGCAAACATGGAACCCAAGGGATTGGGAATCAAGACCTGAAGTTGGTACATTAGAGTATTGTAAAAGTGGAATAGAAAAGGGAGACATTAAAAAAGGGAACGAAAAGGGGGAACAGAGAGCAAAGGGTCCCGAAGAGATCGGGGGGAGGGGGAAGTTTGAGCGAGAATGATAGGCTTAACATTTAAGGAGTGGTCAGAGTGGAGAGTAAAATTAGTCCAAGGGTAAAAGCATTTTTTTCAGGGAGTCTGAAGTGGAGAAGTCTATCCAAACAAACCAAAGAACCTTGAACTTGTCAAATGTGTTGTTTCTCTAGAGCCAATATCTTTTCCATATGCTTGATGTCATTTACAGTAAAAACCCACAAGGACAATGAGAGGGGGGGGGGGGATTGTGGTAATTTTCCAGAATAATAGGGATCAGTTGTCTAGCCGTTGACAGGAAAAAACACAGTAAAATATGTTTCTGGGATTGCTTTGGAACCTGGAAACATAGACAAAAGAGCCATTTCTGGGGTAGGTGTCAGGGGCTGATCATATAGGCCGCTGTTTATGGAAAAAACCTGGGACCAAAAGGGTTGAATTTTAGTGCAATTCCACCATATGTGGAGATAACTCCCCTCAGCTGCTCCGCAACCCCAACAGGTAGGGGGGCGACAGGAAAATTGTGTGTAACGACTGGGGGTCCCTATACCATCTGGAGAGGATATTAACATTTTTTTCTTGTGTGTAATAAGATATGGAGGATTTATGATTAAAATGGAAAGACTTTTGCCAGTCAATCATGGTAAGCTCCTTCCCCAGTTCCGTGGACCACCATGGGGGAAGTTGATCGTGTAATAATTTATAAATGGAAGACAGTAGGTGTGTGGGTATTTCCGAGAGAGAGCACAGCTGCTCGTATCCTGTCAGAGCCCTGTGGGTCTGGGAGGAAGAGAATAAAGCAGAACAGTAGAAAGAAAGGCGGAGCACAGTAAGAAAATTACCCCGGCCATCCGGGACGATAGGCGTACCTGAGCTGGGGTGTACGAAAGACCCAGCCACTGGCCAGGAGGAACTTACAAATGGACTCACCATCGAAGAACCCACACCCTGAGACAACGCAGGGTTATCAACTGGTGAGGTGAGTGGAGAAGGGTCAGTGGACAGGAGGGGGGACATCCCCCTTTTTTACCATAAATGTAGGGCAGCGGTGATTAGGGGAGAGGAAGAGGATAGCCTCTGTAGCTCTCGGCTATGGCCCCAAAGAAGAGCCCATAGATCGGATGTGGATAGGTCCTGTTCAACCATAGTGGATGCCATGGTGAAAGGACAAGGGAACCACTCCAATATCTGAGCCAGCAGGGCTGCCTTATGGTAAAGCTCAAAGTCAGGTAAACCCACACCTCCCTGAAGCTTTGGGTAAGTGAGTAACGTGTGGCGGATACGCAATAGGGCTTGATGCCAGACAAAACGGATAGACATAGATTGCAAGGAGCTAGAAAATTGTTTAGGGACAGTTATTGGAACTGTCTGAAATAGATAAAGTAGTTTAGGGAGAGTGTCCATTTTGAGCATATTTATGCGGCCAAACCATGGTAGGGAAGACGAGACCCAGGTATTCAAATCCTTCCTAATGCGAGCCAGTGAAGGGACATAATTCAAGGCATAAAGGTCTGGTAGGTTAGAAGGAATCATTATCCCCAAATAAGAGAGATTCTTACCACCAGCTACCCCAAGGAAGGAAAGAATGTGGTAATGATATGTTAGGAGCTTCCGTCTTGGACATATTTAATTTGAAGTTGCTGTATTCCCCAAATCTACTGAATTCCTGCATTAAGGAAGGTAGTGACGTGTGCGGTTGTTAGATATAAACTAGTAGGTCATCCGCATAAAGCGAGAGTTTATGGTGTAGAGAGGGCGTCTGAATACCTACAATAGAATCGTTTTGTCTGATGGCTCTGGCCAGATGTTCTATTACCAGAATGAAAAGTAGAGGGGACAAGGGGCAGCCCTGTCCAGTTCTGTTAGATATATTAAATGATGCGGAGGAGTAGCCGTTAACCAGAACAGATGCTGAGGATCTGGATTATAATGATATTGCCTTAGTGACAAAGGCATCTCCTAAACCAATCTGCTCCAAAGAAAGACGCAGGAACTGCCAGTTCACCCAGTCAAACGCCTTCTCTGCGTCAAAGGAGAGAAGGCATGCTTTTAAGTTGTGTCTCTGTATGTAAAAGATTAGATGGATGGTTTTAGTGGTGTTATCCCGTGCCTCTCCGGGCACAAAGCCCACCTGGTCCTTATGTATAACTGCAGGTAAAAGGGGGATTATCGGTTGGCCAAAACTTTTGCAAATAATTTAATGTCTAAGTTAAGGAGGGAAATTGGGCGGTAGCTACTACACTGGGACAGATCTTTGCCTGGTTTAGCAATTATAGAGATGTTAGCAGATAAAAGATCCTTAGAGGGCAAGTGGGAGTCATCTAAAGAATTGAATGCTGCCGATAGTAATGGAGCAAGAAAAGGGGCAAACGATTTATAGAACCTAGGTGAGAACTCATCTGGGCCAGGACATTTCCCAGGCTTCAACCCTTTGATGGTACCTAGAAACTCAGAATCAGACAAAGGTTTGTCTAGATCAGAAGCCTCTTCGGCATTCACCTTTGGTAAAGCGGTCTCCAGAATATATTCTTCCATGGTGGGTGAGGGAGAACTCGTCTAGTGAGCTTTAGACTGAGGAGGCAAGTTATACAGTTGGGAGTAATATTGTTGGAATGCGGTTGAGATGCATCCGCTGCTGGTCAGCAGTGTGTATGAGTTGCACCGGGCGGCATGGCGGGCGCGGGTGGAGGACCCTTGCCAATTGTTTGCCCGCATTTATTGGCAAGAGAGTAATGGTAATTGCGTGCCTTATCTCTAGCTATAAGGGAGAAGAAGTCTAGAATCCTAAGCAGACAGTGGGGTCTAATGCTCGTTTGTGGGTTAATTCAAGGGTAGCTATAGTAGAGAGAAGTCGGGCAATGTTGGCGGCCCTATCTTTCTTTAACCGTGAGCCATGTATAAAAATCCCATGAAGCACACACTTCAGGGCTTCCCATTTAACCAATAGGTTAGTGTCATCAGACCTGTGTTTCAGGACAAAGTCACGGATCACCTGTTCAATTGCAGCTTTGCATGGTGTATCCTTTAATGATTCATCATTAAGACGCCAGGAGAACTGCCTATGAGCCTTGAGCATGTGTTTGAAGTGTAGGTGAATAGGAGCGTGATTAGACCATAGAATGTTGCCCATGGATGCTGTAAATCGGGAGGTCTAATAGGGACTGGGAAACAAAAAAAATGTCAATGCGACTGTAAGAGTTTTGGGCTACTGAGTAACAGCTGTATTCTCTCTCAAAGGATGCTGTACATGCCAGATATCCACTAGTTGTGCAGAATGTAAAAGTGATTTGATGTGTGTGAGGGTGGAATGAGGGATAGAAGACTTACCCGAGGAGGCGTCCACGGCCAGGGATAAAGCCACGTTGGTCACCTCCAAGGATGAAGCAGGGACTACCAAAAGAGAGCAACCTGTCTAAAACAGCGGATAAGAAATTACCCTGGTTCTGGTTAGGTCCATACACATTAGCCACTGTAAAAATTGACGGGGAGTTAGATTTTAGTTTAAGCAAAATAAACCGACCAGAGGGATCAATAAGGGAGTCCAAGACCTCTGGGGTAAACGTTTTATGGAAAGCTATGGAGACCCCTTTCGATTTGGCTTGTGGGTTTGTACTGTGGTAGCACGTGGGATAGTAGCGGTTACTGATTACAGAGATATCTGTACCTCCTAAAATGTGTCTCCTGAAGGTGAAATATTTTAGATCGTGCTTTATGGAAGTGATATAAAATTTGACTCTGCTTCTCCGGGGTATTGAACGCTCTGCAATTAAAAGATGACAATGCAATATCTTAATGGGACAACATGGTTATGGTAATAGAGGTGGAAACCAAAGATTGTCTGGGTAAAAATACTCATATGATCAAAGACTTTATCAGGCTTGCTCAATGAAAAGAAACAGGGAGAGATTGGAGGAGAAGAATAAGTGAGATAAGGAGGGAAAATGGAAAAAAAGGGGCAAGAAAGAAAGAGAGGTATCCATCTCCAAGCCAGGAGACAGAATATAAGGAGACAGAAACAACCAATCAAAAAAAACAACAGGCCACTAGGTGGTAGCAAGTGACCATAACAATTTTTGTATCCCTAAGGGAAAAAACAGACAATTAATGAAAAAAGATCACCGCTCTGAAGCCTCTGAATCCATGTAATGCTTCCGCCCCACTCCAAGTACACACAGGTGCTGGCTCTGCACAAAATTAGGTGAGGAAGGAAAAATATTCTGGATGGCCGCACTCTGCAAAGGATGCTGGTTTATTGATAAAATCCACAAATACAGCAAAGGCACTCAAAAATAAACACAGAAGTAGGCTAACGCGTTTCACATCGTGAGATGCTTACTCATAGCTAAAGAAAACAGAGGAAACAAACATATTATATGCAAGGAGTAAGCCTAGACATCTACCAATAGGGAGGATATAGGGCAGGTGTGGCCATTACCGTATAAGGAAAAAACAGACAACAAGAGTTACAGTGCAGAACCATGCACTATAAGCCCTAAGGGGGGTAGTCATGTGAAGCACATGGCATGTCTCCCTGTCCCAGGGATCCCCAGGGAAACAATTTAAACCAAAAAATACAGAGCAGAAACTGTATATCTATAATTAAAGAGCATATTTCTATAAGATATAATGCAGTCCTCTGAGCCAATTTGTCATAGGGGTTTTAAAGCCCTAAGGGAACTCGGAGGAAGACAAAATCGGTGGGAGGGCAAGGGGTCGAAGGTATGGACAGGAGCAATAACAGACAAACATATATGCTGGTATAATTTGTATGAAAAAAAGGGGGAAGTGGGACTTTAGATGAGGCATACTTTTTGGGAACCGAACAAATTCACATAGGTGCAAACATATGTATGTTTATTGGACCAATGATCGACATGGCATGAAAAAGAAAACATAGTTGCATACATAAACCATAGGTAATGTTCTAGTACAAACATGATAAGCAGCATATATGACAGCATGGCACACCAGGTAATACAGTAATAACATATCCTTCATGTGATGAAAATTGGACTAAAATATCAAAAGGGGGGTAAAACCATCTAAAATTGATCGATGTGTGTTGGATGCATCAGAGTAAGGCCCAACGCGTTTCATGGACTTGTGTCCACTCCTCAGGAGCCAAGTGCATCCATGTTCTATAAAAAAGAGAATGTAGATACCCATATGATATAGTTAGATTACCGGGATAGGGAATAAACACCAAAATGTATATAAATGTAAATGATTGGAATGTAACTGGCCATGCCAAAGGGTACTCGCATATGACCAAAAGGTTTAGTCCGTGTAGAACCACAGGTCAGGGACAGGCCCATCAAGTCCAGCCCGGGAGCTGAGAGGGGGACCCACAGGAAATCCGGAGAAACGCACACCATCCCTCATGAATAGATCGAATTTCTAGGGTATAAGGGGTAAATGCTGGTGGATATCTATGGAAATGAACATCAAAGGAGTAACCTAAGAGTGACTAGCAACCCAGAGCTGTAGTGTTAAGATGGGTTTACCTGATTGGGTCCAAAGAGAGTGCAAAACCCAATGGGAACAAGGAGGTCTCGATGTGCAAATGCTATGCTGACTTGGCAGCAGAGTAAAGATGGATGGGGAATGGAGCGCGGCCCCAGGATGCCCACAAACTCCCCCTCAGCGTCACGCTGGCACGTCAACGCAGGAGAGATACCACGGCTGGAAGCCTATGTGCCTCACCGCGTGTCGGCCAAGTTTGTATGCCGGACACGTGCGTGACTGACCGTCATTCAAGACGTCACACGCACAGCGCCAGGGGCGTGACGCAGATGCGTGGTGGCAACGCCCCCCCGCCCCCAACATACACACATCCAAATGACGTGGAGGGGAGGAGGAAGGGAGGGCGCACAGCGCGCATCGCAGCTCCCAGGTAAACAGGCATGAGCCAAATCCCCCGGCCGTGGATCAGACAAACACAAAAAAGGCTGCAAGGAGTAAAAAAGTACAATACTGGATAGGTATTAATGGTGGATGCAATCTAGGTTCTATCTCTGACATGGGGAATTATGGTCTGACACACTGAAGGTCAGCCATAAGAAAAAGTAAGGTCCCACCATATAGTACACCTCCATCCCTGATTCGAGATACACACTGGGGAGAGCAAAGCTTGGGACTTTTGAAGGGGACGTGAGGATGGTTCACGCTCCCATCCCTGGAACATATGAAAAAAAGGGGGAAGTACGACTTTAGATGAGGCATACTTTTTTTACTCCTTGCAGCCTTTTTTGTGTTCGTCTGATCCACGGCCGGGGGGTTTGGCTCATGCCTGTTTACCTGGGAGCTGCGATGCGCGCTGTGCGCCCTCCCTTCCTCCTCCCCTCCACGTCATTTGGATGTGTGTATGTGGGGGGCGGGGGGCGTTGCCACCGCGCATCGGCGTCACGCCCCTGGCGCTGTGCGTGTGACGTCTTGAATGACGGTCAGTCACGCACGCGTCCGGCATACAAACTTGGCCGACACGCGGTGAGGCACATAGGCTTCCAGCCGTGGTGTCTCTCCTGCGTTGTCGTGCCAGCGTGACGCTGAGGGGGAGTTTGTGGGCATCCTGGGGCCGCGCTCCATTCCCCATCCATCTTTACTCTGCTGCCAAGTCAGCATAGCATTTGCACATCGAGACCTCCTTGTTCCCATTGGGTTTTGCACTCTCTTTGGACCCAATCAGGTAAACCCATCTTAACACTACAGCTCTGGGTTGCTAGTCACTCTTAGGTTACTCCTTTGATGTTCATTTCCATAGATATCCACCAGCATTTACCCCTTATACCCTAGAAATTCGATCTATTCATGAGGGATGGTGTGCGTTTCTCCGGATTTCCTGTGGGTCCCCCTCTCAGCTCCCGGGCTGGACTTGATGGGCCTGTCCCTGACCTGTGGTTCTACACGGACAAAACCTTTTGGTCATATGTGAATACCCTTTGGCATGGCCAGTTAAATTCCAATCATTTACATTTATATACATTTTGGTGTTCATTCCCTATCCGGGTAATCTAACTATATCATATGGGTATCTTCATTCTCTTTTTTTTAGAACATGGATGAACTTGGCTCCTGAGGAGTGGACACAAGTCCATTAAACGCGTCGGGCCTTTCTCTGATGCATCCAACACACATCGATCAATTTTAGATGGTTTTACCCCCCCCTTTTGATATTTTAGTCCAATTTTCATCACATGAAGGATATGTAATTACTGTATTACCTGGTGTGCCATGCTGTCATATATGCTACTTATCATGTTTGTACTAGAACATTACCTATGGTTTATGTATGCAACTATGTTTTCTTTTTCATGCCATGTCGATCATTGGTCCAATAAACATACATATGTTTGCACCTATGTGAATTTGTTAGGTTCCCAAAAACTACGCCTCATCTAAAGTCCCACATCCCCCTTTTTTTCATATGTTCCAGGGATGGGAGTGTGAACCATCCTCACGTCCCCTTCAAAAGTCCCAAGCTTTGCTCTCCCCAGTGTGTATCTGGTATAATTTGTAGCATGATTCCCCTTGACACCTGAAAGCATATACAGATAAGGTAATACTGTATAAAACAGGAATTAAACCTAAGCAAACTGGGGAACCAAATGTACAGACCCTGAAGGGTCGCCGGTGCAGGGCATCAACCCTGGGTGAGGGTAAGAAGCCATCCTGGCCTCAAAAAAGGAAAATAAAATAAGGGCCATGTTGCATGGAATGATAGTGTGACAGGAGTGACTTTGGGTCGGGGGTTTGTGGGACTAATGTGTGTTGTGCCATGCTGTTGGACTATTTGCTGTGATGGTTTGGGGTGGGACTGTATTCTATTGTCTATTGTGTCTGATGCCAACTATTATGGGATGTGCAAGTGTGTTTGCTGTGAGGAAAAAGGGAAGGGGGATTCCTCCAACCCCCCTGCTGATAAGACTGTATTGAGAAGTTTGAACACACCTGACCTGTGTGGCCATTGTCATTCGACAGATTGGCCCGCCCTGTTTTCTAAGGGCAGGAGGGATGTGTTTTGAAGGAGATATCTGTGTGTCCATGTGTGATAATAAAGTCAGTTTGTTTTGCCCTACTCTGAGGTGTGTTGTCTGTGGACTGGGGGGCTAAAGAAGCTGGGACGGTGCTGGATCTGAACAGAGGAAGCATTGATGGCGGACCTAGATCTGTTTGAGGACAGAGGGTTTGTCACAGATAGAATGAGCCATTTTGGGTTCAGTCATCCGGAGGCAGCTGGGAAGAGGATCTCGTACGATTGTGCTTGCCTTGCTTCTGCCATTGTGGGATGAATGGGAGGCCCGGAGTCGCAGGGGAGAAGGGCCGATCATTAGACCTGAGGCAGTTCCAGGGTGCTCAGGAAGTTAGGCAGGTCCCCCAAGGTGCGGAACAGTGCAGTTTTGCCCTCATGATGGACCCGGAGCAGGAAGGGGAACCACCATTGGTATTTAATATTCCTTTCCTGTAGGAGCGACGGAAGTGGTTTCAAAGAACGTCTCATAGCCAGAGTTTGGCGAGAAAGGTCCGGTAAAAGCATATCAGGGGTCTCATTCAGCATAATGGAATCCTGTGTGCTAGCAGCCCGCATGGTTTCCTCTTTAATCTTATAGAAATTAACTCTGCACAGTGTGTCACGTACAAAAGATAAAACCTGGGTTCCTCAGGCCCGAGGTCCTGTGTACTCTGTCCGGTTCAATAGGGGAGTCCTTAGGCTGTTGGAGTAGCTGATTTGGAGATGGCAGTGACAGCCCCTGCCAGGTCATTATGTTCCACTGTTTCAGGAATGCCCCCGGATTCTGATGATGTTCCGTCTATTCCTGTTTTCTATATCATCCTGTTGATACATAATCTGTTGCTGTAGGACAGTGTGGGAATTCAATGTCTCCTCATGAGAATGCATGTGGACCCCCAGGTCTTTTTTGAGCTCTGTAATCTGCTGCCTGTAGGTTTCCTCTATACGTTTGACATAGTGCTCAAAGTCCCTTTTAGTAGGCAGAGAGCGCATGTATGTGTGGAGGGATCTCATCTGAGATTCCCTATCCCAACAATGCCCTGAACACAGTGAGGCTTTGGAGAGGCTCTGAGAGCAGTGTTAGGGATAATCAGAGTCTGCAGGGGAGGCAGAGAGGCCCCTTAAGCTCACCTGCATGACGTCTGCTGGCTCGGAGCGAGCCGGGGAGGAGGACACCGGCACCATCTTGGATTTGGCCTGATTCATAGAGGCAGTTGATGACCGGGTAAAAAAGCAGCCCAGATGGCCACTGGCGTGGCCCACGTCGGATGTTTGCTGGTCCTTGGGCTTCCCCTTGCCCATCTGTGTCTTTTGGGAGAGATTGGTGAGGTATGGAGAGAAATAGAGCCCAGTGGGAGCCATCAGAACCGGGAGCTGCCGCGATTCACGGCTCCTTGCGCTAAGCCACGCCCCATGCAGTATTTTTTTAACAGATGTTAGTTCCACCTAGAAAAATATTGTATGACAAATGACAGAAGGTATTATCTACTGCTTATTTGTGTTTACTTATATTTTCTCATATATAAATGAGATGTTTGAATATGCTGTACAGCAGGGCTCACAATTTCAAGTCCTGAGCTACTAGCCAGGCCTTAAGGGTTACTTGCCACCAGTTGCGCCACCCAGCCCCTACCCTGCCCCACCCTAAACACGCCCACATAAATTATCTCTTGAAATGACATTTAATAATTATTTTTGTAGCTTAATTCTGCATAAAACGTTTAAGAACAACTTTATCAGTGCCCATCAATGCCGCCTCGCCTGTGCCCATCAATGCCGCCTCGCCTGTGCCCATCAATGCCGCCTCGCCTGTGCCCATCAATGCTGCCTCACCTGTGCAGGGGGAAAGAAAGGAGAGGAGAGGAAGAGGATTGCCGGGCAGATCAACAGAGCAGGGAACATCGCTGTAACAGCTTTAATTTGAATTGCAGAGTGTTCCCCGCACTCGCTGTCACAAACAGCCCCGCCTCCTGGCCCGGATACTTTGATATACATCACACACCCTGGCATTGGACCAGTGTTCTGTCTATCAAAGTACCCGGGCCAGGAGGCATGGCTGTATGTGGCGGCGAGTGCGGGGAACACTCTGCAATTCAAATGAAAGTTGTTATAGTGATGTTCCACGCTCTCTGATTATCCGGCCCCCTGCTCTCCTCTCTCTTACCCTGGGTGATCGCTGGGAGAAGGGCTCCCAATGAAAGCCCTTTGACTGAAAATTATTTAGTGTTATGATCATATTGCTGCCTTCCCCACTCCAGCCCTGAGCTCCAGTTAGCGCAGGAGGGACAGGGGGCAGAGCGAAGAGCAGTAACTGACAGTCACCACTTTAAGCTACATGAAGGCTAATAACTGAGCAATCAGTGGTTAGATGATCGCTCAGTTCTCGGACTTGGATTCGGCGGTTGACAGTTGCAGGATCAGGCTGATGCTGCAGTATGGAGGGGAGTATGATTGTTTTGTTTTTTTTTGTAGACCCCATACATCTCTTTAAAACACAGCTCTCTTCTCCCAATTCTAGCCCCATCTACTATTCCCCATTGCATCCTATGTAACAGTTGACACTGCGGGTGCGCTGCGGCTTGAAAAGTCCTGCATGCTGCATTTTTGGTGCAGTTTTTCAAAAGCACACCAAAATGCCACATTTCATTGTAAGTCAATGGGAACGCATCAAATGCACATCAGTGTGAAAAGGCCCTAAAATAGACTTCACTGTGCCCTTCTACCACCTGTATTTATTCAAGAGTCCCCCCCCCCCCCCCCCGGCCCTCACAACTTTTTTGGGGAAGATATTGAGGGTGAGGTGGACACAGAAGAGGATCCTACAAAGGAATTTTCACCTTCTGCATGTAATCTTTTCAGCCAAAACAAGTTTCAATGGGCACTAAACAGCTGGCAAAATAGAACAATTGCAGCTCATGCCTTTTGGCGCTGCTATTTTGTATTGATGCCTTGGAAAATGTAATTCACCAGGATGACACTGCTGTCTGTGCACATGTGCAGAATGTTGTGGTTAAAGAATTAGTCTGTTGAGCTTGCTTGTAAATTTCTTCTTTTATGCATGCCTTTCAATAGTGAATCCCCTTCTGGTGAATCCCATAATAAATTTATCAAGGAAGTTACTCTGAGGAATGTACTTTTACCCCACAAAAATTAACCTAAGCTGACTAGCTGACTTTTTTTTTTATTTCTTCTAAGCCTCCTCCTTGAAGTCAAAGGCGGGTTCATCCTTTCATCTCAAGCCTTGGACCCCAAAACCCTCCAATCATACCCAGAAGCCATATTCACAATGATGGGGCACCCTCAGTCATTTGTTGACCTTCATGCCAGTCTGGATCAGAGAAATCCTGACCTCTGGGTCCAGTCTGCCATTTCCATGGGCTACAAAATGTAATTTCTATCTTTGTCCCCTCATTGGTTCCTGCCCTCCAATGTGCCAACTTCACCTAAAGACAGGCAGACTTGTGGGTTGCCCTGAATCAACTTCAGAGACAAATAGTGGTAACTCCAGTTCCTGCACAATAAAAGATCAATGGTTTTACTTAAAACTATTCATGGCTCAAAAGCCTAACAGAAGCATTTGTCCCATCTCTTAATATTGGAATTTCTAGCAACAGTGGACATCCAAGATGCCTATCTTCACATTCCCATCTTTCACACACAAATGCTTTTTATGCTTTGCTATGGGAGACCAATTCTTTCAATTTGTCACCCTCCCCTCTGCAATGTCTTCCACACCAAGCGTCTTTACCAAGGTGCTTGCTTCACTCCTGACCCTACTAAGATCTCAGAGCAACTATGTAATGGGGATACCTAAACTACCTTCTGCTGAAAGGCTTTTTAGCCAGAGTCTTGTCTTCTAACCTTCAAATGACAATCCAGCTATATCAAACTTTCAGATGGGTGATCAACTTCACAAAATCTGCTTTCTATCGCCTAGTGAATCTAGGACTGATTTTAGACACTGCCAAGGCAAACATTATCATTCCTCAGGTAAAATATTGCTTTTCTGAGGCCAAACTGTCAGACCCTTAGATCAACCAGGCATACCTCAACTTGTTTGCGGAATGAGGGTTCTGGGCATCATGGTGGCCTCCTTTCCACTGCAGAACTTTACAGCTCAGCATTCTCATGAATTGGTACAAACCGATCCCTTCCCTGGATTGCCCACTAATTCTATCCACCCAGGCAAAAACAAATTCTCCCCACAGTGGTTTGGTGCAGGGGCGGTGACTCGCGATGATGTCACATCACGTTGTGGGATACACACCATCTCCATGACGGCATAGAGGCTCCCCTCCTTATCCACCTACCCTGCCTTTGGATTTAATAGCCACTAACACCTACCGCATCACTGGCAAGGGTAGAGTTACACCCAGGACCCTTCCATCTGTGGAAAGGCATGGCTATTCAGCCACTGGGATTTGTGAACCTAGACTGGCTTTCTGGGCTGGCAGAATTCATGTAAGTTTTTACCATTGATGTTTCAATAAACCACTTTTAACCATGGAACTTTTAGACGCTGTTATCTATATGCAAATTTAAGAGACTGTTGTTCTCTCACATCCACACTGAACAATACACCTGGGTCCAAGACCTTCTTGTTGTAGTTTAGTTCTTCAAAGGCACCCTGTTGAACTGATCCAGAATATCTCATTGGAGGATCTCACCAGCCTTTTTAGTGGCCATTACCTCTGTCAGACATGTCTCAGAACTAGCAGCTCTTTCTTATAAAGAAACTTTTCTTATCTTGCATAAAGAAAAAGTGATCATGAGACCCAAACCTTCCTTCCTTTCCAACGTGGCCTCTTACTTACAGTTCAGTTCCCACTTTAACTTCCTTCATTGTCTGGATGTGGTCAGAGCAGTCAGGGTTTACCTAGCAACATCTTTCTTCTGAAAAAGCTGATTACATTTTTCTCCACCCTGAGGGTCCCAAGACAGGTCACCTGCTTCCTTTTTCACTATAGCTAGATGGTTCAGGCAGCTTATTTGCAGGTCTTATGTGCTCAAATGCAAAGGGTTCCTCCCTTACCTATCAGCACACATTCCACCAGATTGCTTGGCATTTCTTAGGCCTTTCAGCATTAAGCATTAATTTCACTTGTTTGCAAAGCCGCTACCTTCTCTTAATTGAATACCTTTCCTAAAGCTTTACTGGGTGAACCTCCAGGATTCTGCAGATGCGAGCGTCAGCTGTTAGCGGTTATCTGAGTATTTTGAATCCGCTGACCCTTGTTTTCTTGTAGGCCTATTTGCTGTAGTTTGCTATATTGTTGCCCACCCCTCAATGTATTGCTTGTGGATGCCCCATGGCCTATGACTACAGATCCTGTGCCCTCTCCTGTACTGTACAATAAGGGTAATGGGAATTTTGACCTACCTCCTAATTTCATATCTTGGAGTACAGTACAAGAAGCAGGTTCTCTGTTTTTCATTGTTTGCTACAACACTGGAGTTCCTCAGAGTGAGTGTGGTTATATGCGGGTGCGCTGAGGAATGTTCCAAGCAAAGCCTTTGACAGTGTTCAGTCATCTGAGGGTAGCAACATATAATTTATAATAAAAGAAAGGGGAACTCCCGCACTGTCTCAAAAGCTACCTCCAAGGGGCACTGCTGCAAGACACCTGTGAATCTAATTCAAGCAAAACAAGTGGTATATTATAAAAGGATAGTGGTGTCAGCGCTGTGAAGGGATCAGGGAAGTGAAACGGAATGTGACTGATAACACACTCGATGCATAAACTTAACTCTTGTTACAAATCTTGTTACAAATCTTGTTAACTCTTATTACTCGATGGGAAGTGAAACGGGAAGTGACTGATAACACACTCGATGCAGTAACTTAACTCTTGTTACAAATCTTGTTACAAATCTTGTTAACGTAAAAGTGTGAATATATACTGCGCTGCCTAAATGGGGAAATACCACTCATAAATTAGTGATAATGAACAATAGGCTGCAACTTAAATGTGAGACACACACAGTAAAGATAATTTAAAAAAAGAAAAAGCTGCGCACATATGAAAAACACTGCCACTGAGGGTTCAGAAACAGAATATCAAGAGCTCAATCTCTATTGCCAAAAACAATCAAGAAACTCCTGATAATGTGGAGAACAATGTCCCTTGAATGAATGAACCAAGTCCTATGAATAATAATAATAGTAATAATAATAATAATAGTAATAATAATCCCTTGAAAAACAAAACAAAATAATGTGGATAAGAATCTCCTTGTTGGAACATAAGTGACTTCAAACATCAAACACCCAATGAATAGTGCTATGTCCTTGATAGAGAGAGGTTCCACCACCACCAGTTCTTACTGCCGCTTACAAGAACAATTGATCCCTTCAGAGATCAATGAAAGCAGATGGCTGTTTACCCCTGCCAGGGTCTCTAGAGTGTTAGATCGCTAGTAACTTCTCTCCTGAATTTCACGCCAATCCTCTCCAAAAGTCACGTTGTCACAGTGTAAAGGGAAAGAAAGCCACCATAGCGTAAATCCGGTAAAAAAGTTTTTAATAGTAAAAGAAATGCACTTACAGTTATCGCAAGTATAAAAGGCGTCTGGTAAAAATAGCCGGCCGGCTAAAACAGCCCGTTCCTTCAGTGACTCGTTTGTATGTCGGTGACGTCAGCACGCCGCTCCTCCCTACGTCGTTTCGTCACAGATGACGTCGTCCTGGGGCACGGGCGGCGTGCTGACGTCACCGACATACAAACGAGTCCCGGAAGGAACGGGCTGTCTTATCCGGCCGACTATTTTTACCACACGCCTTTTATACTTGCGATAACTGTAAGTGCATTTCTTTTACTATTAAAACCTTTTTTTACCCGATTTACTCTATGGTGGCTTTCTTTCCCTTTACACTGTGACAACGTGACTTTTGGAGAGGATTGGCGTGAAATTCAGGAGAGAAGTTACTAGAGATCTAACACTCTAGAGACCCTGGCAGGGGTAAACAGCCATCTGCTTTCATTGATCTCTGAAGGGATCAATGGTTCTGGTAAGCAGCAGTAAGAACTGGTGGTAGTGGAACCTCTCTCTATCAAGGATATAGCACTATTCATTGGGTGTTTGATGTTTGAAGTCACTTATGTTCCAACAAGGAGATTCTTATCCACATTATTTTGTTTTGTTTTTCAAGGGGTTATTATTACCTCATTTATTCATAGGACTTGGTTCATTCATTCAAGGGACTTTGTTCTCCACATTATCAGGAGTTTTTTGATTGTTTTTGGCAATAGAGATTGAGCTCTTGATATTCTGTTTCTGAACCCTCAGTGGCAGTGTTTTTCATATGTGCGCAGCTTTTTCTTTTTTAAAACAAATCTTGTTAACTCTTGTTACTCGATGGGTGCTCCTCTGCTGCTACTTCCAACAATGTCTCCTCTCTACTTCCTCCCGACTCACCGAGGTGAATCGGGAGGAAGTAGAGAGGAGACATTGTTGGAAGTAGCAGCAGAGGAGCACCCATCGAGTACTTTATCTATTGAGGGTCCATTATTAGTACAGAACCCACATAGAGCCATACCTACACAGAGGGCCGACGAACTCGGTGTTCATGGAGTTTTATCCATATTCCTTTTACAAAAAAGAGGACTGCAGCAACACTAGGGAGACTGCAGCAACAGCAAAGGAGCTGCCACACTGCGAGTTATACCATCTTCATCCACACTCTGTGATCTGTGCATGCTGTTTATACAACAGCAGTGAGGTGAGCTGCTTATAGACACAGAGGTGTATCACTGAAGAAATTTTGGAGCACTGCAAGTGTGTGTTTTCATTTCGATTTATGGTGGTGGGAGTCACTATCCACTTGGACTGTGTACAATATAGCAACATTATCCTTTGGATCACTCACTTATTTGGACTTACCGTATATACTCGAGTATAACCTGACCCGAATATAAGCCGGGGTACCTAATTTTACCACAAAAACTGGGAAAACTTATTGACTCGAGTATAAGCCTAGGGTGTGCCTCACTTTGCCTCACTGTGTCCATGCCTCACTGTGTCCATGACTAGACTGACGTTTAACATGGGAGTCTATGGAAGGGGTGCCCGGATTTGAAAAATCGGTGCTCCCCGGCCATAGGTCCCCCGGACAAGAAACTTTGCAAACCTGTAGAGGAAGAGTGGGGCTGCATGTGTGCCAAGTTTGGGGCCCAGAGAACCTACGACTGGCCGGTACCAGGTCCCCAAAGTCACCAGAGAAATTACCGTTTAACATGGGAGTCTATGGAAGGGTTGCCCGGTTTTGAAAAATTGGTGCTCCCTGGCCGTAGGTCCCCCGGACAAGAAACTTTGCACACTTATAGAGGAAGAGTGGGGCTACATGGGGCTACATGTCCAGGGGACCTACGGCTGGCTGGTACCGGCTCCCCAAAGTCCGGGGGATCAGGCACAAAAAGGTGACTCGAGTATAAGCCGAGGGGGGCATTTTCAGCACAAAAAATTGTGCTCAAAAACTCTGCTTATACTCGAGTATATACAGTATATACAGTAGGTGCCGCCGATATTGTATTTCTATCGCGCTCCCATCGCCGAGATTCTCGGCGACAGGAGTGCCGAGATCTCGGCAGCAGGGTGGCGACACGTGTCGCGCTCGCTGCAATAGCGAGGAGACGCGACACTGTATTGAGCGGGGATCCGACGCGGATTCCCGCCAATACCAGGCACTGCGTTTGGTATGAATCCTGAGCGGGAACTCCACGCCAATTTTTAAAGAAAAAAACGGCGTGGGTTCCCCCTCCAGGAGCATACCAGGCCCTTGGGTCTGGTCTGGATTTGAAGGGGAGCCCTACGCCGAAAAAACGGCGCGGGGGTCCCCCTCAAGATCCAAACCAGACCCTTATCCGAGCACGCAACCTGGCAGGCCACAGGGGAAGAGGGGGGCACGAGAGCGGCCCCCTCCCTCCTGAACCGTACCAGGCCGCATGCCCTCAACATGGGGGGTTTGGTGCTCTGGGGCAGGGGGGCGACCTGCGGCCCCCCCACCCCAGAGCACCCTGCCCCCATGTTGATGAGGACAGGGCCTCTTCCCGAAAACCCTGGCCGTTGGTTGTCGGGGTCTGCGGGTGGGGGGCTTATCGGAATCCGGGAGCCCCCTTTAATAAGGGGGCCCCCGGATCCCGGCCCCCCCACCCTATGTGAATGAGTATGGGGTACATCGTACCCCTACCCATTCACCTGGTGGAAAATAAATGGAAATAAAAACACAACACAGTTTTTAAAAGTATTTTATTGCACCGCTCCGGAGGTCTTCTTCTGACTTCGAGGGTCTCCGGTGTCGTCGCCGCGTTCTCCGGTTCTTTCTTCTGCCGGGCCTCCGCTAACTTCTTTTTAGCTCTTTTGCTAGCGGAGGCCCGGTCTTCTCCGTCGTCTCGTCCGGCTCTCCGTTGTCCTTCTGCCGGCCCCTCCACTAACTTCTTGGTAGCTCTTTTGCTAGTGGAGGAGCCGGTCTTCTCCGTCGTCGCCATCGGCGTCTTCTTCTCCTCCTCGATGTTGACTCGTCGCTTCCTCTCGCAGTAATGATAAATCTTCGGCCCGCAGAGATTAATATAGGCTTCTCATGACGTCACAGTCACATGGTCCCATGACGTCACAGTCACATGCTCCAGGGCACATGTGCACATGTGCCCTGGAGCATGTGACTGTGACGTCATGTGCACATGTGTCCCGGAGCATGTGACTGTGACGTCATGAGAAGCCTATATTAATCTCTGCGGACCGAAGATTTATCATTACTGCGAGAGGAAGCGACGAGTCAACATCGAGGAGGAGAAGAGGGAAGAAGACGCCGACGGAGAAGACCGGCTCCTCCACTAGCAAAAGAGCTACCAAGAAGTTAGTGGAGGGGCCGGCAGAAGGACAACGGAGAGCCGGACGAGACGACGGAGAAGACCGGGCCTCCGCTAGCAAAAGAGCTAAAAAGAAGTTAGCGGAGGCCCGGCGGAAGAAAGAACCGGAGAGCGGGAGAAGAACCGGAGAGCGGGAGAAGAAGAAGGCGACGGAGAAGACCGGGCCTCCGCTAGCAAAAGAGCTAAAAAGAAGTTAGCGGAGGCCCGGCAGAAGAAAGAACCGGAGAACGCGGCGACGACACCGGAGACCCCCGAAGTCGGAAGAAGACCTCCGGAGCGGTGCAATAAAATACTTTTAAAAACTGTGTTGTGTTTTTATTTCCATTTATTTTCCACCAGGTGAATGGGTAGGGGTACGATGTACCCCATACTCATTCACATAGGGTGGGGGGCCGGGATCTGGGGTCCCCCTTATTAAAGGGGGCTCCCGGATTCCGATAAGCCCCCCGCCCGCAGACCCCGACAACCAACGGCCAGGGTTGTCGGGAAGAGGCCCTGTCCTCATCAAAATGGGGGCAGGGTGCTCTGGGGTGGGGGGGGCCGCAGGTCGCCCCCCTGCCCCAGAGCACCAAACCCCCCATGTTGAGGGCATGTGGCCTGGTACGGTTCAGGAGGGAGGGAGGGCCGCTCTCGTCCCCCCCTCTTCCCCTGCGACCTGCCAGGTTGCGTGCTCGGATAAGGGTCTGGTTTGGATCTTGAGGGGGACCCCCACGCCGTTTTTTCAGCGTAGGGCTCCCCTTCAAATCCAGACCAGACCCAAGGGCCTGGTATGCTCCTGGAGGGGGAACCCACGCCGGTTTTTTCTTTAAAAATTGGCGTGGAGTTCCCGTTCAGGATTCATACCAAACGCAGTGCCTGGTATTGGCGGGAATCCGCGTCGGATCCCCGCCTATCGGCAATGCGTGTCGCTCATCGTGAAAGGAACATTTTTTCCTTTCCCGATGACGAGACAGCTCGGCGCTGGCTCTCGCAACGGAGCTCATAGGGTGTCAATATCGCCGCTAGAAGCGGCGAGATTGACACAATATCGGCGGCACCTACTGTATCTTTATATTTTTTATATTTTTTCAATATATTTTTCTGTGTTTTAGTGCACCATTTTCATTCTATCTTTCACCTTGCACTTGTTATATTTGTGGGCTTTTTGGATCCCTTGGTCATTAGTTGTACCACAGTGTATTATATTAGCATATTGTATATATTTTTAGTTGTCTATGTGCTTACTAATTTGTAACAAGAGTTAAGTTACTGCATCGAGTGTGGTATCAGTCACATTCCGTTTCACTTCCCTGATCCCTTCACAGCGCTGACACCACTATCCTTTCATAACATATAATTTATGGTCTATGAGTACAGATTCCGATTTGTTTAATTTACAACTCAAAATTTTGGATTTTTCCTTACTTTCAGTCCTGGGGACCTTGAACACCACGTCACATAGGGCGAATCACCTTAGTAGGGACTTAAATAGCAAAAAAATAAAAATGATGTGTTCTAACCCTACACAACACCAGAAATTACAGAAGCTATAATGCAAAATATGAAATCACAAATATTTTATGAGCCAAATTAAAACTTTAGAAACCATTTTGCAGAGGGTTATTTAAAGCAAATTAGCAAGGGGTTAATAAGGTGTAAATAAAAAAAAAATCACAGAAATACTCAAAATAGTTGGTCACATCTAGATGCAATGCAGTTGATTCACTAAAGGTAATTTGTTCAATTTGCAAGGGTTTATTTTTCTTAGAGCTCGGCGAATGTGGTAAAGTTTGACTTTGCAAAGGATACCAAACCGCTTGCAAGAAAATTACAAAAAGAAGCTAAGCATTTTTGCTCCACTTGATTGGATGATGGACGTTAGCAGAGCTCCACCTCATTTACTAAGTTCTGGGGAAAATTCCCCTGCAAAGAGAACTTTCCTTGCATAGTTAATCTGTTTGCATTTTTTAAACACACCCAAATTTTTTCTGTTTTTCAAAAAGGTCTCAGCTGTCAAACTTTACCAGAATCTCCAGCACTAGGATACAACTGTCCTTGTAGCACGTGTGTATGTGGGCTTAACAGGAAAATGTCCTAGGTCCTGGGCTAAGTAAAATTTCAGCGACTAAATGCAGGCTTTTTTCGTAAAGTGCAAGCTATTTTTTTATACCATTTGGGAAAAGACTGAACAGAAGGTGTTATTGCAGTGTCGTTCGCTGAGGTGAATAAGGGAAAATTTAGCTTTGCGTGGCAAAACATCAGCCCCTCTGCCTAACTAATGCCCAGGGCCGGCCCTACCATGGGTCCAGGTGGGTCCATTGGTCCCAGGCGGCACTCTGGGAGGGGTGGCCGCAGCAACAGGGGCAGACTATCGCTTTGTCCTGGAGAGTGCAGTGTAAGGAATCTAGGATCACTAAACTGCCACCTGTGTTGGGGGGCAGGCACATCATTATTGTGGACAACAACTCTCTCCCTCTAGTGCAGTGTCATCCTTGCGTGTTGTCCTGCTGGGGAGCGGAGCGGGGTGGACAGGAGGGTAATGTGGGAAGAGGGCGCAATTTGCCAGGTACAACCATGCCCAGCACAGGGTATGCTGCAGAATACAGAATAGTAGACAGAGAGCGGCTTTGTCCCTCCATGTAGGCTAGATTGTAGCACTACACCCGCCACCTGGCCTACACCGTGCACTGTACTACTAGGTCCCTCAGCAAAAGTAGAGTGGAACATGAGGTTTGGAAGGCACTGGCTATTAGTGCTTTCTTTAGTGATTCTAGATGCACTCAACTTTCCTGCTCCTTTGCTTGCCTTCTCCCTCCCCTCTTCCTTCATCTTTATCACTCCTACTTTCTCTTTCAGTGTCCCGATGTCCGTGTGACATGACCAGCCCCGCCCCCTAGCCTCCTGTTTTTTTTCCTCTCCCTGCTCTGGGTGATCTCAGAGCCCATTCCATGTCTGTGTAGTGACTCCTCCTCCTGTGCCCTTTCCCTCTGACCCCCTCTTCTCCAGCCCTACTGCCAAGCTGAGTGGTGCTCTCTCCTCTTTCTCTGTGCTGCTGAGGCTGGCACTAACTTAGCAATAAGTAACACACTTTTAGGCTTCATATCACTGATATAGCTGTGGAGACAACTGTTCTTTCAGATTCTATTTTTAGTACATGCGCATTCACAAGAGGTGCAAACAATGTGTCTCCCATGCAGGGCTGTCTTTTATTAGCACGGGGTACAGGCACAGCCTGTCCATTAGGGGCGCTGCCCCCTCTATCACAACAAAACAAAACCTCTATCACACCACCCCCTATATGTAGAATAGATAGATTCATGCATTGCATGAATCTATCAATGGCTGTCATGGCCACCCCCTATTCAGGCGTCTGGCCCCTTTGCAGCGGCAAAGGTTTTTTTTTTTTTTAAGCACCTGATTAGAGCCATAGGCTTTAATAGGCTTCAAAAAAGTGGATTCGGAGTGCAGCACATTGTGCTCGCAGCCCACCCAGGTGTGTTAGAAAAGCAAATGAATATTTGCTTTTCTAACACTGAACCGCCTCTCTGCCAATCAGGAAGCGCGGGTCTTAAAATCCGTCACCTGATTGGCTGAAGGCACAGGCGATCCTATTGGACGCCTATCAGAAGGGACAAAGACGCACTGGAAGCATGGAGGACACAGGAGCCGCCGCCTGACCCGCATGCCGTCCCACAGCTCGCAGCTGTCACCCGCTGCCTGACCCGCTACCAAGATGGGGTAAGTGCCGGTCAGACAGCAAGTGGGGGGGTCACAGTGGCTGCATTTGATGGGCACAGTGGCTGCATTTGGGAACGGTGAGGCTGCAATTGATGTGGCACGGTGAGGCTGCAATTGATGAGCACAGTGGCTGCATTTGATGGGCACAGTGAGGCTGCAATTGATGTGTGTTTTTCAGTATTTTTCAGAATTTTTCAGTTTGTGCCCCCCCAAAAATGTTGAGCACCAGCCACTACTGACTGGGTACATAGGTGTTGTGTACATCCCTGAGCCAGCACCCCATTTATTTCTACTGGGACATGATGCTGCATGGACACAGCCACTGTATTCTTATGACACGCAGGTGCGGGTTCCAATAGAAGTGAATGGGACGCTGGCACAGGGATGCACGCAATGCCTGTGCATTCATGTGCTGATAAAAGAGAGCTCTGCACAGATCGCATGTCTGCACCACGTGTTTTTCAGTGTATGGGGGTGCCATTAAGAGTTAATGGCACCCCACGTGTTTTCTTAAACCAGCATATTTTTTAGGCGGGTGGGGAGCTTGTAAAATGTATATGCACTGACGCCCGCACCCACGCTGATGTGAACCTAGCCAAATGTTGGTGGACATGTTTTTTTTTTTTTTTTTTTGGGGGGGGGGGGGGACCCAGGCTTGGACCCAGGCAGCACAATGTCTTGGGCCAGCCCTGGTAATACCTTTGTCTTATTAAAAAGGTCTAATTCCACAAAGCAGAAATATCTCTAATTTATATCAATTAAGAGACTGTGGTTTAGGTTTAGTGCTCCTTTAAGCTGTGACCTAAACATTTTAACTACTGCTAGGTCATTTTACTACCTATCAGTACTCGCACAAATGTGTACTTATGCTTTCTGCAGCACCAATGAGCTGTCCTACCAACCCGATAGGAAGTGAAATATTGCGACAACCTTCCCTAAATCCAAGACTGTTATTATCAGACCTTGTGATCTCCACTCAGAAATTTCCCCGATTACATCCAAATATATTTTTCCTCAAATCTGCCCCAGGAAAAAGTAATTACTAGAATGTCAATATTGTTATTTGTATTAGGTTGATTAACAGCTGTAGAAAAAAAGGAAAAATAAGAATAAGAGGTTATAGCTAGTTTGAGCCATTATCCAATTTTTTTCCCCCTTACATTGCACTGCAGAGCTCTGTGCTTCTTCTATACAATAGTAGACTTGTGCCTTGCCTGTTATAAATCTGCAAAATTGGATTTCTTTGAACTTGAGGTTCTCTGTCTTACATTAAGACACAGGCAAACACTTATGTGTGTTTCCCTTGAATTATTAAGACTTTTGATGAGCAATTGTAGTTTATCAGCCTATTAAAGTATCTTGCGACAGCCACATTAAATAGATGTAAAATCAATATATGTACAGTCCAATGCCCAAAAAATGGTGTCTACCTTTACAGCTGGAGTGCATTTATCTTGGATGCTATATAACTAACAATTATCAGTGCTTCGAGGGAATGTGGGGCTCTGACATGTCAGGGATCTAATGATTGATTTTCCACTTATAAGAAGGTGCCATTATTTTGCAGTATGTGTATGAAAGGTGTACAAAGAAATAGAAAGTTCAAGTAGGATGTTAGGGGCAAATTGCTTAAGGAAACTTAGAATTGTTTATTTCTTTAGTATACCATTTTAATCGACCAATTTTTAAAATGTTATCTATAGATGTATTTCATTTTTGCTTGATGGCAGCTTTTAAAGGATTTAGGGAATTAAGCATCAACACCCATCATTTTATATTTCAAACTCCTGCAATGTGCAGTTCTTAAGTTCCCATGATATTTCTTCTTTGATAAGAGTATTGAAAGCTATATTTTTCTCTGTGAAGATTTCTGAGGTAGACATGAAGTCTAAGGAGCAATTCAATTTCACCCTTGCCTACTAAACACAATTGAAAGTTGACTGCCAGGATATACTCAAGTTGTTGGCCCTCCGATTTGCACCACAGATGACAGAGATAGTGTAGATAGGGGAGAGGGAGCTAACCAAGATTTGTACCAAATACAGAGGCTCATTATAGTTAACAGCAACTGGTTTAAAGCAATTGGCATAGTGTTGTGGGTCAGAATGCAAGCGCACTTTACAGGATGTAGAGGTCACAGGTTGGGTTGAACACCAAAGGACATGATACAGATCAGAAGCAAAAAAGGGTACACATATGCCAAAGATCCCCTAGCCTTAGAATATGATTTTTTAAAAGCTAAAGGGCTTAGCCATGCATGTATTTGTCTGGGTGTGTATATCGCTTTGCCCAGTGTGCATCACAGCTTTTGAATCCGCATTTGCACACTAACCTGTAATCTGCAGACATTCAGGTAGGTTCTTGGTTCCCTGGCACAGAGTGAAATATTTCTCTGCATTATTTGCTAGCCAGACTTAACCACTTAAGCCCCGGACCATTTTGTAGCTAAAGGACCAGGCCATTTTTTGCGATTCGGCACTGCGTCGCTTTAACTGACAATTGCGCGGTCGTGCGACGTGGCTCCCAAACAAAGATGACGTCGTTTTTTTCCCACAAATAGAGATTTCTTTTGGTAGTATTTGATCACCTCTGCGTTTTTAATTTTTTGCGCTATAAACAAAAATAGAGAGACAATTTAAAAAAAAATATATATATTTTTTACTTTTTGCTATAATAAATATCCCCCAAAAATATAGAAATTTTTTTTTTTCCCTCAGTTTAGGCCGATAAGTATTCTTCTACATATTTTTGCTAAAAAAAAATCGCAATAAGCGTTTATTGATTGGTTTGCGCAAAAGTTATAACGTCTACAAAATAGGGGGTAGTTTTATGGCATTTTTATAAAAAAAATGTTTTACTAGTAATGGCGGCGATCAGCGGACAATTTTGACACTATTATGGGACCATTGTCATTTTTACAGCGATCAGTGCTATAAAAATGCACTGATTACTGTGAAAATGGCACTGGCAGTAAAGGGGTTAACCTGTAGGGGGTGCTGAAGGGGTTAAGTGGGACCTAATGTGTGATGCTTACTGTGAGGGGGCATGGCTTGGCATGTGACATCACTGATCGTCGTTCCCTATGACAGGGAACAGACGATCAGTGACAGTCTCACTAGGAAGCACGGGAGAGGTTTGTTTACACTTACCTCTCCCCATTCTTCAGCTCTGTGACCCGATCGTGGGACACCGGCGGCAATCGGGTTCGCAGGTCCCGCGGGCACGGTCACGGCTGGGCATCTTAAAGAGGACCTGTACGTGCTTTTGCCCAGCCGTGCCATTCTGCCGACGTATATCGGCGTGAGGCGGTCCTTAAGTGGTTAATGTAAATTACTAGTGTACCACTAATTAGGAGCAGGAGATTTTTTTTTTCTTGTTTAAAAATATTATATCAATATTAGAATGACTTTAACATAGTGGATTATGCATCTTTCATATCCTCGGTTTAGTAATACATCAATGTAATGCTTCATTTGATGCCAGGAAGAAGAAGCAAGCAAGCATTGTTGGCTCAGAAGGAACCAGGAGAAAGCACAACAGTCTCAAGTCACTGTCCAATCACAGGCTGGTGGTTGGGAAGTGACCTGCTTGATTGCCTAAATGCATTAAAGAAAAACTAGGTTACCAGGTTGTGTAAATCCTGGGACTGAATGCACACATATACAAATACTTTTGCTGATAATATAGTTCCATATGTACATTTTTACTATGCATTTAGCCATTTGCCTGGAGATCACCATTAGGCATGGCTTATGTTTGCATTCAAATAGGGTTGGTTTAAAACATAAAAATGTTTAAAATGTGATGTATTTGGCCCTTATAGGGGAGGGTAACGGTCACATTTCAGGGTCCACAGCAAACATTCATTGTGTGGTGTGTGTGTGTGTATGTATAAATATAATATACACACACACACACAGCGAGTAAGTTAAGTAATGAACACTTTACTATTTTTCTAGGTAAATCTATTTCTAAAGGTGCTATTGACATGACATTTTCACCATATGTCGGTAACAACCCGTGCAATCCATACATACAGAGAAACCAAAACAGATAAGTTCAGATATTTATTTATGTGTAATAAAATGGAATAACACAGGGAAAAAGTATTGAACACATGAAGAAATGGAGGTGCAAATATTCATGTAAAGCCAAGACACCAGCTGAAATCTAGCGGTAATTAGAAAGTAATCCCGCCCCTTGTAAGTGCAAATTAATATAAATTTGTTTAATCTCAACTATATTAAGGTGTCTTTTTACCAAGGTGTCATGCAAGAAACATCTCATAATGGGTAAAAGCAAAGAGCTCCCAAGACCTTTGCAACCTTATTTTTACAAAACATACTGATGGCATTGGTTACAAAATTATTTTTAAACTTCTGAATGTTCCATTGAGCACTGTTGGGGCCATAATCTGGAATTTCACCATAAACTGGCCACAATCCTTGCAAGATTTCTGACAGGAGTGAAAAGAATTATCAGAAGAGTTGTCCAAGAGCCAAGGACCAATTGTGGAGAGCATCAGGAAGACTTGGAATTAACAGGTACAATTGTTTAAAGGAAAAAATAAGTAATGCTCTCAACCGTCAAGGCCTTTATGCATACCCACTACGCTAGGCACCGTTGCTGAAGAAAAGGCATGTTGAAGCCAATTTAAAGTTTGACGCACAACATTTAAGCTGGGTTCACACTTTTGTGAATTGGATGCGGGTTATAGGAGATTGTGACGGGCTCTCTATGAAGCCGGTTCACACATCTCCGGAGCAGCTCTGGTGTGAATTGCACAGGAGTCCTGTGCGTCTTTTGGTCCATTTTAGGTCCGAATTCAGCCAAAAATGTGGGCTGAAATCGGACCCAAAAAACACCATACCACAGTGAAGTTTGGAGGTTGGAACATCATGGTTTGGGACTGTTTTTCAGCATACGATACTGGCAAACTTTATATCATTGAAGGAAGGATGAATGGGAAAATGTACCAAGACATTCTTGATAAAAATCCGCTGCCATCTGCCAGGATGAAGAAGGTGAAACGAGGGTGCACATTTCAGCAAGACAATGATTCCAAACACAAAGCCAAGGAAACTCTCAATTTGTTACAAAGAAAATAAAGCTGCTAGAATGGCCCAGCCATTCACCTGACTTGAATCCAATAGAAAATCTATGGAAAGAACTAAAGATCAGAGTTCATAGAAGAGGCCCACGGAATCTTCAAGATTTTTGAAGACTGTGTGAAAGAATGGGCCAAAATCACACCTGAGCAACGCATGTGACTAGTTTCTCCATACCGGAGGTGTCTTCAATCTGTCATTACCAACAAATAATTTTTCTACGAAGCATTAAATACATTTCAATTAGCGTGTTCAATACTTTTTCTCTGTGTCATTCCCTTTTATTACACATAGCTTCATTTCTGAACTTATTTATTTTCGTTTCTTTATATGTATGGATTGCATGGCTTGTTACCGACATGTGGTGACAATTTTAATGTTAATCGCACCTTTAGAAATATATTTACCTAGAAAAATGGTGACATGTTCAATACTTATTTTACCCGCTGTATATATGGCCCGGCTCCAGCAATCCTCTGTTGCCCATTTTCTTATAACTTGCAGTGCAGTTCTGTTGAGAAATATGAATGCTGATAATCTGTCCTGGAATTTGATGGCATTGCATTACGCATTGCTTCTCTATGCAGCCCACATTTCACAGCAGTGCAAACATAGCACATATGTCCTTGTTTGTTTTTCTTTCAAAAACAAAAATCCCATTCTTGTTAAACTTTTTTTCCCATTAAATCTGTTACGGAAAGTGACATTACTCAGACAGTTGCCGTAATCAGCCAGGAAAAAAGCAGATATTAATGTCAGGTTATTGCTGGTAAAATGAATGAAGGTGTTTGTTTTCAATTCATTTTGGTGGCAGATACCTTGAACGCTTATATATTAAGAAAGGAAGGAAAGAAAAAAACGTATTTATTGTTTCCCTGGATATCGGTGCCTTAAATGCACATATGTCTTTGTCTAAACACTAAATGTTTTCTTCTGTAATTAGACTGGTAACTGTAAAACAAAACCACTACCAGGTTTAAATTCTCCAAGTCTATTTTGAGATTTATGGTGTGTTTTGTGGTTGTCAGAGAGATGAGCTGTTTTTTTATGCCTGGATATATTGTAGTTCAGAAATGCGCACTTGTTTAAGTGTCTAAAGGAGGTTGGGTTAGGCTTAATGTACGCTGCTGGTAAACGGAGGTTTAGGGGCAGTTGGGCGTTTTTTTCAGCTGCCCCTGAGCTCTCCTCTGTTATCTTATCAGTACATTTTTTGGAAAGCAAAAAAAATGCATTCAGGATGGATGTTCAGAGGCATTTGAAATGCCAAACGCCTGTAACAGCTTGTAAACGCGGTATATAGCGTCTAGCCACATTTTGTTTAAAGGAGTTTTCATCTTTTTGACTATTTAAAAAAAAAAAGCTTCTAAATGCAAACGTGGCAAAACTGAAGTTTTTGCTGGCGGAAATTCCGACAGAAAAAGTCTGATGGAGCATACACATGGTCGGAATTTCCAATCAAAAGCTCACATCCGACTTTTTCCGACGGGAAATCCGATCGTGTGTACGCGGCATTATAGTTGCAGAGACCTACTAAGCCAGGTTGTGGTCAGTGGTGGTCAGATTATGATTATAATCAATAAGGCAAAAAGTACTGTGTTTCCCCGAAAATAAGACCTACCCCGAAAATAAGACCTAGTTTAAAATGCTTGTAAAATCCTATAATCCACTCTATTAAAGTAGTATATAATGTACAATGTGTGTGTTTCTGTAATATAATTGCGGGGAAGAGAACTCCGGCGGGTCACAGAAGCACAGAGTGGTGCTATAACGAAGGTATTTGCCACAATTATATTACAGAAACACACACATTGTTTATTATATACTACTGTAATAGAGTAAATTATAGGATTTTACAAGCATTTTATCTCGGTTCACACTGGGGATTCCTGTCAGGCAGGGAGAGAGAAGACAGCCCATTACATGGTAAGACCTACCCCAAAAATAAGCCCTACTGTGTCTTTTGTTGCCAAAATTAATATAAGACCCGGGCTTATTTTCGGAGAAACATAGTAAGGGCACCACCCAAAGCACTGATTTATCACATTAGTGTTTTTGAATATCTAGTTATAGACCTTGTGTACAAGGTTAATTACCTGGCTGTGATATATATGTATAAAACAATTTGAGTTATAATTATATTCAGAGGTCACTTGACTGCCCAGGATCTCTGCCCATTCATCTTCCCAAATGAAGGTGGGAAGGGTTCTATGGCTACACTAACTGAGGAAGCACAGTGGTGTGACATGTAGGGCAGAGTGACATTCATTACTAGAAAGCGTTTTTTGTTTCTTTCTGTATAGTCTTGGGGCACATTTGATCAACCTAATAGGGATGGATGGGTGGGCATGTCAACCAAGCTGAGTATAGATCTACAGGCGCACCGTGCATTGTCACAGCTTCCTGTAGCTCCAATTAGGAGCTAAAAGACACAAACTGATCATGTCAGCAGGGATCTGCTTAAAGGCTTAGTGTGGTCAAATTAATTCCAAACTTTTTTTCATTTGGGATGGCGTATGGGAGGGTTTTTACAATCTGTGTCCCATTGTGAAGCCAAAACAGGAAGTGAGATGAACACTCTCATAAGTGGGGGAATCCCTGATTGTCCCTAGTGTCCCCATTGGGAGATTTTCGCTCCGTTACTGCTGGTGACAACCCAAAATTTAGAATTTTCTTTTAACCCTCATACACACAATCGGACTTCCATCAGACTTTTCCGTGGATTTTGGTCAGAAGGGGCGTTAGCCATGAACTTGGTATTCATAGACATGGCAGAACTTTTTCAGCCAACATTCACAATTCACATGGTTTTTCAGCTCTTTACCGGTACCCTTTGGGCAACTTCTGCTATTGTTGTCTGATTTTTAGCATTGGTTCTGAGCATGCCTGTTTGTACTTTGGACTTTAGTCCGATGGACTTGTGTACACACGATCGGATTATCCTCCATCGGACATTTGTTGCCGGAAAGTTTGAGACCATGCACAGCGAACATTTGTCCGTTGATAAACCGAAAACAATTGTCCGATGGAGCATACAGACGGTTGGATTGTCCGATAAAACGCATCCGTCGGACCGTTGTTGTCAAAAAGTCTGATCGTGTGTATGGGCCTTTACTTTCACTTCCTGTGATGATGGTAAATAGGACAAATCAAGAGAGTGAATCTCCATAACGGGCAAACGGACAGCAATAAAAGAAACCGGACAGTTGTTCTAATCCCTCTCAACTCAATCCAAATGGAAAAAATAACCTTTGCCTTTAGTTATGCTTTGAAGAAAAAAAGAGGACTGTCAGGATCACTAGGTATTTTCTGCTAATCATGAAACTTACTATTAAAAAGGAACATGTACATAACTTAGTATGAATGGTGGAATACATTAATAGGATTTTAGTATAAGGCCTCATGCCCACGGATGTTTTTACAGCCACTTTTATGAGCGTTTTTTTCAGCTTAACCACTTAAGCCCCGGACCATTATGCAGCTAAAGGACCAGGCCCCTTTTTGTGATTCGGCACTGCGTCGCTTTAACTGACAATTGTGCGGTCGTGCGACGTGGCTCCCAAACAAAATTGGCGTCCTTTTTTTCCCACAAATAGAGCTTTTTTTTGGTGGTATTTGATCACCTCTGTGGTTTTTATTTTTTGCGCTATAAACAAAAATAGAGCGACAATTTTGAAAAAAATTCAATATTTTTTACTTTTTGCTATAATAAATATCCCACAAAAATATATAAAAAAAACATTTTTTTTTACACAGTTTAGTCCGATACGTATTCTTCTACATATTTTTGGTAAAAAAAATCGCAATAGGCGTTTATTGATTGGTTTGCGAAAAAGTTATAGCGTCTACAAAATAGGGGACTGTTTTATGACATTTTTAATAATATTATTTTTTTTACTAGTTATGGCGGCGATCAGCGATTTTATGGCGGACACATCGGACACTTTTGACCCCGTTTGGGGCCATTGTCATTTTTACAACAATCAGTGCTATAAAAATGCACTGATTACTGTGAAAATGACACTGGCAGTGAAGGGTTTAACCTGTAGGTGGCGCTGAAGGGGTTAAGTGTTCCCTAGGAAGTGATTCTTACTGTAGGGGGGCGTGGCTACACGTTACACGTCACTGATCGTCTGTTCCGATGACAGGGAACAGACGATCACTGACATGCCATGGAGAAGAACAGGGAAAGGTTTGTTTACACTCACCTCTCCCCGTTCTTCAGCTCTGTCACCCGATCGCAGGACACCGGCGGCGATCGGGTCCCGCGGTCATGAAGCTCAAGACCCCTACCCATTCACCTGGGGGGAAAAAGTGTCAATAAAAAGCCACACTTAACAGATTTTTAAAGTAATTTATAAGGCAGCTCCGGGGGTCTTCTTCCGACTTTGGGGGTCTCTTCCGACTTCTCCGCTCTCTTCTCCCGCTCTCCGGTTCTTCTGCCGGGCTCCTCCACTATCTTCTGCTCTTTTGCCGCTCTTTTGCTAGTGTTGGCCCGGTCTTCTCCGCCGTCTTCTTCCCTCTTCTCTTCTTCGATGTTGACACAACGCTCTCCCCCGCTGTAATGCCGTGTGCGCAACGACTTATATAGGCATGGGGGGTGGTCACCGGGTGATGTCACCCGGTGACCCTGCCCCCTATGGCTTCACAGTCCCATCATGCCCCAGGACTGTGACGCCATAAGGAGCGGGGTCACCTGGTGACATCACCCGGTGACCACGCCCCATGAATCCCGAATTCAATGCAAAACGCGGAAAAAAACGCCGCTTTTTACCTGGTGTCTGTACTAGCTTTACAGCCCGTTTTTTAAAACGTCCGTGGGCACGAGGCCTTTAAGGTTTACACTTACTTTAACTACTTCCTCACCTAGATGATAATGAAGGAACAGATGCAGATAGATGAAGTCAACTTTCTTAGCCTTTTGTACAGGGAATGACAAGAGCTTGGTATATATATAGTACTTACGCTAGCTCCATTTATAAATACGTTTGATTATTTTTTAATGAATACACACTACAATCTACCATGATTGTGCACAAGTGAGTATAAGAGATTTTGGCTATTTAAAGGGATAGTTTTAGTAAAGTACAGGTGTTTATTAATCTTTAAGAACTTTACCTCCATCAAGTAATGTGCCTCCTGCAGATAATACTATTTTACAATCTAAGGCTCCATGTGCACGGGACGTTTTTACAACATCTCCTGAACAATTTAACTTGACAGATAGTAACCCACGTTTAAAACATCCGTTTTGCCGCGTTTGCATTTTAGAAGCGTTTCAGCAAAAAAAAAAAAAAAAAATTTAAATGGGCAAAAACTAAAAACGCCTATAAATGAAATGCAACTAAACGTGGGTTACCACGTTTAGCCGCGTTTAGAAGCGTTTGGCGCTTGAAATGCCTCTAAACTCAGCATCTGAACTAATTTTTTGCTTTCCAATAAAAGCCTCTAAACTCAACTGCCTAGAAACGACTATAAACGACCCTGTGTACATGTACTGATAACATTGAATGAGTTCAGGGGCAGCTGAAAAAAAGCATCCAACTGCCTCTAAACGTCAGGGGTCTTAGGCCTCCATGTACACTGCTGCTGGTAAACAGACATTTAGGAGCAGTTGGGCATTTTTTTCAGCTGCCCCTGAACTCTCCTCTGTTATCTTATCAGTACATGTCCACTGGGTTGTTTATAGTCTTTTCTAGGCAGTTGATTTTAGAAGCAATTTTTGGAAAGCAAAAAAATGTGTTCAGGATGGATGTTTAGGCCCCATGTACACTGCTGCTGTTAAACGGAAGTTCAGAGGCAGTTGGACACTTTTTTAAAACTGCCCCTGAACTCATTCAATGTTATCTTATGTGTACATGTACACAGGTTAGTTTTCTGTCGTTTTTAGGCAGTTGCATTTATAGGCCTGTTTTTGAGTTCAGACGCCAACGTTTCAGACGCCAAACGCGTCTAAACGTGGCTAAACACGGTAACCCGTGGTTAGCCGCATTTCATTTATAAGCGTTTTTCATTTTTGCCCATTTAAAATAAAAAATAAAAATTCAAATGCTTCTAGACGCAAACGCGGCTAAACAGACGTTTTAACCACTTAAGCCCCGGACCATTTGGTAGCTAAAGGACCAGAGGTGATTTCAGAATTTTGCACTGCGCTGCTTTAACTGTTAATTGTGCGGACATGCAATGTTGTACCCAAACGAAATTTGCGTCCTTTTCTTCCCACAAATAGTGCTTTCTTTTAATGGTACTTGATTGCCTCTGCGATTTTTATTTTTTGCGATATAAACGGAAAAAGACCGAAAATTTTGAAAAAAAAAATGATATTTTCTACATTTGTTATAAGAAAAATCGAATAAACTCAATTTTAGTCATACATTTAGGCTAAAATGTATTCAGCCACATGTTTTTAGTAAAAAAAATGTCAATAAGCGTATATTTATTGGTTTGCGCAAAAGTTATAGCGTCTACAAACTAGGGTACATTTTCTGGAATTTACACAGCTTTTAATTTATGACTGCCTATCTCATTTCTTGAGGTGCTAAAATGGCAGGGCAGTACAAAACCCCCCCAAATGACCCCATTTTGGAAAGTAGACACCCCAAGAAAATTGCTGAGAGGCATGTTGAGCCCATTGAATATTTTTTTTTTGTCTCAAGTGATTGAATAATGACAAAAAAAAAAAACAATTACAAAAAGTTGTCACTAAATGATATATTGCTCACACATGCCATGGTTATATGTGGAATTGCACCCCAAAATACATTTTGCTGCTTCTCCTGATTACGGGGATACCACATGTGTGGGACTTTTTGGGAGCCTAGCCACGTACGGGCCCCTGGAAACCAAGCACCGCCTTCAGGATTTCTAAGGGCGCAAATTTTTGATTTCACTCCTCACTACCTATCACAGTTTTGAAGGCCATAAAATGCCAAAATAGCACAAAAACCCCCCAAATGACCCCATTTTAGAAAGTAGACACCCCAAGGAAATTGCTGAGAGACCTGTTGAGCCCATTGAATATTTTTTTTTTGTCCCAAGTGATTGAATAATGACAAAAAATAAATAAAAAATTACAAAAAGTTGTCACTAAATGATATATTGCTCACACATGCCATGGTTATATGTGGAATTACACCCCAAAATACATTTTGCTGCTTCTCCTGAGTATGGGGATACCACATGTGTGGGACTTTTTAGGAGCCTAGCCACGTACGGGACCCCAAAAACCAAGCACCGCCTTCAGGATTTCTAGGCACAAATTTTTGATTTCACTCCTCACTACCTATCACAGTTTTGAAGGCCATAAAATGCCAAAATAGCACAAACCCCCCCCAAATGACCCCATTTTGGAAAGTAGACACCCCAAGCTGAGAGGCATGGTGAGTATTTTACAGCTCTCATTTGTTTTTGAAAATGAAGAAAGAAAATATATATATTGTGAGGGGGTTAGCTCGGCAGCGGGTGTGTGTGACCCCCGGGATGGGCTCCCCACACAAAACAGGCCCAGCAAACGGAGGTTGTGGTTTTCAAAATCAAAAAAAAAGGTGCGGTTTATTTTCTATTTACAGTGACAAAACACAGCAAAGCAAAAGAAGCATAACCAAAATAAATCCTGGTCAAGTTGACCTCTGACTAAACATACAGGTTTCCTAACTAACAACTGGGATCAGCCTAGTGCTGTCCTAGTCCCTAAGTCCCTGGTTTAGTAAAAGTCCAAACAAATAGCCACACAGGCATTGCCTCACCGCACAGGGGTTCACTCTCCCTAGACAGTCCACACAGGTCTGGTTCCAGGCATGAGCTAACATCTAATGAAGCTGGGAGTTCTTATAGAGGCCTAAATGAGCTGACAAGCTTCAGCTGGCCTCATCAACTCCCTGTCTGTACGACGCCCAGCCCTCTCCCTAGAGGTATGAGTCATCCATGAGCCCACTAGCCTTATACAACTCTCCACCTAGTTGTATAAGTCGGCGTAAAGCCTGAATCTGGGCGAAATATATCTACCCCCCTGGATGCAACCAGGTGACTTTACCTTCCTGCTGTCACATACCCCCCCCTCTTGTTTTAACCTCGGGGTTGGAACACCAGCAATCAGGCATTCATGTACTCGAGACAAAGCATCCACATTCCCCATTTGAACGCCAGGGCGATGCTTTACTGTGAAGTTGAATTCCTGGAGGGCCAGGAACCACCTATTCACTCTTCTATTTGTTTCCTTGTTTTGAGCCATCCACTTTAACGGAGCGTGATCCGTAACCATGTCAAAGTGCCTACCTAGCAGGTAGTACCGAAGGGAATCTAGAGCCCACTTCACCGCTAAGCACTCCTTTTCAACGGTGGCGTAATTTACCTCATGGGACTTCAACTTCCTGCTGAGGTAAATGACTGGGTGCTCTTCCCCGTTCCAGACCTGGGACAATACTGCTCCTAACCCCACATCTGACGCATCACTTTGTACGACAAAGTCTTTAGAGAAGTCGGGTGAGTACAACACTGGCTGGCTACATAAGGCTTGTTTCAAGAACTGGAATGCTGCCTCAGCCTCGGGGGTCCATTTAATCATGACCGACCCTTTCCCCTTCGTCAGGTTGGTTAGGGGCACAGCCTTAGAAGCAAAGTGGGGAATGAATCGCCGATAATACCCAGCGATTCCCAGAAAGGCTCGTACCTGCTTCTTGCTGTTGGGACGTGGCCAACTCTGGATGGCCTCGACTTTGTTGAGTTGGGGTTTTATTACTCCCCTCCCAATGGTGTACCCAAGATATTTGGCCTCCTCCTGCCCAATGGTACACTTCTTGGGGTTAGCCGTAAACCCCGCTTCCCGAACAGAGTCCAGGACTGCTTGCACTTTTGGCAGATGTGAGGCCCAATCTGTGCTATGGACAATTACGTCATCCAGGTAAGCCGCAGCATACTTCCGATGGGGCCTCAGCATCTGGTCCATTTTCCGCTGGAATGTGGCCGGCGCATTCTGTAACCCGAACGGCATTCTTTTATATTGGAACGCCCCGTCTGGGGTTACAAATGCGGTTTTCTCTTTGGCCGACTTGGCCAGGGGGATTTGCCAATACCCTTTTGTGAGGTCAAGAGTCGTCATGTATCGGGCTGTTCCCAGCCGGTCGATCAACTCATCTATACGTGGCATGGGGTAGGTGTCAAATTTTGTAACTTTGTTCAACTGACGAAAATCGTTACAAAATCGCCAGCTCCCATCCGGTTTAGGCACCAACACGATGGGACTAGACCAATCACTTTGGGACTCCTCTATCACCCCTAAGTTCAGCATTTTCTGTACTTCCTCCCGTATTGCCTCCCGTCGAGCCTCTGGGATCCGATAGGGTTTTAACTTCACCCTTTCACCGGGCGGGGTAATGATGTCATGCTCTACCCCAGATGTTTGTCCCGGCAGCTCAGAGAATACCTCCTTGTTGCGAAGCACAAACTCCTTAACCTCCTGTTGTTGGGGTTGTGACAAGGTGGCTGCTATTCCAACCTCAGGAATCACGCAACCAGTTTGAGCTGGTGACCAAGTGTCTGCGACTAGGGACTCTCTATCCCTCCAGGCTTTCAACAGATTAACGTGATAGATCTGTTCGGGCTTTCGCCTTCCTGGTTGTCTGACCTTGTAATTCACTTCGCTCACTTTTTCCATTATCTCGTAGGGGCCTTGCCATTTGGCAAGGAATTTACTTTCAACCGTAGGGACAAGTACCAATATCCTATCCCCCGGGGAAAAGGTACGGGTCTTGGCTCCACGGTTGTACACTCTCTGCTGTGCCAACTGCGCTTGGGCCAAATGTTCCTTCACGATGGGCATTACCTGTGCAATTCGATCTTGCATCAGGGCGACATGCTCAATCACACTCCTGTGGGGAGAACTCTCACTTTCCCAAGTTTCCTTGGCAATATCCAACAGCCCTCTTGGGTGTCTCCCATACAGTAACTCAAAGGGGGAGAATCCCGTAGAGGATTGGGGCACCTCCCTAATAGCAAACATCAAATAAGGAAGTAAACAGTCCCAATCCTTTCCATCTCTATCCACCACTTTCTTCAACATTTGTTTTAGGGTTTTGTTGAATCTTTCAACCAGCCCATCGGTTTGGGGGTGATACACAGACGTACGCAATTGCGTCACTTTGAACAATTTACACAGCTCTTTCATAACCCGGGACATAAAGGGTGTACCTTGGTCCGTAAGCAGTTCTTTACAAATACCCACCCGGCTAAAAACAAGAGATAGCTCTTTGGCTATGGTTTTGGCCGAGGTATTTCGGAGAGGGATCGCTTCTGGATAACGGGTGGCATAGTCCATTATAACTAATATGTACTGGTGCCCCCTAGCGGACTTGATTATAGGACCTACCAAATCCATGGCGATCCTCTCAAACGGGACCTCAATGATGGGTAGAGGGACCAGCGGGCTACGGAAATGTGGCATCGGGGCCAACCTCTGACACACAGGGCAGGAGGAACAATAATTTTCTACGTCCTTCATCACCCCCGGCCAATAGAATCTCTGTAATACCCTCTCTCGGGTTTTCTCTGTCCCCAGATGACCTCCAAGAATGTGCCCATGGGCCAACTCCAACACCAACTTCCTGTAAGGTTTGGGCACCACAAGCTGCTCAACGGTTTCTTCTGCCCTTTTTGCCACCCGATACAGTAGGTCCTTCTCTACGCTGAAGTATGGGTAAGTGCAGGTATTATCTGGGTTCACTAACTCGCCATCTATTTCCACTACGTTTTCCCGTGCCTTTATTAGGGCGGGGTCTTTCAACTGTTCTGTGGCAAAGTTTTCCCTGTGAACCTCAAGATCAGAAAACTCCACAGACGGTAGGTTTTCGTCTGAGGAGGTGGGCTCCTCTCCAGTTTCTTGAGTCTCCCCTGCCAATACTGATAAGGGAAATTCCGGAGAGTCCTCACCACTCTCAGGGGAGTTCTGGCTATCACATTCCTGGTACATAGGGGCACCAGTGAGGGGCTCAGGATCATCCCACAGTTCCCAGAACTTCGGAAAATCCCTTCCCACAATGGCGTCATGCGGTAACTGAGATACTAAGCCCACTGGATGAGAGAGGGTACCTTTGGGGGTCTCGAAACACACTGTAGTCACTGGATACTCTCGGGTGTCCCCATGCACACAAATAACAGCTACCTTGCTATTCCCAGAGACCTCTGTTTTAACTAACTCACCCTTTATCAGGGTCACAAGGCTACCTGAATCCAGCAATACCACAACATTTCTACCATTAACACACATTTTGCATAAATGTTTCTCAGTTCCTCGAATGGCAGTGCATGCGACTGTCGCACACAGCGACTGACGTCTGCCCGTCAGAAAGTCACACTGCATGGGTTCCTCCACAACCGGGCAATTGGCTGCAATATGTCCCGCTTGCCGGCAGCGGTAGCAAACGATCCTTCTTGCCGCCTCTTGAGCCGCTGATTTCCCAGGCTGTTCTCGCCAAACTTGGGGTAGAGCTCCCACCCTCTCACTCTCTCCACCCTCACCCCTTGGAATCCTCTTATCCGCCCCTGGGGATGGTCTGGTCTTAGGGTGGAAAGTCCGAGTGTCTCTGGAAGAGGCCGTCAGGTTCTCTGTAGCCAAGTATTTCTCCACACGATCCACAAGACCATCGGCCGTCTCTGGGTCTCCATGGCTTACCCACTTTTGGATGGCAGTAGGAAGAGCTCTCAAAAACCGATCCATTACAACACGTTCCACAATCTTTGGTGCGGACAAAGTCTCTGGCTGTAGCCACTTTCTGCTCAGGTGAATGAGATCATACATTTGAGACCTGGGGGGTTTTCCAAGCTGGAAAGTCCAGTTATGCACACGCTGAGCCCGGACAGCCTGGGTGACACCCAGCCTTGCCAATATTTCAGCTTTTAGCATCACATAGTCTTTTGCTTGGTTAGGCTCTAGGTCATAGTAAGCTTTCTGCGATTCACCAGTTAACAGAGGAGCCACCAGTCCAGCCCACTGCTCCTCAGGCCACTTTTCTCTTTCAGCGGTCCTTTCAAATGTGGTCAAAAATACCTCTGGATCATCCTCTCCAGTCATTTTTGTCAATAAACGACTCACCCCAAAGGACGCGGTATTAGTGGGACGGCTTTCCTCACTGGTCTGCGGACGTTGCTGCATTACTGCTTCCATCTGTTGTTGTAGTCTCTGCTCTTGCTTCTGCAACAGGTCTATGAAGCGGGCCTCAGATTGCTGCTGGGCTCGTTGCTGAGCCTCCAGACTCTGTTGCAAAGTTGCGTTTGTCTGCTGCTGGGCTGCAAGGCTCCTTTGCAAACCTGCATTTGTCTGCTGTTGATTGGCATTTGCTAGAGCCAGCTGCTTCAGTATCTCCTCCATGCTGGCTTAAAAAAAACTGCCACTGGTTCTCCACCAACTGTGAGGGGGTTAGCTCGGCAGCGGGTGTGTGTGACCCCCGGGATGGGCTCCCCACACAAAACAGGCCCAGCAAACGGAGGTTGTGGTTTTCAAAATCAAAAAAAAAGGTGCGGTTTATTTTCTATTTACAGTGACAAAACACAGCAAAGCAAAAGAAGCATAACCAAAATAAATCCTGGTCAAGTTGACCTCTGACTAAACATACAGGTTTCCTAACTAACAACTGGGATCAGCCTAGTGCTGTCCTAGTCCCTAAGTCCCTGGTTTAGTAAAAGTCCAAACAAATAGCCACACAGGCTTTGCCTCACCGCACAGGGGTTCACTCTCCCTAGACAGTCCACACAGGTCTGGTTCCAGGCATGAGCTAACATCTAATGAAGCTGGGAGTTCTTATAGAGGCCTAAATGAGCTGACAAGCTTCAGCTGGCCTCATCAACTCCCTGTCTGTACGACGCCCAGCCCTCTCCCTAGAGGTATGAGTCATCCATGAGCCCACTAGCCTTATACAACTCTCCACCTAGTTGTATAAGTCGGCGTAAAGCCTGAATCTGGGCGAAATATATCTACCCCCCTGGATGCAACCAGGTGACTTTACCTTCCTGCTGTCACAATATATATATATTTTTTTTTTTTAATTTTCAAAACTTTGTGACAAAAAGCGAGATCTGCAAAATGCTCACCATACCTCTCAGCAAATAGCTTGGGGTGTCTACTTTCCAAAATGGGGTCATTTGGGGGGTTTTGTGCCATCTGGGCATTCCATGGCCTCCGAAACTGTGATAGGCAGTGAGAAGTGAAATCAAAAATTTACACCCTTAAAAAGCCTGAAGGCGGTGCTTGGATTTTGGGGTCCCGTACGCGGCTAGGCTCCCAGAAAGTCTCACACATGTGGTATCCCCGTACTCAGGAGAAGCAACAGAATGTATTTTGGGGTGTAATTCCACATATGCCCATGGCATGTTTGAGCAATATATCATTTAGTGACAACTTTGTGCAAAAAAATAAAAATAAATTGTCTTTTTTCCGCAACTTGTGTCAACATATAAAATATTCCATGGACTCGACATGCCTCTCAGTATATAGCTTGGGGTGTCTACTTTCCAAAATGGGGTCATTTGGGGGGGTTTTGAACTGTTCTGGCATTTTATACACATTAGGAAGCTTACATCCACTCTTCTAACCACTTGAAGACCAAGCCCTTTTTGACACTTTTTGTTTACATGAAAACATTTTTATTTTTTTTTGCAAGAAAATTATGTTGAACCCCCAAACATTATATATATTTTTAAAGCAAAGGCCCTACAGATTAAAATGGTGGGTGTTGCATTTTTTTTTCTACACAGTATTTGCGCAGCGATTTTTCAAACGCATTTTTTGGGGAAAAAATACACTTTTTTTAATTTTAATGCACTAAAACACACTATATTGCCCAAATGTTTGATGAAATAAAAAAGATGATCTTAGGCCGAGTACATAGATACCAAACACGACATGCTTTAAAATTTCGCACAAACGCGCATTGGCGACAAACTACATACATTTTTAAAAGCCTTTACAGGTTACCCCGTTAGTTTTACAGAGGAGGTTTACTGCAAAAATTACTGCCCTCGATCTGACCTTCACGATGACACCTCACATGCATGATGCAATTGCTGTTTACATATGACGCCAGACCGACGCTTGCGTTCGGCATTGGGCAAGAGCAGGGCAGGACATTGGTGCTTTTTTTTTTTTTTTTTTTTTATTATTAATTTTGCTTTTTTATTTTATTTTTAAATTGTTCCTTCCATATTTTTTTTTTTTATTGTTATCTCAGGGAATGTAAATATCCCCTATGATAGCAATAGGTAGTGACAGGTACTCTTTTTTAGAAAAAAATGGGGTCTTCTAGACCCTAGATCTTTCCTCTGCCCTCAAAGCATCTGACCACACCAAGATCGGTGTGATAAAATGCTTTCCCAATTTCCCAATGGCGCTTTTTATATCCGGGGGGGACATTCCCTCCCACTGCTTGTAAAAGCAGTCCAGAGGCTAATTAGCCACTAGGATTGCTTTTACATGAAAGCCGGCCGCTGGCTGAAAAGAATGATACCAAGATGATACCTAAACCCGCAGGCATCATTCTGGTATAAACATTCAAAGTCCAGCAACATACCAGTACGTTGCTGGTCCTTGTTGGACATGTATTGTAATCTTTTTTTTTCATGCAGCCAGTTGGCTGAACGAAAAAAGAGATTGATCGGTGGGTATGCCCACCATTAGAATACCTCCCTTCATCCACCCACTTCTAATGATGGGCATACATGCACCATTTATATATGCCAAAGCATGGGGCCATCCTCCCGCAAAAAAGTTATGCCGCACACACATGGTCTGACTTTTCCACGGGCAAGCCTCCGTCGGAATTTCGGCCGTATGTACGTGGCATTAGGAGCAAAATTGCTCCTCCGCCCCTGCTGCCCCAATGCTTCGGCATATATGCTTTTTTTTTTTAACTGTGGTGGTGAAATCACCTCCTACAGCACTGGAGTCGCAGGGATCAGGCCTGTCTCTGCGAACGCTGCAGTTATGTGTGTTGTGTTTTGTAAGTGACAGTGATCGATCGATACTGCACTTGGGTGGCCTGGGCTGGACGGAGGGGCAAAACGCAGGTGCTAGCAGGTATCTGGGCTGATCCCGCTAACACTGCGTTTTTGGGAACCCTAAACTGCTGGGGACGCTAGTATAGATCTGATCAGATCAGATATTAATCTGTTCAGATACTATACCACTAAGGGAGGTGTATGCTTCACGCGTGGGTGTTAGCGTTACTGGCACTAACCTGACGCTGCCTGGGGTGTGACGCAGACCCTCTCTGACGCTAAAACCTATTTGATATCACCCGCCGGGCGATCAGGGGGTTAAACCTTTATTGGGTTATATATACGGCGGGTGCCCTGACACTATAAAAAGCAAACTAACTAACCAGCGTCACCCGTAACACTTATATGGTGATCACTGGTGAAAGGTTTAACTAGGGGCAATTAGGGGGTTAAAACCTTTATTAGATAATATATGGGGGTACCTGACGCTATAAAAACCTGCGGCGAACCTAAAAAATATTACTGGCTACCGATCTGCATCACCGACGCTAAGACAGCGATCAGAAAAATGATCGCTTAGCGACGGCGGTGCTAGGGGGTGAAAGGGTTATCTGGGGGGTGATCAGGGGGTTAAACCTTTATTAGGTAATATATGGGGTACCTGACGCTATAAAAACCTGCGGCGAACCTAAAAAAAATGACTGGCTACCGATCTGCATCACAGACGCTAAGACAGCGATCAGAAAAATGATCGCTTAGCGACAGTGGTGATAGGGGGTGAAAGGGTTACCTGGGGGGCGATCAAGGGGGTTAAACCTTTATTAGATCATTTATGGGGGAACCTGACGCTATAAAAACCTGCGGCGAACCTAAAAAAAATTACTGGCTACCGATCTGCATCACCGACGCTAAGACAGCGATCAGAAAAATGATCGCTTAGCGACGGTGGTGCTAGGGGGTGAAAGGGTTATCTGGGGGGCGATCAGGGGGTTAAACTTTTATTAGGGGGGGTTAGGGGGCTACACTGGACTAAAACAAACTTTAGTGACACTTTTACAGTCACAAATGTCACTGATTGCAGTGATCAGTAAATAAATGGTCACTGCAATCAGTGACACTGTGACTGGGGGCTAGGGGGTGATCTGGGGGGGCCTGGGGGGCGATTTTTGTGCCTATGTTTCCTGGTGTCAGTGTAGTGTTAGTGTACTGACCTGTGTGTCTTCTCTTGTACGGCGCCGCATGAGAGATGACATCACTTCCTCCTGCTTCCTCTGCCTGTGTTTACATTACACAGCAGAGGGAGCATTTTCATTCGCCGGGAGCGATCGCAGGGGGGTGGCCGGAATCGAACGGCCGTCCCCTCATCTCGGATCGCTCCCCAACGAATACCGACCGCTCACTGTATAGGAGGGGGGTCCGATCAGACCCCCCAACTGTACAAAGGCAATCACGTACACTGTACGTGATTGTGCCTGTCGGTGCCATTCTGCCGACGTACATATACAGTGAGCGGTCGTTAAGTGGTTAAACGTGGGTTACTATCTGTGAAGTTATATCGTTCAGGGGAGGTTTTAAAAACGTCCCGTGCACATGAGGCCTTAGAGGCATTTGAAACGTTAAATGCCTAAAACAGCTTGTAAACACGGTAACTCGTGTTTAGCCACGTTTCGTTTACAGGCATTTTTAACGGCTATACATTTTTTACTATTAAAAAAAAAAACGCTTCTAAACACAAACGTGACATGTAAATGTGGCAAAACTGATGTTTTTAAACGCTGTGTACTATCTGTCCAGTTAAATCCTTCAGGGGAGGTTTTAAAACATCCCGTGTACATTAAGCCTTAGGCCCGGTTCACTCGGTCGCCTGAGGAGTCGCGTCCCGCTCTGTGCTATGGAACCGTTCTAATAGGAGCGACCTGAGTCGCTCCGACTTAGAAAAAGGTTCCTGTACTACTTTGGGGGCGACTCGGGGCGACTTGCATTGACTTCTATACAGAAGTCATTTTGCAAATCGCCTCTCAAGTCGTCTTGAGATCGCCTGCACGAGTCGCCCCCAAAGTCGTGTCGCCCCTGTGTGAACCGGCACTTAATGTAATAAAAAATGCAATAATTATTATTACAATATCTAACTGCAATTTGTACAGTTTTTATCAGATCAGATATGCTTGTTTTTAGTAGAGCTAATGATGGTGCCAAATGTTACAAAACTCGAGAACCCTTCTCTCTGATTGTTTCACTGCACTGAGCTGTTTGTGCTTGTCATCCTGACACTTGAACCTGGAAGCACAGACACTTATATGACGACTGTTTTAGCACATATCCCAGCATGCTACTCACTTCTCCTCCAGACCTCCAGCAGCTTGCTCCAAAACACTGTCAGTCTTTTTCTAACCTTTTTTTCATTGCGAATGAAAGCTAGTCTTCAGTTTTCCTCTTTTTGTTTTATAGAATTTTGTCTCCTGGAAACCTAGTTAACAATCAGACCACTAAAGGTTACTTTTATCTAGATGGAGGCGAGGGGCATAAAATGTTGGTCTTGAATATACATGAAACTGTCATACTTGACATGTGAATAAACTACTTTGCTGATTTAACATTGGTGTGCTGCCAATTTTCCTCGACATGCTTTTGTTGAAGGATAGTACCACTAAATTGTCTTGGCACTCAACATCTTGACTATGGCCAACTGAACTTTATGCATTGCAGTGTAGATCTAGTGTCTGCATCTGCATAGATCTGCAGTGTAGTGTTCTATTTATTGAAGTTTTTTTGTAGAAACGTTACAGACAAAAAAAAACAAAAACAACAACAAACCAGGTGGGATAGCCCACGCAGGGGTGCACCAGTCAGTGTATCAAAAATACTTATACAAAGAGAATAGAGGTGCAGCCACTACAAAGCTCTATTTCAGTCAGAAATCAGAGACTCGTCAGTAAAGTTAACAGCAAAGAAAACAAAAAAAAATTCTTACAATCCTAGTAGGTATGTGCTCGTGTGCATGGTTTGCGCTAGGTCAAAGGGATTTAAGACATGCATTAGACCCATAGGGTCGGTAGATGGTCAGTGCCCAAGATAACACTCCTGGTCTCAGAGTTAAGGCAGTGTTTCAGTATACACCCTGTGGTGACTTAGTGAGGGACTGTGTCTGGCATCATAGCAGTAGAAACATTTTCAATCCATCTTGACCATACCCTGTCGAATTTCTTCATACAACCTCTATTTGCATAAGTATCCTTCAAAGGCAAAGTAATGTTCACCAATTGCTGCCAAAAACCAAGGCAAGGTGAAGTAGGCTTTTTCCACCATCATCCACCAGACCCAGAAGGCAAATTCTTGAAATGGGGGAAAAGGAGGTGCTGGCAATTGTATTAATTATATTAACCTTTTTTCCAATACTGTAAGATAGCAGGGCAAGTTCAGAAAATATGGAAATAATCCCCCATAGAATGATCACACCTCCAAAAGGCCAGAGATGCTGACCGGTCAAATTGATAAAGTCTGTATGGTGTATAGTAGGCCCTGTGCTATGCTTTAAATTGTATTTACCTATCTCTAATGGCCTGTACACACAATCTGAAAATCGAACGACGGATCTTTTATTTTTTTTATTTTTTTTTGCATGCTAGTCGCATATTAAAAATGGAGAGGTTACTAAATTACTTTATGAAAATTCTCGTGCGACCGAAAATAAAAAATCGGAAGTGATGTCATGTGTTGTAGTGGATTTCTATTGTATTTTCGGATGGCAACTGTACTGATTAAAGGAAAATTGTACGATCTGGTATCATACGAGAATTTTTTTTGTGTTTGTCTGATCGCATAATAATGGATGAACTGTCATGATTGGCTCTTGAAAGCTCTGTACTAACAATATGATTATCATACGATTGCTTTGAAAGCGGTATTTTTCATCCCATTTTCGGATCGTGTGTACGGGCCATAAGGGAGATTAGATACTTGAAAGGGTAATCCCATACAACTTCCCGATCACTGTCATCAAAATATTTTGTGTTATTATATGCAACACTCAAGCAAAGCCCTTAAATTCTTTAGTGTTTTCCAGCCTTGCTGTAGCCCCTTTGTTTTTTTGTTTTTTTTTACAACAGTCTGTTGTTTACAGGGCTTAATAGCCAAAGCCAGAGTTTACACAGAAGTGGATACCTTCTCCCTTCCCTCCTATCCCTTCAGAAGTATAGCTTAATTCCAATACACACACAATACACATAGATGTCTGAATAAGGTTTGGAAGACCTGTTCTTCTAGATGAGAGGTTATGGGAAAAATTACATATATTTTACAATGATGAGTAAGAGGGTTGTTAGATTTTAATAGCAAGTGGCCAATAATTATATGGCAGTTGGTCCAAGCAATGTAGGTTTGGAAGATAGCTGATACAAATAACCAGGGTTTACAGGACAAGGAGGAAGTATATGATTTGGAGACGACACAAGGAGTTTGCTGAACTATTTTTCAAAATGGACAAGGTGTCTTACTCTGTTAGGATGTCATCCATTAGAGAGCTAAATACTTGCACGCTATCTGCACTCTCAATCCTGGAAATTAAAAGTAGTTATTATAATTATATTATATTATAATTTTAAATGAATACGTTTAAGTCTAAGTTTAGTTCAAAGGCGCACTACAGACTGTTTAATTGGGAACCAGTAATGAAAAAATTGCTGTCAAATGCACATCTCTAAATCCCATTTATACATTATAATTTTTTTGGTAAGCTAAAGTGAATTACGGTAATATGTACTAGTCATGTACAGTAAATGCCAATGTTTTATCCCTGTTTATAGGTGCAAGTGTTTGGACTGTATTCAAGAGAAGGATTGCATGAAATTTTTGACTGTCCAATAAAGGTGAGTGCTGTTATGATCTCTAAAATCCACATGATCAATCTGCTGATTAAAATATTGCCTATCCCTTGTATTTTAGACATAAATACACATGTCTAAATGGGACATTTGTCCTGTGATTTTGTCAGTTGGTCTGTGCAGTCTTGGATGGATGCTTGAATGGGACATTGAGAAAAGCTGTGTCTGTCTGTAAGACATAAGCAGGGGGTGTATTCAATCTTGTGTCCCACCTTGTCATCCTGAACTTGTTCTGCAAGGACACAGAATGGTTGTATGGTAACCTACTCATAATGTACATATGTACAAAATAGGATGTCTCCTGGTGATAAAATACAAACACAAATGTAAAGACATTATAAACCTAACTATCTACACCTCGTGTCTTTCACCTGCATAAGATGTACAGTGATCATGTAGCTCCATGGTGCTTTTTATATTGCTTTGTACGCACAGCCTATAGTCGAGTAAATCTTCACATTCCTTTCTCAAAAGTTTGTGTTCAATATGAGACCATGTGCAAAGTAATGCATGACCTCTGTCTGTAGTCTGCGAACTGACACTTCCTGTGAAGAAACAAAATATCCCACAATTCCTGGGTCTATCAGTCTAGTGTTCTGCAGGTAAAATCGGCATAGTAATTACATGTGACACAGCCACAAGCAGTCAGAGATGTGAAAGGAATAGGGATTTTCATCACATTAGCACTGCCATATTTGTGATGCAACACAGAGCAAATGGTAAGGCATGGATTGGATGCTGTGTGACTCAGGACAAGAAGTTGCCTGTCCCTTGAGCGAATAGGGACAAGCTAGGAGAATGAATACATAGATAGGGGAATCAATCAGTCATGACAATACAAACTGCAGCCACAACATGTGAGTCCATTACAAGGTAAGGCAAACATTTGACACAGGGAATATAACTACACTAATACCTAGCTAAAACAAGAAAAACATTTGAAAATGTACAATTCCTTTAAAGAATATATGAAATTACCAACCTAAATGATGGTGCTATCATTTTAGAAAAAAAAATCATTTTAATTCTGATAGGAAAAAAAGGATGTGGTAACATTTGTTTCAGAGCAATTTAGAACATTTAACACCGTTCTCAAAACTTTAGAATATACATTTATAAATTATTTTTATTTTTCGCCTATCTAGTGGCAGCAATCTGTAGATTATCAGGGGACCATACTCTGCTAGATGACAGCTAGTGCCACAGTTAATAGAGTTGAACATTGAATCATGCTCTATTTATATCTTCTTTTATGTTCCCTTTATGCAAGGAGGTATAACATTAAGAGGTTTTAAAACCAGACATTTCGTAGTTCTTTGCTGATGTCAGTTAGACGTAATTCCTCAAATGCTGTTCAATAGTTTGTGTATTATTTGTAGCATAACTTTCAAGTACATTAGGCTTTGATTGAAAATGATGGAAATATCTCCTGCATGTAAAACTATAAGCTGATATAATCACTGAAAATCATTAGTTATTGTACTGCTCTTTCTGCTTTATTTCCAGCTCTTAAATTTCCAATAAAACATAATGCTGTTCCATAAATGCAGCATTGCTCGATAATGATTGCAGCTGTTTTGATATCTTTTTCTATTGCTGAGAGTTGGTGAATAGAGTTGTGCATTTCTAACAGCGCCTTGCTCTGAAAAGACACCTGTTATAATAACGTTTATATCCACAGAAGCATTCAAAATGCAGCTATTTGTTAGGAAAAAAGGAAAAAAGTGTAGTGGTCAACACAAACAGAAAATGACATAGCTTGATTCAATTTTGAATGCTTTACCAATCGCGCCAGCTTTTGAGTGATGAGTATTTACTTATTATTATCATTATAAGAATGTACTCCCACACCAACAGCATAATAAAGTGTACTGTCTGTCTAGCCAAAACTTTATTTTTACGAGGGGCGTTCAAGGCAAACCAGGACTTTTAAGTTTATATTTTAAAAGAAACAATTTTAAGGAATGGAAACTGCATTTATTTCTCAACATACTCCCCTTCTACATTTATACACTTATCCCAGCGTTTAAAGTGGTCATATAAACCCTTACAACACACTTTTTGCTACAGGTAACCTGTAGCTACCCTGGATATCTCCTAAACCTGAACAATTTAGGAGATAACCCCTGTGCCCTGCATGTGCCGATGTCATTGGCACATGGGCACCGAAGCAAACTGAAGCAATGGCACATATGTATAATAAATGTAATATTGATGCGCTATAAAATCAACCCTAAGTGAATAAATCAGATAAACCATTGCATAAATTAATATAAATACATATAAATCAGAAGTGCAAACTGCAACTATGTGCAAACTGCAAACCATTTGCAAATTACAACAGTGCAAAAACCTGCGTTATGTATAAGTGCAATCCAGTGCAGCAAAAAACAGCCTGAGAAGGAACACTACTGATATTACTGCTCCTCAGCAGCTGTGTGGAGTCCACACACATACAGTTCTCAGTCCTATGTAGAGACCGACTAAGTGCTCCTTAATATGTCCCTCTCATCAGCTGGTCATAGACCGGGACGGCTGTCAGTTTTCTGGCTTGAGCAGTCTAAGTGGTGAGCTCATATCGGGTAAGCAAATCATAAAGGAAAGAAAAGAAAATCATTGCGCAATGCTGTGTAACCTACAGGCAATGATATTTCATTAGGCGCTTTCACTCACGTGACCGTAGATAAGGTTTGTGCATAAGTAGCCACAGTTCAGCTCAGTTTGAGCGATCTCCTTCACTGCTCCGGCTTCCGATTCCTCAGAATACCGCTGGTAGCATGATTAGGCTCCTCCCCCTATGCGTTACGTCACACGTGACTTTGTGTCTTTTCTTTCCTTTATGATTTGCTTACCCGATATGAGCTGTTATATCCAGCTGTTGCGGAACTACTAGTCCCCTGAGGCATTGCAAGGCTGACAGTTACAAGCATGACTCCTAATGGCAGAGGCACGATGGGACTTGTAGCTCCGCAACAGCTAGGGGGCCACAAGTTGAGCCCCCATGATTTAAAGCAAACCCATCTATCCATGTCTCTTTGCTTTATTTTGCTGAGAAATCAATTAGAAAAACACCCCCTAGCACTTCTGGCTGTGGCCATCTTGAGTAAGGGCAGATGATTCATGTAGCAGTTACTTTCTGGAATCCATCTGCCCTTAGCTCAGACATGCAGGCAGGAGGGTATGCTTAGCTGAGAAAACCCCTCCTCCCCTTCTGAAGACTCCTGGGATGTATGACAACATGTACCCAGGCATGGAAACTAAAGAAATGTAAAAAACTGTTGAAATTAAGTAAATATGATGTACTTTCCTATCTATTTACTAATATTAGCAAAATAAGGATTACAAATAGTCAATATTGATTGAGAGAGTGAAGGTCCACTTTACAAAATGTATTCAAGACTGACAAATTAAATTGTATGTAAAGCATATCTTTTTCTTTTTTTTGGATTAGCGTGGGGCAGCCATTTTCAACCCGGGCTGATTGGCCTTTCATTTGATGGTGTTTGCCTTGTTCCAGGGCCAATGTCACTTGGCAGAGCCAACAGTGTGATACCAATTATCTTTTTTAGCTGTCTAGGTGGCATTCTGAGCACCACTGTAAGTTTTCCATTCTTCTTACTGACCACCAATTTAAGGGGCATTTTTCTCATTGACTCCAATTAATTGGCTTTAGTAAGGGTTCCCCAATACCTAAAAGTTATTTTGGGAGTTCTTAGGTAAGAAAGTTGAGAAAGGCCTTGTGTACATTGTCTTTTTTATCAAATGCTGGATTTTCAATATAAATGCAGCACAGTGCATGCTTTCAAATGCAAGCGGCTGCTTTCGACCTGCTTTTCCTGAACTACAAACACATCTAATACAGGGCATACTACATTCTGAAATAAAGGTAGCAACACAAAGCAAGTCAAAAGCAGCATTTAGAACTGTCACCATCTGTACCATTACTAATGTGCGATTCATTTGTGTTTTAAATGCAGGTAAACAAAGCACCAGTCCTTCAACCCCATTATTTTTATTTTTTTTGCTGTCTGTGTCCTGTCAGGGAGATTTCCCTTCACCCAGAGATTTAGCAGAAAGGAGATCTCGCAAAAGCGATAGTTGTCACCTCAATAGATATCCTCATTGAATGGCACCCTACCACATCTACACTGTAGCACACCACAACACACCTACATGCTCTACCATGCTTGTAGTGCACTGGGTTGCTAAAATGGTACATGCACCGTGTGTTTTGTACCGTGTGTTTTAAGTGTTGCCCCCCTTTTTTTGGGGGGGGGCGCACGGGGGAGTGAAAACTCACTGTTGGGTTTTTGTTTGCCAAGTGTGTCCTAATTGAATCAATTTCCCTTCACTTCTTGTCTTATTTACACAGCAGGGAGTGAAAGAACATCACTCCAAAGTGAGGGAAGCCCCTACCTAGACAGTTGCCACTGCCACACGTGTCACTAGATTTCTCCTCTTCATGTTCTGGGTTAAATGTGTTAGCAGTAGTTCAAATCAGGTGGTGCAGCACAAAGCAAATCAAATTTTTGGGCTAATTTAGTGTTTAGTGTTTTATAATTTTCTCAACATGTGTTATCTTTTTAGATTGTTGCCGTTCATCCTCAATTTGGAAAATCTAACTGTAAACAGTTTGTCACTGGAGGAAACAAGGTAGGTTCTTTGCATTTTTCATTTATTAATCTCAACATTTCCCTTCAAGCAATTGTTAATTGGCTGTAAGGAAAGGATGGGCATTGGAACTGGGCTTTCACATGAATTTCCATAGTGACCATCGCCCCAATGCAAAAAGAACTGACAGCATGGCTAGAACGGAGTGTAGGGAACAAGGGCTATGGATACCATTCTACATCCAGCACTCCTGTGAATGCAGTTTACCCACTTGACCACCAAAAGATTTTACCCCCTTCGTGACCAGACCATTTTTTACTAATCAGCACTAAGCTACTTTAACTGGCAATCGCTTGGTCATGAAACACTCTAACCGAATTAAATTGATATATATTTTTTCGCACAAATAGCTTTCTTTTGGTAGCATAATCACCACTGGGTTTTTTTTTATTATATAAAGGAAAACAAGAAAAATAAAAATCTACTTTGTTATAATACATATTCAATAAATTCAAATGTCTTCATAAATTTAGGCCAAAAATGTATTCTTCTACATGTCGCAACTGCTGGCAGTGATTGAGGCTGAATCTGCTAGCACTGCGTTTTTGGGGACACTATGCTATTGGGGACACTAGTATAGTTCTGATCGTGATCAAGATACTAATCCATACAGACAGACACTATACTAATAATGGCGTTGTTCAGCAACTTATAGTGTGACTGTGATAGCGTGGAGAGCAATCTCGTGCTAACCGACACTGGCTGGGGTGGGGGGCACTAACTGACTATTGACATTAATACAGTGACCAGTGATAATACTGTATACTGTTACTGTACTAATGGCACTGTCTGGGTGACAGGGGTGATCAGGAGGTCAATCAAGGGGATAGCTCTGTGCCTAAAAAGTGTATGCGACTGTATGTGTGCTACTTGTACTCACTGATCTGGCTGGGTTTCTATCCTTGCTTTCATTTCTAAATGGCAGGGAGAAATCCAGCCACAGCCTGTGTTTACAAACACAGAGATCTGGGCTGTAGTTTGCCACAGTAAATCAGCAGGTATACAGCCATCCATACTCATTGGCTGTAACCTGCTGATAGTCTTGTGCTGTGTCCAATCACAGCACAGGTGAGCAGGGGGAGGGATGTAGGTACATTGCGACATACCCGTATGTTGCAGTGTCTGGCTGTGCCGCCCACCCACAGTAAATGTACTGCGGGCGGCAAGTGGTTAAAAGTGTATGCCCATGGTTTATATACCTGACTATTTAGCAGTTACTTGTTAAATTGTTTTGTTTGTTTTTTTGTTTATATATTTTTTTTTATTTTACTTTATTGCATTTTATCATGTTTATTTTCAGAAAATGACATGGTTTTTATATTGCACTGATCACTTTCTTTACATTTAATAAATGTTCATAAAATGCACTTTTTCCTGTACGGTAAATTTTATTCATGTGTCCGTGGTAGATGTCTTTTCATCGATTTATCCTTGTTCATCTCATATCTGCCAGCATGGTCTATAGACTCTTCCAAGCATACACCTAAGCACTAAAGAGAACAAAATAATCAGTGTCTCCTGTATTCATCTTTTAAACTGGAAGCAAAACAAATGTCACTCAAAGGGGAGCATCTACGCCTCAAATGTTACCTGAAATGTCACCTTAGTTACAATGTAGTTATTTGAATAAGTAGACAGTCTTCCCACCTTACTTGTTCTAAAATCTCATGGATAATTGAGTTTATTATCAGAAGATCCATAGTTAAAGTGAACCTGCGCCCAGATAATTTTCATCAAAGTATTTCATTATTAAAGTAGTAAAAAGCACTTGGAAAAAAAAAAGAAAAAGAAAAAAAAGTGTATGCCCACCCAAAACATGTTTTTTAGGTTCAATTCACATGTTTTGCATGCATTAGTGTGCTTAAGTGCCACCTATATTTAGTGGAAAGCAATGTTTTGCTAAAAATGGTGCATGTCCATTTTCTGGTCTATTGTTGTACATTGGCTGCCCATTCAAATTATTGAGCAATCCAAATGCATTACACATTAACACGCTGTACTGGACTGGCTTGGTATGAGGGAGCCCTTAAGTTTTGGAAAGAGGAGTGAAGAATTAGAACCCCTGTCGGGATTTTACTGCTATCTGGGGCTCTGTTAAGGGGATTTTTCTGAAATATCTGCAACAGAGATGCAGCAATAAAGTACTGACAGGGGTACTAACCATCTCCTATTGTTAAATTCAATAAATTCAATAAAATTTAAAGTCAATTTGTATTGCTTTAACTGTGACAATAGGTGAGAAGAGACCTCCCTAATGGTTCCCCAAGATAGCAGTAAAATATATATAATATAGTTCTAATCCCTTCCTACTCTATCCAAAAAAAAAAAGGAAAAGTTCTCTCTGGATATACAATTTAATATAAGTGTGTAAAAAAATTCAGTATAAAAGCTTTCATACGCTGTTTGTATATGTTGGTATTTCTATTCAGCCACTTGTCATCTATGAATATACTCTGCTTAAAGTTGTTTTTCCATTTATTAAATATAATATAATATTTCTTTCTCGTACATCACGGGACACAGAGCGACATAGTCATTACTATGTGGGTTATATAGATACCTTCAGGTGCTGGCACTGGCAACTTCCAAAACCGGAAGTACAATCCCCTATATAAGACCCTCCCATCCGGGAGTACCTCAGTTTTTTGCCAGTGTCTAAGGTGTTGGCCAAGAAGTAGCATGTGTTTTTCACTGAGCTTGCGTACAGGTTCTTTTGGGCCTCAGTAAGCTATTCCGGATCCGACCAAAAAAGCTTCATAGCTAAACGGTCGGTACCCGGGCCTTGCAAGAGAAGAGCAAGGTTTTGCCTGTAATGCCTCTCTTAGGAGGGCTGGAACCTGGGATCCAGAGCTCTGGTCATACCCACGACCAAGATGTTTTCTGTGCAGGGTGCTATACAGGTCCAGGGGAGTGGAATCCTTGGGAACCCGGTCCCTGAAGGTTTAATTACAATGCCTGCCGTGATAGGTGAAGTTTGGGCTTCTGTGGACCAAACAGAGTCCTGCGGCGAGGAAAAGGTAAGTGGGGGCCCTCAGGAACTTGGTTCTATTGGGGGACCCCCAAGCCTAATTTGTCTTTCTGCCTGTTACCTAAGGTATTCCCGCTAATATTCTGTGCATGCCTGTTACTACTAAGAAAATGTAAAAAAATTTAATAGTAGGCAAGAAAAAAAAAAAAAAATGGTAAGACCGCGGTACCTGTGTTAAACACTAGAGGCCGCTATGGTTCTTTTTTCTTGTAATGTGGATTTTTTTCTTCCAAAGTCAAATCCAGGCAGTTGGTAAGTTCTCTGCTGGGAAGCTGTCTCCTCTGCCCTGTTGCTGCGCTCATCCATCCCCGGGCCCTGCGGCAGGGACCCTGGCTCCCATCTAGCTCCTTATTTTTTTTTAAAAGAGCGCCGAAGGCGCACGTGCCCGTGCGCGTGCACGCGCCTCTATATATAGAGGCGATCTGGAAAAAGGGGCGGAGCTGGTGGATGACGCTCGGTGTGCGCCGCCGCGCTACTGCGCATGTGCGGGCGTCCAGCGTGTTTAAAGGCACAATCACAGCTGGCTATTGAAGTGCACAGACAGAGCTAGCAACAGTAAATAAGGCACACAGAGGCGGTTGATGCAGGCATCCCCTAGAAAGGCACTTTAGTAGACACCAACTGTTATATAGCAGCAATTGTGCTAGACTATTATCAGTAAAAGTGGTGTATTACGGCTGGAATACCTCAGCTTTGGGCTTAGGAATATGCCGTCCAGAAGCTCCGGAACTAAATCTTCCAGGAAGCGAAGGGGGTCTCCATCGGGCTCTGAGGATCTTGGGCATGCTTCTGCTGCACCAGTCTCCCCTGAAAATTCAGAGGTTAGTGACCGTAGAGACCCCGCAGGAGTACCTGGTACTGTGGCTGTCCTCAGCTCACCTGCTCCTGTGTATGTAACAGAGGAGGTTTTTTCCTCAGCTCTGGGAGGATTAGAAGAGAGATTGTCAACATTGATCGCTGCCTCCCTGTCACAGGGAAAGCACGCCCGATCTCCATCTCCTCCTTCAGAGTACCTGTTAGCAGAGCAACAGTCCCATACAGGGATCGACCTGCCTGAAGGGGATCAGGATGAGGTTGATTCTGTTATAGAGGAATCAACAGTGGAGGAACCTTTCTCAGCATCTCAAGCTGAAAGATTATGGGTTCAGTCTCTGACTAACATGGTCCGATCAGCATTTAAAATGCACCTTGCGGAACCATCAACCACTACTGTCTCCTCGCTGGGGTCGCTAAAAGCTCCCCAGACTGTCTGTTCCTTTCCACTTCACCCTTTACTGGAAGGGCTCATTTACCAGGATTGGGAACATCCTGATAAAATATTTACTCCCCCCAAGAGATTTCCGGTGGTCTATCCCATGGAGGATAAGTTCATCAAAAAATGGAGGGTCCCTACAGTGGACGCAGCCATCTCTTGTGTGAATAAATCACTGACATGTCCAGTGGATAATGTCCAAATGTTCAAGGACCCAATAGATAAAAAATTGGAGTCCTTATTAAAATCTGCTTTTTCTACAGCAAGCTTGGTGACACAACCAGCAGTGGCAGCTATTGGGGTCTGCCAAGCAGTGAAGGATCAGTTGAAACAGGTCTTAAGGGACTTGCCAGATCAGCAGGCCCTTGCCCTAGCTGATCTACCTAGAGCCTTATGCTTTGCGGTTGACGCCATAAAGGATTCAATCCATCAGGCCTCCCGCCTCACGCTGTCTGTAGTACATATGCGCAGGCTTCTATGGCTCAAAAACTGGTCTGCTGAAGCTCCCTGTAAAAAATTGCTGGTTAGCTTCCCATTTCATGGTGAACGCTTATTCGGGGAAGACCTGGACAAATATATCCAGAAAATTTCCAGCGGTAAAAGTACACTCTTGCCGGTTAAAAACAGAGTTAGACGTCCCTCTTTTAAGAGGCCTGCTTCTCCAGTCCCTGGGGCATCGGCTGTGAAACAGTTCCGACGGCCTCCTCGGTCAAATCCCGGGGGTAAAAATCAGGGACAATCGCAGGGTAATAAGAAACCCTGGGTCAGGAGAGGTACAAAACCTCCCCCAAAGTCAAATTCATGAAGGGTTGCCCCCACTCAATCGGGTGGGGGGAAGACTCCAGTTGTTCGCAGAGACCTGGCGGGACACGATCAGAGACAGATGGGTGCTCTCCGCAGTAAGTCTGGGATACAGATTGGAGTTAAAAGACTCTCCTCCTTCCCATTTTATGAGGTCAAACGTGCCAAGGGATCCCCGGAAGAGAGAGTCCCCCCTGTTGGCACTAGAACAACTATTGCTCCAAGGAGTAATTATGGAGGTTCCCCTGGAAGAATGGTGTTCGGGTTTTACTCAAACCTTTTTACAGTCCCGAAGCCAAACGGGGACGTGAGGCCCATATTAAATCTAAAAGGGCTAAACAAATTCCTGCATATCAGGACTTTCCGGATGGAGTCAATCCGATCGGTGGCCACTGCCCTACAAGGGGAGGAATGGTTAGCCTCGATCGACATCAAAGATGCTTATTTGCACATTCCCATCTTTCCAGTCCACCAAAAATTTCTACGCTTTGCAGTAGAAGGGCGCCATTTTCAGTTCAGAGCCTTACCCTTCGGTCTGGCCACAGCACCACGAGTGTTCACAAAAATTCTGGCCCCATTATTGGCCAATCTAAGAACACAAGGTGTAACGATAATGGCATATCTAGACGACTTGTTGCTGATAGACCACTCAGTGAAAAAACTAGAAGTGGTCGTTCACAAGACAATCAAGTATCTGGAATCTCACGGTTGGATTATCAACCGAGACAAGTCAGCCCTAAAACCAGTCAAAAGTCGGGAATACTTGGGGCTAAGGCTGGATTCAGGCCAGAGAAAAATATTCTTGCCTCGAGAAAAGGTGTTGTCTTTGAGAGATTTGATCCACCTAGTGGGTACAAAAAGACAGCCGTCCATACGCCTGTGCATGAGGCTGCTGGGAAAAATGGTGGCATCATTCGAAGCAGTACCCTACGGTCAATTCCATTCAAGGAATTTGCAAAGGGCCATACTGTCAGCCTGGAACAAGAAAGTTCAGGCCCTAGACTTACCAATGTCCTTGTCCCCTTCCGTTCGCAAGAGCCTCCGTTGGTGGTTGGTTCTCCAGAATCTGGAAAAAGGGAAATCCTTCAGTCCGATTTCTTGGAAGGTGGTCACTACAGATGCCAGCCTTATAGGCTGGGGAGCAGTACTGGAGCAATGGTCTCTCCAGGGCAGATGGTCGGATGCAGAAAAGGCCCTGCCCATCAATCTCTTAGAGATACAAGCAGCCCGGTATGCCCTAGTAGCATGGACATCCAAACTCCAAGGGTCCCCTGTCAGAATTCAATCAGACAATGCCACAGCAGTGGCATATATCAATCATCAGGGTGGCACCAGGAGTCGTGCAGCCCAGACGGTAGTAAATTACATCCTGAAATGGGCAGAAAGATATGTCCCAGCCATATCCGCGGTATTCATTCCAGGAGTGGAGAATTGGAAGGCGGACTTTCTAAGTCGCCAGCAATTATGCCCAGGGGAATGGTCCCTTCACCCCGAGGTTTTCCGGACAATATGTCAGCGGTGGGGAACACCGGATGTAGATCTTCTAGCATCCAGATTCAACGCAAAGGTGGACAGGTTTGTCTCTCGGACAAGGGATCCCCTAGCTTGCGGCTCGGATGCCCTAGTGTTCCCTTGGGATCAGTTCAAGCTGATATATGCATTTCCACCGCCACAATTGTTACCTCGATTACTCCGCAGAATCAGGGTAGAAAAGAAACCAGTGATTCTGGTGGCTCCAGCGTGGCCCCGAAGAGCATGGTACGCGGAGATTGTAAAAATGTCAGTGGGGAGTCCTTGGACTCTCCCACATCGTCCGGACCTGCTTTCGCAAGGACCGATATACCACCCTTCCTTACCAGCCCTAGGTTTGACGGCCTGGCTATTGAAGCCCACATTCTAAAAAAGAGAAGTCTCTCTAATCCTGTGGTAGCTACCATGATCAATGCCAGGAAGCCGGTATCCAGGCAGATCTACTATAGAATCTGGAAGGCGTACATCGCCTGGTGTGAGGCCAAGAAATGGCATCCACGTAAGTACGTAATAGGTAGGATTCTGGACTTCCTACAGTGGGCTGCAGATAGGAAGCTTGCCTTGAGTACTATCAAGGGTCAGATTTCGGCCTTGTCAATATTTTTTCAAAGGCCCTTGGCTTTGCATTCACTAGTCAAAGCTTTTATACAAGGAGTGATGCGTATTAGCCCTCCGGTTAATATTCCCATAGGTCCATGGGACTTAAACCTGGTTCTGTCGGTTCTACAGAAGCAACCATTTGAACCATTACAGCACATTTCCTTGGTTCTTCTCACCAGGAAATTGATTTTTCTAGTAGCCATTTGTTCGGCTAAAAGAGTGTCGGAATTAGCCGCTATGTCCTGTAAAGAGCCATATCTGGTTATCCATAAGGACAGAGTAATGTTACGTCCTCATCCAGCCTTTCTTCCTAAGGTGGTATCGAGGTTTCATTTGAACCAAGATGTGGTTCTTCCTTCCTTTTTCCCCAAACCTAGTTCGGTAGAGGAAAAGTTATTGCATTCTTTGGATGTAGTAAGAGCAGTTAAAGCTTATCTAAAAGCCACTGCTCAGATTCGTAAAACGGATACTTTGTTTATTCTGCCGGAAGGCCCCAGAAGGGGTCAGGCAGCGTCAAAATCTACTTTAGCCAAGTGGATTCGACAGGTCATAATGCAAGCCTATGGCTTGAGAAGGAGACCGCCTCCGTTCAAAGTTAGGGCGCACTCCACGAGAGCAGTTGGAACTTCATGGGCAGTGCATCACCAGGTCTCCCTGGCTCAGATCTGTAAGGCCGCAACATGGTCTTCAGTACACACGTTTACTAGGTTCTACCAGGTGGACGTTAGAAGTCAGGAGGATGTCGCCTTTGGGCGCAGTGTGTTGCAGGCCGCAAAAGATCCTCATGTCTGATAGCACTCAGCTTATGTATGGTGTATCCCCCCCTCATTGGGCATTGCTTTGGGACGTCCCACATAGTAATGACTATGTCGCTCTGTGTCCCGTGATGTACGAGAAAGAAAATAGGATTTTTATAACAGCTTACCTGTAAAATCCTTTTCTTGGAGTACATCACGGGACACAGAGCTCCCACCCCTCTTTTGGGGACACTTATTGCTTTGCTACAAAACTGAGGTACTCCCGGATGGGAGGGGCTTATATAGGGGATTGTACTTCCGGTTTTGGAAGTTGCCAGTGCCAGCACCTGAAGGTATCTATATAACCCACATAGTAATGACTATGTCGCTCTGTGTCCCGTGATGTACTCCAAGAAAAGGATTTTACAGGTAAGCTGTTATAAAAATCCTATTTTTTGTTGCTGCTGTTAATCACGTCACTTCCAAACCATGATAAATGTACATAACACCTAGCACAAATAAAAAGACAGAAATGTAACATATGGTCGGTCTCAGTGGGTCTTAAATTATCTGTACAAGAACCATCAGAATGTTCAATAAAACTACATAAATGTGTTGAAAAGTAAATGTCAAGCAAGGTAAAGATAACATATGCATTATAGTAAGATATAAGCACTTGCTGTAAATCAGCTTTTAACCTTTTTCAAGGGCAGTTTATAATCATACTTTATGCAACACGGAACATTTTAAATATGAGGGTTCAACTGCCACTCTGCTCTGTGTTTACAGCTAATGTGGCTTTGGGTTCCTAGTGAGTGAACAGACCCAAAAGTAATAGATCATTGGCCAATATTATCATCTGATAAAAACATGTCTTATTGTTTGTTTGCGGGTTTTCGTTATTTTCTTCTTTTTTTTTCAAGTAATTCTACCAGCAGTAGGAGGAGTGGGACCTCTATTGCTGATGGATCACACAAGGAATCATTAAAATGTAATTTAAAGTATATATATATAGCCAAATTTTTTGATTTTGCTTCGAATAGAGTAGGAAAAAGTTAAAACTACTACCTTGATATTTTTTCTGTCTGTATACCATCTTTTCCCATTTTAGTTTACTTCCTGTCCCAGAGACACAACAGGAGGGTAGAGGAAATCTCCCAAAGTGGCATTCCCATCTTAAACAGTTGTCATTGGAAGAATTCCCTGGGGAAAAATAAAAATACAGGGGGCAGCAGTATCCCCTCTTCCTGCACTAACAGTGGGAGGGTCTTAGTGGGACATTAAATGCCAGGAGTGTGCGGTAAGTTCAGCGTGCAGGGTTCAAGTGTGTGCTTCATAGTTGCATAGTAGGCGAGGCCGAAAAAAGACACAAGTCCATCAAGTCCGACCTATGTGTGATTTTATGTCAGTATTACCTGGATGATCCATTTTCCAGGATAAGCCTCTATTTCCTGGACTGAAATACTGGCACAGAAATGACACAGACTGAGGAAGTGCTTCCTATGCCTGCAGCATACTTAATTACATCATCTCCTTTAGCAAAGTAATTTGATAGAAGCTCAAGGACTTTTTTTTTAACCAGCTCCCACCCGCGGTATACAAATGATGGCAGGCGGGGTGCTCTTATTTCAGGGGACGTGGCACAACACTGATCTCTAAAGATCCAATGACGCGGCTCTTTACCCATGTGATCCGCTGTGTCCAATCACAGCTGATCACATGTAAAGAAGGAAATGCTGGGTATCAGCTTTCCTTGTGTCACACTGACAGGGTGTGAGGAGAGGAGAGACGATCAGCGGCATTTCCTCACAGGGGAGACCTGTATAGATAATCAGGGCACTAATCATCAGTGCCCTGATTATCAGTGCAGCCCCAACAATGCCCAATAGTGATGCCAATCTGTGCTCATCAGTGATGCAAATCATTGCTGCCTTTTCAGTGTCTGCCCATCAGTGCCGCCTATCAGTGCCCATCAGTTCTTCATATTAGTGCCTCCTCATCAGTGCCCATCAGTGCTGCCTCATCAGTTCACATCAGTGAAGGAGAAAAGTTACTTATTTACAAAATATTCTGACAGAAACTCAAACACTTTTATCTTATTTTTTTAGCGAAAGAAAAAAAAAACCCAGCAGTGATTAAATACCACAAAAAGAAAGCTCTATTTGTGTTAATTTTTTTTTATAAAAATGTAATTTGAGTACAGCGTTGCATGACTGCACAATTGTCATTCAAAGTGTGACAGCGTTGAAAGCTGAAAATTGACCTGGGCAGGAAGGGGGTAAAAGTTAAGTAATGAAGCACTTAAAGGTATAAGATGGAGCTTCTTTAAAAAAAAAAAAAATATTGCTTACTTGAAATGACTTTCAGACTTGTAAAGTTACTAAAAAGGCTCACTTTAAATTTGTTTAAATTAATTAAAGTAATTGTAAAATCTTGTTTGTTATTTTTATAGAAAAATAAATAAATAAAATGATATACTTACCTGCTCTGTTGCAGTGGATTTGCACAGAGCAGCCCAGATCCTCCTCTTCTCGGGTCCCTCTTCTATGCTCCTGGCCGCTTCCTCCTGTCGAGTGCCCCCACAGCAAGCAGCCGTGGCCTGTCCCCCTCCTGATTGGCTAGCCGACTTTGATTGTCACCAGCGGGAGCCAATGGCACCGCTGCTGTGTCTCAGCCAGTCAGGATAGAGTCTCGGACGGCAGAGACACTCGTGGGCATCGCTGGACAGAGAGGGGGTGCTGGGGAGGCATAGAATGCATTAAGATGATAAACCTTCTGACTTTACAACCCCTTTAAATTAGGGTTCTTTATATACACCTGCCTCTTACATTTTAACAGTGTTATCTAATTTTGTTGCAATGGCAGAGCAGCTAATTTGAAGCCCTTACCTGTATTTTTTATTTTTTGTGCCCACTCCCTTCATGGCCACGGCTTTATACTGATTACATAGAGAGGAACATAGTGGGGACATACTTTCTTTTATGCTGAGACCACTTTAGCTCTGGCATGCTTGGAATGAACATTGGGGGTTGTAACTGCACCCCAATCTCAAGGGGTATTAACACCGTTTACGATGCCCCCTCTCCTGGACACACATCCACTCGCTACCGATATCCACAGCTAAACGACCCTTTCCTATAGGAGCCGACCCCTCTGGAAGAAGACGAGACGCACTCTGTCTCTTCTGTAGTAGGAATCCATTTATTAATGCCAAACATTGTAACTTTATACACAATTCAGGGCACATGATTTAACATGAACAAGGGCCCAGCTTCACCCACACATCCCAAAACTCAACACCTCATCCTGACGTCTGCTAGGCTTCAAAAGATCCCAACACAATAGAATATACGATCTCCAATACACATCTTCCCACAAAGGGTTGGCAGCCAGTCTGTCTGGCGACAACAGGTTCTAAACCCTTTACATCTTAAATCCCTTTGTATTGTAAATCCCAGTCTGCCTTTACAATACACACAAGTATAGGGTTAATTACTTCTATTTACACCAGACCTTCCCAGTTCATAATGAACAATAGAAATGCAAAACAACTTAATTCCTCACAGCAATGATACTTAACCCCCACATACAGTATACATCCAATCTATATACAATGTATATACAGCCTTGAATATGGCTATCATAGACCATATTGGGGTTTTCATTCACCCTGTGCCCCTAATAGAGACACAGGGTGATTGACACATAAGAGCCATTGGGGAAGCTGGCGCAAGGGTATTTCATACTTCCTAAGCGATTCTGAGTCCCCCGGGCCTTCCCGTTACATCTCTCCCCTTTCGGCAGGAGACTAACAGAGGGGGGAACCCCAGACGGGTTGACTCCGAAGTTAGTCCATAGGTCCCTTCTTCTAATGCCGGTATCCACACAGTACCCCAAATAAATTTCTCCAAACAGAGAATCGCTTACCCAGCCAACCTCTGCCTCTCTCAGAGAACACACCCGCCGCTGGGGAGAGGCCTGGACTGGCCCTTCTCCCTGGAGTCCTTTCTGCCACTGGAGAGAAGACAGGGTGACTGAGCTCAGTCCGTCATGCTGTTGGGGATCTGGGTCGACTGCCCGGCATCCCTGTGGTATACAAGTGGAGACTGAAGTCCCATCCACTTGTGGTAGGTAAAAATCTCCCAGTGCTTGCAAAGCAAGGCTGACATCCTCCTGTCTCAGTGTCACACCATTTTCTGGGGTTGTGTCAGTGAGGACTGAAGTCCCATCCAATACCACAGGAACTCCCTCTTCTGTTAGTTGGGAGCCGAGGCCCGTGGCACTCGGCTCTGTTGCCAGCTCTTCTGCTGGGTTGCTGTGAGTGGAGACCGCAGTCCCATCCACCGATATCCGCTCAAGTGGCAGTTGTGTGCAGCGGCCAGTAGCATTCTGCCCTGCTGCCAGTGATTCAGCTGGGGGTAAAAGCTTTACCACCCCAGCTTGTTGCTGGAGAGAGGGGCCAACTGCCCCGGCTCCCTGAAACTCCACAGTTGTTTCCGGTGCTGGGCAGCACAGGTTGCTATCACTCTGCCCTGTTGCCAGTACTCCTGCTGGGGACTCCACACCATCTGCTCTGGCTGCCTGTTGGGGAGGGAAAATGGCTGCTTCTCCTCCCTGCATCTCTGAAATCCACTCAGAAAGAGGAACCATCACCTTCTCAACTCGGGCCTCCAACACTGCCACAGGTGTAGAGCAGGGGTCTGCAGTACTTTGTCCTGCTGCCAGTACTTGAGCGGGCGATACATAATTCATAACATCCTCTGCACAGTCCATTAAGTCCATACCTTCTGTAATCTGTGGCTGGGGAGATGAGCCAACTGCCCTAGCTCCCTGGAACTCCATATCATCCACTTCGGCTTTAAGGGTGGCAATCTTCAGATTTTCCACTGCTGATTCTTCAGCCAGGCTAGCTCCCTGGAACTCTATATCATTCACTTCGGCTTTAGGGAGGGCAATCTTCAGATTTTCCACTGCTGATTCTTCAGCCAGGATTTCATAGTTGTCAACTGGTAATTCCTGATAGTCCCAGGCAAAGGGAGCCCCACCCTGCTGCTGAGCAGAGTCTAGCAGCTGTTTGTAGGCAATCTCCAGCTCCCATTCCTGAACGGCCAGAAACTCCAAATCTTCCTGTGCCCAGTGCCCTTCCGAGACATTCAGTCTTTGTTCTCTGTGCTCCATTATTTCCTCCAAACGCCACTCCTGATCACTCCCAAAGTCAGGGTCCTCGGACAGCCTCCAATACAACAATCCCAGGCCATTATAGTCAAAGCCTTCCGTGGGGCTGTCATCCGCTGACCATGGGCACTCTTGGGCTACATACCACCGGAGGGCTCTGTAGCTCTCGTCCAACCGCATCTCTGCCCGGATCAGCCTGCTTAACTCAGCTGTCCACTCCTGCTTCGGTTGTTCCCCCAATAACAGCATTCGTACTTCATACTGTGACCAGTACCTTACATGGATGGAGGGGAGAACTTTTCCCTGGTGTTGCTGCTCGAGGGCTAGCACTTTCTTCCAGAGTTCGCAGCGGATCGAATCCGACCATCCCAGCAGGACCTCCTCTGATACTGGTCCTCTATGCTGTATCTGCATCTCTCGCAACCTCCTTCTGAATTCCTTTTCCATGTCGGCTGGTATCTGTATCTCTCCTCTCCTTTCAGTTGGTGCTGCTTTTTTAGGTGTTGTCTCTGATTGCCGTATTTCCGCCATTCTCTGCTCATGTTGTCGCTCATCCTGCCGCTCGATTTCTCTAATGGCTTCCTGTATGGCGGTCTCTGATGGGTTAGCACCATATAATGCCAACCTGCTGTCGCACTCGTTGCTGAAACAAATCTTCAACTGACCAGGGTCCTGCATCACCCTCCTTCGGCTGCATAGCTGGTTATTCACTGTGGTGGTTTGGAGTGTCCCAGGAACTGGAGGGAAAATCCCGCTGCTGCCAACCAATGTAACGGCACCCCAATCTCAAGGGGTATTAACGCCGTTTACGATGCCCCCTCTCCTGGACACACATCCACTCGCTACCGATATCCACAGCTAAACGACCCTTTCCTATAGGAGCCGACCCCTCTGGAAGAAGACGAGACGCACTCTGTCTCTTCTGTAGTAGGAATCCATTTATTAATGCCAAACATTGTAACTTTATACACAATTCAGGGCACATGATTTAACATGAACAAGGGCCCAGCTCCACCCACACATCCCAAAACTCAACACCTCATCCTGACGTCTGCTAGGCTTCAAAAGATCCCAACACAATAGAATATACGATCTCCAATACACATCTTCCCACAAAGGGTTGGCAGCCAGTCTGTCTGGCGACAACAGGTTCTAAACCCTTTACATCTTAAATCCCTTTGTATTGTAAATCCCAGTCTGCCTTTACAATACACACAAGTATAGGGTTAATTACTTCTATTCACACCAGACCTTCCCAAGTCATACTGAACAATAGAAATGCAAAACAACTTAATTCCTCACAGCAATGATACTTAACCCCCACATACAGTATACATCCAATCTATATACAATGTATATACAGCCTTGAATATGGCTATCATAGACCATATTGGGGTTTTCATTCACCCTGTGCCCCTAATAGAGACACAGGGTGATTGACACATAAGAGCCATTGGGGAAGCTGGCGCAAGGGTATTTCATACTTCCTAAGCGATTCTGAGTCCCCCGGGCCTTCCCGTTACAGGGGTTATTTACTAAAGGCAAATCCACTTTGCACTACAAGTGCACTTGAAATTCCACTGAAAGTGCACTTGGAAGTGCAGTCGCTGTAGATCCGAGGGGGACATGCAAGGGAAATAAAAAACAGCATTTTAGCTTGCACATGATTGGATAATAAAATCAGAAGAACTTCCCCTCATTTCAGATCTACCCCTCAGATTTACAGCAACTGCACTTCCAAGTGCACGTTCAGTGCAATTTCAAGTGCACTTTGCACTTGTAGTTTGCACTTGTAGTGCAAAGTGGATTTGCCTTTCGTAAATAACCCCCATTGGGTTCACACGGGTCTGGAAATGTTCAAGGCACAGGGGTTTACTTGGAGAAAGGGGGTTGTGGGTGTGTTTTTTTTTTTGGGGGGGGGTGTTCTAGTTTAGGTGCAGATGGCTCTCAGCAGAGCTGTTGAACGGTTGATGTGTGTCTTTGCTGTCTTAGTATGTAAAAATCTCTTCAGTTATAGAACAGCATAGTTTAAATAGAGATACAGTGGAGTGCCTTGTAGTTTCCATTCTGTTTGGCAAGTAATCCCCCCCGCCCCACCTTTTTCCTACATACTAGCCATTTAATAGGGGCCAACACTATATTTTTTAAATAATGACAATCAGGCATTTTGTGGTATGTAGGGACACACAAATGCCAGAGAAGAAATACGCTTTTGTGTTTTGTAAACTTAGAAATGTCAGTGTGTAAATGCTTTTGGAATTACATGCCACTGAGTGGGCTGATTTAGCTTGACCTGTTTAAAGCTACAAGCAAAATACATTTTCTTCCTGTAATTATTATGAACAGTTGTGTGCGTTTGGGTATGCTTGGCCCTCTAGCATTAGTGGGTCAAAAAGATAGCAAGGAACATTTTATAATGTGGATAGGCATATAAATAAAGCAGCATGCTTTTAACCATGTCTGCACCTCGGTGCTACAGTGATGTCAATTTATCTGGAGGTTGTTTGGCCACTTAAACATTCTCTGCATGCTGTCACACCAGCAAAAAAAAACAACTCATATTTGAAAGGTTTCTTCATAACAAATAAAAGTATTCTGTGCACTGTCCCTGGTCTATTAGTGGGCCATTGTGTGATCTTTTATTCTGGGAAAGATTGATTATCAATTTGATGTGTGTTTAACACATGCATACGCATTTAAAGAAATTGGGGTGAAGCATATAAAATAAATGTCTATTCTTAGACTCAATTCTCTATTTTATCAATTTATGTTACTTCTGTCTCTTAAAGGCTCCATCTGGGGCTAACTTTCAGAGGCATATGGTCCCCTTGTCTTTACTGTTGGGGCTCTAGTAATTCTGCGCCTATAGATGGTGCTGGAAGGTTACTGTTCATAAAAGGTTAATCATTGATAAAATGATTCCTGATGACCAGAATTCATTGATTTCTAAATACTCACAGGCCACATTTACCAGCAGCTGCATGCATACTTGACAATAATTATGTGATGAATTTGCATATCTATGTAACCTGGGCTGTAGCTAATGACTGTGGAACTTCTTCCTTTGTTGGTGCTGTATGATCTTTCTGGAAATTTGAGATCTATTGTACCACTTGCTGACCAGCCACCGTCATTATACAGCTTGTAAGAAAAGAAATGGCTGCACATCCAGGAATTCCGATTGCCTTTTATTGTTCAAAGTGATAACACCAAAGACACCAACACAAGGTCTAGTAGACGCATTTCACACAAACATCTTGTGCTTAATCATTAATTAATTTTGCAAACAGGTACTTTTTCTCCTTCATTGATAAGCACTGATAGGCTGCACTGATTGGTTGCACTGGTGGGCACTGATGAGGTGGCATTGAAGGCCACTGATGAGCGTCACTGATGGGTGGCACTGATTGGCATTGATAGGTAGCACTGATTGGCAGCACTGATATACACTGGCAGGTGGCACTGGTGGGCACAGGTTCTCAGTGTTCGGGACTGATGTCCCTCTTACAGAAGCTGTTGAACGGCTTTTTTTTTTTTTTTCACGCTGTCAGCGTGAGGAAAAAAATAGCTGATTACCGATGATCTGTTTAAATCACGTGATCAGCTGTCATTGGCTGATTACGTGGCAAGGGGTCGGGATCAGCTCTTTGCTCTGATCTGTGATCAGCCGAGTCACCCAGACAGCGTATGCTCAGGAGGATGCACATGGGCGCCCTCCCAGGAATTAAGGCCCGCGCTGTAGCGTGGGGGGGGGGTAATAAAAGTGGGTTGCCATGCCCTAAAATACAGTCTTGGATTGGCACAACTCCTTGTAAACTCACCTAACGCTTGAATTTAATCTCTCCAGTGCCACAAGATGTACACTTTCACCGTCTGGCTGCAGTGCCATGTGCTGTAGTACATCCTGCTGAAATGTTCATGTGCGAAAATCAGGATTTAATGGATAAATGCAATTTGTCAGTCCTTTTTAACTGATATATCAAGTTTATTGGACGATCCTGACTAGTTATTATTATTAGAAGTAAAGTGGTAACTTGTCAACTCTAGCTGCAAGTATGTAAATGCAGCAACTATGGACATACTGTATAGGGTGAGCCAAGGAAAATTAAGTTTATAAAGCATTTAGAGGATCAGTCAGTGCTATGTAGGGCTGTTTTTTTGTTTTTTTTTATTATTGGGTAACTTTCTGCTTTGTCTTGCTGTTCTGGGAAAAATGACTAACATCAATATGCATAATCATAAACTAAAAATACAATTGTGTAGCTTTTGCTGCTGCGCAAATGCACCAAAATCTATGCAGAAAATGAATTGATAATGTAGCTGTTTTGAAATATCAATAAGCAGAAAATCTATGTATCCCATTAGATGTGGAAAAAAACATTAACCACTTGTAGCAGGCTATATAAATTGTGTCCAGTCAACATCCATTAGGTTAGCATGTTTAAATAGATTCTAACAACTCATAAACCATTTCCTATGAAAAAGCGTGTCCATGTAATGTAGGTTGGTAAACCTGGATAATCATTATAAGTACTTTGCTTTATAATTTATTTAAAGCATCCTTTACATTTAAATGGTCACCTGTCAGATGTATTCTATAGCTTAAGTATATCCCACATGTCCCATTATTAGTTCACAATGTGCAGATCCATCTGTGATTAAAGGGAGGCTATCATAATAGAAAGAAAAATGCTGCCTTCTTTGACTTGATTTTTAATTTTGTAGACCCGGGGACCTTTATCATGATCCCAGCTTTACTACCCCGAGAGCTCAAACTATAGAAATACAAAAAACAGTGCCAGACCAAAATAGGATAAGAGTCCAAGGTAAATTTATTGTTGATAAAAAAAGTCGTATAAAAACAGCTGACACATTTTGGGGCATCAAGGCCACAAGAATAAGCAAAAAACATATCTACCTAGAGATTCATTGATTAAAAAAAAGCATACTGTTCAGGACTGGAGTTCACAGACTTCACTGGTGATAGTGGCATGCTTGTTCACGATAAGGGAAAGCAAGATCCTTAGAGTCAACTCTAATCTCAAACAAAGTTATCAGCCTTCCAAGCTTTTGTCTGTGAAGTACAATGCAACCCCCATATATTGGGCCATGTTTACAAGGGCGTACTTAAGTGTAAACCAATGTTAGGGAAGTGTTTGCCTGCGCAGGTGTTTGTGCATCACCATGCAGGCATTCCTATTCACGCAGCGGATGCACGGACAGAGCTACTGCTCCCAATTTGACATGCGCCTGGGTTTGTCCCCCCAGAACTTACACTGTCTGAATTTGGAGAAACACACCCTCCCTAACACGGATGTCAAATTGGGAGCAGCAGCTGTGTTTGTGCAGCCGCTGTGTTCCAGTTGACATAAATAAGACTGCCTGCATGCGAATCCACGGAACACCTGAGCATCCCATGCTGGCAAATATGGCCCTCATACAGGTGTACGCTTAAGTACGCCTGTGTGAACAAGGCCTTAAAGATGAGGAGAGCAGAAGGTGGTTTTAGTCCAAATCATGGGAGCAGCCTAGGGTTACATTGCCGCTCCATAGATAGTGTAGTGAGCTGATAGTCACCCTAGGATGGGTAGTATGTTACTGGAAGGATCATCTGGCAATAATAAAGGAAACTAATGCAGTCACCACATTTAAAGCACTGGAGTGCTGCAAAATATTAAATTTTTGTTTTTTAGGGTAGATATATTTTAGGACATCACTGTCACTAAAATACAAGAACTGGTATAGTACAAACTGTGTTCTTACCAGTGTTTTAGCTAAAGTAAAGAGCTAGTACATATAGTATTAATGCTGAACACCAGACATAACGGTAATTAAAACACCCTATAACCCTAATTTTCATGACTAGGCCTATTTCTGAAATTTTTTGCTTGCAAGTTGAAATCTGTATTTTGTTCTAGAAAATTACTTGGCACCCCAAACATTTTATATATATATATATATTTTTTAACAGAGACTCTAGAGAATAAAATGGCGATTGTTGCAATATTTTATGTCACACTGTTTTTGCACAACGGTCTTTCAAATGCATCCGCAGTAGCGGATCATGGACCGGGTCTCCCGGTGGGACGGGAGGCCCGGTAAGAGTGGCGAGATGGGTGGACGTTCCCTACCGCTCCTCCGGTATAACAGCCGAGCGGCTTTTAGCTGCATCGGTTGTTATCCCTGAAGAGCCGACCGCCCGGCGGTAAATCGCCGCTAAAACTAGCAGCTTTTAGCGTCAACGCCTGCCCTACCCAATTTGAAAGCAGTCTTAAAGAAGGTAGGGATCACTTTATCACAGGGACATATTTATTATGAGATGTCAAGAACATAGATAAGTGAATCAATCTGTGAATCTGTCAGGCTAGGGAGAGTCTAAATTCTTTAAACATGTGTATTTGGTTTTGAAGAGTCTACACAAAATCATCCAATTTATGAAAAGAGGCAGTCAGGATTGTTGATGTAAAGGCTGAATCCTGCTGTGCATTGTAAAATTCAAAAATCACAGCCGACTGGTGAAGATCATGTTCATCCAATCTATCAGTCTCCCCTGGCTTGTGAATCTGTTTGCTCCGACCGAGCTGGGAACTATGCAGACATTGCTTTTCATGGCAATAATAAAGGCACCATGATATCCGTCTACAAAGCAAAGCATTATTGGGCTAAAGTGACACTAAATATTTATTTACCAAAAATAATCCATTCACATCCACTATTTAATGATCCTGTAATCTATTTTGAAAGAATTTCTTACTGTGTTTTTCTGCATACTTGTAACATCCTCAGTGAGCTTCCAAGCCTCCTTTTTTTTCCCTTCACTCCTGTTTATTTGGAGCAAGCAATGCACCTTAATTGTGGTCATGTGCACTGCTCTGTGCAGGTCGCAAATCCCATAGTCCATGGTCCATCTCAGCAGCGAGGCTTTCCCTCTGTACAGTGGGACCAGGTAGAATGAATGTAGCCACACTCTAACAGGAAGCTGGCACATAACGGCAAAAGGAGATACAGACCTGAGCCTGATTTCTATCCAGTGATGTGCACCAGAGCCAAGACTCTTTCGCTGCTCATTGGCTCAGATACAGCAGCAGAGCCATTGAAGAGAGAGCATGCGGGGGGGGGGCAACCCCGCTCTGTGTGTTTTTATTATGGACACAGAGCAGGGCTCTGGAGCAATCGCACCGTGCACGAGTGCCCCCATAGCAAGCGGCATGCTGTGGGGGCACTCAGCAGGAGGGAGGGCCCAGGGGTTTCAAATATTTCCCCTGCAATGGTGTTCTCACACTGTAAGGGCTAAAAAAATAAAAAAAAATGCTTGGTGTGGTCTCGGAGGAGGGGGGGGGGGTGAAAGGCAGCTTGGTTACTGGAAGTCAGTACTGTTTTCTTTTTTCTCTCTCTGACAGTTCAGCTTGTGGGCAGGCCCTCAGAAACTTACAATGCAGAGTGTCTGTGACTGATGGAGCTGGGAGGAGTAGCAGCACTTGCTATTGCAATCATTCTGATGGATGCTCACTTTGGGGCTATGTGTCGCGGTGTAAAGACTGCTACATGAGCTGCATGAATCGTTACATCTGCCATGTGCAGCAGGGTCGAGAGCGGTGGTCAGTATATTTCTGCTGTAGTTAGTTCACCTTTCAATTTTTAGTGAAAGGGAGAACTTACCCTTTAAATTCTTATCCTTAAAGCGGTTGTACACCCTCAAGGTTTTTCACCTTACTGCATTCTATGCGGTAAGGTGAAAAACCTTCTCTCCAGCCGCTGTCTCAGGTCCTCATTGGATAGATTGATAGCAGCGGGAGCCATTGGCCATTGGCTCCCTCTGCTGTCAATCTAATCCAGTGTCACGGGAGCCAGGAGTGGGGCCGAGTCCTACTGTCTGTTTTTAAGGACGCAGCAGCGGAGCTTGTAAACGCGCTCGCACGGGTGTCCCCATTGAAAGTGGCTCTCCATGGGGGCACCCAGTGAAGAGGAGGAGTCAGGAGCGCTGCTGGGGCACCCCAGAAAAGGAGGATCAGGGCTGCTCTGTGTAAAACCCTTGCACAGAGCAGGCAAGTATGACATAATTATTAAAAAAATAAAAACTTTACAATCACTTTAAAAGCCCTCACTGGACCCTACCAATCTTAACAATGTACACCCCATCTCCTTACTCCCCCCCCCTCTTATCCTCCAAACTCCTTGAAAGACTGGTCTACACCCAACTGATTGACCATCTGACTGACTACAAATTTCTTGATCCCCTTCAGTCTGGATTTCACCCTCAACACTCCGCGGAAACTGCTCTCTTTAAACACACAAACAACCTACTAACAGCTAAAACCAATGGACACTATTCTGTACTACTTCTCCTGGACATCTCTGCTGCCTTTGACACAGAGGACCACCCCCTCCTCCTCAAAAACCCCTACTCTACTCCTTTGGTCTCTGTAACTGTACTCTTCGCTGGTTCTCATCCTACCTATCCCACCATACCTTCATGTCACTTACAACTCTACTTACTCCACTCCTCTTCCTTTCTCCTCTCCTTTTCCTTTCTCCATCAGGGTACCTCAAGGTTTTGTTCTTGGACCTCTCATTTTCTCAATCTACACCTCCTCCCTGGGTCAGTTGATTGCCTCCCATGGCTTTCAATATCATCTCTACTCTGAGGACACCCATATCTATCTCTCCAACCCCCAGCTCACTCCATCTGTCTCCTCACACATCACCAACTTACTAACAGACATATCAAGTGAAATTGGGGTGTGTATACTGCGCTGTCTAGAAAACAATGGATAGGTATATAAATACCTGTGCTGCAACTATATATGTGAGACACACACAAAATGCAAATAGTAAAAAAATCAAGCTGCGCAATACTATAGTGAAAATTAATAAAAATGTATATAATGAATAAATGAACAGGACATCCAATTTCCGATGCCAGTATGATCCCGCATCAGAGAGGGGAAAATATTGTCCAAAAAATATATTAGCTCCCAGATAAAGTTCTCCTATTGTACTACACCCTTGTGAGTAACTGGTGTAGACAGCATGAAGATCTTAAAACAGTTCATACATGAAATTCAATCATCAGGGTAACAATTTAAGTAATTCAATCTTCTTAGCATGCATCCGTGACATCAAATGTGAACACCCTAGAATAGTGCTGTTTCAGAATACTAAAGAATCCACCACCTCCGTTCAAACAGACACTTACCAAAAGTGCTGATCCCTGAGAGAGATCAGTCAACACGTGCGGCTGTTATCCCTGCCAGGGGCTCTTTAAGGAACAATCAGCTATCCTGGTTCCTCTGTTGCCTAGATCAATGATCTCCCGGTGTCACAACGGACCATATTAAAATGGGAAAGAAAATCCCATAGCGTAATCCAGTAAATGAACGTTTAATATAAGGTGTAAAAATTGCACTTTCAGTGTATATCAGGTAAAAAAGCAATGGAGTATCGTATTAAGCCGGCCGGCTCTCACTGCCCGTAGCTTCCGGGACTCAGCGATAGTGAAGTGTATGCAGTGACGTCAGCACGCCGCTCCTCCCTACGTCTTTTCGACAAAGCTGTCGTCATCCACGGGCACAGCTTTGTCCTAACCAATGTCACCACAAAGCTTCTAACCCACTCCCTAGTCATATCTTGCTTCAACTACTGCAACTCCCTCCTCAATGGCTTACGTAGGCTATCCCCCCTTCAGTCCATCATGAACGCTGCTGCCAGGCTCATCCACCTTACAAACCACTCGGCGTCTGCTACTCCGCTCTGCCAATCCCTCCATTGGCTGCCACCCAACCAACACAATTTTTTTGGAGATACTAACAATAATTACAAAGCCATCCACAACCTGGCCCCCCAGCTACATTACTAACCTGGTTTCAAAATACCAACCAAATCGTTCTCTTCACTCCTCCCAAGACCTGCTCTTTAGCTCCCTTGTCGATCACCCCATCCCATGCTCACCTACAGGAATTCTCCTGAGCTCTCCCATCTTCTGGAATTCTCTACCCCAATCTGTCCGACTATCTCCTACTTTGTCTACTTTCACACGATCCCTGAAAACCCATCTCTTCAGGAAAGCCTATCTGGCCCCCACCTAACAGTAAATTTATTTTCTCCATCAGCACACCACCACAGTTAGTTATTACCTCTTGTATCTTTTGACCCTCCCTCTTAGATTGTAAGCTCTAACGAGCAGGGCCCTCTGATTCCTACTGTATTAAAGTGTACTGTCTACCCTCAAGTTGTAAAACGCTGCGTGAACTGACGGCGTTATATAAATCCGGTTTAATAATAATAAATGTGATAGCTATATCAGTTTTAATTTTTTCAGGCCCTTTTTTTCTGATGCTCCTAACAGTAATACACTTCTTGTCCTAGGGTTGTACTATATCTATGGAGGAGCTGCGTTGTCACCCTGGGACCGGACTACAGAACTATCATCCTCTTTTCTTTATAAGGGAAGGGGTGCTCTGTAGCCTATTAAGAGAACTAGGAACAATACTATCTGATAAGTCAGCAGAGGTAGAGTGCACAAAAATGCATCAACTCAGTGTATTTCTAGCAGGATCTACAGCAGTGGTTCTCAACTCCTGTCCTCAGGACCCACTAACAGGCCAGATTTTAAGTATTACCTTGAGGAGATGCAGACTAAAATCCTGCAATCCCTGAGCAGCAAATTAGATCACCTGTGATGCATTTCAGTTATCTTGCAAACCTGGCCTGTTAGTGGGTCCTGAGGACTGGAGTTGAGAACCACTGATCTACAGGTATTTTGGTTCTTATGAAAAAGATGTAACAAAGGAGTTGATTTACGGAAAGGTGCAAAATCTGGTGCAGCTGTGCATGGAAGCCAATCAGCTGCTAACTTCAGCTTGTTCATTTAATCCTTGACAGAAAAACCTGAAAGCTGATTGGTTTTTATCTAGAGCTGCACCAGATTTTGTGTTCGCCCGTTTTAGTAAATCAATCCCAAAATACTTTTAGTAGTTTATTTAACAGAGTAAATGAGAGAAGATTGTATGCTATATAAAGCAATGTCTACAATTTAATTCAGTTCTATTCAGTGTTGCTGAAATGTAACATTTACAGCACTGTTTTTTAATGGTGAAGTATTTGATAGTAGTTCAGTGTTTCTCCTGGGAGCCAGAACTGAATCATGCTTCATTGGAAGCAGAGGGAGGACACAGTTACACACGTTGGTTATTAGACCTTTCTGCATACATTAGACTTGACTAAACAGTGACTTAATGGGTAACACTGTTACCTAATAGCACTGAGGTTCAGATATAAACTGGTGTTAATCTGGCATTTGTAAAGTACAGTCACGTGACTGTCTCTCCAAAGTCTAGATGTATATTGGGTGGTTATTTGGCTTTAGCTTATCCTGGATTAAAGTACTTGTAGGACTTGTTAGGATTGTTGTGGAGTTCATTCAGACCACTCATTCATACGGTGAACACATGGAAGTGTTTATTGACACATACACATGCATGGACCATTCTCCAAGGGAGAATGGCAAAAGGGTTCTCTTTTACAAGGGTATTTATTCTGTGTAGAAGGCACATACATGGTTGTTCAACATTGTTTAGAGATTAGATTTTTTTAAGGATGACTGATTTGGGATAGATTGCCAAGTATAGTATGTCACACTATAGATGAACAACAATTAAGTTACAGATAACCATATCATAAAACATTCCAAGTTTCCTGTTTTAGCCATCTCTGAGGGTTTTTGAAGAGTTCATGACACAAGAGTGAATCCAGGCCTACGTTATATCTTACTTTGTAATCAGACTATTTTCTTTATCAGGATGTTAAGTCCCCAGAATCTACCAAACACCAAATAAAATTATAAAAAAAAAAAAAATGAAGTCTGTATTTAATTTTAACACCAAGGACTCTACACAACTAAAAAGTTGCAGAGGACGTGCACTGGAAATGACCAAAGGTAGCTAGTACCAGCATCCAGAGTCTTCAAGATGATCTTCAGCATAAAGCGTTGTCAGCACATCACAAGCTCAATTAAAGAGCAATTGATTAGTTATAAGAAAAAAAAATTCTATATTGGAGAATGCAGCAGGAGATGTTGGGCACACAGTGGTGGACAGGGGCACTCAAATATCCCAGTTGGAGAGAAATAGCGTTTGGGATCATGGAAGGGAGATCTTGTTGCTTGACAAGTCAGGGTCTATCCTATCTCACTATGCTCAAAATATACAGTAATTAAAATATCACATTTGGGTTAACTGGCAGGGAACAGTTCTATGTATTCTGTGAAAGATTGCATATTATGTAAGAGTTACAGGGGTTGGACAAAAATATGGAAACACCAGTTAAAATAGCAAAATAGAAAAAAATGAAGAAAAGAAAACGCGCTAAAAGGTACTAAACAAATAGCTGAAAAAATATTTCCCAGTTCAAACGAAAGCTGCAATTATCATGTAAAACATAAATACAAGAGCAAAATTTTGAAAGAGAAAGTAAATCACGCTAACCTTGTGATTATTCAATAATAAAATTAATAATAAACTATAAAATGGAATATAAATGATAAACCACCAATATTCAAAATATTGAAAAATGTCCCATACAAAAATTGATATTGTAATAAATTAATCAATATTGATAAAGAAAGTCCACAACTGTGTTGGTTAGTTAGTGAAATCCCCAAATTTGTGTCCATGAAATATAAAACCAAAAAAGAATATATGTTCAATTGTGTAAAAAAACTGTGGATAAAATAACTATACACTGGTGCTCTGTGAAAAAAAGTCCATACAGTGGATACACGCGGTACATAGAAAATATAAACGCTCCTTGCTGCAGATCTGCGACTTCATTTCACATGTGCTGTTTGGCTTCTCTGTTCATCTTTTCTTTCAAAAATGGTTGTCTAATATGGTGTTGGACCACCTTTGGCATCCAAGACCGCCTGAATTGCCTTGGGAATTGACAAATATAAGTCATGAATAGTGGATAAAAGAATCTGATACCACTCTTCATGCAAAAATCGTTCCAGTCCTCGCAGAGATGCTGGAGGCAGATAATGAGCCTGAACCTTATTCTCCAAAATTGACCATATTGGCTTTATGATATTGATACTGCGGGGCCCAGGGAAGGTGCAGGACTCTGTCTACATGCTCGTTAAACCGTGATTTGACAACACCAGCTGTGTGAATTGGAACATTATTGTCTTGGTAAATGGTGCTGTCTTCGGAAAAGAATGTCTGCACCATGGGGTGCACATGGTCAGCCACAATGTATACATAGTTGCTGGCAGTGACTCTACCTTTTAAGGTGATGATGGCACCTGCAGAATACCAATATATGGCTGGTCAAACGATGATTTCCCACCATCATGCTTTCTGTTGGCGCGAGATAGTCCTGGTCGAAAGCTTGGGACGGTGTTCCCCAAACGTAAAAACGTCCGGTGGTTGGGAACAATGTGAAGCTTGATCTGGCCATATTACAGTCTTCCGTTGATCGATAGTCCATGATTTATGGGGGTTGCACTATTCTCTCCTCTTCCGAGCATTAAGATTAGTCACTAGTGTTTTGGTAATTGCAGCTCGCCCATGAATGTTTTGCTGAAGGAGTTCCCTCCACACAGTTTATGTAGACGGGCTTTGGAAGACTGAGATTGAGCTCTGTAGTCACTTTAGCAGCAGTTGTTTTCTTATTCCAGGTCACAATCCTGCACAATATCCTAGTCAGCTGACCATGTTGACCAGACAACGTTTTCCCAGAAACTGCATATGCCATCATAACCTTTTGATAATGTACCTCGTGACACTGCAAATAAATTGGCAACTTCAGTTACAGAGGCACCAGCAATTTGCCCTCTTTGAAACTTTCTTTGAAACTGACATGACTAGAGCTGCAACGACGCGTCGACGTTATCGATTACGTCGACTACGGAAATACGTCGGCATGCGTGAAAAGGCGTTGACGCGTCATACTCATCTCGCGGTCTCATCTTCTTGCGGGTAATCGTGGTAATGGCGGCTGCTGATTCTGCTTCTGCTCCTGCTCATGGGAATGGAGAAAGTTCCAGTCTAGCACAAAAAGCTAGACCACGATTATCAAAAGTATGGGAATTCTTTAAACACATGATTACATAGTGTTATTGTATGTTGAGTTGACCAGTATTTTGGTGGTGTGTTACTTGTATAAACAACACTTTAGGGCAGGGATATGCAATTAGCGGACCTCCAGCTGTTGCCAAACTACAAGTCCCATGAGGCATAGCGAGACTCTGACAGCAGCAAGCATGACACCCAGAGGCAGAGGCATGATGGGACTTGTAGTTTTGCAACAGCTGGAGGTCCGCTAATTGCATATCCCTGCTTTAGGGCATCAGACAAAATGCCATATAAATTCTGCCTAACACTTTGCAAAAGATGCATTCTGAAGGCATTATGTGGTTTAAAGTAGTAAGGTTTCTACACCACATAATGCCTTCAGAATGCATCTTTTGCAAAGTATTAGGCAGAATTTATATAGCATTTTCATGCCTGATGCCCTAAGTGTTACATTTTATTTTTTGGCACTTTATTTTTGGATATGTCTTTCATGTGTTTTTGCACACACAGTGTTGAGCAGCAGTGTTTTTGTTGAATTTATACGGCATTTTTGAATGCTTCTGGTTCTGAATTATTGGCAATGCCATTATGGCATTATTCGTGCCTGATGCTAAAGTGTTGTTTACATTTTATTTTTGGCACTTTATTTTTCTATACTGTAAAAACTTCAACCACATTGAAGTATTTTTTGGAAAAAATGTAATAAAAGTTGAAATATTATATTAAAAGTTGTATTTATCATTTTTTGTAAAGTTATCCAAAGGAATAATTAGCTAATCAAAAAAAGAACACTAGATTAAGTAAAAAAATTTAATAAAAATAATTGTTAGTCGACTTATCGAAAAAATAATTGCTAGATTAGTCGACAGAAAAAAAAATTGTTAGTTGCAGCTCTAGACTTGATGCTGTATCACTAGCAGTGCACACAGTGAATGATGAAAGTGAGGCTTCCAACCTGTTAGCTTGGTGTCTCATCACACAGCGGAAACAAAAGGATGTTACATCACTCCCGATTTCAACGCAAATCATTCTTACTTTTACACTTGCATATTTTTGTCTAACACCTGTATATAAATATAGGTGAAGAGATGAACATGAGTACAAGGTTGAAATTTGGTGTGTGTGTGTGATTATCTCTTCAGGCAAGATACATGATTTTGGAAATAAAAAAAAAGGTGTTTTAATATTAGAAAGAAATACCAATTGTTTTTTTTTTAAACCAACAATTAACATCCGACAAGTAGCATTAAAGGACCTTTCATCGTGTTCTAATGAACTCTCTGCATGCTATGAAAAAGCTTTCTGTTCAAGCAGAGCCCTTCCAGATAATTCTAGAAGCCTTTGTAAACCTTTTTTTTTTTCTTCTTTTGCTTAGATTTTGCTTTTTTATGACACAGTTTTATAGGTTAACAGCTAAAGCTTGTTTTTTTTCCCAAAAATATGGGTTCTCTTCCACTAATTTTCTTCTCTATCAGTTTGTATTTCTGGAGTTGTAACACTTTAGCAATTTGCATGAAATGTCCTCTGACCATGACCCCTGTGAAATGGAACCAATATTTTAAAACCTTTAGTTCACAAGATCTGACCAAAAGTCATTTGCACAGTAATGATTTTGCTCAGGCACCCATGGGTGTAAGTGCTGTCTACAGTACACCCACAAGATGAGCACAGTTGGACAAAGAGACAAAATTACAAGATGTTACCCTTGCAGGTTTGCCGTGTTTTATGTGCTGCATAGAAAATGTGTATTGTTACTTGCTCAAGTTACATTGTGGATTTTAATTGCTGTACTCTGGCACCATCTTGTGGCAAAATTTCATATTTTCTTTTTAAGCATCCGCAATTTGTTTTTCCTCCACATACAGAACTGCAACTTAATTTATATCATTTGTTTTATGTGTTTTTTCTGTATTTTTGCCTGATATTCTGTCTATTATTTAAAATACACCTATGATAAAAAATGATAGAACCTTAATTTCTTTGTAAGTGGGCAAACTTACAAAATCTGCAGGGGATCAAATACTGTATTTATTGCCGTATAACACTCACTTTTTTACACTGAAAATAGAGGGTAAACTGTCCCTGCGTGTTATACGCAGGGGGCTGTGGAAAGTTTTTTTCCTGAAACTTCCCTCTTAAAGTTAGTGTGCGTGTTATACGCCGATAAATACGGTAATTATTTTCCCCACTGTATTTGTACAGAAGATGAGTAAAAGATATTGTACAATCTCTTTTTATTAAATTGCCAAGAACCATAATAAGCTACTTGAATCAACCAACTCTCTCTGAAGACACCATGGCATTCACGCATTTAATTAATTTATGCTGTGATGTGTATTTTACTGTATTTCTGTCTATAGTGTTATATCTAAGAAGAGACAGTATTTTACTATGGACTTCAGTAATTAGTCCATTTTCATTTTTTGATAGCGGTGAAGAAATTTGAATCTGTCAGATTTTTATTGCTATATGTGTCCCAGTTGAGAGTACTTCCACTTTCTTCTTGCGTTATAGTTATTATCGAGACAGGAAGTGATGACTAAAAAAAAAATCCAATAACGACATAGACTGCAAACTAAAACTTGCAAACCTTCAAATGGTTTCACACTAAACTATAAAAGTGTTTGTATTTTTGTCTGTGACACCATTTGACACCTGTCATAGACATAGAAGGTGGGTAAAAGGTAATTTGTTACATTACACGCTGAGAATAAAAAGAGTAAAATGTTGACTTGAATTTCAGTGGAAATAGAAAGCAAAGCTTGCATGCTGCAATTTTACGCACTACACACCACTGTACATGTATGGTGTGGACAGGGCACATAGAAAACTGTTACATTTGTGTTGTGCCTGTGTTGATCAATGAATTTCAATGCACCTGACATGAAAAAAAAAACATGAATTGGATTAGAATTGATGTTTGGTTCTAAAGTTTAAAGTGAATGTAGCCATATCCGCACACTTAAAATACAGTTGAGTATTGGATGTGAGATCTTTTTCATATGCACTAACAGTTCATCTTTCTGGACATGTTTTCTTAGGAGCACCTCCTTCTTCTAGGTGCAAATAATACACAGAGGTTTGGGACCTAGGAGAAGGGAGTAGACCCCTGAATTCATTTCTGATAAATGAACTGTTAGTGCAAATATAAAGGTATCACATAGTACATTTTGATGCCTGGATCTGATGTCTGATTGAAAGTTATGGGTGCACTTTTTGACATTTCGAGGAGCATTGACCTAGGACTGGAAAGTAAATGAGGATTACAGATGTGTGTCAGCTTATGTTTTTTTTAAGGCATGACAACAAATATATTTGGATGAGGAACAATTTAAATTTGGGTTAAAGCGGTTGTATAGTCAAATTTTTTACTTTTTACTTTTTTTTACTTTTTCCTACAGGTAAGCCTATAAAAAGGCTTACCTGTAGGTAAAAAGAATATCTCCTAAACCTGTATGTATATATATTTTGGCAACAAAAGACACAGTAGGGCTTATTTTCAGGGTAGGTCTTACCATGTAATGTGCTGTCTTCTCTCCCCCTCTCTCCCCCTGTCTGACAGGAATCCCCAGGGTGAACTGAGATAACATGCTTGTAAAATCCTGTAATCCACTCTATTACAGTAATATATAATGTACAATGTGTGTGTTTTTGTAATATAATTGTGGCAAATACCTTCGTAATAGCGCCGTTCTACGCTTCTGTGACCTGCCGGAGCTCTCTTCCCTGCATTTGTAGTACAGAAACACACACATTGTACATTATATACTACTGTAATAGAGTGGATTATAGGATTTTACAAGCATTTTAAGCTAGGGCTTATTTTCGGGGTAGGGCTTATATTGCAGCCCTCCTGGAAAATAACGCTAGGTCTTATTTTCGGGGTAGGTCTTGTAGTTGTGCATATTGGGAAGCTTCCAGACAAAAATAACATTATATATATATATATATATATATATATATATATATATATTGTGACAGCAGGAAGGTAAAGTCACCTGGTTGCATCCAGGGGGGTAGATATATTTCGCCCAGATTCAGGCTTTACGCCGACTTATACAACTAGGGAGTTGATGAAGCCCAGCTGAGGCTAGTGGGCTCATGGATGACTCATACCTCTAGGGAGAGGGCTGGGCGTCGTGCAGGCAGGGAGTTGATGAGACCAGCTGAAGCTTGTCAGCTCATTTAAGGCCTCTATAAAAACTCCCAGATTCATTAGGTGTTTGCTCATGCCTGGAACCAGACCTGTGTGGACTGTCTAGGGAGAGTGAACCCCTGTGCGGTGAGACAAAGCCTGTGTGGCTATTTGCTTGGACATTTAAAACCAGGGACTTAGGAACTAGGACAGCACTAGGCTGATCCCAGTTGTTAGTTAGGAAACCTGTATGTTTAGTCAGAGGTCAAGTTGACCAGGATTTATTTTGTTTATGTTTCTTTTGCTTTGCTGTGTTTTGTCACTGTAAATAGAAAATAAACCGCACCTTTTTGATTTTGAAAACCACAACCTCCGTTTGCTGGGCCTGTTTTTGTGTGGGGAGCCCATCTCGGGGGTCACACACACCCGCTGCCGAGCTAATACCCTCACAGTTGGTGGAGAACCAGTGGCAGTTTTTTTTTTAAGCCAGCATGGAGGAGATACTGAAGCAGCTGGCTCTAGCAAATGCCAATCAACAGCAGACAAATGCAGGTTTGCAAAAGAGCCTTGCAGCTCAACAACAGAACTTCGCAGCCCAGCAGCAAGCTCATCAACAGAGCCTTGCAGCCCAGCAGCAGACAAACGCAACTTTGCAACAGAGTCTGGAGGCTCAGCAACAAGCCCAGCAGCAATCTGAGGCCCGCTTCATAGACCTGTTGCAGAAGCAAGAGCAGAGACTACAACAACAGATGGAAGCAGCAATGCAGCAACGTCCGCAGACCAGTGAGGAAAGCCGTCCCACTAATACCGCGTCCTTTGGGGTGAGTCGTTTATTGACAAAAATGACTGGAGAGGATGATCCAGAGGTATTTTTGACCACATTTGAAAGGACCGCTGAAAGAGAAAAGTGGCCTGAGGAGCAGTGGGCTGGACTGGTGGCTCCTCTGTTAACTGGTGAATCGCAGAAAGCTTACTATGACCTAGAGCCTAACCAAGCAAAAGACTATGCGATGCTAAAAGCTGAAATATTGGCAAGGCTGGGTGTCACCCAGGCTTTCCGGGCTCAGCGTGTGCATAACTGGACTTTCCAGCTTGGAAAACCCCCCAGGTCTCAAATGTATGATCTCATTCACCTGAGCAGAAAGTGGCTACAGCCAGAGACTTTGTCCGCACCAAAGATTGTGGAACGTGTTGTAATGGATCGGTTTTTGAGAGCTCTTCCTACTGCCATCCAAAAGTAGGTAAGCCATGGAGACCCAGAGACGGCCGATGGTCTTGTGGATCGTGTGGAGAAATACTTGGCTACAGAGAACCTGACGGCCTCTTCCAGAGACACTCAGACTTTCCACCCTAAGACCAGACCATCCCCAGGGGCGGATAAGAGGATTCCAAGGGGTGAGGGTGGAGAGAGTGAGAGGGTGGGAGCACTACCCCAAGTTTGGCGAGAACAGCCTGGGAAATCAGCGGCTCAAGAGGCCGCAAGAAGGATCGTTTGCTACCGCTGCCGGCAAGCGGGACATATTGCAGCCAATTGCCCGGTTGTGGAGGAACCCATGCAGTGTGACTTTCTGACGGGCAGACGTCAGTCGCTGTGTGCGACAGTCGCATGCACTGCCATTCGAGGAACTGAGAAACATTTATGCAAAATGTGTGTTAATGGTAGAAATGTTGTGGTATTGCTGGATTCAGGTAGCCTTGTGACCCTGATAAAGGCTGAGTTAGTTAAAACAGAGGTCTCTGGGAATAGCAAGGTAGCTGTTATTTGTGTGCATGGGGACACCCGAGAGTATCCAGTGACTACAGTGTGTTTCGAGACCCCCAAAGGTACCCTCTCTCATCCAGTGGGCTTAGTATCTCAGTTACCGCATGACGCCATTGTGGGAAGGGATTTTCCGAAGTTCTGGGAACTGTGGGATGATCCTGAGCCCCCCACTGGTGCCCCTATGTACCAGGAATGTGATAGCCAGAACTCCCCTGAGAGTGGTGAGGACTCTCCGGAATTTCCCTTATCAGTATTGGCAGGGGAGACTCAAGAAACTGGAGAGGAGCCCACCTCCTCAGACGAAAACCTACCGTCTGTGGAGTTTTCTGATCTTGAGGTTCACAGGGAAAACTTTGCCACAGAACAGTTGAAAGACCCCGCCCTAATAAAGGCACGGGAAAACGTAGTGGAAATAGATGGCGAGTTAGTGAACCCAGATAATACCTGCACTTACCCATACTTCAGCGTAGAGAAGGACCTACTGTATCGGGTGGCAAAAAGGGCAGAAGAAACCGTTGAGCAGCTTGTGGTGCCCAAACCTTACAGGAAGTTGGTGTTGGAGTTGGCCCATGGGCACATTCTTGGAGGTCATCTGGGGACAGAGAAAACCCGAGAGAGGGTATTACAGAGATTCTATTGGCCGGGGGTGATGAAGGACATAGAAAATTATTGTTCCTCCTGCCCTGTGTGTCAGAGGTCGGCCCCGATGCCACATTTCCGTAGCCCGCTGGTCCCTCTACCCATCATTGAGGTCCCGTTTGAGAGGATCGCCATGGATTTGGTAGGTCCTATAATCAAGTCCGCTAGGGGGCACCAGTACATATTAGTTATAATGGACTATGCCACCCGTTATCCAGAAGCGATCCCTCTCCGAAATACCTCGGCCAAAACCATAGCCAAAGAGCTATCTCTTGTGTTTAGCCGGGTGGGTATTTGTAAAGAACTGCTTACGGACCAAGGTACACCCTTTATGTCCCGGGTTATGAAGGAGCTGTGTAAATTGTTCAAAGTGACGCAATTACGTACATCTGTGTATCACCCCCAAACCGATGGGCTGGTTGAAAGGTTCAACAAAACCCTAAAACAAATGTTGAAGAAAGTGGTGGATAGAGATGGAAAGGATTGGGACTGTCTACTTCCTTATCTGATGTTTGCTATTAGGGAGGTGCCCCAATCCTCTACGGGATTCTCCCCCTTTGAGTTACTGTATGGGAGACACCCAAGAGGGCTGTTGGATATTGCCAAGGAAACTTGGGAAAGTGAGAGTTCTCCCCACAGGAGTGTGATTGAGCATGTCGCCCTGATGCAAGACCGAATTGCACAGGTAATGCCCATCGTGAAGGAACATTTGGCCCAAGCGCAGTTAGCACAGCAGAGAGTGTACAACCGTGGAGCCAAGACCCGTACCTTTTCCCCGGGGGATAGGATACTGGTACTTGTTCCTACGGTTGAAAGTAAATTCCTTGCCAAATGGCAAGGCCCCTACGAGATAATGGAAAAAGTGAGCGAAGTGAATTACAAGGTCAGACAACCAGGAAGGCGAAAGCCCGAACAGATCTATCACGTTAATCTGTTGAAAGCCTGGAGGGATAGAGAGTCCCTAGTCGCAGACACTTGGTCACCAGCTCAAACTGGTTGCGTGATTCCTGAGGTTGGAATAGCAGCCACCTTGTCACAACCCCAACAACAGGAGGTTAAGGAGTTTGTGCTTCGCAACAAGGAGGTATTCTCTGAGCTGCCGGGACAAACATCTGGGGTAGAGCATGACATCATTACCCCGCCCGGTGAAAGGGTGAAGTTAAAACCCTATCGGATCCCAGAGGCCCGACGGGAGGCAATACGGGAGGAAGTACAGAAAATGCTGAACTTAGGGGTGATAGAGGAGTCCCAAAGTGATTGGTCTAGTCCCATTGTGTTGGTGCCTAAACCGGATGGGAGCTGGCGATTTTGTAACGATTTTCGTCAGTTGAACAAAGTTACAAAATTTGACACCTACCCCATGCCACGTATAGATGAGTTGATCGACCGGCTGGGAACAGCCCGATACATGACGACTCTTGACCTCACAAAAGGGTATTGGCAAATCCCCCTGGCCAAGTCGGCCAAAGAGAAAAACGCATTTGTAACCCCAGACGGGGCGTTCCAATATAAAAGAATGCCGTTCGGATTACAGAATGCGCCGGCCACATTCCAGCGGAAAATGGACCAGATGCTGAGGCCCCATCGGAAGTATGCTGCGGCTTACCTGGATGACATAATTGTCCATAGCACAGATTGGGCCTCACATCTGCCAAAAGTGCAAGCAGTCCTGGACTCTGTTCGGGAAGCGGGGTTTACGGCTAACCCCAAGAAGTGTACCATTGGGCAGGAGGAGGCCAAATATCTTGGGTACACCATTGGGAGGGGAGTAATAAAACCCCAACTCAACAAAGTCGAGGCCATCCAGAGTTGGCCACGTCCCAACAGCAAGAAGCAGGTACGAGCCTTTCTGGGAATCGCTGGGTATTATCGGCGATTCATTCCCCACTTTGCTTCTAAGGCTGTGCCCCTAACCAACCTGACGAAGGGGAAAGGGTCGGTCATGATTAAATGGACCCCCGAGGCTGAGGCAGCATTCCAATTCTTGAAACAAGCCTTATGTAGCCAGCCAGTGTTGTACTCACCCGACTTCTCTAAAGACTTTGTCGTACAAAGTGATGCATCAGATGTGGGGTTAGGAGCAGTATTGTCCCAGGTCTGGAACGGGGAAGAGCACCCAGTCATTTACCTCAGCAGGAAGTTGAAGTCCCATGAGGTAAATTACGCCACCGTTGAAAAGGAGTGTTTAGCGGTGAAGTGGGCTCTAGATTCCCTTCGGTACTACCTGCTAGGTAGGCACTTTGACATGGTTACGGATCACGCTCCGTTAAAGTGGATGGCTCAAAACAAGGAAACAAATAGAAGAGTGAATAGGTGGTTCCTGGCCCTCCAGGAATTCAACTTCACAGTAAAGCATCGCCCTGGCGTTCAAATGGGGAATGTGGATGCTTTGTCTCGAGTACATGAATGCCTGATTGCTGGTGTTCCAACCCCGAGGTTAAAACAAGAGGGGGGGGTATGTGACAGCAGGAAGGTAAAGTCACCTGGTTGCATCCAGGGGGGTAGATATATTTCGCCCAGATTCAGGCTTTACGCCGACTTATACAACTAGGGAGTTGATGAAGCCCAGCTGAGGCTAGTGGGCTCATGGATGACTCATACCTCTAGGGAGAGGGCTGGGCGTCGTGCAGGCAGGGAGTTGATGAGACCAGCTGAAGCTTGTCAGCTCATTTAAGGCCTCTATAAAAACTCCCAGATTCATTAGGTGTTTGCTCATGCCTGGAACCAGACCTGTGTGGACTGTCTAGGGAGAGTGAACCCCTGTGCGGTGAGACAAAACCTGTGTGGCTATTTGCTTGGACATTTAAAACCAGGGACTTAGGGACTAGGACAGCACTAGGCTGATCCCAGTTGTTAGTTAGGAAACCTGTATGTTTAGTCAGAGGTCAAGTTGACCAGGATTTATTTTGTATATGTTTCTTTTGCTTTGCTGTGTTTTGTCACTGTAAATAGAAAATAAACCGCACCTTTTTGATTTTGAAAACCACAACCTCCGTTTGCTGGGCCTGTTTTTGTGTGGGGAGCCCATCTCGGGGGTCACACACACCCGCTGCCGAGCTAATACCCTCACAATATATATATATATATACATATATCATTATATTGTGTTGCACTTTCATGCATTTTATCTCTATTTGTTCTAGTTGCTCTTATATGAAAGAACTTGGCTGAACCGATGGAAAACAACCGTCCTACATGAAGGAGAAGGGAATATAACAAACATCAAGTGGAGAGGGAATTTCATTGCTTGGGTAAATAATATGGTAAGATGTGAACACATATACATTTCTTAAAGGCTTATCTTTTTTTCTGTTCAGTTTATAGTATTGAGATGTTTTATGGCTGGTATTGATTATCTTTATATACAAACTTTGCTCATGTTAGCTAAAGACAACAGCCAAAGTACCTGAATATATCTCAATACATCGAGCTGTGCAAAATATATTTTGTGATTTTGGATTTAATGTGAAAAATATCTCACGGTAGAGTTGCTGCTTCTTGAGATTCAAATACCGTATATACTCGAGTATAAGCCGAGGCACCTAATTTTACCACAAAAAATGGTAAAACGTATTAACTCGCGTATAAGCCTAGGGTGTCCATCTGCATGCCTCACTGTGTCCATGTCCATGCCTCACTGTGTCCATGTCCATGCCTCACTGTGTCCATGCCTCACTGTGCCCATGCCTCACCGTGTCCATGACTAGACTGACGTTTAACATAGGAGTCTATGGAAGGGGTGCCTGGATTTGAAAAATCGGTGTTCCTCGGCTGTAGGTCCCCTAGAATAAAACCTTTGCACACGTATAGATGAGAAATGGGGCTACATGTGTGCCAAGTTTCGAGTCCAGGGGACCTATGACCGGCCAGTACTGGGTCCCCAAAGTCACTGGAGAAATTACCGTTTAACATGGGAGTCTATGGAAGGCTTTGAAAAATCAGTGCTCCCCCGGCGTAGGTCCCCCGGACAACAAACTTTGCACACTTGTAGAGGAAGAGGGAGGCTACATTTGTACCAAGTTTGGGGTCCAGGGGACATACGGCCGGCCGGTACCAGGTCCTCAAAGTCTGGAAGATCAGGTGCAAAAAGGTGACTCGAGTATAAGCCGAGGGGGGCATTTTCAGCACCAAAAAATGTGCTGAAAAACTTGGCTTATACTCGAGTATATATGGTAATTGCCATATTTTTACTTTTGGTTTATGCACATTTCTTTTTTCAAAGTTTCTTTTTTGTTTTTATTCATCTGAATATATCTAGTTTTCTTTTAGGCTCTGTTCACATCTGTTTTTGGGCGTTTTTCTGCTCTAAGCCTCAGCTCTAAAAACACCCAACAAGACTAATCCCATTAATTTCAATAGCCACTGTTCATATCTGAGCGTTCTGTCTCCTGAAGCAAAACGCCCTTCGCTCAAAAAAGTACAGGAACTTATTTTTGGTAGATTACAGGCGTTTTCTGCCTTTTTACATTGGTGACCTTTTGACCTGTACAAAATCACGGCAAAAATTGTGCAAATTTCTGCCTGAAAATGAAACACCTAGGTGTGAACAGAGCCTTAAAGTGGTACTAAGTCTTGTTTGTTTTAAAAAAAAAAATGTCATACTTACCTGCTCTGTGTAATGGTTTTGCACAGAGCAGATCAGATTCTCCCCTTCTCAGGTCCTTCGCTTGTGCTCCTGGCCCCTCCCTCCTGCTGAGTGCCCCCACAGCAAGCAGCTTGCTATGGGGGCACCCGAGCCGAGCCACTGCTCTGTATGTTCATTCAGACATGGAGCCGTGACTCAGCCCCGCCCCATTTCTCCTCATTGGCTCACTGAGTTTGATTGACAGCAGTGGTAGACAATGGTGCCCACTGTGTGTCTCAGCCAATCAGGAGGGAGAGTCCTGGACAGTCAAGTCTCTCCTGCAACATCGCTGGATCAAGATGGGACTCAGGTTGAGGGGGGCTGCTGTACGCAGAAGGTTTTTTACCTTAATGCATATAATGCATTAAGATAAGAAATCCTCTGCCTTTAGAACCACTTCTAAAGTATCTCCATGCATGCTGGAAATCCCCAATTCCAAATAGGTTTTAGGGCTCTTTTAGTACCCACACTACACGCATAGCAAACATATTTGATGTAAGTTACTGCATGTATTTATGCATATTATGTACATTTTAACAGGCATCTATGCAAGTTTTTAAAACACATTTTTGATTATGCAAAGTGAAAGCAAAATTTTCAGAAATATTAAATTGGCATCATGGAAACTAGACTCGGAAGCTGTGTTTTTTAGTGTCCATCTTCCTGTAGTAAACTGCATTATTGCATGGGAATGCATTTCAACAAAACATCCGTTTTGAGGGGGGGGGGGTGTGGCCCGCCCAAAATATTAAATGTTAAATGGGTAATATAAAATGTTTTCCTTTTTTTTTATATAAAATTACAATAAACCTGTGCTTACATACAAAACAAAAATGTTTCCTATCTCCAATTCCTATTCTCATGATAACTTTAACATTTTGGATTTCCGTAACTTTCTATATCAGAGACAATAAAATAGTAGCGAGGGTGAATCTCAGACAGCCAAAAAAACTAAGTTGTAACCTTTCCAATTTCTACTCAAAGAAAAAAAGTTTTGACTTTACATCCTCTTTAACCACTTGAGCCCTAGGTGGCATTTTAAAATAGCACTGGTACAATGGGTATTTGTCCCAGCTCCATTTTAAAATGGCACTGGGAATCAGTGGCTCTGGAGGGTCTGAGCACAACTTCAGGCTGGACCTACCAGCTATTTGTTTCAGCTCCTAGATTTCCGATATTGCTACACAGTGCTCCAAAGGAGCTCTTGTAACAATTTATTTATCTTTGGTGTGCAGTAAAGTGATGTCACACGTGATTTTACAGCACTTTCTCCAAGTATGGGGGCTTGGGATAGAGCTGAAGCAGCTGTTACTGGTCTCTCCCTGCAGCAAAAGATCGTGCCCATAGTGATCTATTGGCTTACTACACTGTGCTCCACAGGAGTGTTTGTAGTAGGGTTGCACCGAAATCGGTATCAATGCCGATACTAGCCATTTGCATGGGTATCAATAGTCGTGCAAATTCACTGATACCTCAGTTCTTTCAGCTGTCAGCAGGATTTCCCCGCTAACAGCTGAAATGTAAAGAAAAGAATGCTGACATTTATTGGTTGTTAAGGAGGGGGGCCGCCATGTCCTTAACAACCGATGACATATAATTTTCCTCTCTCTATCGCCTCCTATTCCCCCCCCCCCCGGCCTTACCTCGGCCTCACCTAACTCCCCCCCACCGCCTCCAAAACTTCCCCCTACCTACTCTTTCTAGGCAATAGGTATCTGTAATTGGTATCGGTACTCGTACTGGGTGTTAAAAAAAATGGCATTGGTGCATCCCTAGTTTGTAGCAGATCATTGTAAACACAGTACTTCAGTATCATGTTTACATCGGGAGCTAAGTGACATAAAAAGTAGAAAAAAGTGAAATATACTGTGGATAGATAATTATTTTTAAAAAAATCCCTCCCAGAATATTGCCTAGGGCCCAGCAATGACGTGTTGATGATCTGGATGATATTTGCATTTACTGTACAAGTGTCAAATGCAATGCAATATCATTTGGAATTTTAGTGACCGCAAACCTGTGAAAAAGTCATCATTGTACTAATTTGTGCCCTCACCAGCCCAATTTGGTTTTGTCCTAAAGTAGTTCTGAAGCCTAAACATTTTTATCTTAATGGATCATTCCCTACATTGAGGTAAAATATATTCAATCAGCAGTATCGCCTCCTCACCCCTGCACAATCCCCCCCCCCCACACACACACACACATAATCAATCGAGTTATCATTCGATCCAGCTCTGTGGCCATCTTTAGCTGCTCTCTCCCTGCTCTCACTCAGTGGCTCCCCCACACTATGTTTGTCTATGGACGCAGGCAGCATGGCCCGCACCTGTGCCCCCATAGAAAGTTGTTTCCTATAGGGTTGCCTGGAGAAGCAGAGGAACCAGGAGCACCGACAGGACCCCAGAAGTGGCAGATCAAGACCACGCTGCAGTTCTATTGTCCAGAGCAGGTAAGTATAATATGTTTGTTAGAAAAAAAAATGAAGACTTCCTGCTTAATGTGACTTTGAGGCTTTTGATTTGGGGGTAAGTATCTGGCGATACGCCAATTTCACAAATGTGTCTGGGAAAAAAAGTACAGGAAAAAGCATTTTTTTTTTCCAGTTTTGCACCATTTCTAAAAAAAAAATGATCGTGTAGACTGCATACACCATATAGTATAAAGACACCGCCAAAACCACACTGGGACTCAAGTAATATGGGAGGAAGCAGCCCCTGGACTCTTGGTCAACACGCTAACAACGAATTAGTTGCACTTACAGTATAATGTCTGCTTGTTCAGTATCTGTTCTGTAATGTGCAGAGGAGTCTCTCTGTTTACGTGTCTTCATTTTATTCTAAATACTATAGTAATTTATTGTCTGCAGGCTCATGCAGAACCTTTTTATAGAGTTGTTGCGTAGTAATTATTTATTTGTATTTTATTGAAGTGCTGTGGGAACGAGATGTTATTTACATGACAGTGTGATGTTGAGTCAGAATAAATATTGTTCTAATGGATCATTTTCTGATCACTGCCAGTACCCTTTGTCTCCACTTCAATCACATAAATAGCAACACAACCTCATGATGGGCAATGACTAAGTAAATGATTTATACAGCCATGGTCGCCTCTACATGAATTATTCAGCTATGATTGCTTCAATGACAGAGAAAAAACTTTCAAGTATTGGCTCAAATACATTATCATTTTTGTATCTTGGCTCCTACCTTTATATCAAAGTGTTTTACGTTTGAATAATAAATTGAATCCATATGTTGAAGTTAGGGGCACAAAGCCCCGAACAACAATGTTTTTTTTTTTATTTAACTGGAAATATAATATTTTTAAATATATTTTATGAACTGATTTTGCTTAAAGCTGTAATATGCTTATATGTTGCCTTTTCTAGTTCCTCCTGTCCTTCCACTCCATAATGCTAATAAAATTCTTAAATAAAAAAAATAAAAAAACTTTCACTAAATACCTTTTTAAAGCAATTTTAAACAATCACCTTGTAAAACAACCCATTCAGTTTAAGATATAAATGACATGCAAAACATCTCAGTATAGATCTAAAAAAAATATATATAAATATATTTTTTCCCTTTTTTATAAGTGATCACATTCTCTCTGTTCTCAGCTGCATAAGAGCTGGGGGGAGGAGCTAGAGAACTTACCACGGTGTGTTCCCCTGCTTAGTGTGGTCAGTATTTAATAAGAAAGCAGAGGGACTGACAAGAACACCACCAGGGATTTCACACAAAGGAAGCGATACAAAGAGAACAGGATACTTTTTCTTACACGTATATGGTACAGCAGGCACATGTCAGGAATTTTAAAATGCTGAGTTTACATACTTTTTAATTTAATCCCAGTGAGATTATTACTGGGCCTCTGTGCTTTTCTAAGCAATGCAGGCGAATCATGGCTGCTTGAAACAAGTTGTGAGCTGGCAACTATCAAAATGCTTTAAACTAGTGGATTTCAGTCTGGAGAAGTCGCCATTCTTATGGCCTGTACACACGATTTGAAAAATATCGCTTTTGAAGCGATCGTAATAATCTGATAGTTAGTACATAGCTTTTGAGAGCCGATCACGACCGTTCTTCCAATATTATCCAATGGGACAAGAACAAAACTTCTTCTTGTGCAATACCAGATTGTACAATATTTGTTTAATCAGCACAGTTGTTGTTAGAATATACAATACAAATACACTACAAAACTTCAGTTTTTTTTTTTTATTATTCTGTCGTACGAGAATTTTTGTTACTTTCGATATGAGACTAGCAACCAAAAAAACAAACAAAAAACGGACGATCTGTAGTACGATTTTCGGATTGTGTGTACAGGCCATTAGGCAGACTGCATTTGTATTGGAAATGCCTACATGATTGAAAGAACTGAAATCCCAAAACAGCAAGGGACAGCCCACAGACAACAAGGCTGGGGTGAAAGCTATAGATCAGTGATCTCCAAACTGCCGCCCTCTATCTGGCCCTTGGGGCACTAAAACTGACACCAGTGAAGGGGCACTATTTCTCCCAGACACCAATGATGGGGTGCTATTCCTCCCACTGACACCAATGATGGGGTGCTATTCCTCCCACTGACACCAATGATGGGGTGCTATTCCTCCCACTGACACCAATGATGGGGTGCTATTCCTCCCACTGACACCAATGATGGGGTGCTATTCCTCCCACAGGCACCAATGATGGGGTGCTATTCCTCCCACAGACACCAATGATTGGGTGCTATTTCTCCCACTGACACCAATGATGGGGTGCTATTCCTCCCACAGACACCAATGATGGGGTGCTATATTCCTCTCACTGACACCAGTGGTGGGGCACTATTTTCCCCACAGACTCCAATGATGAGGTGCTCTTCCTCCCACTGATATCAACAATGGGGTACTTTTATTCCCACGGATGCCAACAATAGGGCACATTTCCTTCCACTGATACCAACAATAGGACACTGTGTTACTTCCACTAAAACCAATGAAAGGGCATTCTTTACTTCCACTGACACTGGGGGATTTTCTACTCTCAGGCTACTTTCACACTGGCGCGGGGGGGGGGGGGGTGGGTGTATGGGGGGCGTTAGCGGTAAAGCGCCGCTAGTTTTAGCAGCGGTTTTCAGCCGCTATCGGGGCGCTTTTAACCCCCGCTAGCGGCAGAGGAAAGGGTTAAAAGCGCCCGAAAGATATTTGCCAGCACACCATGGAACGGATTATTTATTGCATGATCACAACACAAGGAGAGTGCAACGTTTCGGAGTCACGCAAGATCCATTAGTAAGGCATGTGATAGAAGCGCCTGAAAAGCGACGCTGCTGAAGCGCTTTGCAGGTGCTACGGCAGTGCTGCTCATTGATTTCAATGGCAGGGGCAGTGCAGGAGCAGTGTATACACTGCTCCTGCACCGCCCCAAAGGTTTGATGACAGGGCCTATTTAAAGACTCATCATATGAAAGCATGACTGCCAGGCAGCTAGCATTTTCTGAGTGAGAAGTCTGCAGTTTCCAGTTTCCAACTGGAAATTGTTATTGTCAAGAAGCACAATGGAATATAAAAAGTTTTGTGTTTAAGAACATACATTCTACTGAAAGCCTGCCCGGTACTTTGGAAATAATAGAAATAGATGTTTTTTGTTGCTTTCCTCCTCCTCACTTGTTATTAACTGCAGTTCTACCAAGTAGTTTTGTCTTTCAGTAAGAAAAGTAGCCTTTTAGCTTATCTGCAAGTGGGAGGTTTACATACAAGTGATTTGAATAGAAATATAGTATACCAAACTGATACAAATGGAAGTTTTCTTGTGCACTGTTTGTTATAGCTGAATAACTTTGACATCTGTTTTATCATTGTTTGTTGTATGTAGGGAGTAAAGATACTTGACATAATCACAAGGCAAAGGATAACTAATGTGCCCAGAGATGATACGAGCCTACGCCCAGACATGTACCCGTGCAGTCTCTTTTGGAAAAACAGTCTGACTCTCATCATTGGATGGGGCAAATCTGTTAAGGTAATTTTGTAACTTATGACTTCAATTTTCTTGTTGGTCCCATTCTGATTTATGGTGTAAATGAGCACTTTCAAACTTTTTCTGTCGATTTGGAATTCATATTTTTTACTGATTGATGCTAGAGACATTGGACACTCACACATTCTTCAGTCTGGACATAATCACATGTTATCTTTTTCATTTTTAATTCCGTTTATAGGCACCTGCAAAAATATTAAACTGTATGTGAGCATTCTCCATCACTTTCAACCAAGATGGACAGTCCATTTGTAGACGAAAATTAACTGGGGTACTTTTTAAATGAAAACCATACAATCGAGCCCCCTTAACATGGGAATCATCCATTCAGTCACGTTTTTGCTAAGAAAAAACTGATTTGAGTTTACATCCTCTGTTTAGTTATGTAGATAAATAAATCAGCCAATAGATGGCTAAACCTCGGGGGCCGATTCTCTTGTTTTGTTTTATGGTCTTGGAAACTCTAGCTTAAAGATTTTACTTCCTTCATTGTATTGAGTGGTAGGTGGATGAACCTGGGAACTCAAATGCAACAATTTCTTCACCTCAGCCTCCAAAAGAATAGGCTATGTTCACATCTGTGTGGATCGTTCCCGCTGCTGATCTTCACCTGTTCACGCAGCCACAAACCACCCGCACAGAAAAAACGCTCTGCACTTTCAGTTCCCGTGCGGGCTGCGATTCCAGAAATTATGCAGGGACCTTTTCCCTGCGTTTTAGGAGGCACGGCAGCCCATTCAAATGAGCCTCATCAATGTGAACTCAAAGCTTGGAGATTATTGAAATTGCTGGTGGCAATAATTGACATGTCAGTTTTGTAAACTTTTTAGCCAGGTGATTTAAAGCGGAGCTCCACCCTAAATGGAAACTAAATGGAAACTTCCGCTCTTCGGATTCCTCCCCCCCTCCGGTGCCACAATTGGCACCTTTCAGGGGGGAGGGGGTGCAGATACCTGTCTAAGACAGGTATTTACACCCACTTCCGGGCATAGACGCTGCGGGAAACTGCTGGCATTACGCCACTTCCCCCCCCCCCTCCCCGTTCCGTCCCGTTGTGTTCTGGGAAACACATGGCTCCCAGAACACAGCGGGGACCTGTGAGGACGGCGCTGCACGACTCGCGCATGCGCAGTAGGGAACCGGGCAGTGAAGCCGCAATGCTTCACTTCCTGATTCCCTCACCGATGATGGTGGTGGGGGCAGCCGAGAGACGAGCAATTGCTCGTCTTCTGCTGCGGACGTCGCTGGACTCCAGGACAGGTAAGTGTCCATTTATTAAAAGTCAGCAGCTGCAGTATTTGTAGCTGCTGGATTTTAATATTTTTTTTTTTTTAGGAGAGAAAAGACCTTAACAAGAAAAAAAATATTTAATTCAGCAACAGTTGAAATTATACAAATAGTAGTTTTTCCAGATGTGTGTTTATAGAATAATGGCCTACTATATTTTGCTGTTTTACAGATTTGTGCTGTGAAAGAGCGACATCCCAGTGAAATAAGAGACCTACCAAATCGTTATGTTGAGATTGGTGAGTCTTAATATTCACATTTCTAGCCAGGATAATACAATATGCATAGAAATCAGTAATTTTAAGCTTTGGAGCAGGATTTTTGTAGATGGGCAAATGCAGCTTGCCTTCTGGTGCATTTTTCTTGAATTCAACATCAGTTAGACAAGCTTCCCAGTTCTATCTGAGTTCCTTTACAGGGGAATTTGTCCTCTTATTGATCTGCATTTAACCTCTCAAAGTGTAAAGATTCCTTATATGTGTTGGTTTGTTTGTATAGTTTCTAACAAATATAGTCTGTAATATTTTTATTGAATCTGTTATTGTTGAATACATAGTTACATAGTTAATCTGGTTGAAAAAGGACATAAGTCCATCCAGTTCAACCAACATAGAAGAAAAAGAACAAAAAAAAAAAACCTGGTGATCCTACAGGTTTCCCTTGGTTCCTTTATCAAACTGTCCATACCAAGTACGGAAGCAGATCCATGCTGGCGTGGTCAATTTGCATCCCTTGAATTGCTGCAGGGAGATGGACACTGTTCCTATAATCAGTTTGGGTGTCACACCACTCCGTGATTGATAGCGACTCCTGGCAGGAGCTCCACTGTCAGACCTGGGAAGCACACAGACTTCCCCACTGTGTGGAGGAGGAGGCTGTGTAGTTTTATGACCGCAAAATATTTGGATAAAGGTACACACATTTATTTTTTTGACCGACGGCTCAATAGTAAAATTACAATACAGTTCAGTACAGAAGGAAAAAGAGAGCCCTGCTTATGGAGCTTACAATCTAAAGGAAACATTTTTTCAATAAAATAATTTTTACACTATAATTTTCATTACTTTCTGGACACACCACGTATATATATATATATATATATATATATATATATATATGCCATGGATGAGAAGTGGTTATATACCAGGATTATGTGGCTGAAGCCATGATCCCAGTGTATTTTTTTTAGAACCAGTGACTGGCTTCCAGGTAAAAATGATCCAAGCGACTCTACAGTTTGAAAGTGGGGCCCCCCTCTCGCCGCTAGTCTGGGCTCTCCTATTCCACTGGGGAGTCTGGGGCCACTGCAAGCAGTTGGTTTGGCTGCCCACAGAGAAGTAGGAGGAACATTGGTTCCCCCCTCTTCTCTGTGATGAATAAAGGCGGAATTAACAAAGATTTCATCCACTCCAGTTTTGATTTAGTGTTTGCATGGCTGGTACAAGCCAAGAAAGCAGCTGATCCAATTGATCTTGGTTTGATTGGCTGTCTTGGAGGGCAGGGGAGGAATCCTGAGTCCTCTAGACTCCTGATCTCTCCATACATAGTACTTGTCGCTGCCTAGGCTATAACAAGGGATGTTGTTCATTTGTGATAGCAATCAAGTTGAATAATAAAAAAATTAAAAAAAAAAAAAGTGAAAAAATAAAATAAAAATGATGCACCCCGTCCCCCTGTGCACACGTGCAAATGCAAACCCAAATGTAATATCTACACAGTGATCGCACTACAGATATGGGGTATGTGGCAGAGCGTCCCAGAGAGAGCTTGGGAAAGTACTGTTTGGGGTTTATACATCTCCCAGGCTCCTCTCATATACATTCAGGGATCTCTGAGCCAGGATCCACTTCAGGTGTTGGTTCTCTCCCCCAGGGAAACGCAGACAATGCTGGTCTGTGAGAGCAAGAAGGTTGGTAAAACTTATCAATCAGTTGATGTGGAAGCTAGCAAGCGGTAGGCTTGTTCAGCCTGGTAGTGAGGGCTTGTAAATACCGTATAGTTAGACCCGAGACACGGCTAGGCTTTTGTTTAGCTATTTTTTCTTCTGTTTGTTTTTGCACACTGTACAGCACCTGTCAATAGACTTTGTATATAGCACCAATAAACAACACTGTTTTTTCACTTATCCCATGGACTTGGTATCTGTGCCTGCTCATCCCAGGGAGCTTTTGTACCTGATATCTGTCCCCCAGGTTACATATGGTGGAGGCTGCGACCAGCTGTAGTAAGTTACTACTTAAAAGGCCAGTACCTAGAGTGAATAAACATGGAGGAAATCCTCAAGCAAATGCTGTTATCAAACGCTGCAGCAAACTAATGCTGCATTGCAGCAAGCAAACGCTATCGCACAGGAGTAAACCAAGATGCTGTGCCAACAGATTGGTGCTGTACAGGAGCAATCGCAGAGGCTGTTTGAACAGCTTGCCACTGCTGCAAAAGCGGATAGGAAAACCCTTACTGAGGTTGTAGAGACGCTAGCACAGGGGTCACCTGCGAAAATGAATAATATTGGAGACAAGCTATCAGCCATCCATGTGGGTCGCTTTCTTTCTAAGATGACTGCAGATGATGATCCAGAGGCCTTCCTACTAACGTTTGAACAGACCGCTGAGAGGGAAGGTTGACCTCAAACCCAGTGTGCAGGACTGATCGCCCCCTTACTTTCTGGAGAAGCGCAGAAGGCCTACTATGATCTGGAGTCAGCAGAAGCAGGAGATTATGAGAAGGTCAAGCGGGAAATCCTGGCACAACTCAGTGTCACCTTGGCTGTTCGAGCTCAGCGGGTCCACAGCTGGTTCTTCCAAGATAAGAGGCTTCCAAGATCGCAGATGTTTGATCTGATCCACCTGGTGCGGAAATGGCTGCAGCCGGAGTCCCTGTCTGCGCCACAAATAGCGCAGCGTGTGGTCATGGACCAATTCCTGAGGTCACTACTAATTCCCCTGCAAAGGTGGGTGAGTCAAGGAGACCCCAAGTCAGCAGACAACCTGGTGGAGCTCGTTGAGAGGTACTTTGCTGCAGAGAACCTGGTCACCACCCCTACAGCCGCACAGACTTTTCACCCAAAGCCACGGTCTCCCCAGGCAACCAGTAAGACTGTTCCAGGGGAAGTGGGTGGTAAGCATGGCAAGGAAATAGGGGGGAGGATTTTTGGTGCCAGGACTGAAGTTTGGCGTCCCAAACAAGGGAAGCCACTGCCTGTCAGCAAACCAAACTGGGGAAACATCAGGTGTTTTCGTTGCCAAGAACTGGGACATGTTGCAGCAAACTGTCCATTGACAGATGAACCAATGCAGTGTGATCTATCTTTTAGAAGGCAGTCTATGTTTGCTGCTGTTTCATGCGCTCCAGTGCCAAATGTGGGAAAACACATGTGTCAAGTGACTATTAATAATAAGCCTATTACGGCCTTGCTGGACTCTGGAAGTCTAGTTACTTTGGTTACAGCTGAGATGGTTGAAACTTTGAATTTTCATGCAAAAAAAGTTGCTGTGATCTGTGTACATGGGGATACCCGCGAGTATCCAATAGCCACTGTTCAGTTTAAAACTGGCTTAGGTACGGTGACCCATTCGGTCGGACTGGTGCCCCACTTGGTGCACGAGGCTATCATTGGTAAGGACTTCCCTAAGTTTTGGGAACTGTGGGATTGTCCTGACCCAGTCGCAGTACCTGTCTCAGTCACAGAGCCAGAACTCATGGCCATTACTGACATTGTGAGTTCAGGGGACTCCTCTCAGGGCCCTCCGGGTGATCCTTTCTCAGTTATGGCAGGAGAGCTGGGGGAGCCTGAAGAAGTCCCCACAACCAGTAGAGCTGGATAGCCGTCTGCTGAATCTGAGCCTACGTTAGAGTTTGTCGATCTTAATGTGCATAAGGAAAATTTTGGTACGGAGCAGAGGAAAGACCCTACCCTTGCCAGGGCCTGGGAAAATGTAATGGTGATTAATGAGGTACCTGTCGAACCAGGGGACAGGCCCTGTTTTCCATATTTCTGCAGCAATGAGAATTTACTGTATCGTGTATGTAAAACTAATGATGAAGTGGTTGAACAGTTGGTAGTCCCTAAGCTATACAGGCAGGTGGTGTTGGAACTTGCCCATGGGCACTTGCTAGGAGGCCATTTAAGGGTTGACAAAACCACTGAAAGGGTGTTGTGCAGGTTTTACTGGCCTGGGATACGGAAAAATATCGAGAATTATTGTCAATCCTGTCCTGTGTGTCAGATGTCAGCCCCCCAACCCCACTTCCGAAGTCCGTTAGTGCCCTTGCCCATTATTGAAGTGCCCTTTGAGAGGATTGCCATGGACCTTGTGGGTCCACTCCCCAAATCTGCCCGCGGTCATCAACATATCCTCGTGATCATGGATTACGCTACCCGTTACCCCAAGGCCGTTCCCTTACGCACTGCGTCTGCTAAAAACATTGCCAAAGAGCTGTTTATGGTGTTCAGTCGGGTTGGCGTCCTGAAAGAAGTCCTTACAGACCAGGGTACCCCATTCATGTCACGAATAACTAGGGAGCTGTGCAAGTTATTTAAGGTGACGCAGTTGCGAACCTCAGTGTACCATCCTCAAATGGATGGCTTGGTGGAACGCTTCAATAAGACATTAAAGAGTATGTTAAAAAAGGTTGTCGACAAGGTTGGGAAAAACTGGGACTTCCTGATACCCTACTTAATGTTTGCCATCAGGGAAGTTCCCCAGTCCTCTATGGGGTACTCTCCATTTGAGCTGCTTTATGGGAGACACCCTCGGGGACTCTTGGACATAGCCAAGGAAACTTGGGAGGGGGAGCAGACACCTCACAAAAGTGTCATTGAGCATATCGCTCAAATGCAGGATAGGATTGCAGCAATCATGCCGGTGGTAAAAGAACATTTACTGCAGGCCCAAGCAGCCCAACAGAGGATATACAACAGGGGGGCCCAACTTCGTGTTTTCTCACCTGGAGACAGGGTTCTCGTGTTAGTTTTCACTGTTGAGAGCAAATTCCTGGCTAAGTGGCAGGGACCCTTTGAAGTAATTGAAAGAGTTGGGGAGGTCAATTACAAGGTGTATCAACCAGGTAAAAGGAAGCCCGAACAGATTTACCACATAAACCTGTTAAAGCCCTGGAAGGATAGACTGGCATTAACTGCAAGGTCTCTCCCGGTAACCCTTAAGGGTACTGAATCACCTCTGATCCCTGAGGTCACAATTCCAGACACCCTTTCATGTTCCCAGAAACAGGAAGCTAGAGAGTTCCTGATAAGGAATAAAGAGAAGTTTTCAGAGTTGCCTGGCACGACTTCAGCAGTTCAGCATGATATTGTTACTGAACCTGGGGTCCGTGTCAAGCTCAAACCATACCAAATTCCAGAAGCTAGAAGAAAGGACATTGGTGAGGAAGTTAAAAGGATGTTGGAGCTAGATGTTATTGAGGAATCCAATAGTGACTGGTCTAGCCCCATTGTATTGGTCCCAAAACCGGATGGCACTTGGAGGTTTTGTAACGACTTCAGAAAGCTTAATGCGGCAACAAAATTTGACACATACCCAATGCCCAGGGTAGACGAGCTTATAGACCGACTTGGCAAGGCCCGTTATCTGACCACTTTGGACTTGACCAAAGGATATTGGCAAATACCCCTGACTGGTAGTGCCAAAGAAAAGACTGCGTTTGTGACCCCGGAGGGGTCGTTTCAGTATAAGAAAATGCCTTTTGGGTTGCAAAATGCCCCTGCAACCTTTCAGAGGGCTATGGACAGGACCCTAAGACCTCACCGACAGTATGCTGCAGCCTACCTGGGAGTCTCACTTGCCCCGTGTCCAGGCTGTCCTGGATTCCCTCTTCAAAGAAGGGTTTATGGCAAATCCAAAAAAATGTGCCATTGGGCTAGAGGAAGCCAAGTATTTGGTCTACACTATTTGCCGGGGTGTCATAAAGCCCTAGGTGAATAAGATAGAAGCCATCCAGGAGTGGCCACGTCCTGCAAGCAAGAAGCAGGTCAGGGCCTTTCTTGGCATTGCGGGGTACTATAGAAGATTTATCCCAAATTTTGCAACTATAGCTGCCCCACCGACAGACCTTACGAAAGGGAAAGTCTCCGTAATGGTGAAATGGTCTCCAGTAGCAGAAGAGTCTTTTCAAGTCCTGAAGAAGGCTCTTTGTGCACAGCCAATCCTATACTCCCCGATTTCTCCAAAAACGTTTTGGTCCAGAAGGATGCGTCTGATGTTGGTATCGGGGCAGTACTATCACAGGTACACAATGGGGAAGAACACCCTGTGGTGTACTTAAGCAGAAAGCTCAATGACCATGAAAAAGTAATTGAAAAGGAATGTCTCGCCATAAAGTGGGCCGTGGACGCACTCAGGTACTACTTGTTGGGGCGCCAGTTTGAGTTGATAACTGACCATGCTTCCCTGAAATGGATGGCCCAAAAGAAGGAGACTAATAGGCGGGCGAACCGGTGGTTTTTGGCCCTACAAGATTACGCCTTTACGGTAAAACACAGGCCAGGTGTGGAGATGGGAAATGTAGATGCCCTGTCTCGTGTTCACTCCTGTTGGGCTACAGGTGTTCCAACCCTGGGGTTGAAACAAGGGGGGAGGATGTGTGGCAGAGCGTCCCAGAGAGAGCTTGGGAAAGTCCTGTTCGGGGTTTATACATCTCCCAGGCTCCTCTCATATACATTCAGGGATCTCTGAGCCAGGATCCACTTCAGGTGTTGGTTCTCTCCCCCAGGTTAATTAAAAGCTCACCTGAGCAGACAGCCTTTGCTCTGCCTGGGAAACACAGACAACGCTGCTCTGTGAGAGCAAGAAGGTTGGTAAAACTTAGCAATCAGTTGATGTGGAAGCTGGCAAGCGGTAGGCTTGTTCAGCCTGGTAGTGAGGGCTTGTAAATACCGTATAGTTAGAGCCGAGACACGGCTAGGTTTTTGTTTAACAATTTTTTCTTCTGTTTGTTTTTGCACACTGTACAGCACCTGTCAATAGACTTTGTATATAGCACCAATAAACAACACTGTTTTTTCACTTATCCCATGGACGTGGTATCTGTGCCTGCTCATCCCAGGGAGCCTTTGTATCTGCTATCTGTCCCCCAGGTTACAGGTATAACTGCAAACGTCAGAGTGAAAGCAATAATTCGAGCACCAGAGCTCTGGTTTAACTCTAAACTGGTAACCTGTAAAAGCTTTTACACTGTCACATATGTATAATTTATTGTACAGTAGTTTGTCGCCATTTCATGGGTGTGTGAAATTTAAAATCTTGATGTGTTTGGCATCTGTTTACTCGGTGCAGCATCATCTTTTATATTTTACCAAAACATTGGATATTATGTTTGTGCGCAGTAAAATGCATTTAAGTGTAATTTTTCTTGTCAAATATTGTGCAACATAAAAAATTTCAACAATGACAATTTTATTCTCCAGAGCCTCTGCTTTCTGAAAATATATAATGTTTTTGGGTTCTAAGTAATTGTCTAGCAGAAAAATGCTGATGTTAACATACATATGTGACAAATTTCAAAATTGGCCCACGTATGGTGGACTTGTCCGAAAGTCCTAAGTCTGTGGGTTAGGGTATACACACTGATTGACACGCTTCTGCACGGTAATCTTAGGAAAGACCTGGTTAAGGATCTGTTAGGCAAGCCTATTCAGGCGGTATGCAAAAAGCAGGCCAAACGTGTCACTTTTCTTATCATTTGAACTAAGCAAACTATTGCCCACTCCTGGAAATCTCCTGTTCTCACTTCCAGGAAGTTAAAACCCGCCTGAACTGCATCATTGTTAATGAGAATTTGACGGCTGTGTTGGAAGATAAGTATGACAAATTCTTGAAAGTTTGGTCTCCATGGATAGACTATTGTCAGCCTGACCTTAGGGCACTACATCTGTGACTCCCCTTCCCCTACTGGGTGTAGGGTTGTGGTTTTAGACTTGTTGTGGCATTCCAAGGCTTCTTTTTCCTTTCCACCCCTCTCCTTTTTTTTCCTCTCTCTGCTTCTTTCTCTCCGTTTTCTGGCTTTTCCCTCCTCTTTCCCTTCCCCCCTTTTTTTTTTCTCCATTTTCCTTTTTTTCTTCATTCATCTTTTAGTTACACCAGAGCAATACTGTGCCAGTGCATACTCCTTTTTTTGTCGCACCTAGACTTATTTGTTCGGAGGTGGTCTTGTGCAATCTCTCGGTCGGGTTTGGAACCCTACTCTTCTCCAGGTCTGGCATGTTCTCCCTTGTTATATGACTCGTTTGAACATGGGCTTCATGACCAGTAGAGTCCTACACATTTATATTGATGTTTGAGATTAGTGTCAGGGCTATATAGCCCTTACTGATGTGTTATGTGCATCTTCTTTATGCTCCTGTTATAGCCATTGTATTTCTGTAAACCTTCAATAAAAATGTATTGAACCAGAAAATTTTCAAAATTGGCCTGGATGGCAAGTGGTTAATTAAAAAAGCTAAGTTATTTCCTCAAAAGCCTGAGTTATCATTTTTATTTTATTTATTTTTTTTACTATATGTACACAACATTTAGATCTGTGTATAGATTATAATTTTAAATATAAAAAATTACAAAATACCACAAAATATAACAATGAGCATATGAAAAATTTATTTTTTATGTCACATATAGGTATAGGCTTTTAGATTTTGCTTTTTAAAATCTGAAAAAATTCATGAGTATTGTTGTGCTGGAACAATGTCAAGGTTTGATTCTGACATTCTTTTGTCGATCATATCTTGTTCATAGTCTGTAAGCAATATTTGGAAAGTGAGACACATTTTCTGTATGTGAAATTGTATGTCAGAAAGCTTTCTCCGTATAATATTGCCGCTGGATAAATAATATTCTAGACGACTCGGCTCTGATGTCTGCCTTTCTAATATGATGAAAAGAAATGGTGTCGAATTTCCTACATAGCTATTTTCATGCTGTAATACTGCGTGTAATCACCACTATGCCTTATGTTTGACTGAAGACAGCAGGATTTGATTGACTTAATGTTTGTGAACAGTTCCAGCTAATTTTTACATTTGCTCAGAGGTCGAATGCCTGTGGCTTCTCGGTTATTGGGGAACTGCTGCATGCTCGCTGTGATTTGTATTTCTACAATAACCAGAACCATGGGTTGCCAGCTTGTAAATTAACTTAATTTTTATACCCTAGAAATTGGATTCTGTATAAAAAAAAAAAAAAACGTAAAAAAAAAAAATCAAGCATTTAACATTTCCCCCGCTTCACCGGTAAAATCGTTTTTTATTATTTTCCTGTACGGTTAGCCTTTTCTTATTCAGTGCCCACATTTTATAACCTTGTTGGATGGATGGAGTTAAAAAAAATAAAAAATAATTCCTGTGAATATTCGTACAGAATTTTTACAAAACTCTCTATTTTAGAAGCATACTTACCAAGGTGGATGCAGCATCGGTCCAAAGCTGCATCTGTTCCCCGTCGGCTCTAAGGCTGAGAACTGAGTGATAAAACATCGCCAATCGCTTGGTTTTCAAAGCTGGCTGAGTGGAGAGCTATTGACGGTCAGACACTGCTCACTGGAGCTCTGCGCTGTGGAGGGGGCAGGAGCGGCTGGGAGGGTGAGTCAGGTGGCGGTCCAGGCATGTGGGCAGATCCTGGCCATATGGTCCCAATCTTTCCCGAGCCTGGATCGGCTCTGTGACATCAGCTGATAGTGGGCTTCAGCCCGCTATCTGCTAGAAATGGTTTACAGGAGTGAATGCCTGTGATCCACAGAAGAAGTACAGCCAAACAAGCTTTGGCTGTACTTCAGCTTTAACATTTGATTTTGGCGTGAATGTACTTTTTCGAACTAAAGCTACATATAATGTTAGAAATTTGTTAGTTAAAAAAAAAAATATTACATTTTGATTCATCAAATATCAATTTGATCCCACTAATGGTTAGAAATTTGAACCTACTTAAAACAGAAAATATTGAATGAAAATCTACTAGTGTATACCCAATCTAAGTCAGTCACTCAAGCACTTTGATTTCTCACCCATTGCACCTGAAGTATGAGCAGATATAAAATACACAGATTAAAGTGATTCTAAAGGAAAAAAAATTTTTACCTTAAAGTTGATGTAAACCTGATTCATGAAATTTGACTTAAGCACATATTTCTGTGGTGCTTTCTTATCTCTCTCCAAAGCACTAAGTCCTGTGACTTTCTGCTGTTTAGTTTCTCTGTTATCAGCATGATAATTTCTGACAAATTCTCATTCAATCAAGATAAAACCAAAAATTTGTGTTGTGGGAGGTTGCTATAAATAGATTAGCAGTGAGCTTGTTTTGTCCCAGCACAGCTCTGCACATTCCTTCCTTCGCCTATGTGGAGGGGGTGTGTGCCTTTCCTTCAATCAGCTGTCTTGGCTGTATGCCAAGAATCCACTCCTAGTGTTCAACAGGAAGAGAAAATCTGTAACACTATGTGCACTTTCTAAGGGCACTTTCACACTGGGGTGGGGGGGTTGCGTAGGCGGTAAAACTCTTTTTAAGCGGTGCTTTTCGGCCACAAGCGGGGGCGCTTTTAACCCCCACTAGCGGCTGATGAAGGGGTTAATAGCACTCCCAAAGTGCTGCTGTCGAAGTGCTTTGCAGGCGCTTCAGCAGCACAGCCCATTGATATCAATGGGCAGGGGCGCTTTAGGAGTGGTGTATTCAACGCTCCTAAAGCACCCCAAAGATTCTGCTTGCAGGACTTTTTTAACATCCCGCAAGCACACCGCTCCAGTATGAAAGCACTCAGGCTTTCACACTGGAGTGACAGGGGTGGCGCTTTGCTGGCGCTATTTTTAGCGCTAAAATGCCTGTAAAGCACCTCAGTGTGAAAATAGCCTAAAGAATATATAAAGCTGAAGACAGCAGATATACAATTAAAACTTATGTAGGGAGATTTGTTTCATCCCTGTGTATAATCTAAAGCTGTTCACTTCACTGGGTATATGTAAGGGGTTTACATCCACTTTAATGCAGTCCCTGCATTTTTTTAGTTTTTTACCTCCCCCTAATTACTTACCCGAATTCTCACTCACTCCAGAGTTGTGCCCATCCGCAGCGTCTCTGTCCCCTCTCTCCTCTCTCATAGGACAGAGAGGCAGCAGCAAGAGCCATTGGCTGTGTGGGCCGGGAGTGCGTCTGCACGTGTGCCACCGTAGGAAGCGGATTCCTATGGGAGCACACAGAGAAGAGGAGGAGCCTAAAGGACCCCAGAAGAGGAGGATTGGGGCCACTTTGTGCAATACCCATGCACAGAGCAGGTAAGTATAAACCTGTTTATTATTTTAACGGTTAAATAAAGTTTTACGGCCCCTTTAATGCAACTCTATAATTAATACATCATTAAATGTATTTTTCTTTATCGTACATCACGGGACACAGAGCTTAGTAATTACTAAGTGGGTTATATTCCACCTTCAGGTGCTGGACACTGATGTAATCAATTAGACAGGATGTTTCCTCCCTATATAACCCCTCCCATACTGGGATTACCTCAGTTTTTTCATCAGTGTCTAAGGTGTTGGTCACGAGTGAAGATTTGCTCTGAGGAGCTCCACTGGAGGGATCCATGCTGGATTTAAATAGCCTCCATAAAGACCAGATCCATCCAAAGTGCCTTGGGCCAAAGTGGATGGTACCTGAGGCCTCGTATCCGAAGCATAAGGTTTTTGCCTGTAATGCCTCTCTTGGGAGGGCTGGATCCTGGGTTCCAGTGCTCTGGTCAGACCCAATACCAAGTGTTTTCTGGCAGGGTGCTGTACAGGTCCGGGGGAGTGGTGATCCTTTTATTGGGACCCCGGTCCCTGAAGGTCGGCTGACATTGCCCGCCGAGATGGGTGAAGGTTGGGCTATCTGTTCCTGACAGAGTCCTGCGGCATGGAAAGGTAAGTGAAGATCCCTGGCGAACTTGGTTCATCAGGGAACCTTCAAGTTAATGTGTTCCTTGCCTGTAATTAACCTATGTGGTTTTGACTCCCTGCTGTAAGACTTATGCCTAGATTAGTTAAAACCTGAAATTAATTTTGTTTGGTTTTATTTTTGGACATTGTTGTAGTACATTGTTTTTACCACTAAAGGGTGCTCACACCCCTCCAAAATGTCTAAACATGGGGCTTTACCTTGTTTCAAGTGTATGCCTGGGGCAGTATGGAGGTTCTTTTTTTTACATATATACAGCTCCAAGAGTCCAACTGCTTATTGCTGCCACTAAGGACTACCTGCCATGACATTCGCCGGCCCAGCTATGGCTCGCAGAGCTCTCGGCCTCCCTCCTCCTCTCTCCTTCCTCTCCAGGCAGACACAGTGATCCGGCGCGCTATTGCCAGAGATATGGGGAACGAGTGACGGAGGGGGGTGGGGCTTGGCGTAATGATGCTCCGTGTCCAACGGCTCGCTTCTGCGCATGTGCGGGGCGTCCTCTGCCTTAAAAACAGTCTCTAGGAGACACCCTGACAATAGGACGGACACAGGAGCGTGGCTTAGTATTTGGTTGGCAGTACTAACAAACTAGTAATGTGATTGGCATACAGAAGGCAGTGATACAGGCATCCCCAAGGCACATTAGCTTTACACCTGACTGACTTTTATAGCAGCTTGTACGCTGGACTATAGCTCAGTAGTGGGTGCAATTTGGCTGCGAGTACCTCGGCTTTGAACTTAGGACTATGCCTTCTAAGGGCTCTGGGACTAAAAATCCTAAGAAGCAAAAGGGTTCACCATCAGGCTTACATTTGTTGGTCTATAAGAGGTTAATTGCTATATTTGCAGTATCCTCACAGAAAGCAGAAACCGGAATGTGCTCCTTTCCCTGCTCTAAATCCTCAAACAAATGGATTAAAAGTCCCGAGGATGAAAGTTCACCATCAGAGGACAGGGAACAGGTGCAGGCTAATAGACATGTGCACAACATAAAAATTTGTTTAGTTTGGTTTAGTTTCTGTTAGTTTCCGTTGATTCGTAACGATTCGTAATTTCGTAAGATGTGGGTTATCGTATTTCCATAAGGATTATTTTTCTGTTGATTCGTTTTTCCGTTAGTCTAATTTTCATTGATTCGAAATTCGTATTTTTCGTTTATATTTAATATTCGGTCGCGTTCGTATTTTCGTAAAAACGATATTTTCGTTGATTTGCAATGATTCGTATTTCCGTGTCTAATTTCCGTTGATTGGAAAATTGTACTTTTGTATATTTAATTACATTCGTACTTTCGTTAGAATACATTTTCCGTTTATTCAAAACACTACTTGTCGTAATTTTGTAATTCGTACTTTCGTGAGATTGACCGGCTCATTTATTCCTAATTTTGTATCATTGTTTTCGTAGATTCGTAATCGGGGCATAATTTGTAATATAGAAACTAGATTCAAGACAGAGTATGCTTAAGAAACAAATAATTTCTCTCTCACAAGTCACATCTTAACTCACAAATCCACCAAAACAGTGCCACCTACCCAACCACACCCTATCTGGACTCTGGATGGAATGCACTGCAGTCTAACAAAGAAAAACACACAAGGGAATAAGAAACAAGCTCATTGGGGGAAGGGACAACCTCTTCAGGGGAAGGGACAAGCTTATTGGCCAACGTCCAGAAATATTTCAGAACTAACGAATTTGTGGTTTTGATTTCCGTTTTCTGAATATTCGTAATTTAGTTGTTTGTTTGTTTTTCATTCATTTTGATTTTTGTTATTTTGAATCTTTGTTCGGTATTTCCGTTGTTTTTGATTTCTGTTTTCCGAATATTCGTAATTTTGAGTTTTCGTTCATTTTGATTTTCGTTATTTTGAATCTTTGTTCGGCATTTTCGTTGTTTCTATGTTTTCGTTTTTTCACTCTTTCGTATTTTCGCTGTTTCTAATTTAATAATTTCATATTTTCGTTGTTTTCCATATTCGTTCTTTTCGATAATTAGTTTTTCGTTTTTTTAGTAAACCGTTCGTTCATTCGTATGTTTACGAATTAACAAATATAACTAATTTTGACGAATAACTAATTTGTAACTAAATGAATTGCACATGTCTACAGGCTAATGAGGCGGAGGTATCAGAAGCCTCACAAGCTCTGGAGTTGCAGCTGCAGTCTTTTTCCGAGATTCATACTGCATATAACTTACTCTCAGCCTAGACGGTTAAAGCCTCTGTCTCCTCCTTGGGGTTTAAAAAAAAACAAAAACTCTGTTCGAGGAGTATAGGTTGCTAGAAAAACCTCCACAGGGTGGAGCTTTCATCCTGGTGCTGGCTTCAGGCTAGCCAAACACACAACTGCTGGGATGCACGGTTACTGGTGCACATTGCTAACGCACAACAGCTATATCGCGTGATTGCGGAAACGCACGTCTACAGAGGATAACTTCCTCTTTACCAGTCCACATGTTTGCATAAAATACATGAGTTTGAAATGTACAAAATGCATGTGGGGTTAAAACAAGTAACAGAACAGCTTTATTGTTGATCACATAAAGATACATGTTTCTGTTTGTATGGATTTACATGTTTTTTACATAGTCGCATGAGGATGCTTAATCATATTAAAGTGCTCAAGTTGCACAGGTAGGCTTGTTTGCACAGAAATGCCTAAAATCGCATAAAAATGCTTGATTGCATAAAGATGCTGGATCACACAAGGTTGCCTGATCACATGAGTCCTTGATTACCCAAGGATACTTGGTCACACAGAGAGGCGTGTTTTCACAGAAATGCCTAAAGTCGCATAAAAATGCTTGATTGCATAAAGATGCTGGATCACACAAGGTTGCCTGATTACACAAGAGTCCTTGGTCGCACAAGGGTACATGCCCGCACAGTAGTGCTTAAAATGCATAAGATGTTTGATCGCATAAAACATGCTGAATTGCATTAGGATGCATGTTCGCCTAGATTTTGCATGGTTGCAATAATGAGGCATTATAATTTAAGTTTCCTTAATCATACAGGATTCCTGGTGTTCACATAGGAGTACGGGTCTGCATGGGTACATATTGCGCAATGTTGCATAACACATTCTCAAACGCATGCTTGCTTGCACACGTGCTATATGTATGATTGTATACAGCGCACACTTTTTTATGTGGTGCCTAAAACATATTTGTATGAATTCATACTTCAATGAATGCACGCTTCCATAGAGGCATATGGCCTTAACACTTGCCACATACACATATGGGGAGCCATTTGCATATGTGTTTATTTACATGGGACTGCAGGGGTTGTCTGTGTTTCGCAGGAGAACAGCACCTCTTCCAGTTGGTGGTCTTACCCTTTGGGTTAGCCACCGTACCCGAGTTTACAGGGTGCTAGGGCCCACCTCTAGCAGGTCTAAGGGCCCAGGATATAGCTGTAATGGCATACCGATCCAATCTGCTGCTGATAGATCAGTCAGTAGCATGGCTGGACCTATGTGTGTCCAGCATGGTCAAGTATCTGGAACTCCTGGGTTAGGATCCCAGTCTAAAGGTACATTCTTACATTCGGTAAGAAGCCTGGAACGTTTGGGACACAGCCCAAAAAAGAGAGTTTTGCCTCAGACAAAGACAGCGCTATAAGAAAGCTGGTCTATGTGGTCAAGGCAAGGAAAGGTTCCTTACATTTGCCGTTTGCCTAAGGTGCCAAGGAAGATGGTGGCTTTACTCAAAGCGGTTCTCTTTGCTCAGTTTCTTTCAAGGCTGCTTTAAACATTGTTCTGTCAGCCTGGAGCGGGTAGATCCTAACCTAGCATTATCCAAAGGGTCTGGTCCCAGGGATACGCTGGAATCTTAGTTGGTGGTTCTTAACCAAAAGATTGGCAGAAAGGAAGATCCTTCATGCCGGTTACCTGGGAGGTGGCGGCTACGAAGGCTGGCCTCTAGGGATGGAGGCCAGGCCTGGAAGAGACCAGTGCCCAGGGGAAATGGTCAAGTGAGCCTTATCCATCAACATTCTAGATAGCTACAGATGGCACGTCTGGCTTAAGGGCCTGGGCGTTAAGGTTGCAGGATTGTTCTGTCAGAATACAATCCGACAATGCCACACCAGTGATTTACTTCACAAAACAGTGAATTGGATGTTACCTGACACACACTATAGCACAACATGGCGACCTCCATCTCTAAATTAATTTGTAGAAAAGGAGAGCTGTGGGACTTTGAGTGAGGCTACCACCATGTCAGATATTCAACAGAAACATAAAATTTACAGTACATAATTTATTGTTACATTGTAAAAAATATTGTATCAAATAAATAGGTAGTCGCATGACTTACACTAAATATGCTGCTATATAGCATGCAATACAAATAGGAATTCAACATAATAACTGTACATAATAAGGTAAATGGGTTGAAAAAACATTGTAGGGACAGATAACTTGGGGCGTCTAGGGGCACTCAACGCGTTTCCTGGCATTACAGCCATTCACCAGGAGTGTTGTAACATATTATACTGGAAAGGAAAGGGACAAGGATTAATAATGATACTCTTAGAATAAGGGAGGACATAGAGAATGTGTCCCAACAAAGTGGGGACATTCTGGGATACTCACTGCACAGCCCCAAGGCCAGGCCCGGTGTTCGCCAGGGAAGATGGGGTGACAGGCATGATGTCTCCCCCGGGGTTGAGACGGGGGAACCCTCCAAGGACGAAGAACAGCGCCCAGAGCATGACACGGTGGTCACAGCCTGATCCAATAGGCTATGGGTGCACAAAAAGTGCATAGTGTTCCTGGAAAAAATGTGTATCAAAAAAGGGGAAGATTAATTGAATGTGTAAATTGTGTATAGTGTGTGAAATCATGGCAGGTATCTATGTGTTCCCACAAGGGGACTACATGAGGGGGTGTATGTGAAATAAAATCAATTAAAGGGTAAAAAATAAAACATACCAAAAAAGGATTGCTGAGCTCCCAACGAAGGTAACCTATGTGTGGATTCAGTGTGTGCTGTCCTTGTGATTGAATCCTTGTCCCTTTCCTTTCCAGTATAATATGTTACAACACTCCTGATGAATGGCTGTAATGCCAGGAAACGCGTTGAGTGCCCCTAGACGCCCCAAGTTATCTGTCCCTACACTGTTTTTCAACCCATTTACCTTATTATGTACAGTTAATATGTTGAATTCCTATTTGTATTGCATGCTATATAGCAGCATATTTAGTGTAAGTCATGCGACTACCTATTTTTTTGATACAATATTTTTTACAATGTAACAATAAATTATGTACTGTAAATTTTATGTTTCTGTTGAATATCTGACATGGTGGTAGCCTCACTCAAAGTCCCACAGCTCTCCTTTTCTACAGTGATTTACTTTGTTTACCAAGGAGGCACTAGAAGTCACGCAGCCAGAGGGACGTGAGCCATGTTCAGGCTTGGGCAGAGGAGCTTGTGCCTTGCCTATTGTGTTCCCGGGAGAATGACCTCTACACCCTGACTTTTTTCTGGCCAAATGCCAGAGAAAGGGTACTCCGGACATAACATTTATTGGCGTCCAGGTTCAACAAGAAGTTGGACAGCTTTGTGTCAAGGACAAAGGATCCACTCGCATGTGGGACAGATGCGTTAGTGATCTTGTGGGACCAGTTGTCACTGGTTTATGCATTCTCTCCCCCCAGTGCCGCGACTACCGTGGCTTCTATGCAACATCTGAGGGGAACGGAAGCCGGCCTAATAGCTCTGTCAAGACCCAGACAACTTTACTGTGCAGGAATCGTAAGGGTGGTAGTAGAGGAAGCAGGGTCCCTTACATCTTGTCCAGACCTACTTCACAAGGGGGTATTCCATCCCATCTTGCAAACATGGGAATTAATGGTCTGGCTGTTATAGCCCGCATTCTTGAGGATCGGGGCTTTCAGAATCAGCGGCAAATTACCTCGATTCATACAGGAGACCTGGCCTCCAGGACCATGTATCATAGGATCTAGAATGCCCATGTCCCTGGTGTGCAACCAAGAGGGGCATCCTTGGAAGTATGTCATAGGTAAAATTCTTGCCTTCCTAAATTAGGAAAGGAGATGAGCTAGCCTTAACTTCCATCAAGGTTCCGATCTCGGCACTCTTTGATCCGGGCCTTTATACGGGGTAACGCGTATAAGTCCGCCAGTTAGGTCGCCCTTGTGCTCGGAGGATTGAGTCTAGTTTGGTCGGCCTACAAGGTCAGCGCATTGGGCCGATTCGCCATATTTCCCTTCATCCTTCTAACAAGGTAATTGGTGTTCTTGGTTCCGGTAGCCTCCGCAAGAGAGTTTCAATATTGGCAACTTTCTTTGTATAGAGCCATACTTAATTATTCTTAAGGATAGGGTGATGTTAAATCCTCACCCGGCCTTATTTCCTAGAAGGATCTAGGTTTCATTTGAATCAATATATTCTTGCCTTCCTTTTTTCCAGAGCCTTGTTCTGCGGAAGGAAAAGTTATTGCTTTCTCTCAATATAGATGAGAGGAGTTAAAAATCTATCTGAAGGTTTCAGATATAGGAAACTGACATTTTGATTGTGCTGCCAGAAGACCCTAGAAATGGGCAGGCAGCGTTCAAATCGGCTATTAAAATGGTTACGCTCTCTCGTTAGAGTGAGAGCAGTCAAGGCCTATCTGAAGCGGCTGCTCAGATACGGAAAACTGATGCTGTTGCGCCACCAGGAGGCCCCAGGAAAGGGCAGGCAGCGTCTAAATCAACTGTTTTCAATGTTGATTCATCAGGTTATTATTCAGGCTTGTGGTTAAAGAGAGGGTTCCCCCTGTTTCTTTTAAAGTGCACCCTACCAGGATAGTAAGCGCTTCATGCGTGGTGCATTACCAAGCCTTTATGACTCAGATTTGCAAGGCCGCAACTTGGTCGCCAGTGCATACGTTCACTAATTTCTATCAGGTGAATGTAAGACGACAAGAGGATGCCGCTTTTTGGCGCAGTATGCTGCAGGCAGCAGTATAGGTCCTCACGTATGATGGCGGTCTGCGTTATTTGTGTCTCCCTCCCCTCAGTAGGCATTGCTTTAGGACGTCCCACTTAGTAGTTACTAAGCTCTGTGTCCCATGATGTACGATAAAGAAAATAGGATTTTTATAACAGCTTACCTGTAAAATCCTTTTCTTGGAGTACATCACAGGACACAGAGCTCTCGCCCCTCTTGTTTGGGGATATTGGGACACTTATTGCTTTTCCACGAAAACGAAGGTACTCCCAGTATGGGAGGGGTTATATAGGGAGGAAACTTCCTGTTTAATTGATTACATCAGTGTCCAGCACCTGAAGGTGGAATATAGCCCACTTAGTAATTACTAAGCTCTGTGTCCCGTGATGTACTCCAAGAAAAGGATTTTACAGGTAAGCTGTTATAAAAATCCTATTTTTACACAAGCTGTGGAAGCATCCGAATTTGGTATACTTGGCTCACAATGTTAGAGGAAGAAGCAGTGCAAGGTGCCAATTATTTCATGTTTTGACAAGAAGTATGTTAACAGGAGATAAAAGCAGATTGACAGAGGTGTGCTCCTCACCACGCTGCTTCTCCCTTCACTGTCCAGTCACCGGGTGGGCTGGGTCCATGGGAACCTGGGCTCAGAGGAAGTAGAGGACAGCTTCTAGAATAAAGGTGAGTATTGCATCAAAAGTTGCCAAAGTGTGTTTGGATGTAAACTGCTACTTGGTTTGAAATTTGACCCTTTGTGCAGGGAATTATGTAAATTTATTTAAGAAAGAGTTAAACAATTTATACAGAGCACTCATTAAAAAGTAACAGTAAATTATTTCTTTACATTTGACTGTAAAATTTTTTGAAGTCTGCTAGATCTACGCAGTGACTATGTATTTATTTTTATTTTTTCTCTCTTTAGTTTCACAGTTCGATACAGAATTTTTCATCAGTGGAATTGCGCCTCTCTGTGATCAGTTTGTGATGCTCTTCTTTGTAAAGGAGACTTCAGATAGAGGGGTAACTATAACTTTACATTTGGAGTCAGGATGAAAAGATAGGGTTGGAAGTTTTTTAGTGCACTTGTTGTTTGAAGGTCTGCTCATCTACAGGCCCATTATGTGGGGGTCCGCTGCTATACTGTTTCTTTGCTACCTCTGCCTCTTGGATTCTGTTTCTCAGCATGTCAAAAGGTCTGACAGCTTTATAGATAACAATAACTTTACTGGTTAGTCCTTTGACAAATTTTTCAAAACTTTATTGGTATAAGTGACCTTACCTTTTAAGCCGGTCATAGATGGTTTGAATCTCAACCGGCTCAGCAGGGACCAGCGGAGACTTGAGCCATCTATGGGCGGGCTGATTGTACTTAAAAGTAACTCCATTGATTGACTTGGGTACAACCAGCATGTTGGATCCCTAGCATGCAATTCTTGCAAGCAGCTAGACAGGGGGGGGGGGGGATACAGAAAGCTGTCCCTGCCGTGAGAGCTCAATGAAATTTAGCAAGATCACAATAGCTCAGCAGGAGGGAATCCCCCATCAATACTGATTGTGTTGAAGGGGGAATTGAACGATTTTGGCAGGAAAGAAAATCACATAATATATGGCCTCTGTATCAAAAACAGAAAATACTCTGCCTGGCAAAACATTTCCTAGCTCCTGATGTCTGTTGGAAAGAAGAATTCAGGGATAGATTTCAGGTTTTCATTTAAAGGTACACTCCAGTCAAAATCACTGTCGCCTCAACAAGAAGTAATGGGAAGACTCCTTACAGGTGTCATAGACAACCATTTAAACCTGCTACTTTTTGTAACCTTTCCAGTTTGAGCAATATGTTGCAAAACTATTTGGTTGTGTGTGTATATATTTGAAAGCTTAACATAATTATAAGCTTAACCACTTCAGCCCCGGACCATGTGTCAGCCTAAGGACCAGAGGTCTTTTTACAATTTCGCACTGCGCTGCTTTAACTGGTAATTGCGCGGTCATGCAATTTTGTACCCAAACGAAATTTGCGTCCTTTTTTTTCCCACAAATAGAGCTTTTCTACTTTTTGTTATAAGAAAAATTGAATAAACTCAATTTCAGTCATACATTTAGGCCAAAATGTATTCAGCCACATGTCTTTAGTAAAAAAAATGTCAATAAGAGTATATTTATTGGTTTGCGCAAAAGTTATAGCGTCTACAAACTAGGGTACATTTTCTGGAATTTACACAGCTTTTAGCTTATGACTGCCTATCTCATTTCTTGAGGTGCTAAAATGGCAGGGCAGTACAACCCCCCCCAAATGACCCCATTTTGAAAAGTAGACACCCCAAGGAATTTGCTGAGAGGCATGTTGAGCCCGTTGAATATTTAATTTTTTTGTCCCAAGTGATTGAATGACATAAAAAAAAAAATTACAAAAAGTTGTCACAAAATGATATATTGCTCACACATGCCATGGTTATATGTGGAATTCCACCCCAAAATACATTTTGCTGCTTCTCCTGAGTACGGGGATACCACATGTGTGGGACTTTTTGGGAGCTTAGCCGCGTACAGGACCCCGAAAACCAAGCACCGCCTTCAAGATTTCTGAGGGTGTAAATTTTTGATTTCACTCCTCACTACCTATGACCGTTTTGAAGGCCATAAAATGCCAATATGGCACAAAACCCCTTCAAATGACCCCATTTTGGAAAGTAGACACCCCAAGCTATTTTCTGAGAGGCATGTTCAGTCCATGGAATATTTTATATTTTGCCACAAGTTGCGGGAATATGACAAACTTTTTTTTTTTTTTGCACAAAGTTGTCACTAAATGATATATTGCTCACACATGCCATTGGCATATGTGGAATTACACCCCAAAATACATTCTGCTGCTTCTCCTGAGTACGGGGATACCACATGTGTGGGACTTTTTGGGAGCTTAGCCGCGTACGGGACCCCGAAAACCAAGCACCGCCTTCAAGATTTCTAAGGGTGTCAATTTTTGATTTCACTCCTCACTACCTATGACCGTTTTGAAGGCCATAAAATGCCAATATGGCACAAAACCCCTTCAAATGACCCCATTTTGGAAAGTAGACACCCCAAGCTATTTTCTGAGAGGCATGTTGAGTCCATGGAATATTTTATATTTTGCCACAAGTTGCGGGAATATGACAAACTTATTTTTTTTTTTGCACAAAGTTGTCACTAAATGATATATTGCTCAAACATGCCATGGGCATATGTGGAATTACACCCCAAATACATTCTGATGCTTCTCCTGAGTACGGGGATACCACATGTGTGAGACTTTTTTGGAGCCTACCGCGTTCGGGACCCCAAAAACCAAGCACCGCCTATAGGCTTTCTAAGGGTGTAAATTTTTGATTTCACTCCTCACTGCCTATCACAGTTTCGGCGGCCATGGAATGCCCAGATGGCACAAAACCCCCCCAAATGACCCCATTTTGGAAAGTAGACACCCCAAGCTATTTGCTGAGAGGCTTGGTGAGTATTTTACAGCGCTCATTTGTTTTTGAAAATGAAGAAAGAAAAGAAAAATAGGATTTTTATAACAGCTTACCTATAAATTCCTTTTCTTGGAGTACATCACGGGACACAGAGCGACATAGTCATTACTAATGGGTTATATAGATACCGTCAGGTGCTGGCACTGGCAACTTCCAAAACCGGAAGTACCCTCCCCTATATAAGCCCCTCCCATCCGGGAGCACCTCAGTTTTGTAGCAAAGCAATAAGTGTCCCCAAAGAGGGGCGGGAGCTCTGTGTCCCGTGATGTACTCCAAGAAAAGGATTTTACAGGTAAGCTGTTATAAAAATCCTATTATCTTTACACCTCGTGTTCTTAGATTGGCCAATAATGGGGCCAGAATTTTTGTGAACACTCTTGGTGCTGTGGCCAGACCGAAGGGTAAGGCTCTGAACTGAAAATGGCGCCCTTCTACCGCAAAGCGTAGAAATTTTTGGTGGGCTGGAAAGATGGGAATGTGCAAATAAGCATCTTTGATGTCGATCGAGGCTAACCATTCCTCCCCTTGTAGGGCAGTGGCTACCGATCGGATCGACTCCATCCGGAAAGTCCTGATATGTAGGAATTTGTTTAGCCCTTTTAGATTTAATATGGGCCTCACGTCCCCGTTTGGCTTCGGGACTGTAAAGAGGTTTGAGTAAAACCCGAACCCCCATTCTTCCAGGGGAACCTCTATAATTACTGCTTGGAGCAATAATTGTTCTAGTGCCAACAGGAGGGATCCTCTCTTCTGGGGATCCCTTGGCACGTTTGACCTTATAAAGCGGGAAGGAGGGGAGTTTTTTAACTCCAATTTGTATCCCAGATTTACTGCGGAGAGCACCCATCTGTCTCGGATCGTGTCCCGCCAGGTCTCTGTGAACAATTGAAGTCTTCCCCCCACCCGATTGGGTGGGGGCAACCCTTCATGCATTTGACTTTGGGGGAGGTTTTGTACCTCTCCTGCTCCAGGGCTTCTTGTTACCCTGCAATTGTCCCTGATTTTTACCTCCGGGATTTGACCGAGGAGGCCGTCGGAACTGTTTCACAGCCGATGTCCTAGGGACTGGAGAAGCAGGCCTCTTAAAAGAGGGACCTCTAACTCTATTTTTAACCGGCAAAAGTGTACTTTTACCGCTGGAAATTCTCTGGATATATTTGTCCAGGTCTTCCCCGAATAAGCGTTCACCATGAAATGGGAAGCTGACCAGCAATTTTTTACAGGGAGCTTCAGCAGACCAGTTTTTGAGCCATAGAAGCCTGCGCATATGTCCTACAGACAGCGTAAGGCGGGAGGCCTGATGGATTGAATCCTTTATAGCGTCCACCGCAAAGCATAAGGCTCTAGGTAGATCAGCTAGGGCAAGAGCCTGCTGATCTGGCAAGTCCCTTAAGACCTGTTTCAACTGATCCTTCACTGCTTGGCAGACCCCAATAGCTGCCACTGCTGGTTGTGTCACCAATCCTGCTGTAGAAAAAGCAGATTTTAATAAGGACTCCAATTTTTTATCTATTGGGTCCTTGAACATTTGGACATTATCCACCGGACATGTCAGTGATTTATTCACACAAGAGATGGCTGCGTCCACTGTAGGGACCCTCCATTTTCTGATGAACTTATCCTCCATGGGATAGACCACCGGAAATCTCTTGGGGGGAGTAAATATTTTGTCAGGATGCTCCCAATCCTGGTAAATGAGCCCTTCCAGTAAAGGATGGATCGGAAAGGAACAAACAGTCTGGGGAGCTTTTAGCGACCCCAACGAGGAGACAGAAGTGGATGATGGCTCCGCAAGTGGCATTTTAAATGCTGATCGGACCATATTAGTCAGGGACTGAACCCATAACCTTTCAGCATGTGATGCTGAGAACGGCTCTTCCACTGTTGATTCCTCTACAACCGAATCGACCTCATCCTGATCCCCTTCAGGTAGGTCGATCCCTGTATGGGACTGTTGCTCTGTTAACAGGCACTCTGAGGGAGGAGACGGAGATCGGGCGCTTTTCTCCTGTGACAGGGAAGCCGCGATCAATGCTGACAATCTCTCTTCCAGCCCTCCCAGAGCTGAGGAAAAAACCTCCTCTGTTACATACACAGGAGCAGGTGAACTGAGGACAGCCACAGTACCAGGTACTCCTGAGGGTGCTCTACGGTCACTAACCTCTGATTCTTCAGGGGAGACTGGTGCAGCCAAAGCATGCCCAAGATCCTCAGAGCCCGATGGAGACCCCCTATTCCTCCTGGAATTTCTAGTCCCGGAGTTTTTAGACGGCATATTCCTAAGCCACAAAGCTGAGGTATTCCAGCCGAAATACACCAGTTACTGACAATAGTCTAGCATAAATGCTGCTATAAGAAACAGTTGGTGTCTACTAATGTGCCTTTCTAGGGGATGCCTGTATCAACCGCTTGCTGTATGCCTTCTTTAAATGTTGCCAGCTCTGTCTCTGTACTTCATAGTCAGCTCACCACACAAAATTGTGGTTTTTAACATGCTGGGACGCCCGCACATGCGCAGAAGCGCTGCGGCGCGCACAGAGCGTCATCCCCCAGGCTCCGCCCCCTTTCCCGGCTCACCTCTATATATAGAGGCGCGTGCACGCGCACGCGCGTGGCCACGTGCGCCTTCGGCGCTAATTTTGAAAATGGAAACCAGGGACAAGAGCCAGGGCCCCTTTGCCGCAGGCCGGGGGATGGACGAGCATTGCAACATGGCAGAGGAAGCAGTTTCCCATAAGAGAACTCACCATCTGCCTGGACTCGCTCTGATGAGAAGAAACTAGTCCACATGACAAGAAACGCTCCACAGCGGCCTCTAGTGGACAAACACAGGTACCGCAGTCTAATATATTAAATATATATATATATAAAAATTTTATTTTATTTTTTCTTGACCACCATTAAAAATTATTAATTTTTTTTAGTAGTTACAGGCATGCACAGAATTTTGCGGGAATACCATTAGGTAACAGACAGAAAGACAAATTAGGCTTGGGGGTCCCCCAATAGAACCAAGTTCCTGGGGGCCCCCACTTACCTGTTCCCCGCCGCAGGACTTTGTTTGGTCCACAAAAGCCCAAACTTCACCTATCACGGCAGGCATTGTAATCAAACCTTCAGGGACCGGGTTCCCAAGGATTCCACTCCCCTGGACCTGTATAGCACCCTGCACAGAAAACATCTTGGTCGTGGGTATGACCAGAGCTCTGGATCCCAGGGTCCAGCTCTCCTAAGAGAAGCATTACAGGCAAAACCTTGCTCTTCTCTGCAAGGCCCGGGTACCGACCGTTTAGCTATGAAGCTTTTTTGGTCGGATCCGGAATAGCTTACTGAGGCCCAAAAGAACCTGTACGCAAGCTCAGTGAAAAACACATGTTTCTTCTTGGCCAACACCTTAGACACTGGCAAAAAACTGAGGTGCTCCCGGATGGGAGGGGCTTATATAGGGGAGGGTACTTCCGGTTTTGGAAGTTGCCAGTGCCAGCACCTGACGGTATCTATATAACCCATTAGTAATGACTATGTCGCTCTGTGTCCCGTGATGTACGAGAAAGAAAATGTATTTTTTTGTTTTTCTTTTTTCAATTTTCAAATCTTTGTGACAAAAAGCGATATATCTAGTTTCCAAAATGGGGTCATTTGGTGGGGTTTTGCATTTTTTTTTCCACACAGTATTTGCGCAGCGATTTTTCAAACGCATTTTTTGGGGAAATAATACACTTTTTTTAATTGTAATGCACTATAACACACTATATTGCCCAAATGTTTGATGAAATAAAAAAGATGATCTTAGGCCGAGAACATGGATACCAAACACGCTTTAAAATTGCGCACAAATGCTCAGTGGCGACAAACTTGCTTTTTTATTTTATTTTTAAACTGTGCCTTCCATTTTTTTATTGTTATCTCAGGGAATGTAAATATCCCCTACGATAGCAATAGGTAGTGACAGGTACTCTTTTTTTTAAAAATTGGGGTCTATTAGACCCTAGATCTCTCCTCTGCCCTCAAACCATCTGACCACACCAAGATTGGTGTGATAAAATGCTTTCCCAATGGCGCTGTTTATATCCGGGGGGGGCATTCCCTCCCACTGCTTGTAAAAGCAGTCTAGAGGCTAATTAGCTGCTAGGATTGATTTTACATGAAAGCCAACTGCTGGCTGAAAAGAATGATACCAAGATGATACCTAAACCCGCAGGCATCATTCTGGTATAACCATTCAAAGTCCAGCAACATACCAGTACGTTGCTGGTCCTTGTTGGACATATATTGTAATTTTTTTTTCATGCAGCCTGTAGGCTGAACAAAAAAAAGAGATTAATCGGTGGGTATGCCCACCATTAGAATACCTCCCTTCATCCACCCACTTCTAATGATGGGCATACATGCACCATTTATATATTCCGAAGCATGGGGGCATCCTCCCGCAACAGTTTTGCCACGTAAACACGGTCAGACTTTTCCACGGGCAAGCCTCCGTCGGAATTTCGACCGTATGTTCGCGGCATTAGGAGCAAAATCGCTCCTCCACCCCTGCTGACCGCATGCTTCGGCATATATGCTCTTTTTTTTAACTGTGGTAGTGAAATCACCTCCTACAGCGTTGGAGTCACGGCTTTATGTATTGTGGGAGCAAATGCTTTTGCTGTCAAGATAAATAAATCCACGCTGCAGCTGAATGGCATAACTAAAAACAAAAAAATGGTTAACAATAAAACACAGTAAACAGTAAAGTATAAAAAAATTACATTCCTGAAAAGCAAGAATGATAAAACATAATAACAATAAAACATTGCAGAATAGAATACAGTAAAATAGAGCAGAACAATAGACAGAAAATAGACAGAGAGAGAACAATCGACAGCTATTTTTTTTTTTTATATTTATTTAGTGTTTTTTATTTTACACTTTTTTTGTAACGGTTCGGTTCCAGGTTCGGGTCTCTCAAAATGCGATGACATCTTGGGAGACCCTGTGTAAGTGTGTCCTAGTCTGTGAAATGCTGTACCCTACGTTAAAACTTTACTAGTGTGTGGTAGCGTTCAAAACATTCACCAGTGCAAAGACCAGGATTGTGAGGACAGCGTGGACAATAATAACGGGTGTCATGCCTATATCCGCGCTTGGTACAGACACGACATCTTCTTTGGGGGGCTTGTTGGGTAGGGGTACTCTGGAGGACATGCGTAAAATGCCTCTCATGCAGCCGGCTTACTGCATTTGGTTGTGAATGGTGAGATGCAGCACCGCCTGGATACAGGAGGTCTGTGACAATCTCTTCCTGGAATTCAAGGAAGGATAAAGTCCGTCCTGAAGCTCTGTATAGCACATGAGCGTTCAGCAAAGCCAATTGAAATAAGTAAACAGACACTTTTTTTGTACCAGCGTCTGGCCTTATGGGCAACTAGGTACAGCGCCAACAAATGGTCGTTGAGGTCCACCCCTCCCATATTTTGGTTATATTCGTGGACACAGAGGGGTTTCTCCACAACACCAGTCACCATAGGAATTTGGACTGTCGTGTCTGCGTGAAGGGAGGAAAGAACGAAAACATTCCTTTTAACCCTCCACTTCACAGCGAGCAATTTATTACACTTCAAGCAGGCTCTCTCCCCCAGCCTAAGACGGGAATCTACAAGCCGCTGGGGAAAGCCCCGGCGATTAGATTGCATGGTGCCACATGCGCCAATTTAAAGATCAAAAAAGTGACTAAAAAGTGGCACGCTTGTGTAATAATTCTCCACATACAAGTGGTACCCCTTTCCGAATAAGGGTGACACCAAGTCCCACACAATCTTGCCAGCGCTCCCTATGTAATCTGGGCAGTTCTCCGGCTCTACGTGACTATCTTTTCCCTCATAAACCGTAAAGCTCCATGTATAGCCTGTTGCCCTGTCACAGAACTTATAGAGCTTGACCCCGTATCTGGCACGCTTGCTGGGAAGGTACTGTTTGAAAGACAAGCGGACATAAAATTTAATCAGGGACTCGTCAACACAGACAACTTGATGGGGAGTAAACAAGGCTGCAAAACGTTTGTTGAAGTGGTTTATGAGGGGCCAAATTTTGTAGAGCCGATCGTATTCAGGGTCTCCACGAGGACGACAAAGTTCATTGTCGTTGAAGTGCATGAACCGCAAGATCTGCTTGTATCGTGCCCTGGCCATGGAGGCAGAGAACACGGGCAAATGGTGAATTGGGCGTTTGGACCAATACGTCCGCAACTTTGTCAATTTATGTATCCTCATGAGGAGGGATAGGCCCAGAAAGGTCTTAAATTCGGAAACCGTATTTGGTTTCCAATCTCTGGCAAGGGAGGGAAACTGGGGATTAGCGGCGATGAATTGGCCAGCATACAAATTACTTTGGTCCACAATAGATCTATAGAGATCTTCGGTGAAAAACAGCGAATAAAAATCAAGTGGCGTACAATCAGCTGTTTCCATCTGAATTCCGGGTTGGCCAGTAAATGGGGGAAGTACGGGTTCTGCAGACGTGGTGGGCACCCAATTAGGATTGGCGAATTCTGCAGGAAGGACACTATGGGAACGACGGGCCTGTCTTTGTCTTCTTGGTGGCAGCGGGACACTACTTGTACTTGCCACCTCGCCAGCTTGAACTGCACTTATGGGACTCGCCACATCACCAAGTGTTACTGCAGTGCTTGATGTACGACCAGGGTGTATTAGGCCGCTGGTGCTTGCCAGTTCACCAGAAGGATGAGCGGCACTAGTACTTCTCTGCTCCATACGAGAGCCCTGCGGTTCTTGCACCTCAACAACAGCAGAATGGGGTCGGGTACACCTGACCTTAGCAGGCACCTCACCTTCGTCGCCAGAGCTATCTGTCATGGAGCTGCTGTCATCTACGGGATTGTATTCTGAGCCTGAATCTGACAGATGCGTGACCTCCTCTTCACTATCTGTCATGCTCAGAAACTCGTAGGCCTCTTTACTAGTGTACCTTCGATTTGCTATTTTGGGCTCTAAATTTACTGGTACACTAGTAAGATTCACAGGTAAAAAAGCACCTGACTGTCAGCAACTGTATAAAACGCTAACCAAAAAACCTGTTAGCGATAGCAGGGATCAGGCCTGACTCTGCTAACGCTGCAGTTATGTGTTTAGTGTTTTGTAAGTGACAGTGATCGATTGATACTGCACTTGGGTGGGCTGGGCGGAGGGACAAAATGCAGTTGCTAGCAGGTATCTGGGCTGATCCCGCTAACAATGCATTTTTGGGAACCTTAAACGGCTGGGGAATGCTAGTATAGATCTGATCAGATCAGATTTTGATCTGTTCAGATACTATACCACTAAGGGAGGTGTATGCTTTGTGCGTGGGTGTTAGCGCTACTGGCACTAACCTGACGATGCCTGGGGCGACACAGACCCTATCTGACAGTAAACCTAATTGATATCCCTTTCCGGGCGATCAGGGGGTTAAACCTTTATTGGTTTATATACGGCGGGTGCCCTGATGCTATAAACAGCAAACTAACTATCCAGCGTCACCCGTAACACTTATATGGTGATCACTGGTGAAAGGGTTAACTAGGGAGCAATCAGGGGGTTAAAACCTTTATTAGGTAATATATGGGGGTACCTGACACTATATACAAACCTGACGGTAAACCTAAATAACTAACTGGCTAAACAGCGTCACCAGTGACACTTATACAGTGATCGCTGGTGAAAGGGTTAACTCTAGGGGCAATCAGGGGGTTAAAACCTTTATTAGGCAATATATGGGGGTACCTGACGCTATAAAAACCTGACGGTGAACCTAAAAAAATAACTGGCTACCTAGCGTCACCAGCGACACTAATACGACGATCACAAAAAAGATTGCTTAGTGACACTAGTGAAAGGGGGTGAAAGGGTTACCTGGGGGGCGATCAAGGGGTTAAACCTTTATTAGAGGGGGTTGGGGGGTACCCTGGACCTAATGGGGCCTAAAGCTAACTGCCCTGACACTTTTTACAGTCACAAATGACGCTGCATGCAGTGATCAGTAAATAAATGACCACTGCAATCAGTGACACTGTGACTGGGGGTGCAGGGGGTGACTGGGGGGTGTTTTGTGTGCCTACGTGTACTGGTGTCAGTGTAGTGTTGGTGGACTTACTTTGAGATGTCTTCTCTCCTCTGCGCCGGACGAAAAGACCGCCACGAGGAGAGGTGACATCACTTCCTCCTGCCTGTGTTTACAGTTAACAGGCAGGGGAAGCTTCTCATTCGCCAGGAGCGATCGCGAGGGGGTGGCCAGAAATCAATGGCCGCTCCCTCATCACGGATCGCTCCTGAAGCGAAACGGACCGTGGCGGTACGTGCATATGCCTGTCCGTGCCACTCTGCTGATGTATATGTACAGGTGGCGGTCCTTAAGTGGTTAAAGTGTTACTAAACCCAGTAATATGAAAATAGTTCATCTGCCCCCCCACAGTGCCAACAGTTTATAAATCTTCTTTTTACATTAAAATGCTGCCACTATATACCTTTTTGGATGATTTGTATACCACGATCAATGATAAATTGCACAGTTTCTCCAGTGCTGAGAGTTCAGGAAGGTGGAGATTTTCACTACAGCCTGTATACACGCACATGCATGATGCCAATATCATGTGACCTGGCTATCTCTGAGAACAAGTAAATGTTCTCTCCAGCATAAAAGACATCACTGAGCATGTGCAGGTTGGCTACTGCCTGTGTGTTAGATGGCCTTCCCAAGATAGACAATGCAAGAAGGGAAGGCTCTGTGCATACAGGATAAAACAGTATTTTTACACAATGCAGAGGATTAAGCCCTCAAGTTCCACAGCGAGTATAACAAGCATGCTCTGCTGCATCTACAGACAGATTTTAGTGTTGTGGGTTTAGTAACACTTTAATTGTCCTAATAGCTGTTTTTTTTTTCCAGAATAAGGAGTTTTGTGCCAGACCACGTCTTGATATAATTCAGCCAAATCCAGATTGTTGTGAAGAAGTGTCCTCAGATGCCATAACGGTCAGGGGATTTCAAGAAAATGAGTGTCGGGACTATCGCTTAGGTAAAAAGCTTAAAACCTAAGCTCTTTATAGCAGTGTTTGTACCTTTTTATCATTCAGCCTTTGAGATCTTCTGTTGACATTTTAATCTCCCAAATGTAATAAACTTTTTCTTTTTGGTTTTATTTTTTATTTTTTTCCAGAATATGCTGAAGGCGAATCCCTTTTTTATATAATCAGCCCAAGAGATGTTGTTGTGGCAAAAGAAAGAGACCAAGATGACCATATTGACTGGTTGCTTGGGAGGAAGAAATATGAGGTACTTCACCTTCTTTAAAAGAGAAGTATAGCCAAAGCTCTTTTATCTATGCTTCTCATGTGGGTCATAGGAGTATTCCTGTGACCCAGAATCAACTTACAGTGGGCTTAAAGTCCACTATCAGCTGATGTCATAGACCCACTCCAAACTATGGAGGGGACCCACCCAGATGCCTTACAGGCAGCTGGCTCAGCCTGTTGGTGCCCTTGGTTGCCACTGTCGCTCTGTTTGGCTCATGATTCTCAGACTGGAATAATGGCATGCCCCAGCAGTTGCACTCTCTGGACTGCTCACAAGAGTGGCGAATGGTTGTCTTAACTTGCCTAAACTGAAGCTGTACTCAGACCATGCACACCAAAGTATTTTATATATTCTGGAAAAGCACTGAAAGCACAGAAGCACTGAAATGCATAGATTCCACCCTGCCAGCATGCATATAGAAATGAGCTTTGTGAAACAATTAGCAGAAATTGGCCTGGTTGATATTTGGAGACTGAAAGCACATTAAAACAAATTCATCACTGTATTTATAAGCATTGTGGAGAAATTAAGTTCTAACGTTCATAACACAGCTATGGAAATCTTAGTTTTTTTTATAGGAGAACAGATCTTGTCAGCCTGCCAGTCCTCTAAGTACACAGCAGGTATTTCTAAGCTGTTGGAGGCTCACTAAAACCAGTCTTTTGCCGGCCATACACGTGTCAAATTCCGAACGATTGTTTGTTAGAAAATCGCACCTTTCAAGAATTTTTCAATTTTCTAATATTAGCCCGGCAGCAGCAATGACTGATTTTCGTGGGGTCATCGAATTTAAGTGATCGGGCATGTTTAGAAATGTGCAAAATTTTCCAAAAATGTCAATCAATGATGGAAGAATCGTGCGAGAAATAGAATCAAAAAATTAGCTATGACCTGGAAAGAAAAGAACATTCCCAGCCACAAATTTTCTTTTCTGTAACAATATGAGGTGAATTTGAAGGCTTGGTTTTATTAGAATTTCGAATTCAATGGGATCACAAAATGCAGAAATTTTTGATTTTTGTTCGAAAAATCGTTCAGAATTGATTGAAAATGAATTAAAAGCAGCTAGGGAGGGTTGTAATGTTTTAAAGCTATTTCACTTTACTGCTTTTTAAAGAAGTAAAGCCAAAGCTCGTTTGGCTGTACTTCTCCTGTGGATCACAGGAGTGCAGTGCTGAAGCCCGCTGTCAGCTGATGTCACAGAACTGGTCCAGAGTTGGATTGATGCTGCATCCACCTAGGTAAGTATTACTTTTTAAAATAAAAACCAAACCCCATACTTCTCTACTTGAATCTGAGCACAGGTGCACTTATTGGTACTGTAAATTGATATGAAATGTTGTTAATATAGTGTAGCAGGCCTCCCATTTTTATTTTATTTTAATGTTGTGTTTTGTTATTTGCTTGTTTACCTTTTTTGCATACCTTTTCTGCTTTTTAGGAAGCTCTTATGGCTGCAGAAATCAGTCAGAAAAATATTAAGCGACATGAAGTTTTGGTAAGTTGAGTTATGTATGGGATATGTTATTAGTCCTTGTACAATGCTGTCAAATTATCACTAGTGTGAGCTGCATTTATTATCATCATAAGTAATGCCCTGGGCAATCATAAAGCAGAATCTGCAGCAGCGTGTGAAAGGAAGCTATAATTTAAAGATTTTATGTCAAATTAATCAGCATACCAGTACAGGGAATGGGCACTATAAATGTGAACACCAGTATCATAGGACTTTTTTTTTTTTTTGTGTAGGGTACCCTGAAAAAAGAAAAGGTTGTAAAAATCTTTTGTTTATATATGCTCTCTGGGCTGCATGCTAGGGTATTACATATTGTGTTCAGCAGTGTTTCAAGAGCAACAGTACCCATAGTTGTGACTGCATTCACAAAGCATGAAAAAAAAAGCTTCACTGGAAAGAATAGTGTCTGAAAACTGAAATTTTAAGTGTTTGTTACCCCAGCATTTTATTTTCCAGCTAGACGTCTGTTTTTCCATGTACTTGCTCTTAAAAGTATTCTCTTCTCTTTGTATTTTTTCTTAGTGAAAAACCTGGTGATCCTGCCAGTCCTCATGCTTTCCTATTTCAAACTGACCACACTAGGCATGAGAGCACATCCTTCTCCTTCTCAGCATGGTCAGTTTTCTGGCTGTGCTGATAGCAAAGCTTGCCTATCCTCTAGTGGACAGGACTTGTACTGACATGCCCCGCTGCATAGCCATTCACTGGGAAGATCAGTGTTCTGCTATTTCTCTGTCTCCTGCCTACACACACCCCTGCAGTCTCCACCCCCATTTTTTTTGCAGCGTAGAACAAAGATTATGGGGTTGATTTACTAAAGGCAAATATACTGTGCACTCACTCCAGACCTTAGTAAGTGAGGTAAAGCTTTACTTTGCAAAGAATACTCAATCACACGCAAGGAACATTAAAAACAGCATTTTTGCTTGTACATAATTGGATGATAGAAATAAGTAGAGCTTCGCCTCATTTTAGAGCTTCCCCTCACATCTAGAAACAAATGCACTTGGAAATGCACAGTGTATATGCTTTTAGTAAATCAACATCTGTGTGTTCCTTTATAAATAATAAAAGGCTATATATATATATATATATATATATATATATATATATATATATATTAGCACAGATGTTTGCCTAAACTGAATGAGTTGTATTACAAGGTGAGGGTTCACATATACTTTACATACACACATGACAATGACCCAAAGCATACATCCAAATAAACAAATGAATGGCTTTACCAAAAGGAAAGGAAAGTTTTGGGATGACCCAGCCAGAGCCCAGACCTGAATCTGATTGAAAATTTGTGGTGTGATCCTCAGTGGGAATGAGACTGGGCAACCAAAATAGATTTGGCGGACTGGAGTGGGGCCTGGTCATCTGTGGCTAAATGCTCCTTTAACGCAGCCACCTTGGAGGCGGCATATAAGGTGCTCCTACACTGGTATTGGGTCCCTGCCCACATTGCCCATGCCTATTCCTACAGTGACCGCTGCTTCCGAGGTTGTGGCCATCGGGGTGATGTCGTTCATATATGGTGAAAAGGTCCTAGACCAACTGGCTTTTGGTCCTATGTATTCAACCTCTTATTTACATTGTTTCATCTGCCCATACCAAAAGAAGCCAAGTTTGTATTATTACACTGCGCAATTCCGGGACTATTCGCCTATCAACGGAAGCTCGCTTCCTTTCTGTTTCTGTCAGCCAAAAGAACAATTGCCCAAGCCTGGAAAAAAAACATCTGTTCCTTTTCAGGGAGTGAGAGATTGCATGACTGTGTTGATGCTTAATGAACAGATGTCGAGCATCCACAAAGACTCTCATGCCAAGTTTCTCAAACTTTGGGAAACATGGCTGTCATATGCCTTTCCTACCCTGCCACCATGCCGGCTTGGGCCGCCTGTGACAGACGGTCCCAATACTCCCGAGCCTATAACTTCCCCCATCTCCTGGTCTCCAATCTTCTAGCCCCCCCCTCCAGACTCCTCCTTCTCTTTTCTAGCTCCCTATTTGGTTGGTACGCGAGCGCCTTCCCTCTAGCGTCACCTTTCTGCTCAACTTTCTTCTGATTTCTGTTCCCTTTCAGATCTGTCTAGGCTATATATTGCACCACATTTAGGGTAATGGAGGGCCCAGGGGACACCCTTAGTTGTGGGGAGACTCTCTGGGACCCCTTGGTCCTCATGGGCCCACGAACACTCCTATTTATTGCTGTTATGTTAGCTCTTATTTCCTCTGTTCGTGTATCACCTTGTTTTTTTGCCTTTCATGTGAGCTAACGCTTGTTACCACTTCAATGCTAGCCCCTGCGTGTGCGCAACTTTTGCGTGTTCACTATTTGTTAAAACCAAATAAAAACGATTGAAACAGAAAATTTGTGGGGTGATCTGAAGACGGCTGTGCACAGGAGATGCCCTTTCAATCTGACAGATTTGGAGTGTTTTTGCAAAGAAGAGTGGGCAAATGTTGCCAAGTCAAGATGTTCCATGCTGATAGACTTATACCCAAAAAAAAAACTGAGGCCCTTTTTTACACTGAGGCAGTTTTCAGGCGTTTTAGCGCTAGAAATAGCGCCTGAAAACTGCCTCCCATTTATTACAATGGGTGCTTTCACACCCAGGGATGCAGGACGTTAGAAAAAGTCCTGCAAGCAGCAAAGAAAAAAAAAAGCAGTTTGGGAGCGCTGTATACAGTGCTCCCAAAACGCCCTGCCCATTGCAATGAATGGGCAGCGCTTCCTAAGGCGCCTGAAAAACACTTCCAATGCGTGGCAACACAGGAGTTTTTAACCCCTTCTTTGGAAGAATGAGCACAGGGTTCAAAGTCGGCAACAAGATTTGCACAGGTGTGATCATTTTAATCACCCCTGCCAGTGTTAAAGTGGTTGTAAACCCACTTTTTCAACTTGCACCTACAGGTAAGCCTAGATTAAGGCTTACCTGTAGGTGCAAGAAATATCTCCTAAACCTACACGGTTTAGGAGATATTTACTAAAATGTCAAGCGCCGCTATCTACGGCGCATGCGCGCCGTAGACAACGGCGCATTTATGGGGTTAATCCCATTCACATACTCGGCTACTTCCCAGCAATCGCTGGGCGTAGCCGAGTGGGACGCCTCCCGCGCGCATGCGCAGAGTGACGTCTCCGCCGCTCTGGCCAATCACAGCGCCGGAGCGGCGCTGTGATTGGCTGGTGCGGCGCTATCGCCGCAGTGATGTCTGCGGCTGGACAGAGGGACGAGGACGGCTTCGGGGGCCCCGATCTAAGGTAAGTGGAACATAATGAGCTATTATGCTAGTCATAATAGCTCATTATGCCTTTCTCTTGCAGGTGGGCCAAAAAAAAAAAAAAGTGGGTTTACAACCACTGTAAGTGGTTTGTCTCCTCCATGTAAACTGATACATTCTGTTGGAAAGCTTGTGAAAAACAGACTTACTGGCCAGATCACTAGATGAAAATAGAAGAAAGCCTAAAAAAATAGGATTTTTATAACAGCTTACCTGTAAAATCCTTTTCTTGGAGTACATCACGGGACACAGAGCGACATAGTCATTACTAATGGGTTATATAGATACCGTCAGGTGCTGGCACTGGCAACTTCCAAAACCGGAAGTACCCTCCCCTATATAAGCCCCTCCCATCCGGGAGCACCTCAGTTTTGTAGCAAAGCAATAAGTGTCCCTAAAGAGGGGCGGGAGCTCTGTGTCCCGTGATGTACTCCAAGAAAAGGATTTTACAGGTAAGCTGTTATAAAAATCCTATTATTTTCTTTCTCGTACATCACGGGACACAGAGCGACATAGTCATTACTAATGGGATGTCCTAAAGCAATGCCAAATGAGGGGGGGGATACACCATATATAAGCTGAGCGCTATCAGACATGAGGATCTTTTGCGGCCTGCAACACACTGCGCCCAAAGGCGACATCCTCCTGACTTCTAACGTCCACCTGGTAGAACCTAGTAAACGTGTGTACCGAAGACCATGTTGCGGCCTTACAGATTTGAGCCAGGGAGGCCTGGTGATGCACTGCCCATGAAGTTCCAACTGCTCTCGTGGAGTGCGCCCTAACTTTGAACGGAGGCGGTCTACTTCTCAAGCCATAGGCTTGTATTATGACCTGTCGAATCCACTTGGCTAAAGTAGATTTTGACGCTGCCTGACCCTTTCTGGGGCCTTCCGGCAGAATAAACAAAGTATCCGTTCTGCGAATCTGAGCAGTGGCTTTTAGATAAGCTTTAACTGCTCTTACTACATCCAAAGAATGCAATAACTTTTCCTCTACCGAAGTAGGTTTGGGGAAAAAAGAAGGAAGAACCACATCTTGGTTCAAATGAAAACTCGATACCACCTTAGGAAGAAAGGCTGGATGAGGACGTAACACTACTCTGTCCTTATGGATAACCAGATATGGCTCCTTACAGGACATAGTTGCTAATTCCGATACTCTTTTAGCCGAACAAATGGCTACTAGAAAAATCAATTTCCTGGTGAGAAGCACCAAGGAAATATGCTGTAGTGGTTCAAATGGTTGTTTCTGTAGAACCGACAAAACCAAGTTTAGATCCCATGGACATATGGGAATATTAACCGGAGGACTAATACGCATCACTCCTTGTATAAAGGCTTTGACTAGTGAATGCGAAGCCAAGGGCCTTTGAAAAAATATTGACAAGGCCGAAATCTGACCCTTGATAGTACTCAAGGCAAGCTTCCTATCTACAGCCCATTGTAGGAAGTCCAGAATCCTACCTATTACGTATTTACGTGGATGCCATTTCCTGGCCTCACACCAGGCGATGTACGCCTTCCAGATTCTATAGTAGATCTGCCTGGATACCGGTTTCCTGGCATTGATCATGGTAGACACCACAGCATTAGAGAGCCCTCTCTTTTTTAGAATGTGGGCTTCAATAGCCAGGCCGTCAAACCTAGGGCTGGTAAGGAAGGGTGGTATATCGGTCCCTGCGAAAGCAGGTCCGGACGATGTGGGAGGGTCCAAGGACTCCCCACAGACATTTTTACAATCTCCGCGTACCATGCTCTTCGGGGCCACGCTGGAGCCACCAGAATCACTGGTTTCTTTTCTACCCTGATTCTGCGGAGTAATCGAGGTAACAATTGTGGCGGTGGGAATGCATATATCAGCTTGAACTGATCCCAAGGGAACACTAGGGCATCCGAGCCGCAAGCTAGGGGATCCCTTGTCCAAGAGACAAACCTGTCCACCCTTGCGTTGAATCTGGATGCTAGCAGATCTACATCCGGTGTTCCCCACCGCTGACATATTGTCCGGAAAACCTCGGGATGAAGGGACCATTCCCCTGGGCATAATTGTTGGCGACTTAGAAAGTCCGCCTTCCAATTCTCCACCCCTGGAATGAATACCGCAGATATGGCTGGGACATATCTTTCTGCCCATCTCAGGATGTAATTTACTTCCCTTTGGGCTGCACGACTCCTGGTGCCCCCCTGACGATTGATATATGCCACTGCTGTGGCATTGTCTGATTGAACTCTGACAGGGGACCCTTGGAGTTTGGATGTCCATGCTACTAGGGCATACCGGGCTGCTCGTATCTCTAAGAGATTGATGGGCAGGGCCTTTTCTGCTTCTGACCACTTGCCCTGGAGAGATCATTGCTCCAGTACTGCTCCCCAGCCTATAAGGCTGGCATCTGTAGTGACCACCTTCCAGGAAATCGGACTGAAGGATTTCCCTCTTTCCAGATTCTGGGGAACCAACCACCAGCGGAGGCTCTTGCGAACGGAAGGGGACAAGGACATTGGTAAGTCCAGAGCCTGAACTTTTTTGTTCCAGGCTGACAGTATGGCCCTTTGCAATTTCCTTGAATGGAATTGACCGTAGGGTACTGCTTCGAATGATGCCACCATTTTTCCCAGCAGCCTCATGCACAGGCGTATGGATGGCTGTCTTTTTGAGCCCACTAAGTGGATCAAATCTCTCAAAGACGACCCCTTTTCTTGAGGCAAGAAAATTTTTCTCTGGTCTGAATCCAGCCTTAGCCCCAAGTATTCCAGACTTTTGACTGGTTTTAGGGCTGACTTGTCTCGGTTGATAATCCAACCGTGATATTCCAGATACTTGATTGTCTCGTGAACAACCACTTCTAGTTTTTCCACTGAGTGGTCTATCAGCAACAAGTCGTCTAGATATGCCATTATCGTTACACCTCGTGTTCTTAGATTGGCCAATAATGGGGCCAAAATTTTTGTGAACACTCTTGGTGCTGTGGCCAGACCGAAGGGTAAGGCTCTGAACTGAAAATGGCGGCCTTCTACCGCAAAGCGTAGAAATTTTTGGTGGGCTGGAAAGATGGGAATGTGCAAATAAGCATCCTTGATGTCGATCGAGGCTAACCATTCCTCCCCTTGTAGGGCAGTGGCTACCGATCGGATCGACTCCATCCGGAAAGTCCTAATATGCAGGAATTTGTTTAGCCCTTTTAGATTTAGTATGGGCCTCACGCCCCCGTTTGGCTTCGGAACTGTAAAGAGGTTTGAGTAAAACCCGAACCCCCACTCTTCCAGGGGAACCTCTATAATTACTGCTTGAAGCAATAATTGTTCTAGTGCCAACAGGAGGGATCCTCTCTTCTGGGGATCCCTTGGCACGTTTGACCTTATAAAGCGGGAAGAAGGGGAGTTTTTTAACTCCAATTTGTATCCCAGATTTACTGCGGAGAGCACCCATCTGTCTCGGATCGTGTCCCGCCAGGTCTCTGTGAACAACTGAAGTCTTCCCCCCACCCGATTGGGTGGGGGCAACCCTTCATGCATTTGACTTTGGGGGAGGTTTTGTACCTCTCCTGCTCCAGGGCTTTTTGTTACCCTGCAACTGTCCCTGATTTCTACCTCCGGGATTTGACCGAGGAGGCCGTCGGAACTGTTTCACAGCCGATGTCCTAGGGACTGGAGAGGCCGGCCTTTTAAAAGAGGGACCTCTAACTCTATTTTTAACCGGCAAAAGTGTACTTTTACCGCTGGAAATTCTCTGGATATACTTGTCCAGGTCTTCCCCGAATAAGCGCTCTCCATGAAATGGGAAGCTGACCAGCAATTTTTTACAGGGAGCTTCAGCAGACCAGTTCTTGAGCCATAGAAGCCTGCGCATATGTACTACAGACAGCGTAAGGCGGGAGGCCTGATGGATTGAATCCTTTATAGCGTCCACCGCAAAGCATAAGGCTCTAGGTAGATCAGCTAGGGCAAGAGCCTGCTGATCCGGCAAGTCCCTTAAGACCTGTTTCAACTGATCCTTCACTGCTTGGCAGACCCCAATAGCTGCCACTGCTGGTTGTGTCACCAATCCTGCTGTAGAAAAAGCAGATTTTAATAAGGACTCCAATTTTTTATCTATTGGGTCCTTGAACATTTGGACATTTTCCACCGGACATGTCAGTGATTTATTCACACAAGAGATGGCTGCGTCCACTGTAGGGACCCTCCATTTTCTGATGAACTTATCCTCCATGGGATAGACCACCGGAAATCTCTTGGGGGGAGTAAATATTTTGTCAGGATGCTCCCAATCCTGGTAAATGAGCCCCTCCAGTAAAGGATGGATCGGAAAGGAACAAACAGTCTGGGGAGCTTTTAGCGACCCCAACGAGGAGACAGAAGTGGAGGATGGCTCCGCAAGTGGCATTTTAAATGCTGATCGGACCATATTAGTCAGGGACTGAACCCATAACCTTTCAGCATGTGATGCTGAGAACGGCTCTTCCACTGTTGATTCCTCTGCAACCGAATCGACCTCATCCTGATCCCCCTCAGGTAGGTCGACCTCTGTATGGGACTGTTGCTCTGTTAACAGGCACTCTGAGGGGGGAGACGGAGATCGAGCGCTTTTCTCCTGTGACAGGGAAGCAGCGATCAATGCTGACAATCTCTCTTCCAGCCCTCCCAGAGCTGAGGAAAAAACCTCCTCTGTTACATACACAGGAGCAGGTGAACTGAGGACAGCCACAGTACCAGGTACTCCTGAGGGTGCTCTACGGTCACTAACCTCTGATTCTTCAGGGGAGACTGGTGCAGCCAAAGCATGCCCAAGATCCTCAGAGCCCGATGGAGACCCCCTATTCCTCCTGGAATTTCTAGTCCCGGAGTTTTTAGACGGCATATTCCTAAGCCACAAAGCTGAGGTATTCCAGCCGAAATACACCAGTTACTGATAATAGTCTAGCATAAATGCTGCTATAAGAAACAGTTGGTGTCTACTAATGTGCCTTTCTAGGGGATGCCTGTATCAACCGCTTGCTGTATGCCTTTAAATGTTGCCAGCTCTGTCTCTGTACTTCATAGCCAGCTTACTACAATATTGTGGTTTTTTTAAACTGCTGGGACGCCCGCACATGCGCAGAAGCGCTGCGGCGCGCACAGAGCGTCATCCCCCAGGCTCCGCCCCCTTTCCCGGCTCACCTCTATATATAGAGGCGCGTGCACGCGCGCGGCCACGTGCGCCTTCGGCGCTAATTTCAAAAAATGGAAACAAGGGACAGGAGCCAGGGCCCCTCTTTGCCGCAGGCCGGGGGATGGACGAGCACTGCAACATGGCAGAGGAAGCAGTTTCCTATAAGAGAACTCACCATCTGCCTGGACTTTGCTCTGCTGAGAAGAAACTAGTCCACATGACAAGAAAACATTCCACAGCGGCCTCTAGTGGACAAACACAGGTACCGCAGTCTAATATATTAAATATATATATATATATAAAAAAAAAATTTTTTTTTTTTTTTTTTCTTGACCACCATTAAAAATTATTAAATTTTTTTAGTAGTTACAGGCATGCACAGAATTTTGCGGGAATACCATTAGGTACCAGACAGAAAGACAAATTAGGCTTGGGGGTCCCCCAATAGAACCAAGTTCCTGGGGGCCCCCACTTACCTGTTCCCCGCCGCAGGACTTTGTTTGGTCCACAAAAGCCCAAACTTCACCTATCACGGCAGGCATTGTAATCAAACCTTCAGGGACCGGGTTCCCAAGGATTCCACTCCCCTGGACCTGTATAGCACCCTGCACAGAAAACATCTTGGTCGTGGGTATGACCAGAGCTCTGGATCCCAGGGTCCAGCTCTCCTAAGAGAAGCATTACAGGCAAAACCTTGCTCTTCTCTGCAAGGCCCGGGTACCGACCGTTTAGCTATGAAGCTTTTTTGGTCGGATCCGGAATAGCTTACTGAGGCCCAAAAGAACCTGTACGCAAGCTCAGTGAAAAACACATGTTTCTTCTTGGCCAACACCTTAGACACTGGCAAAAAAACTGAGGTGCTCCCGGATGGGAGGGGCTTATATAGGGGAGGGTACTTCCGGTTTTGGAAGTTGCCAGTGCCAGCACCTGACGGTATCTATATAACCCATTAGTAATGACTATGTCGCTCTGTGTCCCGTGATGTACGAGAAAGAAAAGAAACTGATACAGCCATCACATCTAAGAATTGGTATAATTGGTAAGCTGTAGTGTAATAAATGTTTGCTTTTGGGTTTACTACTGCTTTAACTGCACAAGCTGAGGCTAGAAGCTAAGCAAAGTCAAAGACGGAAGGAAGCAAAGGATAATCGCATTTAAAAAAAAAAAAATTGTAAAACTGTGAGCGGGCATCTTTTTATTGCAGAAGAGAAATTCTACTGTATGTCTCTTTTGCAATAATACAAGCTTACCTGCCTGCTCTAACACATGTGTGAATTCCAGTCACACTTTGGATATCCCAGAATGTCTGACTTTCATGCTCATGCATGCGATGACCGTACCCCCTGCCGGCCAATCAAAATGCCAAAAAGATGGCAGCAGATGGCAAGGGATGTAAGTGCCACATCGCTGAAAGGGGTTTAGTTCTGCTTTAAGTGTAACCTACACAAATAAAATGAAACCCTATACAGTAATACTGGTGTTCACGTTATTGTATCCAGCTTTGCAATTAATCTTACCATTATTTCCTTATACAGTTCTAATTGTGTATGGGAGCATCCATATTTGCTCTTTAGGCTCTTCTTCTTCTTCAATACTGTTGTGCCATGTTTGTTCCCTTCCAACTCACTTCTAGTCTACCAGACAGGATCTGTCTAACTCCAAACAGAACTTTCTGCATACTGTGTTGTAAACCCCCCACAATGCTAATCTTTGCTTAGATTTGAAAGAGCTTAGGAGTAGAATTTTTTTATTTATGGCATAAATGAAATAACTTTTTTTACTTAAAATATTGATTTGATAAATAAATTGATACATGTGCTATTGATTTATGTGTGGGTATTGAAGTCAGGCTGAGCTACCCACCTACAGCAGTTATGCATATTATTAATGTAAAATCCTTATCTGAGAGTAAAGAAGCACACATTTCAGCATCACTGCCAGGCAATTAACATTTGCATAATATCAGGTCTGCAAAGGCAGCTTCCAGATTTTTTCAGGAAGGTGTTTTTTGGAAGAAGATGGAGCACTGAAACGTTCAAGTGCTTTTTCTGGTTTGCATGACATCGGCTGCTTAGTTCTGCATAAAACAATGTAGACGATAGATTCATGCATCTTATTTCAAATAGCCCAAAGCTCAATTTTTGTTACGTGCTGATTGGCTGAATACCAGGTTCTTGTATACTTTGAGGACTCCTTTGGGGAAACGCCAGTATGTTGGATTTTTTTATTTATTTTCATTAAGGAGCATATGGTATAAAGATTGTGACTTCATAATTCCGCTGCAGGAAGAGCATGATACCACGGTAAAGGTAGCTAAAAATTCCAGCACCTCTCCATTAGTCTTAAATAATAGATGTGTGTGGAATAAATTCCATCCTTTAAATTAAAACACCATTCAAAAATAAAAATTACTTTTTTAGTCAACTTGTAATATTTTTTTTTGTCTACTAAACAGTAAGATTGCACTTATCTATGTTTTGTTTTTGTTTTGTTTTTAGGATATTGGTTTAGCCTATATAACACATCTGGTAGAAAAAGAAGATTATGATAATGCTGCCAGGTACGATAAATGTATATACAGTATGTATTTCTATTACAGACTTCTGCATTTTACACAATATCAAAAACTGTGACTTTATTGCTTACCAGTGATAGTTGGGTGGCTTATTAATATTGACATACAAATAACCAGGTCTGTTTGCTTTTATTTTTAATAAAAAATATATAGGGTATTGCATTTTTCAAAAAAAAATTCCCTCAGATATTTATTCATGCTTAAAGTGATCTTGTGAGAATAGTAATATAAGAGCTGCCATTGCTGCCTAAATGGAATCTATCAGTTTGCCTATTTATCTTTACTCAGTTCATCTGTCAGTCTTTGGAAATACCCAAAACTTTTTGGTCTGGAGAAGCATGTGACCTTCTTTTCTTCCCAGGATGACTTCGACAGGATCTTAGTAGCTATTGGTCAGGCCCATAGACTTTATGTTAGTGAGAGAAAAAGTTGTATAAGCTCTAACACACATGTTAAAGTGGTAGTAGGCTCTCCCCCATAATTTTTGCACATATCAATTATTAGTAAAAAAACTGTTCAAATTGCTGCTTGTAGTTGTCACCTTACTATTTTTGTTTGCTTGTAATCTATCCTGTTCTTTTTTATTGACATCACTGGTGCATGTGCATCTTTTCCCTGATTCATGGCATGCTCTTTGTGCTGTCAGTCCATTAAAAAGTATGCCACGTCCATCATATACACTTTCTGCGGCACTGCGCCGAGATACCTCTAGATTAGTCTTATTCATAATTTTCTGATATTACCCATCTGACCTTAAACGTTACACAGGGTGTAAACATAGCATGGCACACTGCAGCAGAGATCATATTGGTGCATAATTTAAATCACAAAATAAGTTTAGCAAGTAAAATAATATGTGTGGCACTGTTAGCTGACCTGTTTACTCCACAAGGTATAAATATAGGGAAACAGAGCTTTCCTTCCCCTTATATTATACCTGGATCGTGGAGTCAAACAGGTCAGCTGTGATCCGCGGGAGACAGTTGCCATAGCAAACAAGGCCGCTGCGACTGAAACGCATCTACCTCTGCTGTACTTATTTTTTTATGGCGATACAATAAATTTGGACTGATTTAAAGAACATGTTTGGAGTTGCGGATTGTCCTTTATCTATTCATCACATTGGCAGCTGAGCAACTGCACATCCTGCACCCGACAGGTCAGGAGGAGTTTCATTTACTTGGGGTAGTAGCACCTTTCTTTGTTGTTTTACGGTTGCCATAGTAATCCTGGAACTAAAACTAGGCTTGGTTTAAAAACCATTGCACATGTGCGAGATTACGGAAAGAACTAGCAGAAAGGGCAGAAGGATATTGCACTAGGGACTCGGAAGACAATACTAACATCAAGAATTTTAAAACTGCTGGAAAAAAGTAAGAAACATGCATTTAGGGGTTAATTGTAAGGCAGAGTGTGTTTGAATACCTTTTTTTTTTTTAGCAGAAAAGTTTTTTATTTTCAAAAGAAAAAACAGGTAGAAAAAAACAGTGAGCAGTGGTAACAATTGCAGTGATCATATATGGCCTTATACAGGATATACAATTGATTGATCATCCATGTAGTTGTTCCCTTGCAGGAGGAGATTGTATAGACATTTTAAAACATTCATAACTGTTCAGTAGTACAATTCGGTAGTAACAACTAAGAGTACCCTGTTCCCCTGTCTAGGGGAGCATAAAGACAGGGAACCGTCCCAACAGCACGTGGTGGGTAGGAAAAGCAGGAAAGGATTCCCATTCTCAAACGGAACAACATTTTCCTACTTGAGTACCAAACAGAGTAATGATGGTGGGGGGGTTGTCTACTATAGGATATGAGAGAGAGCACGACAAGAGTTGTAACTTAAAGTCACTCACATAGCATCATCAAACAATTAGGCACAGCACCAGCAAAGTGACAAGCAGGTGTTCCCACTGACCCGTCCCCTATTCCAGTGCCAGCTGCTCCTCGCGTACCCAGGCCACCAAGACCTATCAAACTTTTTGGGGCAGTCCCAGATAGGTAAGCTTATACAAAGGAAGGGCCGTGTTGATTAAAGTTTTGTATTAACGGGGGAGAGGGCTCCTTCCGCTGTATCAGGATCGCCTTCCTGGCATAGAAGGCCGCATAAAAAACAAATAACTTCTTAGGACCAGACAACATGAAAGAAGGAACCCTCCTCCGAACCACACCTGGGACAAATTGGGCTCCTTTGTGGGTATATTCTAGCTAATCGCTGGGGGGAGAAGTATGCCATATGCAGAAATTTGACTTGGGTGAACCTGTCTCTGGTAGAGACCACCAGGGAGAGGTAATGCTGAATGCCCTCTTCCCAGTCGTCGTCAGCCAATGTGGGGATATCTGCCTGCCAAACCGAGAACAGCTGTAAACCCTTAGAGGTATCCAAACCTGCCAGAAGGGAGTACAAGGTGGACAGGGGCTTAGTCACATCCGCTGTAGTAAGCAGACGTTCAACACCCGTGGTCTCCAACACCAATGACATGGGAAACTGGGACTAAAAAGCGTGGCGGAGCTGTAGATACCTGAAGAACATATGATTAGGTAGCCCCTTTTGTTGTTTTAAGTCATCAAATGTAAGCAGGCCTTCAGATGAAACTATATTTGCCAACGTCTTAATTTCATATGGGGCCCACAGCACAGGGTCAGGAATGGAATGGAAGTGCGATAATCGCCGGTTCCCCCACAACAGAGTGTGAGGAGACCAACCATTGGGTTTTTGAACCTTGACCCGGACAGTTTCCCAGACCCTCAGGGTAGTCCTCACTGAGGGGGTGACCATGGGGTTGGACCTAGGCCCCCCGATGTATGAGATTTCGCAAATCAGAGTAGGATCCAAACAAAGCAGCCTCCAAGGTGGACGCCGGGTTAGCCGGCTCCTCTGACAGCCACCATTGGAGCGTGACAAGAACTGCAGCCCAATAATATTTTTGGAAACAGGGTAGGGCAAGGCCCCCCAGGGTGATGGACAGTTGTAAAGTGGATTTGGCGATTCTAGGGGTGCCACCATTCCAAATGAATGAGATAATCACACTGTACAGTTTCCTAAAAAAAACGCATTCGGGATATGCACAGGAGTCTGTCGAAAGATGTACAGAAATTTAGTCAGGACAGTCATTTTAACAAGATTAACCCGTCCGACCGGGGTAAGGGGCAGTGTTTTCCAAGCAGCGCATCTCTGAGTCAGGAGGGACAGCACCGGAGTCAGGTTAAGAGGGATGAACTGTGTCAGGTCTTTGTGAATCACTACTCCTAGGTACCGAAACTGTGAAACCCGTTGCAGAGGGGTGTCCGCGGGTATCGACGCCTCAGAGGGGTGCAGCGCGAAGATAACAGACTTTCCCCAGTTAATATAGATGCCAGAGTATTTACCGAAAGTGTTGATAAGCGATAGGGCAGCCCCAAGAGAGTCAGAGGTGTTACGAAGGTACAGCAGGGTGTCGTCCGCATAAAGAGATATTTTTTCGTGGACTGGGCCTATAGGTGTACTGCTAACCATTGGGGAGGAACGCAGTAGAATCGCCATTGGCTCAATGGCCTACGCAAAAAGGGCAGGGGACAGCGGGCAGCCCTGCCTAGTGCCCCTGTGGAGACAAAAGGGTGGGGACAAAATCGGCCCGGTATGGACTCTAGCTTTAGGGGACCTATACAGGGACTGCACCCATGATATGAAGTTAGGGCCAATGCCAAACCGATGCAGGACCTCCCATAGATAATTCCATTCCACCAAATTGAATGCTTTCTCTGCGTCCAGGGAGGCCACTGCATCAAACCGGGTGAGGGAACCCTGGGCACTCAAAACCTTATAAAGCCTACGGCAACAACAAGAGTTATATCATGAATTAGTTAGGAAAAGGGATGAACTTAAAGAATTAATGGAACAAGAGACTAAAATAAAGCTACATCGCATAGCAAAAGAAAGATATAAGTGGGGAAATAAATCTAGTAAACATCTAGCAAGAATGGTACAAAAAAAAAGACCAGAAACTTCATAGAAAAGATTTAAAAAAAAGAACGTAGAGGTAGTGCACATAACTAAGGATATAGCAGACACATTTAAAAACTATTATGAGGGGTTGTACTCAGTAGAGCAGAAGAGATGGGAGGTAGGAGAGAAACAACTAAAAATAAAATAATTCTTAAGAAAGGCGGGATTGCATAGGATTAATGAGGATAAAAGAACGGCACTAGATAGACCCATAACGGAAGAAGAAATAACTAATGCACTGAGAGATTCAGCCCCAGGGAAAAGTCCCGGCCCGGACGGGTTTACAACATTATATTTTAAAAAATGTAAGGAGATTTTGATACCTAGGATATGTAATTATATGAATGGATTAGGGACAGACTATGAAATGGGAAGAGAGGCCTCAGTAGCTATAATAACGGTTATACCAAAGGAGGGGAAAGATGAAAGGTTATGCTCTGGATATAGGCCGATCTCGCTACTAAACGCGGATATAAAACTATACGCGAAAGTCTTGGCAGAAAGAATGAAGGGACTGATGCCCACACTGGTCCATCCGCATCAGGTGGGATTTATCCCAGGCAGGGAGGGGAGGGACAATGGTGTGAGAGCATTGCTCCTCCTCCAGAAAATAAAAGAGAATGGGTCCCCAGGGCTACTTCTGTCAGTAGACGCAGAAAAGGCATTCGACTGGGTAGACTGGGGACTCATGATACAAACCCTGAAAACTATGGACCTGGGAGCCAGGATGATACAATGGATTAAAACATTGTATCAGCACCCTATGGGTAGGGTTAAAATAAATGGCACACTGTCTCTAGCTTTTGAGATGAAAAATAGGACAAGACAGGGATGCCCCCTGTCCCCCCTCTTGTTTGTGTTGTCCCTAGAATCTCTGCTTGCGACGGTACGAAACAACCCAGACATTAAAGGGATCAGAATGGAGGAAGACGAACATAAACTCTCAGCTTTCACGGACGATGTCTTGTTCTTTATTAGTAATCCCAGAACCACATTACCGAATTTACTTAAAATATTTAAACAATACGGTGAAATATCAAACTTTAAAGTTAATATAGCTAAAACTGAGATTCTAAATGTTAATATTGGAAAGGCAGAAGAACAGAGTCTAATGCCGCGTACACACGATCATTATTCACGGCGGTTAAAAAACCGCCGTGAATAATGACATTAAAAACGAGGGAACGGCTTTTTCCCCACACACGGTCGTTTTTCACGTCATTTTTTCTCTTGTCGAGAAAAACGACCGTCTGTGGGCTCCGCGGCAGTGTTTCCCTATGGGAAAACTGCCGCGGAAAAAACGACGAGAAAAATTAGAACATGTTCTAATTTTTCTCGTCGTTTTTAATGCCGTTTTTCTCGTCGAGAAAAACTACAAAATGCCCACAGACGATCGTTTTTCTCGTCAAATGGAAAAAATTTTGTTTTTCTCAATGAGAAAAACGGTCGTGTGTACACGGCATTAGAAAAGAGTTTAATTTCCCTTGGCAGAAGGAACTCAAGTACTTAGGGGTAAAACTCGCCAACTCAATAAAAAAAAAATATATAAGATAAACTATATCCCTTTATTAGACAAAATAAAAAGTGAAATTAGAAGGATGACAAACCGCCCGATATCATGGATAGGAAGAATTAACATTCTGAAGATGGTTCTGCTGCCGAAAATCTTGTATAAATTCCAGATGTTACCAGTTGCAATACCTCAACCGTACTTCAGAGTGTTAAAAAAGATGCTAATGAATTTTGTGTGGAAGAATAAAAAGCATAGAATCTCCTTCTCGGTACTAACACAGGAAAAAAAACATGGAGGGTTGGCAGTGCCAGACATAAAAAAATACTATAATGCGGTGGTGCTGTCCCGGATAGTCGAGTGGGCCAAAGATAGGCACGAAAAAAGGTGGGTAAAAACTGAAAAGGTAATGGCAAACACACAATTGGGAGGTGTAATATGGAAACCCCCCCCCCCCCCCCAGTATAGAGCACTAGGTGAAAACACTCACGTTGTGACACAAATTGCACTTAAAATTTGGGACAGGTTACATAAACAAATAGACAGGGACTACTGTATAATTCTCCCCTTATAGAACTAAAAGAAAATACATTTTTTGCACCGGGAAAAAAAATAGTGGGAGGAAGCTGGATTAAAAAAGATAGAGCACAGTTAAGAGATATAATAAAAAAAGGGAAAATTACACCATTTCAAGAATTAAGATACAATAGGGAATTAATGATAGTAGATGAGTGGAGGTATCATCAGTTGGCCCACTTTGTACAAAGCCTTCCCCAGCCAATTAGGTCGGGGGAGGAACTTACGACGTTGGAACGGCTTTGTACGGCCGATAATTCAAAAGGAACTATATCAAAACTTTATAAATTGCTGCTGACAGTGGACGGACTGGAGATACCCCCTGTTGCGGAGCTCCAAAGTCCGCTGGGAAATCCTTGAAGCTGAGGAAGTACTGACTTATCCAAGGCAACCTGTTACCCCCGCAGTAACTGGACGACACACAGTTCTGGGAGTAAATCAACGCTTTATTTTGCCCAGGCTGGCTTTTTATATAATTTCCCATGCAAGGGTTTTCTTAACTCATTTTACAGGGGCATTCCCTTCAACAATTAACAGATGACAGCGATTTAATTACCTGGGATGTGTGAGACGTTGGTCTCTGCATATTTACCCATAACAATGAAACCGTGCCAGACACATTACTAGGAGTGTAATTACATCCCGTAGCAGATAATAGATGGTCATTAACATACTGACAATAGATGAATGGAATGCTACCTCAGACCCCCAATTAACCCAGTTTACTTATTCAGACATCAGTAGACATTCTGTCTCTACATTTCCTGGAATGAATCTTTGCTGTCACCTCTGAAGTGATCCAAACCATTTCTCAGTTTCAGTATTTTGCTACACCCCCATTCATAAAGAAATGGGAAAGAGAATTGGGAACACATAGGGATAAAAGGACTATAGAGAGAATAATAAAATTGACCCACTCGTCTGCTATGGACAGCAGGACCGCAGAGATGAATTATAAGTGTATCACAGGTTGGTACGCCACACCAGATAAATTGAGTAAATTTCAAGTGGAACAGAAAGCAGAATGTTGGAGAGAATGTGGGGAGAGGGGAACAATGGCCCACTTGTGGTGGCAGTGCCCTAAAATTCAAAAATATTGGGAAAAGATACTGGAAATTATAAAAGCAATTACCGAGAAGGAGATTAAAAAAGACCCATGGATAGTTTTATTCCATGGAGGAGAGGGAGGAATGAAACAGTATGAAGAGTCACTGATCCCACATTTACTAAATGCGGCTAAAAGGTTGATCCCCAAAAAATGGCGAAAAGTGGAAAGTCCATTTGTATGGGAGTGGGTAGACTCCGTGAAAGAAACATATAGCATGGAGGGACTAAAGTATGGCGTAGAGGAGGAAAAAAAAGGATTTAAAGACAAGTGGGAATGTTGGAAAGAATTTAAGAAAACATGAAGTTATGCAGAAAATCTGAGAAATTAGAGAAAAAATTGTAGAAAATAAGAGGTAGAAGGGGGGGAGGGGGGTATAAAGTGAAAAGGGGGGGATGGGAGGATGAAATAGAGATTTTAGAAATGTGTGTATAAGGAGAAGAGCCAAGAGTCTCTTAGTACTCACGATTATTTTTGTAAATGTATTGTCTTGGCTGGACCAATGGAAATGCACTGATGTAACATAACTGAAATCTTGATAAAATTAAAGAAATAATAAAAAAAAAAAAAAACACGACATCACTTTTTTTTGTCGTACGAGTATTTTCGGGACTTTAGTAACCTATTAAATTTTTACTTGCGACTATTAGGCAAAAAAAGTCATACAATCTGTCGTACGATATTCGGAGCGTGTGTACGGGCCTTAAGTGTAGCAATATGGTTACATTTAATGAAGGTACAACATTTAGCAACATATTGCTACACTTAGAGGCGCCTCGCTTCTCTTTTATACTCTGTAGCACCCACTGGATTTTTGCTTTTAATCCCCTTGTGGAGGCTTCCATTTGTGGATGGACATTTTATGGTTACACAACATATCACATTGCTATAATCTTTTTATATGGACTATAAACTGAAGGACCTATGAATAAATGGTTGTGGAACGAAAATAAATAAATAAATAAATAAAATAAAGCCTACGGAGATTTATATCCGTGCCCTTACCGGGCATAAAACCGGTCTGGTCCTCATGGATCAGGGTGAGAATAACCTCATTAAGTCTCCTAGCTAAAATCTTGTTAAGGACCTTAGCATCCGCATTGAGGAGGGAGATGGGGCGGTAGGAAGTGCAGAGTTAAAGATCCTTACCCGGTTTGGGGATGACAACAATGACCGCCTCAGCCATAGAGGCAGAAAGGGTGGTGTTCTTCAGGGTCTTAACTATCATTTTGTGCAGTTTAGGTGACAGCTGTTCCCCGTATTGCTTATAGAACTCTGGGGGGAGGCCATCCACACCCAGAGTTTTCCCCGCCTGCAATTCCCCCAAAGCCTGCTGCTCCTCTTCAAGGGTGATCCCGCTATCCAAGTGTGCACGGGCCTCGTCGCTAAGAGTAGGGAAGGTGAGCTGCCCAAGGAAGGAGTTTAGTTCTTCCTCCGAATAATCCACCCTAGAGGAATACAGGGCACCGTAGTAGGAGGCAAAGCGTGCGTTAATGGCCACCGGGTCTACCTCTATCGTTCCATCAACATTCTGAATACGGGCAATAGTAGTGACAGGTTTTTGCTCCTTGGCTAACCCGGCCAAGAGGCGCCAAGTTTTCTCTCCCTGCTCAAAGATGCACTGCGTTTGTGCCAGCTGCTGTTTTTTTGCCTTGGCGACTCTGAGAAGCACGGCCTCACGATAGGCCGCCTGAATATCCAAGTAGGTGATCGGGTTACAGGTAAGGACATACTGGGACTCTAGGCTCTGGGCTTTGGCCTCGGCCTCCTCAATACAGATCTTGGCATTATGCCGTTATTGTGAAATATATGATTGGTAACACCCCCTGATATATGCCTTGAAGGCATCCCATCTATTGTACATAGGCGGGGACCCCGCATTAGTTAACCAAAAATCAGAAATGCACTTGGAGATCTCGGTTTTAACCGTCTCATCGGAGATCCAGTAGCGAGAAAGTCGCCACAGTCTCTCCGACGGAGGCATCTGGGTCTGCAAGCAGAGGAGCACAGGAGCATGATCCAAAATACCCCTGGGGAGTATACTCACCTCACGGACCCGGGGAAGCAGCCCCCCACTAACATATACTAGGTCAATTCTAGACATGGTGCGATAGGAGGTGGAATGACAAGTGTATGCCCTATCGGTCCGAAATTTCCAACGCCGTACGTTAGTGAGACCATACAGCGACGTCCAGCGCTGTAGGGGGAGTCACTGCTGGTGTCTGAGGTCAGTCTATCTAGGGACGGATTCGGGGCCATATTAAAATCCCCAGCAATAATGAGATTATCTGTAGGGTATCTGGAGAGGACAGGAGTCAAGGACTTCAGAAGAGAATACCATAGCCGGTGGCGGTATGTAAAAGCCCAAAATCAGCATCTACACAGTATCCACCACGGCATGTAACAGCACATATCTACCGTCCAGGTCAACCTTGACATCCAGTAAGGTATAGGCTAGGGACTTGTGAATGAGTATGCTGACCCCCCTGGCATAGCCTGAATACGTAGCGTGATGATAGTGACCTACCCAGGGTTTCCTCAGACCAAGGACCCTGCGTCCCACAAGGTGGGTTTTCTGCAGGATACAGATATGAGGAGAGTACTTCTTAAGATTGGTCATAACTAGGGATCTCTTGATCTTATTGTAAGTCCCCGGACATTCCACAAAATACATTTTATGGGAGCCATGGCAGTAAGGACGTAATATAACCGCTAGGGGGACAATAATAGAGTTGACTCAGGACAAGGTACTCATCGTACAATACAGAAGCAACAACCACTGAGGCATTGGACACCGACCCACGTTTCCAACATGGGCTGAAACAGATGACCAAGGCATACCACTGCAAACAATATCATGAGGTACAAAACAGTGACAAAAGTAAAATAAAACAAAAAAAAATCCTTAACATATAAACCCAACTCCCCCCAACCCGCACATCAGCTGGGAAAACTGGAGTGCGTATAACCCAAACCAAACCCATCAAACTGTAGGAAAGCCTCTTATAGGGACAACTGGAAAAGCAACTGACCCCGGAACACGGAAGTAGTAAAAACTGGAGGTTTAGTGCATTCCAGGGAGGCTGCCGCCTTCAGACCTATATAAATTGACAAGGTAGTGGGGATCTACGTATAGCGTGAAAAATAAAAATAAATAAAAAAAACACCTAGATGCAGCTAGGGGCACATACTTAAACATTTGAACAATCAGAACAGTGGTAAGAAACTATAATCCTTCCAGGACAAAAAGTTCCCCATGCGTTCCTCGACCCCCCCCGGGGAAAAACAATACCGCCATGTCACTGTAGAATCAGAGCCCTGCAGCAAATGTTCAGGGGGTGTTCAGGTCTTGGGCGGAGAACCAGAGTTCCACAGCTGGTTCGCCCAAGGCAAGGCGGGGACTCTCACTGCAGGTTCCAGGGTGCCTTCCTTGCGGCTTACAAAAAAAAACCCTGGCGCTGCCGTGAGCTAAAGGGGCGGCAAAGTTCCATCAATGATCCGTGGCGTGGAATCAGGGGAGCAAACAACAGGTTGACAGAAGGTTATAGTCAAGCACCGCCAAGAAGGGGGAAGAGAGCACAGGAGGCAAGGTCTAAGCACTTATATGCTTGGGGCAGGGTGTCCATCCAATGAGAAACATCCTTGGGGGGGCGTGGCCTGGACGTCGACCAAGATGGCAGCATAAGCTGAGAGCTCCTGCGATCCAGGGACTGAATCCTGCTTTTCGGGGGAACCTACGACTTGCTACCAATATGAGCAGATCCACACGGAGCTCCTCTGCCTCCCGATCAGCTTGTGCCTCAGGTACGCAGCTCAGCAGAAACATACCAGGGCTGTTTCGGTCCCAACTTATGGCGACACACGCGGCCTCTCAGGCCCAAACCCCGACCTTGCCTAGCGCGGACCCTGCTACTCCACTATCTGGGGGATCTGATACAAACATGGGGCAAGCTCATCCCCCCACTCTTTTTGATTTAGAGACAATTGCGGCAGATATTAAGAACACGGTCACGGCGGCGATCGCGGATCTTAAAACCGAACTCCATGCGGTACTGCACAGGATTGATGGGGTGGAACAGACTACCCAACGACAAGCAGCTGCCATTCGGCAGGTTCAGACCACATACGATGCCCAACTCGCCCAACTCCTGGACATCCATAGGCACGTCGAAGACCTCGACAACAGAGGCAGGAGACATAATATCAGGGTAAGGGGGGTCCCTGAGCCTATAGAACCGGGCTCCCTGCAACAAACAATCTGCACGATCTTTAATGATTTGATCGGGCACCCAGCAGACTCCCCCATAGATATGGAAAGGGCCCACCGCGCTTTGCGCCCACTTCCCCGTGATAACGAACCACCAAGGGATGTAATATGCTGTGTGGTTTACTTTCCACTTAAGGAGGAAATCCTCCGCAAAGCAAGAGAAAAAGGCCGTATCCTCCATAATGGCGCCAAGATCAAATTGTTTCAGGACCTGTCCCAGATCACGCTCCAGAACAGGCGTGCTTTGCGCCCCCTGCTGGAGGCTCTACGGTCTAGAAATATTCAATACCGCTGGAAATTTCCTTTTGGACTCTCGGCTTCCGCTAGAGGGCGCTCTGCGCTTCTCCGCACACCCGAGGACTTGCAGGGCTTCTGTGATCAACTCGATCTCCCGCACGTCGACCTTCCGGAGTGGTACGCCTTCTACTTCCCCGCTGAACCGTGGCTCCCGGTCTCTCTTCACCCTTCACCGAAGGCGCAACGACACAGATCCCGTAGGAATAGAGCCAACCCATCCTCTCCGGGAAACCATGCTTCTCGCCGCGACTTGTACCACCGCAGCCCGGGATCCCCTTCCACGCCCTCTCGGAGGAGAGAACGTGCGGATGCCTAATGACTCTGAGAAACATCCTCGGGCGAGGTTAAGTAGCGGGTGGTCTCCCCATCAATGGGCCGGGCCGGGAACAGCATACTATACTTCAAGCTTTTCGCGCAGAGCTGAGCTATAACATGGTCGAAGGTCCTGCAGAGCCTCTGGGTGTCAACTGAATAGTCCGGAAACAGCATGAGCTTTGTGTTTTCAAACCGGAGCTCTTCCACCTTCCAGGCTTCTCGAAGCGCCAGGTCCCAGTCTCTGAAGTTGAGCAGCCTGAAAATGAAAATGCGCAGGGGGGGGGGGGCCCTGGGTTGACTGCGGCCGGGTGGCATTCTATGGGTCCTCTCCACGACAAAGTGCAGTGAGAACTGGGCCCGCGGTCGTAGGGTGCGCAGTAAAGTCTCCGTAAAAGCCGTGGGATCCTGACCCTCGGCTCTCTCCGGCAGGCCCCCCACCCGCAGATTATTCCTGCGGCTTCTGTTCTCGCTATCTTCCACTCACGACTCAAGGGCCTTCACTCTCACCTGAAGGGTATGAATGGAGGCACGGTGATCCCAGATGGAGTCCTCCGAATCACCCACGCGCCGCTCCGCCTCCCCCAGCCGATCCCGCATTTTATCCATATCTCTTTTCAGTAGTCCAAAATCCATCTGCAGGATGTCGATCTTGCCCATCAGCGTGGTTTGACACCCCGAGATGGCCTTCATAAGAGCTTAAAAAGCGATCCTCCTCCATCGCCCCTGAGGCAGTAGGTGCCGTTTAGAACGCCATTTGCGCATGGCTTACAGTGCCCTGCTGTTTTGCTGTGGGGACGCTTTAGGAGTGGATCCACCTTTTCTTCCGGAGCCGGATTTGCCTCTTCACATGCCGGAGAGCACCGGGTGACGATAAGGGTAAAAGTGAGAGTAGATCCCCTATAAATTAGATAGAAGAGGTCAGTAGGAGCAGAGCTCCACTCAGGCACATCCATTCAGGTCGCTAGCTTGACCACGCCCCCGTGTTGGAATACTTTACTATAATTGCTTATTTAAAAAAAACTTACTATAATGGCTTATTTTAAAAGCTACATCGGAGTGGGAGAGTTTACTACTGCTTTAAGCTGGCCATAGATGGATTTCAGCAGGGACCCGCCAAATTTCGATCCATGTGCACTAGTCCCTGTTCAACAGAAGTCGATCTTCAGTTCGACTTTTGCTCAACAGGCATGTTGGAAAACTATTATAATATAATATTCTTTATATTTTGTATATAATATTCTTTATACACACATATATGTGTGTGTGTGTATATAATATTCTGGCAGCAGAGAGTTCCACTGTCGGAATTCAGTTTTCCAGTGCTGGGATTCCCCCATCCATCTCGTTTTTGTGTGAATGGAGGAATCTGTTCATCTTTTTTTTTTTTTATTATTCAGCCTGCTGTCTGAATGAAAATAAAAAACTGGTCTACGGTCAGCTTTACACAGAGATTAGACTCAGGACTCTAGCAGGTGAACAGGACAGCGGAGGGAACAAAGGACAGGTTAGTGAGTGAAGGTGGCCTATCAAGGGATTCCTGTCTGTACAGACTCCAGGGCTTCCTCATCCTGGTTTCACCCATCAGTCACTGACCTACAGCAAGCACGCAACCAGTGATTGCTGAAAAGCCCTATCCTACACACTTGTTTAAGGTCAGCGGTGCACTAGGTATTGTAAGAAGGAACAGAATGGCAGACCTGGAAACCATGGCATTACCAACAAGTCAACAATGGCATGTTTTCTATCTTTATAGACTTAATCCTATCAATAAAAAAAAAAAGTGGCTACCTAGAAAGTGCTAGATATCTGGCTTTCTCCTGCTTCAGCATTTTTAGAGACACTTACCCAGGGCAAAGATACAGATTAAAAATATGTGTGGTTTAGGAACTCCTATTTGTCATGCTTGTTTGAGGTCAGTGACTCAAAAGGTTCTGAAGCCATAGGATTATAATGACAGAGAGAAAGTAAGTTAAAAGAAATATGTAGTGGCAGCCTCCTTGGTTCCTTAGTCTGTGTTTTCATAAAGTGGTCAGCTCTATCTTCTGATCACATATGCAACTTTTTCATCCTACTTGGTATCATTGTGCAATGACCGTGCCTTAACCGATTCACGCCCGCGCTATAGATGAAAGACGGTTACAGCGCAGGCCTAAATTGCTGGGAGGGTGTCCATGTATGTCCTCCTGTGCATGTGAAGCCTGCGGGGGGTGCACGGCTCGCTCTGTGATCAGCAAGTCCATGATTACCACATGATCAGCTGTCAGCCAATGACAGCTGATTACGTGATGTAAATAGAAGCTGGTAAAGCCGAGGAGAGGAAAAAAAGCTGATTACCATCTGGAGTAAATCGGACATCAGTTCCGCACACTCCAGACCCACTGCTGCTATGCAGTGCCCACTAGTGTCACCTATCAGTGCTGCCAATCAGTGCCTCATCATCCATGCCACCTTATCAGTGCCCAGCAGTGCAGCCTCATCGGCGCATATCAATTAGGGAGAAAAATTACCTGTTTGCAAAATTTTATAACACACTATAAAAAAATAGTCTGTCTTTTTTTTGTTTAGCAAAAAATAAAAACTCCAATAGTGATTAAATACCACTAAAAGAAAGCTCTATTTGTGTGGAAAAAAATGATATTTCATTTGGGTACACTGTAGCATGACCACGCAATTGTAATTTAAAGAGGGACAGCGATGAAAGCTGAAAACTGGCCTGGGCAGGAAGGGGGTTTTAGTGCCCAGTAAGCAAGTGGTTAGGCTAGATGGCCATACATTGATTCAAAAGCGTCTGGTTCAGCAGGGACCAGCTGGATTTTGATCAGTGTGTGCTGTCCTTGCTCAACAGAAGTGGATCATTTGACTTCTTTCGAAAGGATATGCTGGAAAACAGTTTGTCGAACATCGACCCACCTTGTTTGTGTAGATGGAGGAATCTGTTAGTTTAAGGTAGAAAGAAATTGATTGCACACCGGAATCCAAAAGATGCTGATGAAGATTTTTTCTTTATTGTCACACCAGACAAACTTGCAAGAAGTATTTAGTTGATGCGTTTCACACGAAAAGAGCTGTGCTTGTTCATGGCGCGGCTCTCCGTGTGAAATGCGTCAACTATATACATCTTGCAAGTTTGTCTGGTGTGACAATAAAGAAATCTTCATCAGCGCCTTTTGGATTCCAGTGTGCAATCAATTTCTTTCTACCTTATTCTACTGATGGTGGTGAGCCGGGATTAGCACCTTGAATCAGGTGTGTCCTCCTTTTGTTGCCTGAGGCGGCGTGTGTGCTTTTGTCTGTAATCTATTAGTGTATCTTTTTGTTCTGCCCGCTGGCTGAACAAAAAAAGCAGAAAAAAAAGTGTGTATGGTCAGTTTTAGTCCCCCTTTAGTCTCCTCTCCCTTACACTACACTGCTTTGTACTCTCTGCGTGTCTAGTCAGATCTAACTGAAAACAACAAGGGTAAGTTCGCCTTTCTGGAAAATAAATAAATGCACATTACGGTATATTTGCAGAAACAAATGTGCACTTATTATTTTTTCCTACATGTCCTCCAGCTATTATGCCGCGTACACACGATCGATTTTTTCGACGGTGAAAACACAGTCGAGAAAATCGACGTTAAAAACGAGGAACAGCTTGTTCCCCTCACACACGGCCGTTTTAAATGTCATTTTTTTTTTGGTCGAAAAAAACGACCGTGTGTGGGCTCCGCGGCAGTGTTTCCCTATTGGAAACACTGCCGCGGAAAACATGTCGAAAAAAACGACGAGAAAAATTAGAACATGTTCTAATTTTTCTCGTCGTTTTTAATGCCGTTTTTCTCATCGAAAAAAATGACAGAAAGCCCACAGACTATCGTTTTTCTCGTCGAATGGGAAAAATGTCGTTTTTTTCGACGGGAAAAACGGCCGTGTGTACGCGGCAAAACTGTTAGAAAGCTATAGGCGGTGTCAGTGGACTACGATTGCGCTCATCAGCAGTCCATTGAGAACTACAAGTCCGTCTGCCACGGTGGTAGATGGGACTTGTAGTCTTCATTCACAGATCCCTGTGAATGAATGACGTGGCTGTGTGGAAGTGAAAATGGTGAGAGGGGAGTTGCTGGAACTCTCCAAGTACGGGTGTAACTTAACATGATCCAAGGATGAAATTGGCCTTTAACCTAGTATTTCTTAACCTTTGTAGCATGGGTAAACCCCTAAAATAGTTCTACTAGAATAGGTCTATTCTAAAATAGACCTACATGCGGTACATTAGCCTGATCAGTAGGTTGTACTAAGTTTAAAATGAGTGGGGTTTCCTTAATAATCATAAAATACATAAATATAAAGGGCAGGGAAGAAACACAATGAATTTTAGTGTGCCCTTACACCAGGGGTACTGAATTATAATTCACGGGGGTCCGGTCAGAAAATTTTTCTTCCAGCGGAGGTTCAAATGTCATATTGATGATATCCTCCACCCCCCCCCCCCCCCACCACACACATGCACACATCTTTTTGACACACACACACATCACACTTTGTGCCTTTTTTCTTTCAACTTTATTGAAATGGCAAAATACATTTCATTAATTTTTATGCACCACAGCTCAGTTGCGGTGCATAGAAACAGAATGCATTTTGCACCGCACACTGCTCAGCACGCAGGGACGCTGTTGCAGTGTGAATAGGACACATAGAAAACAATTGTTTTTTATTGCCCTTGCAGAGACTTGTATTTTGCTAGTGTAGAAATCACAGACCCCCTTTTACATCAGTGTCTTCAGTCCCCCCCCTTCACGAGACTGACCCCCCAATTACAGACTGACCTGACCCATCACAGACTCCCCAGACCTATCACAGACTGACCCTGCCCCCATCACAGACTGACCTGACCCATCACAGACCCCCCATCACAGACTGACCCCCAATTACAGACTGACCTGACCCATCACAGAAGGACCTGACCCATCACAGACTCCCCATCACAGACAGACCTGACCCATCACAGACGGACCTGACCAATCACAGACCCCCCATCACAGACTGACCCCCCAATTACAGACGGACCTGACCCATCACAGACGGACCTGACCCATCACAGACGGACCTGACCCATCACAGACGGACCTGACCCATCACAGACGGACCTGACCCATCACAGACGGACCTGACCCATCACAGACGGACCTGACTCATCACAGACTGACCCCCCCCCCAATCACAGACTGTCCTGACCCATCACAGACTGACCCCCCCCCCATCACAGACTGACCTGACCCATCACAGACTGACCTGACCCATCACAGACTGACCCCCCCATCACAGACCCCCCATCACAGACTGACCTGACCCATCACAGACTGACCTGACCCATCACAGACCCCCAATCACAGACTGACCCCCCAATTACAGACTGACCTGACCCATCACAGACTGACCCCCCAATTACAGACTGACCTGACCCATCACAGACTGACCCCCCAATTACAGACTGACCTGACCCATCACAGACCCCCCATCACAGACTGACCTGACCCATCCCAGACTCCCCATCACAGACTGACCTGACCCATCACAGACTGACCCCCCCCATCACAGACTGACCTGACCCATCACAGACTGGCCTGACCCATCACAGACCCCCCATCACAGACTGGCCTGACCCATCACAGACTTACCCCCCAATTACAGACTTACCCCCCCATCACAGAATGACCTGACCCATCACAGTCTGACCTGACACATCACAGACCCCCCATCACAGACTGACCCCCTATATCACAGACTAATCCCCCAATCACAGATGGACCCCAGACTGAACCCCCCTCCCACAATCACAGACCCTCCCATCACAGACTGACTCCCCTATTGCAGACTGACCCCCCAATCACAGTCCTCTCTCGATATCAAACCCCTGTCCTGCACAGCACAGCACTCTCTCCCTCCCCACAGAACCCTACCTTATTCACACAAGACATGAAGCGTGGCCGCTGGACAATAGGCTGGACTTTTCACGTTAAGAGTGATTTATTGCTGGGACCGCCCTGCTGCCTAGCAACCAATCTCCCACTTCTTAACTTAAAAAGTCCCGCCCTTTGTCCAGAGCGGCCGCGCTTCATGTGTTGTGTGAATAAGACAGGCAGTGTGGGGAGGAGGAAGTGCAGTGATATTAGAGAAGGCATGGACCTGCAGCGCCTGCCAGGCTGTGTATATAGCGGCATCGGCAGTGGCAGGCGGGCGAGCCAGTGACAGGGAGAGGACACACAGGAAACTACTTGGTGAGGCTGCGGTCCGGGCAGAATGGCCACTGGGGCCAGAACCGCACCGCGGTCTGCCATTTAGTGACGCCTGCCTTACACTGATGATCACTGTAGGCAGGTGATTAATCTGTCACTGCTCTCTTGTCAAGGAATCAGTAAGAACCTCTGGTCCGAAGGCAATCCAGTTTTCCACAGAACCCTGGTTGAGAGAGGCTACTTTAATCAGACATTCTTATCACATTCTATAACATACAGAAGAACACTAGAGGGAGCTTTTGCAATTCTCTATTTGAAATACAGTAATTAAATATTAAGAAGCAAAATAGAAGAAATGTCACATTTAAATTTCTTTCAAATGTTAAAGTAATAACTCAGAATGTGTACTCACTGAACGGATGTTATAGTTTTCCTTTAATCACAGTTTGAAGATACATAATAAATTGTGTATTAAGCTGTCTATCTGGAGTTAAAGTACTTAGTAGATTTAACATCAAATGTATGTTTCATGTTAAGTGAATGCATGCTAAGCAATGTCTAATGTCGCGTACACACGATCGGAAATTCCGACAAGAAAAACGTGGATTTTTTCTGACGGAATGTTGGCTCAAACTTGTGTTACATACACACGGTCACACAAATCTTGTCGGAAATTCCGACCATCAAGAACGCAGTGACATACAAGACGTACGACGAGCTGAGATCAATGAAGTTCAATAGGCAGTTCGGCTCTTCTGCTTGATTCTAAACATGCATTTTTTTTGTGCGTTGGAATTGCATACAGACGAGCGGATTTTCCGATAGAAACTTTTTCCGTCGGAAAAATAGAGAACCTGCTCTCAATCTTTTGTTGGCATAAATTCCGCCAGGAAAAGTCAGATGGAGCCTACACACGGTCAGAATTTCCAAAAAGCTCACATCTGACTTTTCTTGTCGGAATTTCCAATCGTATGTACGTGGCATTAGTGTAACACTCACAGGTATTTATTATCTGTCAGACCACAGTACTTTCCCTGCTTTTCTTTTACTGTAAGGAGGGTGGAACCATTTTTTTTTTTTTAGGTTCTCTACAGGGTCGGCGTCTACTTTTGGACTGAGACAATGGCCCAGAGATGGCACAACCATGGAAATTCTGACTGGTGCCAGTGCAGTAATTGGCTATGTTAAAAGATGTCTGAGCCTTTTTTTTTTTGTGTTTTTTTTTTTGCTGTGTGCGGTTTTTTTTTTCCTTCTCACGGTATTTTGGAATAGTGAATAGGGTTGGGGAATATATTGGGGCAAGGTTAGGGTAGAACTGGGGAGACATAATTCTCCCTAGATCTTGCCCCTTATTTATCACATCACATTTTTATGATTCGATTTTTGCCACATTGGAGGATATAAGGTGGAGAAGTTGGGTAACTCCCCTGGATTTTTTCTTGGGGGGGGGGAGGTCTGCCAGAGTTTTTACATTTAGAGGTAGGTTGTTTCCTCCTTTTATGCTATCTCTTGCCTCCTCCGGGGGGAAAAAAATCTTGTTATACTTGGTAATTTTGATAAGGTTCAGGAAGACACAGATTTTATTTATATGTAGGGATTGTACTTGTGTTGTTGTGTCTGAGATATTAATGTTTTTGTAACACAGGATACATTTTATGATGTTATAATGTGCTTTGTAATTCTTTGTTAAATTAATTTAAAAAAAAGGAAAATAAAGACGCCTGCGGGAGAGCAGACTGAGCTCCGTTCCAGTAACTGACTAGGCTGCGATTACATCAGCTATGTGCTCAAAAAACTATTGTTTAAAGAGGAACTTCATTTTCCCCACCCCTTGTGTTTTTTTTCACGCTTACCTTTATACGCTGGAATAAAACAGAATTTATATACTCACCCAGTGAATCCAGCATTGTCCTGCTGTGATCCACTGGGCCTCTGACACACACTGAGTCTCCTGCCTAAATCTTGGTTGCTGATGTCACCAGTTATCTCTCCCTGGTTCAGGCAGCACAGCACCCCTTAATAGGCTTTGTCAGGTCCGCCCACCTCCAGCCACATGAATGGAGCCTGACGCTTCCTGGAATATTTGACATACAGTACATATTCCGGGAGGGTTCAGAGCACAGGTGTCCTTCTGTCCTAAGCCAGAAAGGTGGCCAGGAGCAGAGCCTACCTAAAATGTTAAAAAAAAAAAAACACATCGGTAAACAACAAAAAACATTTATTTTTTTTACACTTTATATCACGTGGGATTGGGAAAGGGAGGGAGGGAGGGGTGAAAAAATGCCTAGTTGACTATATATAATTGTCATCAATGGTGCAAAACTAGATCCTACAGTAGGTGCCGCCGACATTGTATATTCATCGCGATCCTATCGTGGAGATTCTCGGCGACAGGGGTGCCGACATCTCGGCGACAGGGTGGCGACACATCTCGCTGCAATGGCGAGGAGACGCGGCACTGTATTGAACGGGGATCCGACGTGGATTCCCGCCAATACCAGGCACTGTGTTTGGTATGAATCCTGAGCGGGAACTCCACGCCAATTTTTAAAGAAACCGGCATGGGTTCCCCCTCCAGGAGCATACCAGGCCCTTGGGTCTGGTCTGGATTTGAAGGGGAAACCCTACGCCAAAAAAACGACGTGGGGGTCCCCCTCAAAATCCAAACCAGACCCTTATCCGAGCACGCAACCTGGCAGGCCGCAGGGGAAGAGGGGGGTACGAGAGAGCGGCCCCCCCTCCCTCCTGAACCGTACCAGGCCACATGCCCTCAACATGGGGGGTTTGGTGCTCTGGGGCAGGGGGGCGACCTGCGGCCCCCCAACCCCAAAGCACCCTGCCCCCATGTTGATGAGGACAGGGCCTCTTCCCGACAACCCTGGCTGTTGGTTGTCGGGGTCTGCGGGCGGGGGGCTTATCGGAATCCGGGAGCCCCCTTTAATAAGGGGGCCCCCAGATCCCGGCCCCCCCACCCTATGTGAATGAGTATGGGGTACATCGTACCCCTACCCATTCACCTGGTGGAAAAAAATGGCAATAAAAAAAACACACACAGCTTTTTAAATTAATTTATTGCACAGCTCCGGGGGTCTTCTTCTGTTTTTGGTGGTCTCCGGTGTCGTCGCCGCGCTCTCCGGTTCTTTCTTCTGCCGGGCCACCGCTATCTTCTTCCAGCTCTTTTGCTAGCGGGGCCCGGTCTTCTCCGTCGCCTTCTTCCCTCTTCTTCTCTCCGGTTCTTTCTTTCTTCTCCCGGGCCTCCGCTATCTTCTTCCAGCTCTTTTGCTAGCGGAGGCCCGGTCTTCCCGTCGTCGCCGTCTTCTTCCCTCTTCTCCTCCTCGATGTTGACTCGTCGCTTCCTCTCGCAGTAATGCTAAATCTTCGGTCCGCAGCGATTTATATAGGCTTCTCATGACGTCACAGTCACATGCTCCGGGTGGCCCGAAATCTCTGCGGACCGAAGAAGACGCCGACGGCGACGACGGGAAGACCGGCCCCTCCACTAGCAAAAGAGCTGCAAGAAGATAGTGGAGGGGCCGGCAGAAGGACAACGGAGAGCCGGACGAGACGACGGGGAAGACCGGGCCTCCGCTAGCAAAAGAGCTGGAAGAAGATAGCGGAGGCCCGGCAGAAGAAAGAAAGAACCGGAGAGAAGAAGAGGGAAGAAGGCGACGGAGAAGGCCGGGCCCCGCTAGCAAAAGAGCTGGAAGAAGATAGCCGTGGCCCGGCAGAAGAAAGAACCGGAGAGCGCGGCGACGACACCGGAGACCCCCGAAGTCGGAAGAAGACCCCCGGAGCTGTGCAATAAATTACTTTAAAAAGCTGTGTGTGTTTTTTTTATTGCCATTTTTTTCCACCAGGTGAATGGGTAGGGGTACGATGTACCCCATACTCATTCACATAGGGTGGGGGGGCCGGGATCTGGGGGCCCCCTTATTAAAGGGGGCTCCCGGAACCTGATAAGCCCCCCGCCCACAGACCCCGACAACCAACGGCCAGGGTTGTCGAGAAGAGGCCCTGTCCTCATCAACATGGGGGCAGGGTGCTTTGGGGTTGGGGGGCCGCAGGTCACCCCCCTGCCCCAGAGCACCAAACCCCCCATGTTGAGGGCATGCGGCCTGGTACGGTTCAGGAGGGAGGGGGGCCTGCCAGGTTGCGTGCTCGGATAAGGGTCTGGTTTGGATTTTGAGGGGGACCCCCACGCCGTTTTTTTCGGCGTAGGGTTTCCCCTTCAAATCCAGACCAGACCCAAGGGCCTGGTATGCTCCTGGAGGGAGAACCCATGCCGGTTTTTTCTTTAAAAATTGGCGTGGAGTTCCCGCTCAGGATTCATACCAAACACAGTGCCTGGTATTGGCGGGAATCCACGTTGGATCTCCGTCTACCGGCAATGCGTGTCGCTCATCGTGAAAGGAACATTTTTCCTTTCCCGATGACGAGACAGCTCGGAGCTGGCTCTCGCGACGGAGCTCATAGGGTGTCAATCTCGCCGCTAGAAGCGGCGAGATTGACACAATATCAGCGGCACCTACTGTATATTAAAGTGCTTACCTAATTGGTGCTGTAAGAAATACTACGTGTAAACACATCCAAAAAAACTCCAATTAGTTATTGTACATATTTTTTTCAAAAATGTATTTATATTGGGTTATAAAAGAACAGATATAAAATTGTTACATAATGCACAATGCACTGATAATGAAAACATAATGATAACAAAAAAAAAATAGAAGTAGTGGGTACAGATGAACAATGTCCATACAGGGGTGATCTGCATAGCTTATCAAAAATTCATAAAATAAACAACTCATAGGTAAATAATAGAACTCAAAACCAGAGAGCAGTCATAAAGGTAAAAAGACAAAAGTTTTTGTGGAGGGTATATGATAGATAACATAAAATCCAAGAAGGCACCTAGTGGTATACATAGAAATGGGAGGGGGAGGAAGGGAGTACGATCAAAAATAGTGTAACACTAATACAATTTAAGATGTGGCAGTTGGCATAGGGGTCCCATATTCCCATCAATCCCAAGGTTCCCAAACTTTATCAAATTGGGAGATGGAATCATGTACAGAGGCCGTTAAAAATTCCATCCTCCGAATCTCAGCCACCAGGTGAAGAAATCTGGACCACGGAGGAGGTGTGTTGGACAACCAGCACAATGGAATAAGCCTTTTGGCAGCTAGCAAAATATAAGAGATTAGCCGATTTGACTTTTTTGGTTAAGCCTGAAAGAGGAAGGCCCAACAGACAATTTAAGGGATCTAGCGGAAGGGACACATCCACCACCTTCTGTATTAGTAGCCTCACATCATGCCAAAAGGGTTGAATCAGGGAACATTGCCAAAAAAATTGAAATAAAGAACCTGTGTCAGTTCGGCAGCGCGGCGAGACTGAGGGATCATATTTGTGAATGACATCAGGGGTTTTATACCAAAACATGAGGATCTTAATGGATGTTTCCCTTTGGGTTGCACATTTGGAGGACTTAAAAGTAGAGGACCAAATCCTATCCCATACCTGGACCGTGATAGGTCGGCCTAATAAATGGGACTATCTTCTCATATAGTGGTGTGTGGTCTCAGTAAGAGGGGTTGACTCATGGAGGATACAGTGGATAGAGGATATTAAATGTAGTTGGTGAGGACCCTGAGCGCATAAATATTCAAAGGCGGTTGGTTTATCAAGAGTCAGGGTTGGAGATTTGGAGTGAAAGAAATGTCTAACCTGTAAATAAAAATGAAAAAGGTGAGAGGGTGTATCAAATTTCTCACATAGAGTATCAAAGTATGCAGTCTCCGCGTGATAGGATGAACCAAATTCCGGAGCTGAAAAAGAGGGGCATTAAGCCATGGGAATACCCTGCCCAGGGACATACTGTCTGGTATGATGGGGTTAAACAGCACATTCACAAGGGGAGGGCAAGGTGAGGCAAGAGAATAGCTTTTGAGACATTTACGCCAAATGGTTAAAGCAGTGTTTCTCAACTCCAGTCCTCAAGGCGCCCCAACAGGTCATGTTTTCAGGTTTTCCATTATTTTGCACAGGTGATTTAATCAGTTTTCACTGCCTTAGTATTTACCACAGCCCTTCCATCTGAGGGAAAGCCTGAAAACATGACCTGTTGGGGCGCCTTGAGGACAGGAGTTGTGAAATACTGGGTTAAAGTAAAGGTCATTGGAGCAGTGCATTGACATTAAAAAATGGGATCCAGGGATGGAAGGGTACCCCAAACTAAAGAGCATGGGTGAACCGGGTATAACACTCCCTTTTCAATGTCAGTCCATTGATTCGGTGCGTGTAAAGAGGACCATGAAACAATAGCCCTCAAATGTGAGGCGTAATAATATTTAATAATGTCCAGGGCTCCCAAACCCCCCCCCCCCTGGATCTTGGGGAAAATACCACGAACTCGCTATGCGGTGGGCCCTGCCGCCCCAAATGAACTTTAGAAAACTCTGAAGTGCTTTAAGTTGAGAGGAAGGCATGGCAACTGGTAATGTTTCAAAGTGGTAGAGTAATCTGGGTAAAATAGACATTTTTAGGACATTAATCCTACCTAACAGGGACAGGGGATATTTTGTCCAGGCCAACAGGGATTTGTTGATGTCTATAACCAGAGGGGAAAAGTTAGCAGGATAGAGGGAAGAATAAGAGGGGGTAAGAAGGACACCTAAATATTTAAGGGAGGTATTGCACCATTTATAAGGGTATGATTCTTTAAGCTGAGATAATAGGGATGACGGGATGTGATTGGGAAGGGCTTCAGTTTTGGAAGTGTTAACCTTATAACCGGAAATGGCACTAAAGGAATACAATAATTTATGCAGCGAAGGAAAAGATATCAACGGGCTAGTAATAGTGAGCAGAATGTTATCTGCAAAGAGCGACAATTTATATTCCCCCTGTCGCATCACCACCTCACGAATGTCCGGATGAGTGCGGATGGACTCGGCCAGGGGTTCTAGACATAAGATAAAAAGTAATGGTGATAAGGGACACCCCTGCCAAGTTCCGTTTGTCATGGGGAGGCCAGGCGACAGGAAGGATGACATCTGCACTTGGGCTGTGACTGTCGAATAAAGAGCCTCTAAAGCTTTTAGAAAAGGGCCATTAAAACCCTATGTTTTTAAGGTGGCAAACATATAAGGCCAACTCAGCCTGTCAAAGGCCTTTTGTGCATCTAAACTCAGAATCAATGCCGAGCGGGAAGACCTGTCCAGGAGATCTATCAGATTTATTGTACGTCGGGTGTTGTCCCCTGCATGCCTGCCAGGGACAAAGCCCACCTGGTCTCTATGGATCAGTTTGGGAACAAGCCTGGACAGTCTGGATGCAAGAATTTTGGTAAATATTTTATAATCTGAATTTCAAACGGCTATGGGCCTGTAGTTATCTTGAGTAGAGGGGTCCTTACCAGGCTTTGGAATGACTGAAATGTAAGAGTGAGAGGAATGTGGATGTGGGGATGTGCCCTTAAGCAGTGAGTCATATTGTACATATTTTAAAGTGCCCCTTCAATATTAATATTTATCTCATTACACATACAGTACTTCGAAAATCTAACAAATGTGGGTACAAACATGCAAATATATGAAGAAAAATATACAGTATATAAGTGACTTTTGCTCAGTCCTTATAAACAGTGCGGTTAATCAAGGTCTGGCTTAAAGCGGAGCTCCGCCGGAAATTTTTTTATTAAAAGCCAGCAGCTACAGCTACAGCAGCTGCTGGCTTTTAATATTTGGACACTTACCTGTCCTGGAGTCCAGCGACGTCCGCAGCAGAGGACGAGCGACCGCTCGTCGCTCTGCTGCTCCCTCCGCCATCCTCGCTGAGGGAACCAGGAAGTGAAGCCCTGCGGCTTCATGCCCGGTTCCCTACGGCGCATGCGCGAGTCGCGCTGCGCCGTTCTGATTGGTGCTCCTGTGTTCTGGGAGCCGAGTGTCTTCCAGAACACCAAGGGAAGTCTGCGGGAAGTGACGTAACTCCCGCAGATTCCCGGAGAGAGGACTCCCGGATGTGGGTGAAAATACCTGTCTTAGACAGGTATCTTCACCCCCCTCCCCCCTGAAAGGTGTCAATTGTGACACCGGAGGGGGGGAGGAATCCAAATAGCAAAAGTTGCTATTTAGGGTGGAGCTCCACTTTAATAGAACATCTGTTTGTAAATAAAGTGACTTGTGCAATAAATCTTCTATGCTCAGTGCAACATCTGTGCTCCCCTCTTGTTGTCCCACATTCACCAGAGCTTTTTTACCTTTTTTCAGTCTTAAACGCTTTACATGCAGGTATTTTTTACTATTGACAATCCTATCGGTCCACTCCATTGGGTTATTCCAGTTTGTCTTCCCCGAGATGCGTGCATGTAAGGGAGAGCACAAAATCCTCCAATAGTGTAATAATGTATTTATCAAAAGTAATTAAAACACACTTACAATTGCTACTACGCATCTGTCACTTCCTCAAACCATCTGCATTTCATTGACCGGAAGTTCAGAAATGGACATATGCAGTATGCAGGATGAGTGGAGGGCCTATATGCTCAATACATGACAGAACAGGGGAGACTTTGGAGGCTTTTGTTGTTTTGCAAATAGTCTGTTGAATTTTGTCATCCTGTCACTGGGATCCATTAATGGTACACCTTCTGGAAAAGAACCAAAGCTGCTGACTGAATTTGTTTGGAGGTGTTTCATACACACCTGCACGTTCCTGTTTCCACAACAATACTAATAATTACATTATTTATTATCAATAATCGTGGTTAGGATTTTTTTCCATAATGTGCAGTCTCCCTCGTCGCTTTGGTGCACATGCATAGCTCGGTTTATAATCAGAAGAAAGCTGCTAACAGGCAAGGCAGAATCGGTTTTGGCAATGGCGACAGTCTCTTCTGCAATTAAAGTTTGCCTTCTAGCAATTTATTTAAAAAAATTACTCTCTACATATATTTAAAGCCCTGTACACACGATCGGATTTCCTATGGTTTTTAAACCGATGGATTTTTCCATCGGAAAACCAATGAAGCTGACTTCCATCAGTCTTGCCTACACACCATCAGTCAAAAAAACAACCGTTCCAAACGCGGTGACGTAAAACACTCCGATGAGCCGAGAAAAGTTCAATGCTTCTGAGCATGCGTCGACTTGATTCTGAGCATGCGTGGGTTTTTTAACCGATGGACTTGCCCATAGACGATCAGAATTTGCTATCGGTTTTTTATCCATCGGAAAAATTTAAAACATGTTCTATTTTTTGACACCGATGGAAAAAAGACCGATGGGGCCCATACACGATCGGTTTGTCCGATGAAAAAAATCCATCGGACTGTTTTCATCGGTAAAACCGATCGTTTGTACGCGGCTTAACACAATGTAACAATCCATACCTACACAGTAGCTGAATAGTTTATCTAGTGTTTTAATTTACTGTGCAGCCTGTTATCTTGTGGTGTTAGTCCTTTTAGGCTATGAAGCCTCTTACCAGTTGTGTTCTGCATTTTTTTTTTTTTTTTGTTTTTTTTTTAGATTATTAAGAGAAAGTGAGTTGTGTATATCTTTGGGTAATTGTGCCTTTGCAGCCATTACAGCACTGCTGATATCTAACAATAATACTCATTCAGACGAAATAATCTCATCTTCAGAGTGTATAAAATGTACTAATGAGCGGTGCTTCTCCCAACACACTTCTGATATCCGTCTGGCTGTCCAGACACAAATTGATGTAGCCACAAGGGGTATAGTAAAAGATGGTATTAGTTCTTTGTTTTACAGATGGAATTCCATGTCTTCTGTTATACTTCCTATTGTCTGCAGGAATAGAAATTGGTAAATTAGGAGCAAGTTTTAAGCATTTTGGAAACATGAGCTTGAGCGAGCTTTCCTTCTCGCTGTTATACCTTAAACATAACTTTGTCCTTATTGATAAAAGATGTAATCAGATACTCTGAAGTCAAGTTTAAATTGTTAGACTGTGCAGTCCACTTAAGAAAAGTAAATTGCCTGCCTGCAGGCTATGCTGTCCTCAGCAGGAGGCTACCTATCCCATCATTAGCACAGTTTAAGGATCTTGTACTCTATGGGCAGAGAATGAGATGCTCCATGTAAAGGTCACTTCAAAGTGAACATTTATCACAATGTGTAGGAAGAGCTTTTTTTTTAAAGGCCAGCACCAAAAATACTATGCTTTTCCAAATGTGTTAATCAGCAAATACAACCATACCATGCCAGTTAAAGTGGTTCTAAAGCCTAAACGTTTTTTACCTTAAGAGCCCTTTCATACTGGGGCACGGGCCGTGCTAGTTTTAGCGTTGCTTTAACGTTGTTATAGCGGCGCTTTTCGGCCACTAGTGGGGCGCTTTTAACTCCAGCTAGCGGCTGAGGAAAGGGTTAAAACCACCCGAAAAACACCACTGCCCATTGATTTCAATGGCGGGGGCAGTTTAGGAGCGCAGTATACACCGCTCCCGCACCGCCCCAAAGACGCTGCTTGCAGGACCTGCAAGCGCTCCACCCCAGTGTGAAAGCACTCGGACTTTCACACTGGGGTGACTCGCGAGTCACTTTTGAGGCGCTATTTTTAGTGCTAAAATGCCTGAAAAGCACCTCAGTGTGAAAGCCTAATGCATTCACTATTTGAATATCATTTTCTTTCTCGTACATCACGGGACACAGAGCGACATAGTCATTACTAATGGGTTATATAGTTACCGTCAGGTGCTGGCATTGGCAACTTCCAAAACCGGAAGTACCCTCCCCTATATAAGCCCCTCCCATCCGGGAGCACCTCAGTTTTTTGCCAGTGTCTAAGGTGTTGGCCAAGAAGAAACATGTGTTTTTCACTGAGCTTGCGTACAGGTTCTTTTGGGCCTCAGTAAGCTATTCCGGATCCGACCAAAAAAGCTTCATAGCTAAACGGTCGGTACCCGGGCCTTGCAGAGAAGAGCAAGGTTCTGCCTGTAATGCTTCTCTTAGGAGAGCTGGACCCTGGGATCCAGAGCTCTGGTCATACCCACGACCAAGATGTTTTCTGTGCAGGGTGCTATACAGGTCCAGGGGAGTGGAATCCTTGGGAACCCGGTCCCTGAAGGTTTGATTACAATGCCTGCCGTGATAGGTGAAGTTTGGGCTTTTGTGGACCAAACAAAGTCCTGCGGCGGGGAACAGGTAAGTGGGGGCCCCCAGGAACTTGGTTCTATTGGGGGACCCCCAAGCCTAATTTGTCTTTCTGTCTGTTACCTAACGGTATTCCCGCTAATATCTGTGCATGCCTGTAACTACTAAAAAAATGTAATAATTTTTAATGGTGGTCAAGAAAAAAAAAAAAAAAAAAAGAATGTTTTTTCTATATATGTTTAGTATATTAAACTGCGGTACCTGTGTTTGTCCACTAGAGGCCGCTGTGGAATGTTTTTCTTGTCATATGGACTAGTTTCTTCTCAGAGAGCAAAGTCCAGGCAGCTGGTGAGTTCTCCTACAGGAAACTGTTTCCTCTGCCATGTTGCAGTGTTCGTCTATCCCCCGGCCTGCGGCAAAGGGGGCCCTGGCTCCTGTCCCTGGTTTCCATGTTTGAAAATTAGCGCCGAGGCGCACGTGGCCGCGCGCGTGCGCGTGCACGCGCCTCTATATATAGAGGTGGCCGGAAAAAGGGGCGGGGCCTGGGGGATGACGCTCTGTGCGCGCCGCAGCGCTTCTGCGCATGTGCGGGCGTCCCAGCAGGTTTTTAAAAAGCCACATTATTGCAGTAAGCTGGCTATGAAGTACAGAGACAGAGCTGGCAACATTTAAAGGCATACAGCAAGCGGTTGATACAGGCATCCCCTAGAAAGGCACATTAGTAGACACCAACTGTGATATAGCAGCAATTGTGCTAGACTATTCTCAGTAAAAGTGGTGTATTACGGCTGGAATACCTCAGCTTTAGGCTTAGGAATATGCCGTCCAGTAGCTCCGGAACTGAATCTTCCAGGAAGCGAAGGGGGTCTCATCGGGCTCTGAGGATCTTGGGCATACTCCTGCTGCACCAGTCTCCCCTGAAGTTCAGAGGTAAGTGACCGTAGAGACCCCGCAGGGGTACTTGGTACTGTGGCTGTCCTCAGTCACCTGCTCCTGTGTATGTAACAGAAGAGGTTTTTTCCTCAGCTCTGGGAGGATTAGAGAGAGATTGTCAAAATTTATCGCTGCCTCCCTGTCAGGGAAAGCACGCCCGATCTCCGTCTCCTCCTTCAGAGTGCCTGTTAGCAGAGCAACAGTCCCATACAGGGATCGACCTGCCTGAAGGGGATCAGGATAAGGTTGATTCTGTTATAGAGGAATCAACAGTGGGGGAACTTTTTCTCAGCATCTCAAGCTGAAAGATTATGGGTTCAGTCTCTGACTAACATGGTCCGATCAGCATTTAAAAATGCACCTTGCGGAACCATCAACCACTACTGTATCCTCGTTGGGGTCGCTAGAAGCCCCCAGACTGTTTGTTCTTTTCCACTTCACCCTTTACTGAAAGGGCTCATTTACCAGGATTGGGAACGTCCTGAGAAAATATTTATTCCCCCAAGAGATTTCCGGTGGTCTATCCCATGGAGGATAAGTTCATCAAAAAAAAAAAAATGGAAGGTCCCTACAATGGACGCAGCCATCTCTTGTATGTATAAATCACTGACATGTCCAGTGGATAATGTCCAAATGTTCAAGAACCCAATAGATAAAAGATTGGAGTCCTTATGAAAATCTGCTTGGTGATACAACCAGCAGTAGCAGCTATTGGGGTCTGCTAAGCAGTGAAGGATCAGTTGAAACAGGTCTTGAGGGACTTGACAGATCAGCAGGCTTTGCCCTAGCTGATCTACCTAGAGCCTTAGGCTTTGCGGTTGATGCCATAGAGGATTCAGTCCATCAGGCCTCCCGCCTTACGCTGTCTATAGTACATATGCGTAGGCTCCTATGGCTCAAAAACTGGTCTGCTGAAGCTCCCTGTAAAGAATGGCTGGTTAGCGTCCCATTTCATGGTGAACGCTTATTCAGGGAAAACCTGGACAAATATATCCAGAAAATTTCCAGCGGTAAAAATACGCTCTTGCCGGTTAAAAGCAGAGTTAGAGGTCCCTCTTTAAGAGGCCTGCTTCTCCAGTCCCTGGGGCATCGGCTGTGTAACAGTTCCGACGGCCTCCTCGGTCAAATCCCGGGGGTAAAAAACAGGGACAGTAGCAGGGTAATGAGAAACCCTGGGTTAGGGGAGGTACAAAACCTCCCCCAAAGTTAAATTCATGAAGCCCCCACTCAGTCGGGTGGGGGGAGGACTCCAGTTGTTCGCAAGAGACCTGGCGGGACACGATCAAGACAGATAGGTGCTCTCCGCAGTAGGTTTGGGATACAGTTTGGAGTTAAAAGACTCTCCTCCTTCCCATTTTTGAGGTCAAACGTGCCAAGGGATCCCCGGAAGAGAGAGTCCCTCCTGTTGGCACTAGAACAACTATTGCTCCAAGGAGTAATTATGGAGGTTCCCCTGGAAGAATGAGGGTTCGGGTTTTACTCAAACCTCTTTACAGTCCCGAAGCAAACGCGGACGGGAGGCCCATATTAATTCTAAAAGGGCTATACAAATTCCTGTATATCAGGACTTTCCGATGGAGTCGATCCGATCGGTGGCCACTGCCCTACAAGGGGAGGATTGGTTAGCCACGATCGACATCAAAGATGCTTATTTGCACATTCCCATCTTTCCAGTCCACCAAAAATTTCTACGCTTTGCAGTAGAAGGGCGCCATTTTCAGTTCAGAGCCTTACCCTTCGGTTTGGCCACAGCACCACGAGTGTTTACAAAAATTCTGGCCCTTTATTGGCCAATCTAAGAACACAAGGTGTAATGATAATGGCATATCTGGATGACTTGTTGCTGATAGACCACTCAGTGAAAAAACTAGACGTGGTCGTTCACAAGACGATCAAGTATCTGGAATCTCACGGTTGGATTATCAACCGAGACAAGTCAGCCCTAAAAACCAGTCAAAGGTCTGGAATACTTGGGGCTAAGGTTGGATTCAGGCCAGAGAAAAATATTCTTGCCTCGAGGAAAGATGTTGTCTTTGAAAGATTTGATCCACTTAGTGGGTACAAAAAAGACAGCCGTCCATACGCCTGTATATGAGGCTGCTGGGAAAAATGGTGGCATCATTCGAAGCAGTACCCTACGGTCAATTCCATTCAAGGAATTTGCAAGGGGCCATACTGTCAGCCTGGAACAAAAAAGTTCAGGCCCTAGACTTACAATGTCCTTGTCCCCTTCCGTTCGCAAGAGCCTCCGTTGGTGGTTGGTTCCCCAGAATCTGGAAAAAAGGAAATCCTTCAGTCCGATTTCTTGGAAGGTGGTCACTACAGATGCCAGCCTTATAGGCTGGGGAGCAGTACTGGAGCAATAGTCTCTCCAGGGCAGATGGTCGGATGCAGAAAAGGCCCTGCCCATCAATCTCTTAGAGATACGAGCAGCCCGGTATGCCCTAGTAGCATGGACATCCAAACTCCAAGGGTCCCCTGTCAGAATGCAATCAGACAATGCCACAGCAGTGGCATATATCAATCATCAGGGGGGCACCAGGAGTCGTGCAGCCCAGAGGGAAGTAAATTACATCCTGAAATGGGCAGAAAAATATGTCCCAGCCATATCTGCGGTATTCATTCCAGGAGTGGAGAATTGGAAGGCGGACTTTCTAAGTCGCCAACAATTATGCCCAGGGGAATGGTCCCTTCATCCCGAGGTTTTCCGGACAATATGTCAGCGGTGGGGAACACCGGATGTAGATCTGCTAGCATCCAGGTTCAACACGAAAGTGGACAGGTTTGTCTCTTGGACAAGGGATCCCCTAGCGTGCGGCTCGGATGCCCTAGTGTTCCCTTGGGATCAGTTCAAGCTGATATATGCATTCCCACCGCCACAATTGTTACCTCGATTACTCCGCAGAATCAGGGTAGAAAAGAAACCAGTGATTCTGGTGGCTCCAGCGTGGCCCCGAAGAGCATGGTACGCGGAGATTGTAAAAATGTCTGTGGGGAGTCCTTGGACCCTCCCACATCGTCCGGACCTGCTTTCGCAGGGACCGATATACCACCCTTCCTTACCAGCCCTAGGTTTGACGGCCTGGCTATTGAAGCCCACATTCTAAAAAGGAGAGGGCTCTCTAATGCTGTGGTGTCTACCATGATCAATGCCAGGAAACCGGTATCCAGGCAGATCTACTATAGAATCTGGAAGGCGTACATCGCCTGGTGTGAGGCCAGGAAATGGCATCCACGTAAATATGTAATAGGTAGAATTCTGGACTTCCTACAATGGGCTGTAGATAGGAAGCTTGCCTTGAGTACTATCAAAGGTCAGATTTCGGCCTTGTCAATATTTTTTCAAAGGCCCTTGGCTTCGCATTCACTAGTCAAAGCCTTTATACAAGGAGTGATGCGTATTAGTCCTCCGGTTAATATTCCCATATGTCCATGGGATCTAAACTTGGTTCTGTCGGTTCTACAGAAACAACCATTTGAACCATTACAGCATATTTCCTTAGTGCTTCTCACCAGGAAATTGATTTTTCTAGTAGCCATTTGTTCGGCTAAAAGAGTATCGGAATTAGCAGCTATGTCCTGTAAGGAGCCATATCTGGTTATCCATAAGGACAGAGTAGTGTTACGTCCTCATCCAGCCTTTCTTCCTAAGGTGGTATCGAGTTTTCATTTGAACCAAGATGTGGTTCTTCCTTCTTTTTTCCCCAAGCCTACTTCGGTAGAGGAAAAGTTATTGCATTCTTTGGATGTAGTAAGAGCAGTTAAAGCTTATCTAAAAGCCACTGCTCAGATTCGCAGAACGGATACTTTGTTTATTCTGCCGGAAGGCCCCAGAAGGGGTCAGGCAGCGTCAAAATCTACTTTAGCCAAGTGGATTCGACAGGTCATAATACAAGCCTATAGCTTGAGAAGTAGACCGCCTCCGTTCAAAGTTAGGGCGCACTCCACGAGAGCAGTTGGAACTTCATGGGCAGTGCATCACCAGGCCTCCCTGGCTCAAGTCTGTAAGGCCGCAACATGGTCTTCAGTACACACGTTTACTAGGTTCTACCAGGTGGACGTTAGAAGTCAGGAGGATGTCGCCTTTGGGCGCAGTGTGTTGCAGGCCGCAAAAGATCCTCATGTCTGATAGCGCTCAGCTTATATATGGTGTATCCCCCCCCTCATTTGGCATTGCTTTAGGACATCCCATTAGTAATGACTATGTCGCTCTGTGTCCCGTGATGTACGAGAAAGAAAATAGGATTTTTATAACAGCTTACCTGTAAAATCCTTTTCTTGGAGTACATCACGGGACACAGAGCTCCCGCCCCTCTTTGGGGACACTTATTGCTTTGCTACAAAACTGAGGTGCTCCCGGATGGGAGGGGCTTATATAGGGGAGGGTACTTCCGGTTTTGGAAGTTGCCAGTGCCAGCACCTGACGGTAACTATATAACCCATTAGTAATGACTATGTCGCTCTGTGTCCCGTGATGTACTCCAAGAAAAGGATTTTACAGGTAAGCTGTTATAAAAATCCTATTATTTTAATAAGATAGTTGTATGTATAGACATTGATGAATTGAAGGTGGTGAGTGCTGCACATATTTATTTAATATAGTTATGTGTTCAGTAAATCCTTACTAATGCCCCGTACACACGATCGTTTTTCATGCCGTTAAAAATGGCATTTTAAAAAATGGCCATTAAAAATGATCGTGTGTAGGCTCCAGAGCATTTTTAACGACGTGAAAAACGGCCATTAAAAATTCCGGACATGCTCTCTTTTTTCACGTCGTTTTTCATGTCGTTTTTTTTAACGACGTGAAAAACGATAGTGTGTATGCTTTCACGACGTGAAAAAAAACGCGCATGCTCAGAATCAAGTATGAGACGGGAGCGCTCGTTCTGGTAAAACTAGCGTTCGTAATGGAGATAGCACATTCATTACACAGTAACGGACTGAAAAGCGTGAATCGTCGCTCAACAAACTTTACTAACATGAAGGGTGGCGCCATTCGAACGGAACTTCCCCTTTATAGTGCCGTCATACGTGTTGAACGTCACTGCGCTTTGCTTGATCGTTTTTTTTTAATGATAGTGTGTACGCAAGGCAGGCTTGAGAGGAAACATGAAAAAAAACGAGGAGAAAAACGTTGGTTTAAAAAATGACATTAAAAACGATCGTGTGTACGGGGCATTACAGTACTAACGAAAGTCCTGTGCTTATGTCAGCTTATTACAATTTAGCTGCAGCTTAGCGTAGCCAATCAGCTGTTGTAAACCATGCCGCATATTTAAAAAAAGAAAAAAAAATTGTGAAGCTTCTTGTACATTTGTTCTGTGGGGGCAAATATTTATGTTAAGCTGTTTATTCTCCACAAAAATGCTATTCAGTCTACATAATAGTGTGAATGAGGGAAATACTGCATTATAGCTAGGAGCTGATGATTATTGTAACATTTTTACTGTGCTGATCTTGTGGCCATATTACAATATTTTCCTGAATTACTGTATGAAGAACATTTAACCTGAAGAGACAATAGCCTAATTTGTTTTTGCTCCCATTCACAGAGAACAAATGTACATACAGTTCCACAGGAAAAATAGCACTACAATTTTTTTATAAATACACCCCCAAGTGTTTGCAGGAATAACTGTGCACTGTTGCATTCTGTACTCTGTTACTAAAAGCCTAGATACATTTGTTATTTTAATAAAGTTTTTCATTTGCTTATTAGGAAATGTCAGAAAATACTTGGTAAAAATATGAAACTCTGGGAAGATGAGGTGTACCGCTTTAAGAGTATTGGACAGTTAAAGGTAATTTTATCTAATATTTTTTTTTTTAATTATGGTATATGCTTTTTTTAAAAATGCATCCTTCTATACCACATTATTAGGTATTCCTAGCCCAGCGCTTGCTGTAATTGAAATGAAAAAGGATTCCTTTTTTTTTTTTCTGGAAAACCTAATTTGGTGCCTGGTTATTGTGACCAGTGATAATGTGGTATCTGTCAAAAGTGACTGGCTAGCTAATATATCTGCCTGAACAGTGATCCTTAAAGGGGTTGTTGTTTTTTCACCTTAAAGCGGAGTTCCGCCAAAAAAAAAAATATATATTAAAAGTCAGCAGCTACAAATACTGCAGCTGCTGACTTTTAATATATGGACACTTACCTGTCCAGGGCGCCCGCGATGTCGGGTCCTGAAGCCGATTTGTCCCTTGGCTCTCGGGTGGAGGCGCCGCCATGTTCTGTAAGGGTATCAGGAAGTGAAGCCTAGCGGCTTGACTCCCTGGTTCCCTACTGCGCATGCGCGAGTCGTGCTGCGTGTCCTCACTAGTCCCTGCTGTCTTCTGGGACCTGTGTGAAGACAGACGGTGTAGGCGCCGGACGTGGCTTAGGTCACCGCAGTCACCGCGGTGATCTATGCCCGGAAGTGGGAGCAAATACCTGTATTACACAGGTATCTGCTCCCTCCTCCCCTCTGAAAGGTGCCAAATGTGACACCGGAGGGGGGGAGGATTCTAAAAAGCGGAAGTTCCATTTTTGGGTGGAACTCCTCTTTAATGCATCCTATGCATTAAGGTAAAAAAACTTCTGGCATTAACTGGCAGGCCAACGCCCCCCCCCATTTTACTACCTGAGCCCCAAATTTCCCTCGGCGATGTCCCTCTCTGCATGAAGTCCCAGCTGTTGATTGGATAGATTGATAGCAGCACAGCCATTGACTCCCGCTGCTGTCAATCAAATCCAATGACCGGGGGGGGGCGGTCCGAGTCCGGCATCCGTGTCTATGGACGCAAATGCTGGATTCAGGAGCGCGCCTGCAAGGTAGCCCCCCCGGGAGAGTGCTTCTCCTAGGGGGGTTATCTGATGTGGGGAGGAGCCGCGAGAGCGGCCGGGGGATCCCAAAAGACGAGGACCGAGGCTACTTTGTGCAAAACGAACTGCACAGTGGAGGCAAGTATGATATGTTTGTTATTTAAAAAAAAAAAAAAAGGCTTTACCATCACTTTAACTACAGGCGACGTGACCTGTTGCTCAGCATTGCTCACATGTCTGGGCCCTAAACGCATGACAGTTTTGCGTTTACTAAAAGATGTACATTTTCTCTACTCTGCTTTTGACAGTCATTTAAAATGTGGATGGAGTGTTTTAGATATATACACAGTGGGTATAGAAAAAATATATATCACATTGTGTTGCTTTGCAACATGTCAGAAAAAAATAATAATAATCGAAAACAGAATCGCTGAGTTGGAAAAAGGATCACCCCCCTTGTGTCCAGTATTTTGATGAACCATCTTTTTTTTTTAATTACAGCCTTTAGTCTGTTGGGATATGTCTCCACTAACTTTTCACATCTAGACTTTGCAATATTTGCCCACTCTTCTATGCATAACTGCTAAAGTTCAGTTAAATTTGATGGTGGCCGTTTGTGGACTGCAGTCATTCCACAGTTTTTCAATGTTGTTTAAGTCTGGGCTCTGACTAGGCCATGCAAGGACATCCACCTTTCTCCTTCAACCACTGTGTGGTCATTTTTGCTGTGTGTTTTGGGTCATTATGTTGGAAGGTAAACCGTGTTCCCACTGACCTCTTTCTGGCAGAGGGCAGCAGATGTTCCTCAAGAATTTGACGGTATAATGCATCAGCCATTTTTCCTTCTATCCTGACAAGTGCTCCAGTTCCTGCTGCAGAGAAACACCTCCATAACAGGATATTACCGCCTCCATACATTACTATTGGAATAGTGTTATTTGAATGGTGAGCTGTATTGGATTTCCGTCAGACACATCGTTTGGTGTTGAAGTCAAAAAATCAAATTTTAGTCTCATCTGACGATAACACCCTTTTCCATTTGCCCTCTGAATCTTCAGAGTGCGTTTTTGGCAAAGCTCAGTCATGACTGCATGTGGCCTTTCTTGAGAAGTGGCTTTTTTTCTTGCAATTCTCCCATGTATGCCACATTTGTAGAGAATTTGTGATATTGTCACATGCACACAATGACCACTCTTTGTCATAAATTCCTGCGATTGCTTCAGAGTTGCTGTAGGCCTCTGGGTAGCCTCTCTGACCAGTTTCCTCCTGGCTCTTTCATCCACTTTGGAGAAACGTCCTGATCCAGGAAGGGTCTGTGTTGTACCAAGTGCCTTCCACTTATGAATAATAGACCTTGCTATGATTTTAGGCATTGATAAAGCCAAGTCATTTTTAGGAGGGGGGGGGAGTGATTCTTTTTCCAACTTTAGTGATTCTGTTTTCGATTTTTTTTTTTCTGACACAGTGATATATATTTCACTTGGGCGTTGCACTGAATAAATACAGCTGGATAAAACAAACACTGTGTCTTTTCATTTCAGGCTGCAAAGCAACAAAATCTGATTATTTTAAATTGGGGGGATTATTTTCTATACCCACTCTATAGAAACATTAGTACCTGACCTCACAAAGATGCTTCTGGAAGAATGGTTAAACATTCCCATAGACACACTCCTGAACCTTGTGGACAGCCTTCTCAGAACAGTTGAAGCTTTTATAGCTGCAAAGGATGGGCTAACTCAATGTTGAATCCTACGGACGAAGACTGGGATACCATTAATTGTCATGATGTGCGTGTAAAGGCGGGTGTCCCAATACTTTTGGCAATATAGTGTATATATATTATGAGTGAATGTTATTGTTTTTAAAATTTCTGAAAATATTTGTGTATAGGTTTACAAACATGTATTGGAAATAAAAAAAAGTATAGTTATTTTTTTATTAATTTTTTATATATCTTTATGGTTGTTTTTCCTGTTTAGCCAACGTAATGTTCAGGTAGATTGTGAATTTTCTTTATTGAATGTCCTAGAATCCATAGTAACAAGTGGATAGGTAATTTCTGTCTAGTTAATGTCCAGATTTAAGGCTGGCCTGCAGTCATCAAAGAAGAGATATCAGTCTCTATGAATAAGACATGCAGCTCATAGCACTGAGCATCTGAAAATGAATAATTCACCTATGGAGATTAAATGTCTTTTTTCCTATTGAAGTGATAAGGCATCAGGGAGGCATACCCCTCCAGGCCTGGTATCCATTTCATTTGCCAGTTAAAGCAGGCAGAATACATCTTCGTGGCTGCTTGTTAGCCCTTTCTTGTTTTCTCCCTTCATGTTTTTGTTTTGACTGCTGTGCATTTGTATAGCTGCCCTGGCTATCTGTCTGCTGTTTTCCCTATCCAGTCTATAATCTGGAAGTTCATACACAGTTTGAAAGCACATTTGTTTGAACATTTATAAATTTATTTATAGTATACTAGGAAATGTGCTTATTGTGTTTAGTATGTCAGTAAAGCTTTTTTATGTTTTACTTAATCTCATACTTGAAACATACATGTCAGAAAACAAATTCAGGTCCAAAATACTCAAGTGTGTTTGGTATGGTCAGTTCTATTTCTTGGACATGTCTTTTCTATTGTAATTTTTACCAGAACATGACAATTATATGCATGAATTCTTGGGGATTTAGAAGCATTCTCCAAGATCAGGAAGGGTCTAAAGGAGATAGAGGATTTTTGGAAGGATCGTTTTTGTAATTGTGGAAGTATTGTAAGAATTGTTAAGCAGTTATTGATTCTCTTGAAAAAGCAGGGGGAAGTGAGCTTTATACAGAATTTGATAGGTAGGGGTATGGTCAGTACTTAAAGTGGATGTAAACCCACTCTCATCCTTTCTATACTACTGCCATAGTGCTGACCTATAAGGATATAGATGCCTCCTGCATGGATCCTTACCTGTCAAATGTCCCCTCCTCTGTTATAAGAACTGAAAAACTGCAGATTCTGTGGGTGGGTCTGTTGTCTGGAGCTCGATGGGTGGAGTCGTGATGTCAGTAGACTCCCCGCCCACCTCTACACTTCCCTTGTCAACATGTATTTTCTCCTGTGTATTCCTTCTGCTATGATCACTAACATCCAGTCAAAATCCAGAAAAGTAACCACATGACTTCAGAAAAGGAGTGGGGGTGGGAATTAAAAAAGAATGCCTGTCTAAAGCTAGTGCACGAGATATGTAAATAACCTGTCACTCAAAGCAAGGGGGCGTAACGGACAAAGGTTTTTCTCTGTTTGTCCATTTTTATCTCACTGAACAATAAAAGAGGATTGCTCAGAACTGGATTAACTTTTTGTGGCAAGACCTGGCACAAATGATAGGAAATCTTATACTCTACATTGTGACAGCAAAAAAATAAATTAAATATTTTGGGTTTACATCCACTTTAAAGGTAATTTGTTTTAAGCATAATAAATTAGGATGGGGGACATGTAATAGTACAGGGGTTTTCAAACTGTAGGCCGAATGTGACCCTTTGCTTGCATTTATCCGGCCCTTGGGGCACTCTTCCTCCCACTAACACCAGAGATGGGGAACTAATTCTCCCACTGACACCAATTATGGGACAATATTCATCCCACTGACACCAAAAATGGGGCACGATTCCTCCCACTGACACCACCGATAGTGCAATTATTTTTCTCCCACTGACCACCAAGCCTATGGCATTGTTTATTCCCACTGATGCCAGGGCACTTTTCACTCGCATTGGCCACAGTCCGGCCCCCCTAAGGTTTGAAGGGCAGTAAACTGGCCCTTTGTTTTAATAGTTTGGAGATCCCTGTAATAGCAGGACCTCTGTCTTGGTAGAACTGATTTTATAGGCTGATATATTTTTAGGTTCTTCAACATGTAGGCCGGGGAGGGTCAGATGAGGGTCTGTAAGCTCTAATGGGATGTAATCTTCAAACAAAGATAATTTATATTCCTTATGTTGGTGTGAAATCCATTGAATGTTCACATTTGTTTTAATGGCTTCTACCGGGAGTTTGAGAAATAAATAAAATAAATAATAATAGTGATGGTGGGTGCCAGTGAGCAGGGAAAAGCTATTAGACATTTCCTGTGTAAATTGACCTGAGCTGTCAGGGTGAGAGTACATTGCTTGTATGGCTTTCAGGAATGACTTTTATATTCCAGGTATTGTAAGATGTGAATCATGTATGGCCAGCTGAGCCTGTCTTTTTAAGCATCAATCCCTAATAACAGGGTAGAGGTGCAAGTTTTGCTCACTAAACTAACCTCCCTGATCGTTATCAACGAGGCATGGTAAAAATGAATGTCAGTCTATTGGCCAAGGTCCTTGTAAAGATCTTATAATTTATAAGATGAGCCAAGTTCTTTCCAAGCTTAGGGATTAGCTGTTATGTAAGAGTGTGGAAATTGAATTCCTGCACCAGTTTTTCATGGAGACTATGTAAGTTATCCAGTATGAACGCCATCAGGTATGGTGAAGGGGGAGTAGTTGGTAATGGTGCAGGTATGGAATCATCTGATGCCAATTCCTCTACATATTTCAAGAAGATCTTATAGGCAGAGGCTGGATGGGAAAGTGCCGAAGGCTGACTGAGTCCGAAATCTCTCCAGCATATTGTTCTTCTTATGCTGTGGGTCCAATTACAGTGTAGCTACAAGTTTCTGCTTACCAGTCTTAACCTTTTGGAATGGCTGTGTTATAGGCAGGTGAAACGGGCACCTCCCATGCTACAAAGAGGAATAAGAAGTGCAGAGGGAGGCAAAATGTGCCAGGGCCACAGTGGAACTCCAGAGTTAAGTGTCCACTGTGTTTGCTGTCTCTGATGCCCTAGACATTTGGAGGTTTTACCAGTCTGGCTTTTTTTACACTACCTGAGAATCAGTGTAGTCAACAGTTAATGGATTGATCAAATCAAAAATGATATTTCAGTTTTTAACAAAAATTGAAAGAATAAATCACATGTAAAAAATGTACACCTATCAGCCATAACCTAATGACCACCCACCTGCTATTGAGTAGGCCCCCAAAATAGCCCTGATGTGTCGAGGCATGGATGCCACTGGACCTCTGAAGTTATGCTGTGGTATCTGGCATCAAGCCGTCAATAGCAAATTCTTTAAGTTCTGAAAGTTGCCAAGTTGGGCTTCCAAAGGTCGGACTTGTGATCTGGAGGATTTGGAGGGCAAGTCAACACTTCAAACTCGCTGTGCTCAAACCATTTTTGAACCATTTTTGCAGTGTGGCAGGGCACATTCTCCTGCTGAAAGAGGACATTGCCTTTAGGAAATACGGTTTCCATGGTCAGTAACAATGTTTGGGTAGGTGGTACGTGTCAAAGTAACATCCACATGAATGACAGGATCTAAGGTTTCCCAGCAGAAAGTTGCCCAAAGCATCACACTGCCTCCGCCAGCTTGCATGATATCTCTTCCCCAGGTAAGCTGCGCACACGCACCCAGCCATTCACATGTTGTAAAAGAAAATGTGATTTTGTCAGACCAGGCCACCTTTTTCCATTGCTCCGTGGTCCAGTTTTGATGCTCATGTGCCCATTGTAGGCACTTTTGGCTGTGGACACTGGTCAGTATGGGCACCCTGATAGATCTGCAGCTACACAGCCCCATACACAACAAACTTCAATGTCCATTTTTTCTGCTTTTAACACATCAACTTCAAGAACAACATCCCACCAACTATCAGATGCCATTGTAACCAGATAATTAATTAATGTTATTCATATATGTCAATATATAAAAAATTGTGCAAATTAACATTTTATGTTTTTATTTATAACCAGCGGATGGAGATTTTTGGCTCATTATCACGTATTTTCCTATAGTTAGTTTGCTCCCCTAAGGGTTTTTACTAAGTGTTTTACCAAGATTAACTACGGTACTCAAGCTGAAATTTATATACCGGTACATATGTGAATAAATCAGATTCATCCTTTGTCAGACAAATCCCTCTAAGACAAAGCAAGCAGCTACTACTGTCCCTTTATATGTCACAGAATCCTTTATCATATATGGAATCTTATTTGTAGAACAAAGATAGTATACATATTATAAAATATATATATATATTAATAATAAAAAGACCTGTTGAAAAATGTTAAGCTCTAAAAATGAAATTAAATAAAGTGAGACCAAAACTGTTATAAACATGAGACAGACCTACCTGTTATGCCTCGTACACGCGCTTTTCCCGACAGGATTCCTCTCAAGCCTGCCTTGCATACACACGGGCACACAAAAGACCGCTGAACTTTTGACTGCCAAGAACGCGGTGACGTCAAAGACTACAACGAGCCGACAAAATGACGTTCTATGCTTCCGCGCATGCGTCGAATTGTTTACGAGCATGCACGTTTTTTTCCCCCCGGGAAAGCATACACACAACGGTTTTCACAACGGGAAAAAGACCACTGGGAATCCCGGCGGGAAAAAAGAGAACAAGTTCTCTTTTTTTTTTCCCGCAGTTTTCTCGTCGGGAAAACTGCGATGGAGCATACACATGGCCGGTTTTCCCGGCCAAAAGCTGTCATGGCAGTTTTTCCGATGGGAAAACCGATCGTGTGTACAAGGCATAAGATTACATAGTCACATTGAAAAAAAGACAGTCCATCTAATTCATCCAATAGAAATAAACACATGTACCTCCATGTATACAGTTCTGCACCCAGCTGTTAATTATGAGGAAGGAAATCCCCCCCACCCCCTCAAATAAAGCATGGTCCAATTACCTCCAGAAGTGGAGGCAGATAGTCAGATATTCCCTGGATCAACATTTCCTTGTTTTATTACCTATAATAGCCAGTTATATTGAGTACATTGGAAAAGGCATCCAATTCTTTTTAAAAATGAGAGAGAGTCTATCCCATGTTTTCACAGCTCCTACTGTGAAGAAGCCTATCCGTATGTGGACGTTAAATTGTAAAAAGTGTAACCTTGACCTCTGAATGACCCAAAAGTGAATAATTCTACACCAAGTTCACTGAACCATTGTGTATTTTTACATTGTGATCATATCCAGCTTAATTGCCTCCTAATTACCTCTTCTCCAGAGAGAATGAATTTTGTTTAGCTAATCTTTCCTCCTACCTGAGCTCCTTCATGCCCCTTTTGGTTTGGTTGCCTTTCCCTGTACTTTCTCCAGTTCAGAAAATCCTTTTTGTAAATTGTAAACTGGTGCCCAAAATGGAACAACATATTCTAGATTAGATCATTCATTTATTTTACGGTACATTATATATCAGGAAAACAGTGAGACTGCTTGAGGACTGGAAGTGCATTGGCAAAATTTTACTTTTAATCCCCAGTAACAGTTTTTTTTTTTATTTAAAAACAAAATATTTGTGGAATGACCCTTTAACCACTTCAGCCCCAGACCATTTGGCTGCCAAATGACCTGGACATTTTTAGCGATTCTGCACTGCATCGCTTTAACTGACAATTACGCGGTCGTGCGATGTGGCTCCCAAACAAAATTGACGTCCTTTTTTTCCCACAAATAGAGCTTTCTTTTGGTGGTATTTGATCACCTCTGCGGTTTTTATTTTTTGCGCTATAAACAAAAATAGGGCGTCAATTTTGAAAAAAAAACAATATTTGCAATAATTTTGGTATAATAAATATGCCCAAAAAATATATAAAAAAACAATTTTTTTCCTCAGTTTAGGCCGATACGTATTCTTCTACATATTTTTGGTTAAAAAAAATTGCAATACGCGTATATTGATTACTTTGCGCAAAAGTTATACCGTCTACAAAATAGGGGTAGTTTTATGGCATTTTTATTCATTTTACTAGTAATGGCAGCGATCAGCCATTTTTGACTGCGACAATATCGCAGACATATCGGACACTTTTGACGCTATTTTGGGACAATTCCCATTTATACAGCGATCGGTGCTATAAGAATGCACTGATTACTGTATAAATGTGACTGGCAGTGAAGGGGTTAACCACTAGGGGGCTAGGAAGGTGTTAAGTGTGTCCTAGGGAGTGATTCTAACTGTAAGGGGGCGTGGCTACGAGTGACACATCACTGATCGCTGCTCCCGATGAGAGGGAGCAGACGATCAGTGTCACTAGGCAGAACAGGGAGATGCCTTGTTTACACTGGCCTCTCCCCGTTCTGCATCTCTGTGACCCGATCGTGGGACACCGGCGGACATCGAGTCCGCGGGTCCGGTGGGCACGGTCACAGAGCTCGCGGCAGAGGGGTGCGCGAGCGCACGGCGGGTTATTCGAAGTGACGTATTTATACGACGGTAAAGCGATGCTTGGATGCCGCCGACGCCATGGTGTGAAAGCACCCTAAGGCCCCTTTCACACTGGGGCGGGAGGTGCGCTGTTATTTTTAGCGGTGCTTTACCGCCAATTTTGCTGCGCTATTCGGCCGCTAGCGGTGTGGTTTTACCTCCCGCTAGCGTTCGAAAAAGGGTTAAAAACCACCACAAAGTGCCTCTGCAGAGGCACTATGCCAGCAGGATAGCCGCGGTGTCCCATTGCTTTCAATGGGCAGGAGCGGTAAACACACCGTTCCTTCACCGCTCCAAAGATGCGGCTAGCAGGACTTTTTTAACCGTCCTGCCAGCGCACCGCTCCAATGTGAAAACCCTCAAGCTTTCACACTGGAGAAACAGCAGCCGCTGTTTCAGCTCAGTTTGCAGGCGCTATTTTTAGAGCAATCGCGCCTGCAAACCGCCCCAGTGTGAAAGGGGTCTAAGTCATGAGATTTGTTTTCTGTATTCTGCTAAAAACCTGGTTGATCCTGCTGCTCTCTATCCCCACTTTTTGTCCAAGCCCCCAATTCAGCTAGGGATTTGTTGAAATCCAGGCAGATGTAAATGATACACAATAATGCAGCTGTGTTTTAATAATACAGCTTTTAACAAGTTTGTTGGCAATTTTACAGCTCATTTAATTACAAGCCTTAATAACTGTATGTCACAGATTAAAGCAAAAAAAAGTGTGAAAAGAGATAAATCATTGCTTATTCTTCCAAGATATTTAAATGACACTGACATATTTGTTTGTACCCCGTAGATCATAAATAATTGGATCATAGTGATATTTAAAACAGTTTTTTGTAATCAGTATTTCACATGTCTTCAGTCTGGTAATCAGTCAGTCTATTTAAATGGAGAAATGTAGTCTCTCTGCTGTTTGATCTTATCATTATTGGTGCAGGTGGTGACCATTGGGCACCACATCCCTCTATATATGGCGTACTAGATAACATCCTTTTACTGGAATTGAGGGATTTTTTTAGGTGTCAAAAAAACATGCCACAAAAATTGTTACATAAAATACATTGTAATCTTTACAAACCCCCCAAAAACATTGTACATAGGAAAACATCAACGTTAATTGCGTCATCGCCACCTAGCATACTGTAGTCATATGGTACAAATAAAAAAGATACTTTCACTTATTTCTGATGCATTTCATGACTCAAAATTTCTGTGTATGATGGCCAATCGTTCTCAGTGCATTTGACGGTTCACTTCTTCAAGAGAACAAGAAACATTCTAGCTAAATAACAAGCGGGTGAGTATACATACAAACAACAAGGATCTAATCTAGCCTTAAGTAAAAATGACCCAGTAAAATTGACATTGATATTTAAAACAATGGCATGTGATTAATTTCCATGCTACCAAAAATAAGCTTGGTTAAAGTGATTGTAAAGCTTACAGACCACTTTTACCTACAGGTAAACCTAGATTAAGGCTTACCTGTAGGTACAAGAATTATCTCCTAAACCTAAACGGTCAAAAAATAGCCAGCACCGCTAAAGTGTTTGGCTTTGGCTTGACGAAAAGGTGGCAACCCTACCCATATGGCTTCCCCCAAAAGTCTTCACCAAGATGGTGGTGTCCATACCAATATGGCCGCCTCCATTAGACTTCTCCAAGATGACAGCAACCATTTGTGCAGGAAAATAAGGGACCTGGATGCATATAAAAGCCACAGGGATGTCTGTGAGACATTCAAGCATCGGCAAGGAGGATGGTCACTGTGGACAGTTACACAAACATAAATGAGCACTTTACCTGTATCTGTGAATTTAATAGTGAAAGTTGTATATTGAGAATGCTTTTCTGGGCAGCTGCTCTGGTTTCCTGGGACAGCATTAGATATTGTTGGAGTGGTGGTCTTTGGGAGGTGCTTGTTTATGGCGCTCTTTTTTACTCTGTGCCAGGGATAAAAAATTCATGTAAAAGACTCACTGCATGGCTTTTCTGGAGGCAGGTGTTTGTCCTCTGGGACGCCTGCCTTTACACGCACATGAACTTTAATGGCATCCCAGGGTTTAATATTGAGTTGGCCCACCCTTTGCAGCTATAACAGCTTCAACTCTTCTGGAAAGGCTGTACAAAAGGTTTAGGTCTGTGTCTATTTGAATGTTTGACCATTCTTCCAGAAGCGCATTCGTGAGGTCAGGCGCTGATTTTGGACGAGAAGGCCTGGCTTGCAGTCTGCAATTCATCCCAAAGGTGTTCTATCGGGTTGAGGTCGGGAGTCTGTGCAGGCCAGTCAAGTTCCTCCATGGCCCCGTACCACGTGATCAGCTGTCAGCCAATGACAGCTGATCACGTGATGTAAACAAAGGATCGGTAATTTTTTTTTTTTTTTTACAGCGTGAGGAGAAAAAAAAGCCGATCACCGGCTTGTGCACGAGGGATATCGGTCCCGAAGAAGGAGGCACATCAGCCTCATCGGTGCCCATAAATACCGCCTGCCAGTGCCACCTGCCATTGCTACCTGCCAGTGCCACCTATCAATGCCCACCAGTGATGCCAATCAGTGCCTCATCAGTGCCACCTAGCAATGCTGCCTATCAGTGTAACCTACCAGTGCCCATTATTGCCACCCATCAGTGCCCATCACTGCCACCTATCAGTGCCCATCACTGCCAGCTATCAGTGCCACCTATCAATGCCACCTATTAGTGCCACTTCTCAGTGCCCACCATTGCCACCTATCAATGCCCTTCAGTGCCGCCTATCAGTGCCGCCTATCAGTGCCCACCAGTGCCACCTTATCAGTGCAGCCTCATCAGCGTACATCAATGAAGGAGAAAAATTACCTGTTTGCAAAATTTTTATAACAAAATATAAAAAAATAAAAATTTTCTTTTTTTTAAATCGGTCTTTTAAAAAAAAAAAAAAAAACGCAGAGGTGATCAAATAGCATCAAAAGAAAGCTCTATTTGTGAAGAAAAAACTATAAATATTTCATTTGGGTACAGGGTTGTATGACCGTGCAATTGTCATTCAAAGTGCATCAGCGCTGAAAGCTGAAAATTGGTCTGGGCAGGAGGGAGGTTTAAGTGTCCAGTAAGCAAGTGGTTTAAAATAGTTAATGTTGTTTGAGTATAGTTCTGCTTTAATGTTTTGTAATAATTGATTCTCCTGATGACAGAATGTGTAGACTCCCCAGATGTGTTGGGTTCCCTTTTAATAAAAAAAATATATATATCCTTGACCTATAGAACTGTATCCTTCTCTAATGCTGCTGGCTGATAAGTTGTAAAATTTAAGGCAATATTCTTTTAGCCTAAACCTAGGTTGCATTGATATCACTTTTTTAAACTTCTTTTTACTTTCAATGGCACCTTCTCTTATGTAGCTCTACAGTAAAGATAATTGGACTGCTTTTTATGATGATAGAGTGTCCTATTCAGTATGCTGTGACTTTTTTCCTTTAGCTTTAATAAAGCCCCTTAGGCTTATGTCATAGTGTGATTATGTATCATCTTTCTACCACTGAATTTCAACGTACATTGTTATATGGAGTTTCTGCCCAATTATATCTCATTGGTTAGTAACTTCTACAGCATTTTAGTAGAATGACTTCCATTAAGGGCAATGGGATTTTAATCTCGGTGGTTTCCTCACTGGCAGTGTGTGACATGTGACAAGTTCACTACCAACTGTATAAGAAACGTAATATAGCTAGCAAAAGTAATATTAACTGTATATTAAATGTATATAAATCCATGGGTAGGCTAAATTTGGTATATATTATTGGATGTTGAAGGTGTTTTAGGACTGTTATAGGATGAATAATAGTACTTTGTTAGCTTATTGCAGTTATATGGTTATTAAAAGTTTTCCATTAAATTTTGTTCTTATGCAATTATTACAGGCAATCAGCAAGTATTTGCCAAGAGGTGATTTACGGCTAAGACCTGCGATTTATGAAATGATCCTGGATGAATTTTTGATAACTGATTATGAGGTAAATTGATCTTTTTTTTTTTAATCACTTGTTTATTAAAAAATCACCGTCTTGTGTACATGAATGTGTAAGATTTTTTTTTTAAACGGGAAATTTAAGTTTATTTTTTTGGTGTATGTGAAATGCCTGTAGAGCCAATGAGATCTCAACAGACTATATAGGCTAAAGAAACAATGGCAACTGCCCAGATCAGTTTTAAACTAGCATTAACGAAAAAGGTGCACATGGGCAGAGCTAGCATGAAAGTCTGTTTGGAAACGTTTGCATTGGTCATTTATAGAGTAAAGAACACCAACTGCACTCTGTAGTGTTCAAACCTTACTTGATTAAGGGGTGCTCTAGTTACAGAAGTGACATTTTTACAGAAGTAATTTTAAAATATAAAAGTTGATGTTATGGCAAGTAAATAGATACCTTATGCTCATGAAATAGCAACAAACTATAGTACCTAAAAATCTCCATAGGCAACGCTTTAAATGTCTTTACAAGTTACCAGTTTAGAGTTGCGCAGTTAGATCTGTCGCTAGAATTATTGCACTCTATCTTACTCTATCAGCCATGGCAATACCTCATACAGTGCATCCGGAAAGTATTCACATCGCTTTACTTTTTCCACATTTTGTTATGTTACAGCTTTATTCCAAAATGGATTAAATTCATTATTTTCCTCAAAATTCTACAAACAATACTCTATAATGACAATGTGAAAGATGTGTGTTTGAAATCTTTGCAAATGTATTAAAAAATAAAAAAACATGTACATAAGTATTCACAGCCTTTGCTCAATACTTTGTTGAAGCACCTTTGGTACCATCTACAGCCTCAAGTCTTTTTGAGTATGATGCTACAAGCTTAACACACCTATTTTTGGCCAGTTTCTCCCATTTTTTGCAGGACCAGATGTTCGATCGGGTTCAAGTCTGGGCTCTGGCTGGGCCACTCAAGGACATTTACAGAGTTAACCAGTAGCCACTTCTTTGTTATCTTGGCTGTGTGCTTAGGGTTGTTGTCCTATTGGAAGATGAACCTTCGCCCCAGTCTGAGGTCCAGAGCGCTCTGGAGCAGGTTTTCTTTAAGGATGTCTCTGCACAATGCTGCATTCATCTTTCCCTTGATTCTGACTAGCCTCCCAGTTCCTGCCACTGAAAAAAATCCCCACAACATGATGATGCCACCACCATGCTCCAGTGTAGGGATGGTATTGGCCAGGTGATGAGCTGTGCCTAGTTTCTTCCAGACATGATGCTTGCCATTCAGGCCAAAGAGTTCAATCTTTGTTTCATCAGACCAGAAAATTTTGTTTCTTATGATCTAAGAGTCCTTCAGGTGCAAACTCCAGGCAGGCTATCATGTGCTTTTTACTGAGGCGTGGCTTCCGTCTGTCCACTCTATCATACAGGCCTGATTGGTGGAGTGTTGCAGAGATGGTTGTTCTTCTGGATGTTTCTTCTCTCTCCACAGAGAAACGCTGGAGCTCTGACAGAGTGACCATTGGGTTCTTGGTCACCTGCCTGGCTAAGGCCCTTCTCCCCCCATTGCTCGGTTTGGTCAGGCGGCCCGCTCTAGGAAGAGTCCTGGTGGTTCCAAACTTCTTCCATTTACGGCTGATGGAGGACTCTGAGACCTTCAATGCTGCAGAAATGTTTCTGTACCCTTCCCCAGATCTGTGACTCTATACAATCCCGTCTGGGAGGTCTACGGACAATTCTTTGGACTTCATGGCTTGGCTTGTGATCTGACATGCACTGTTAACTGTGGGACCTTATATAGACAGGTGTGTGCCTTTCCAAATCATGTCCATTCAACTGAATTTACCACAGGTGGACTCCAATCAAGTTGCAGAAATATCTCAACGGTGATCAGTGGAAACAGGATTCACCTGAGCTCAATTTTGAGTGTCGTGGCAAAGGCTGTGAATATTTATGTACATGGGATTTTTATTTTTATTTTTATAAATTTGCAAAGATTTCCAACAAACTTCTTTCACATTGTCATTATGGGGTATTGTTTGTATAATTTTGAGGAAAAAATTAATTTAATCCATTTTGGAATAAGGCTGTAACATAACAAAAAGTGGAAAAGGTGAAGCGCTGTGAATACTTTCCGGATGCACTGTATGTGTGGTGCAATCACCATTTACATATGTGTGCAGTAGCTACATATGTATTTGTGCATGAGCATGGAGGAACGAGGCACTTGAGATTTTTTAGTTTTCATAAATAATTTTATTATTCATTTTATTTAAAAACTTTTTTTTTAACCCTTTTATTATTGTTTTTATCGACTTTACAAAATCCTTGGCGCTTCCGTTTTTTGACATCGCAGTGATAGCTAATGGGTGAAGGTCTGCTTTCACTGAAGACAAAAAGGCAGGGCTGACACAGCAGTAAATAAGGAGCCAATTTCATTTCTTGTAGATCAACAATTATTTTTCTGTACTTGTGAGGTCTTCAGTGGAGATAAAACATAGGAAAATAAATGTGCATGTGCTGAAGATATGTTTTTCCCCCTAAACATATACTTTTAAAAGAGAAGTAAAGGATTTTTTCATACTTACTTCGGTGGATGCAGCATCGGTCTGATGCTGCATCTGTCCCCCGGTGTCTCTACACTGAGAATCGAGCGATCGAACACCGCCGATCGCTCGGTTTTCAGAGCTCCGTGAGCAGAGAGCTGTAGACTGTCAGTCACAGCTCTCTGCTCTGCCCACTCCTCACTCATTGGAGCGCTGAGCTGTGGAAGGGCGTAGCACCTGTCCCAGGAAAATGACTTGTCTTTCATGCTGATCCAATGCCTTTGGTTCTTTAACCACTTGGTGTCCACGCCAATTTTGAAATTTCTCACATATATGTAAAAATATGCATTTTTTTTCTGGAATTACTCAGGACTCCCAAACATGATATAGTTTCTGAAAGTAGAGGCCCTGGTAAATAAACTTGTTGTTTGCTGGAATTTTTTATGTAGTACAGTATTTGCAAACCCTTTTTTAAAATGCAAATTTTCTGGATTTTTTTTTTTTTTTAATATAAAAGATGATGTTGCACAGAGTAAATACTTTATATACCAAACCTGTCGAGATTTAAAATGTCACACGCCCATAAAATGGCAACTGCAGTACCTAAGATGCTCTATAGGAGACACTTTAAAAGCCTTTACAGGTTACCAGTTTAGAGTGAAACATAAGCCTCAGCACTAGAGTTATTTCTCTCACTCTGATGTTCGCGGTGATACCTCACATGGGTGGTGCAATCACCATATACATATTCATGCGGGACCTATGTGTGGGGGGTGGGAGCTTTAACATTTTTACTTTTTTTGTTATTTAAATGTATCCTGGTATAACAACTTGTTCTCGAGAACGTACAGGTACGTCCTAAGGAAGGGAGGTGGTTAAACCAATAATCCAAGGTTGCAGTTTAGGAGTTTTGACTCTTTTTCCGGATAAGTGACCCAGAGAGCAGCGATGCCAAAGACATCCAGACAGCATGTACTTTCATAAGAAAGGCAGCCTTTTTTTCTCCTAGTAATGTCTTCACATAAGCAGTGACAAAAACGCTTATGTTGCATTGGGAGGAGTTAAAAAGCTATCTCAATAACAGTAAGATACCCATGGATGGACACAATGAAGACTGGAGACATTGAAAGGTTTTGATTTAATCATCGGTTGTGCGTGGGGTTTCCTATAGTTCATAAACAAGGCATAATAAAATTTAAATAAGGATCGAGCTTTGAAAAAAATCAGTGTATGCTTGTAGTTACATTTTACAGTCTCTATGTATTGGTTGTATTGGATGTCCTTATATAACACTGGTTATGTGAACCACTAGATGCAAACCGCCTACTTCTGTGATGATTTCCTTTCCTTACTCTGGATACTAAAACAACATCCCTCTGAAGAAAAGCCCAGAGATCTATTTATGTTTAGTTTATATGCTAAAGCTTACACATTCTTCTTTTTATTGTGAAATAATAAAGTTTTTTCCTTTTTAGGTTTTACCTTGATTATATATAGTGTATATGTGTTTTTCTTGGGTAATTCAGTAGGAGGCTTAGTTATTATACCAAGAGTTCTTTCCAGGTGGATTAAAAGCCAGTGGGGTTTACAGCCAACTAGCTGTGGATCCTTCGGCAATTGAGAGCACAACTATGATTATGTTTTGATTGCTTAACCTACAATGCACAGAGGTTTTAGATTTCTATTCAGACAGGAAATTCTGTGGAGCAGAATCTTCACATCAATGAGATTTCAACTCCCTGTTACTTCTGAATTGTGGTTTTGATCTTGGTATTCTTACCATGGAGATTTTAACATTTAGGTTAAAATAAAAAAAATATTTGCTAGTACAGTATATATGAATAGTTGTGAAAATAGAAATAATATACTTTTTGTCCCAGTGATCTAATCTTGTTCTACATTTCTACATTTTACACATCACAGAATACAGTCATGGCCGAAATTGTTGGCACCCCAGACATTTTTCCAGAAAATCAAGTATTTCTCACAGAAAAGTTTTGCAGTAACACATGTTTTGCTATACACATGTTTATTCCCTTTGTGTGTATTGGAACAAAACAAAAAAAGGGAGGAAAAAAAGCAAATTGGACATAATGTCACACAAAACTCCTAAAATGGGCTGGTCAAAATTCTTGGCACCCTTTCAAAATTGTGGATAAATAAGATTGTTTCAAGCATGTGATGCTCCTTTAAACTCACATGGGGCAAGTAACAGGTGTGGGGAATATAAAAATCACACCTGAAAGCAGATAAAAAGGAGAGAAGTTCACTTAGTCTTTGCATTGTGTGTCTGTGTGTGCCACACTAAGCATGGACAACAGAAAGAGGAGAAGAGAATTATTTGAGGATTTGAGAACCAAAATTGTGGAAAAATATCAACAATCTCAAGGTTACAAGTCCATCTCCAGAGATCTAGATTTGCCTTTGTCCACAGTGCGCAACATTAGAAGTTTGCAACCCATGGCACTGTAGCTAATCTCTCTGGGCGTGGACGGAATAGAAAAATTGATGAAAGGTTGCAACGCAGGATAGTCCGGATGGTGGATAAGCAGCCCCAAACAAGTTAAAAAAAAATTCAAGCTGTCCTGCAGGCTCAGGGAGCATCAGTGTCAGCGCAAACTATATGTCGACATTTAAATTAAATGAAACGCTATGGCAGGAGACCCAGGAGGACCCCACTGCTGACACAGAGACATAAAAAAGCAACACTACAGTTTGCCAAAATGTACTTGAGTAAGCCAAAATTCTTCTGGGAAAACGTGTTGTGGACAGATGAGACCAAGATAGAGCTTTTTGGTAAAGCACATCATTCTACTGTTTACTGAAAACGGAATGAGGCCTACAAAGAAAAGAACACAGTACCTACAGTGAAATATTGTGGAGGTTCAATGATGTTTTGGGGTTGTTTTGCTGCCTCTGGCCCAGTGTCAGAAAGCTGAGTTTGCGTCCGAGATCTTGGGTCTTCCAGCAGGACAATGACCCCAAACATACGTCAAAAAGCACCCAAAAATGGATGGCAACAAAGCGCCGGAGAGTTCTAAAGTGGCCAGCAATGAGTCCAGATCTAAATCCCATTGAACACCTGTGGAGAGATCTTAAAATTGCTGTTGGGAAAAGGCACCCTTCCAATAAGAGAGACCTGGAGCAGTTTGTAAAGGAAGAGTGGTCCAAAATTCCAGGTGAGAGGTGTAAATAGCTTATTGATGGTTATAGGAAGCGACTGATTTCAGTTATTTTTCCAAAGGGTGTGCAACCAAATATTAAGTTAAGGGTGCCAAGAATTTTGACCAGCCCATTTTTGGAGTTTTGTGTGACATTATGTCCAATTTGCTTTTTTTCCTCCCTTTTTTTGTTTTGTTCCAATACACACAAAGGGAATAAACATGTGTATAGCAAAACATGTGTTACTGCAATACTTTTCTGTGAGAAATACTTGATTTTCTGTAAAAATTTCTGGGTTACCAACAATTTCGGCCATGACTGTATGTTACTTTAGGCACCATTTGAAATGCCCTGGTGCCCAACCTGTGGCCTGACAGCCACATGCAGTTCTTTGTTTCTTACGCTGTGGTCCTCAGGCCACAAGCAGTATTGGAAGTGGGAGCTTTGATTTTTAACAGGGATTGTAAGGACAGTGATCACCTTATATGTCCCAAGTGTCTAGCCTGCTTAGTGCATCCATGTGAGAGCTAATAAACTCATTGACTATTTATACACAGTCACTAATTGTAATTTAAAAAGCCACAAATGTGGGAAATTACCTTTAGGGCCAGTTCACACCAGACACAGTTCCGTTCAGTTCCGTGTGCTTTTTTTCCACACAAAATGCATGCACAGTATTTTCCATGTATTCCAATGGCTTTAGTTGGCTCTAGTTCACACCATGCAGTCAGTTTCCGGTCAGTTTCTGCACCGGAAACTGACCGGAAACTGACTGCATGGTGTGAACTAGAGCCAACAAGAGCCATTGGAATACATGGTCCCCTTGCTGAAGAAGTCATTCGACGTAACGCGTATAGGGGGGAAGGAGTCGCAGTGGCTACGTCATATTTTGTATTTAGGAAGCGCAACACTGTTTTGTTTTATATATTCTACATGTGAAGTGAACGCATTTTCTGTGTGTGCAGCAGCCAGGTGGGGGGGGGTATTTTTTCACTTCTTGTTTTTTTTGTGGGATTTTGCTAAATCACCCACTACACATATCACTATTTAGCGAATAAGGACATTATTGTATTATTATTTTTTGCGCTGATAGAAATTTGTTTTACAATTGTACCTTTAGCTTGTGTTATCACCATTGCTTAAATATGAGAGCTTTAATTTGATAGACTTTAATCTAAATAGTGTCAGATTTAAATAAAGTGGTATTAAACCCAAAATCAAAAAAAAAGAATTTTGCAGCTTACTATTCCTTAATTTTTTTATTTTTTTTATTATTTTTATTTTTTTCACCTGGTGATCTGGCCAGTAACACACTGCACAACAGCAGGATCAACAGGTAAAAAACAAAGTTACAGGCCAGACTCAGAAAAACTCATGTTTTTCTTGATTATAATGACAGAGTGTCATATGCTCTGTCAATTTTATTTTGTTTTTTATTACCACTTTATTATAGAGTACTGGCCTCTGATAAAAGCCACCAAAATGGACATACTATGTGTTTCCTCTTTCTAGATGGACCAGCTTTTGTGGATTTAAGTTCACAATACGTTTTTTTACATTGCTGCTAACATTTTAGACTTTTTTTTACTTTTGTTCAAGCATTAGTTCTGGTTTATTTTCATTTGGGTAGTAGCGTGTTTAACAATAAGACTGTCTATGATTTTTGTATTTTATCTACGTGAAAGAGGAATGATTTGCATATAAGCCAATGTGGCTTAGTAGTAGACATGTGCAGAACGGATTTTTTTTTTTTTGTTTCGGACATATTCGTTATGTTGAAAATTTTGTTTTGTTTCGGAAATTCATTTAGTGTCATTTCTAAATTTGTTTCATAAAATTTCGTTTTGTTTGTTAATTTTCTAACGAATTCCAATTTTTCAGAATGGTTTAAAGTGGTTGTTATCCTATAAGGCTTACCTGTAGCTATCCTGGATATCTCCTAAACCTGCACGGTTTAGGAGATATCCCCCTGTATCTGCATGTGCATGTGAAGTCATCGGCACATGCGCACTGAAGCAACGGCACTTCGTGCCATTGCTTTAGTTGGACTGTGCTGTTACCGGCGGCTCCCGCGCATGCGCGTGAGTGACGTCACGTGGCTCCGTCGAACCACAGAGCCGGAGTCTGCGGCCCCGGAAGGAAGAGGTAGCGAGAAGATGGACGCAGCCTGCACAGGGGACAGCGCTGGATTCATTTGCAGGTAAGTGTCACACAATGGGCTAGTATGAGTTGCATACTAGCCCATTATGCTTTTAATTGGCAGGCTTTGCAGAGAGCAAAAGAGGAAGTAAAACCCATCGGGATGAGTTGAAAAATTATCAACCAATTTGAATTCTGTGTAAAGAATAGCTGGTTATTAAGCTGGCCGCTGCGTCCTTAACGACCGATGATTCGTCAACGGTCTTCCCCACTGACAGCTGCAATGTAAACAAAACAATACCAGCAATGGAAAATTCTGGAAAAAAAACAGTGTTGGGTCCCCCCTCCCCCTAATCCATACCAGGCCCTTTGGGTCCCCCCCTTTCCCCCAAAAAATAGAATATATTTCAGTTAACCAATCCTTATGCCCCATACACACGATCGTTTTTCATGCCGTTAAAAATGCCATTAAAAAAAATGGCCATTAAAAATGATCGTGTGTAGGCTCCAGAGCATTTTTAACGACGTGAAAAACGGCCATTAAAAATTTCGAACATGCTCTCTTTTTTCACGTCGTTTTTCATGTCGTTTTTTTTAACGACGTGAAAAACGATAGTGTGTATGCTTTAACGACGTGAAAAAAAACGCGCATGCTCAGAATCAAGTATGAGACAGGAGCGCTCGTTCTGGTAAAACTAGCGTTCGTAATGGAGATAGCACATTCGTCACGCAGTCACGGACTGAAAAGCACGAGACTGAAAAGAGCGAATCGTCGCTCAACAAACTTTACTAACGTGAAGGGTGGCGCCATTCGAACGGAACTTCCCCTTTATAGTGCCGTCGTACGTGTTGTACGTCACTGCGCTTTGCTTGATCGTTTTTTTAAATGATCGTGTGTTCGCAAGACAGGCTTGAGAGGAAACATGAAAAAAACGACGTGAAAAACGGCAAGAAAAAAAATGGCAAGAAAAACGATTGTGTGTATGGGGCATATGATGTAGTGGCTGAATTAGTTTTCTATTAGGCTTTTTTTCACCTAGTGATCAGGGTAATAACACACTCCCTGACTTAGGTTGTCTGCATTCTGAATGAAATAGTAAAGCAGACACCTTTGGACAGCACGATTGTCAGTCTGGGAAGAGTCGTTTTAGACTGGCAGGTTCCAATTGACTTACCGTATATACTCGAGTATAAGCCAAGTTTTTCAGCACATTTTTTTGTGCTGAAAATGCCCCCTCAGCTTATACTCGAGTCACCTTTTTGCGCCTGATCTCCCGGACTTAGGGGACCTGGTACCGGCCGACCGTAGGTCCCCTGGACCCCAAACTTGGCATACATGTAGCCCCTCTTCCTTTACAAGTGTGCAAAGTTTGTTGTCCGGGGGACCTATGGCCAGGGAGCACCGATTTTCCAAAACCGGGCACCCCTTCCATAGACTCCCATGTTAAACAGTAATTTCTCCGGTGACTTTGGAGACCCGGTACCGGCCGGTCGTAGGTCCCCTGGACCTGAAACTTGCCACACATGTAGCTCCATTTCCCCTCTACAAGTGTGCAAACTTTGTTGTCTGGGGGACCTACGACCGTGGAGCACCGATTTTTCAAAGCAGGGCACCACTTCCATAGACTCCCATGTTAAACGTCAGTCTAGTCATGGGCACAGTGAGGCATGGACACAGTGAGGCATGCACATGGACACAGCGAGGCATGCAGATGGACACCCTAGGCTTATACTCGTCAATAAGTTTTCCCATTTTTTTGTGGTAAAATTAGGTGCCTCGGCTTATATTCGGGTCGGCTTATACTCGAGTATATACGGTAACTAAATAATAAGATTTAGATACACTAACAAATTAAATCTGAACTTCAGCATTTTTTAAGCAGTTACAGCTAATTTTAGGATAAATGTTTTATATACAACTGTAAATGAATGAAATCTGGCCATTGTAAGCACCCTGAAAGTGGTAAATTACGTTTCTCAACTTTCTAACTGCTACTTTGTCTGGAGAGCTTGGTCTGGTAAAATAAACTGAAACATAACAGGCTTAATGGTAGCATCCCCAGGTGAAAATAATGGAAGACAAATAATGCAGCCACAACATCTAAAAAGTAAAAAAAAATTGTTTTGGGGTTTAATACTGCTTTTGAGGTTTATTGAACACTGCAAGCAATGGTTCCTTTGTGCATGTGCTCCTGGCTATTTTGACAAAGATTAGGAGGCTTACAAGTCTCTGCTGTTTGTAGCAGGGTGAGCTGAGCTACTGCGAGAATTTTGTGAACTTTGAGACGCATTGGTGCCCAGAAACTGCAGCCTCTTAAGTCAAGGAAGCCCAAATTTCAACTTTATTTCTTTTTTTTAATGTACTATTGCTCTACACGCAAGGCTTAAAATATGCTACAGATCCTAGCCGATGTTCAACACAAATCGCAACGGTTCAACACCTTCCCTGCACAGTTCTTCAACTAACGGTGCTGCTCATGGAACAAGAAATATGCTAATTGGAGGGGGGGGGGGTGTCATACCACAGGAGATTCAGACTGCTGTTCTCTGTGTTTAGCAGGTGTCTGAATATCTAGCTTGCTGCCAGCACATTTTAACCATAGCTGTAGCACAATAGTACATTGATATAAAAAAATATATATATAGTTTGATTACTGTGTATTAAGCCTGACTACATTACAGCACCCAAAACTTAAATTTGGCTTTAAAACTCTTTTACTTGTTAAGTATATACTTGAATAATATTAAAACTCCTTGCCGCAGGTTCTCTTTAGGACCTTGTTTAAATTTGTTTACTGCAGTGAAGTATACTGCACCTGTCCACTGTACTGTACAGTTCAAATCTCTGCAGGTTCATGTAGTGCCCTATGATGCATTCCTCAACTCCTGTATGCAGCACCTTGGGTGAATTGTTCACTATCACCACACTAAATGTTTGCATCTGAAAGTGTGCTGTTTCACTACAGAAGTCTAAATAATGTGTTATTAAGCCTTAGATAAAAGTACTGTTTACATCAGCATTTCCATCTTCCTAAAGAATAACTAAGGCCCCTTTCACACTACTGCGACTTCAAAGTCGCGTGATTTTACTGCGATATTGCTGTGATTCGCGCCCGGGATTTTGCCGCGAGTTCAGGGAATGCCTGTGTAACTGGCATCAAAGTCGGACCAAAGTAGTGCAGGGACTACTTTGAAGTCGTACTAATATGAATGGTTGTCATTGGAAATCATGGGGAACGGCTTGTCATGCTACTTTGCAGTCCCAAATCGTGGGACAAGTTGTACAAGTGTGAAAGGGGCCTAAAGGCAGCACTTTTTTTAAGTTTTTGTTGGAGGGGAGAAGTTTTTGAACACCTATCAGTTTTAACTGCTGTCTGTGTCCCCTTTAAAGAGATTCATCCTCTCTATTTGTCCTGGTTACCATTAATAAAAGTGAAAGTAAAAGAAAATCCCAAATTTTGGGTCGTCCCCAGAAGAGGGTGAATCTTCCAATGGAGACACTTGTTCTGGTGACCTTTGCAGGGAATTCCTCTCACTTCCTGTTTTAGCTATGTAACAGAAGTGAAGGGAAATCTCCCCAATGGGACAAAGAGGGCAAAAAAGAAACCCCACAGGGGTTATAACCCTATAGTTTTACTTTTAGACCTGCTATTGCTAGAAATACCTTTTGTCAATATGCCCCCTTCCTGGTTTCTTCCTCTGGAGTCACCGTCTCCTTCCAGGGTTGCATGGTGACACCGCTGGATGCGTACACTTGTCTGGCATCTCAGATCAAGCTGTTTATATCTACAGCACCAGAGAGTCCTGCAAAGGTACCCCCTGCCCCCCCCCCCCTCTTCAACCTGCACTGTCATGTCATAGTTTTTCTGCTCCCCGTACCTGGAAGTTCAGGGGAAGTAACACTGAACCTGGAGCCAGCAACGGAGAATAACACAACAAAAGTGTTTTCTTTGAAATATGTACAGGGAACTGTAAAGAGGTTACATTCATTGCAAAAGTTGGGAGTGTTTAATGTTACTTCATGTAAGCTTACTTTTAAATCAGTAACTGGAACTCCAGGAGCAAAATGTCTGTTTAAATGCAGACCATAAGTCTGTGTTACTGTAATGTTGCAAATTCTCTACCTGTGAAAGTTTTGTTATGTTGAAATGTTTTATACAACCAGCTCTAGGCCACGAACCTTTTATAAAAAGATATCTCTTTCATTTTTTTACAGGGATTCGCAACACTAATAAGAGAATGGCCTGGAGACCTGTACAATAACAAAACCATAGTAAAAGCTTTAAAGGGGCATTTGAACAAAGACCCAAACAACAGAATACTTCTGGAGGCTCTGGCAGAATTGTAAGTTAAGTCTTCACGTATACATATTACAGCTTCATTACACTGTATAAAGTAATCTTTTTATTACTTCTGAAGTTTGTGATCAGCAAAGGTTTGGGAGGTTATGACATTTAAAAGATTGTTTTCCTTTTATATGTGCCCAATTCTGTTGTAAAACTGAACAGTAGAATCATAGCACAGTAGGGCTGGTATATTAAAGAGAAAGTCTGTTTAGAAGTTAAAAAGGCTTGTTAAACCCCCAGGGGACCCAGTGCATATAGCACTTGTCCCTATTAAAATGTATACAGGGGTTGCTAAGCTGCATGGTTGGATAGCTCGCCCCCTCTCCCCGCACCGCTATCCCATTTCTTTGGCGAAAGGAGATGGACTTCTGAATGACAGTGCACAGAGGAGGAGAGAGCACAGAGCCCACATATCCTCTTCCTCCTCTACATTGTACCCCTACTCATTCACCCAAAAAAGTGTCAAAAATATAAAAAACAGTACAGTCTTATTAAAAATGAAGAATGTCCCCCGTCGTAGCTCCAACGTGTCTTCTTTCTCTGGTGATGTCTTCTCCCTTCGGTTCTTCTCCCTCTGCTATCGACTTCCTCTGGTTCTTCTTCAGGGTTCTTCTCCCTCCGCTGTCTTCTTCCTTTGGTGCTTCTTCCCGTTCTTCTCCCTCCACTGATGTCTTCTCCCGACGCTAGCTCCCGCTTCGGGGTGAGGGGGTGCAGAGCCCTCCTAGCCCCAAAGCACCCAGCCCCCATGTTGAGAGCATGTGGCCTGATATAGTCCAAGAGGGGGGAGGCGCTTGCTCGCCCCTCCCTTTTCCTGACCTGCCAGGCTGCGTGCTCGGGTAGGGGTCTGGTATGAATTTTGGGGGGGGACCCCACACCATTGTTTTTGGCATGGGGTTTCCCCCCAAACTCCATACCAGACCCTTAGGTCTGGAATTGGTCTTGGGGGTACCCCATGCCGTTTTATTTTTTTACGTTTTGGCATGGTGTTCCCCTTCAAGATCCTCGGAGCACAATTTGGATCAGTTAAGACGAAGATCTGACTTGGATGTGACTTAAATTCAAATAAATGGGCTGAAATCATGCCCAAGTCAGACAAAAGTAGTGCAGGAACCTTTTTCAAAGTCGGAGCAACACAAGTCAGACCAGTTAAGACCACTCTCTTAGGAAACTATTGATTTATACACGTCATGCGAAATGTGCTTCCAAAGTCGGAGCGTATGTCACACTAGTGTGAACTGAGCCTGATGCCGCGTACACACGATCATTTTTCCCGTCGGGAAAAATGACATTTTTTCCTTTGGACGAGAAAAACGATCGTCTGTGGGCTTTTTGCCGTTTTTCCCGACGGGAAAAACTGCATTAATCACGATGAGAAAAATTAGAACATGTTCTAATTTTTCTCGTCGTTTTTCCTGACGTTTCTTCCGCGGCAGTGTTTCCCATAGGGAAACACTGCCGCGGAGCCCATAGACGATCGTTTTTCTCGTCATTTTAAAAAATGACGAGAAAAATGACCGTGTGTGGGGAACAAGCTGTTCCCTCGTTTAAAATGTCATTATTCACGGCGGTTTTTAAACCGCCGTGAATAATGATCGTGTGTACGCGGCATTACAAGCATGTAGCTTGTTAGTTAGAACCTGACCACACCTAGTCCTGACCACTGCTTTATGGATTGGCAGTTTTGTGCACATTTCCATGGTCTTTGAAGGGGAAATAATAATCTAGAGAACTTGGATTTATTATATGAGGTTTCTCAGCAGGATTCCTGGGTTTATTAAACCTTTGACTTGAGTTGGTTTTATCATCTTTAATGGATACTTCTTTGTGAAGGCACACCCAGCTGAAAGAAGACCCACAGCATGCTGGGAAGATCATATAGTGTCTTTCAGTAGGGGGGTCTTGAAATTCATCACCACCCATGTTGGACCAAGCACCCTGATAATATGCAATGTGGCAAAATATACGATGGTACGATGCTACCCAGCATTTTCCAACTTTTAAATACAAAGAGAGGGCAAGCATAGGGTGTCTGAGGAAATACCCTGGAATGGAGGGAAATAAGAACAGAGTTGCAGTGCACTTGTAGTGCAAAGTGGATTTGCCTTTCGTAAATAACCCTCAATTTATAGAACATTTCCCAGGCTGTCATCCCAGCCTAATCCTAATTTTTAACAAGGCCAGAAGTCAGGACATCGACCCAGCATCTCTAGCCAATTTTAGCCAAATAATTCTGGGCATCTGGAGATGAATTTTAAATTGGTTGTATGCCCTGACAAAAAAAAAACAACCTGTAAGACAAAGGCATAATGAGCTTTTATGCACCGAATACTAGCTCATTATGAAATACGTACCTTATAACGAAGCGCCAGTACCACCTCCCGGTCACCGCTGAGGAAGCTGACATGTTCCCTCTGGGTTTTTTCCGAGCTCTGAATTTCGGGCACAATCCACCGCACCCTCAAAGTGTAACCGTGCAGGTTTAGGAGATATTCATTTCCCCTACAGGTAAGCCTTATTATAGGCTTACCTGTAGGTAAAAATCACCAAGCGGAGGATACAACCACTTTAAAGTCATTGCAATAATATAATTTTTTTGTTTTGATCAGAGATCTTGTCTTTAAGAACTGCTGTAAGGTCCTCCATATCGTGAATATCATTCACTCTGGCAAACCAATGGGTCTGAATTCTCTGTTTGTGATTTTAGCTGCATTTAAAGCAGACCTTTAGTCATTTTTTTAACTTTCCATCTATTAAATCCTCTGCCCTTGTTGTTTTAACTTTGGATAGTAAAACATTTTTTTTCTGCCAGTAAATACCTTATACAGCCCACTTCCTCTTTCTTGTCTGGTGATTAGCCTAGGCTTATGACATCATGCACACCTTTCTCTCTCACTCTTCTGAGAGTTTGCCAGGAAGGGAGGGAGATGAGTCAAAAGAGAGCAAATGAGAGCTGCACAGCTGGAGGTGTGCTCTGTGTAAATCCAGGAAGTGAAGAGGCAGCAACTTCAGCTGCCCACAGTTAAAATGGCTGCAGCCAGGGTGGAGGGAGATTTCTGCAGCACATTTGGCAAGTACAGAATTACAGTATATGTAAAATATGCCAAGTGGTTGGAGGGAAGTTTCAGAATGGCAAAGATGTTATTACAAATTATGTGAGCAGACTGCAGTTCCTCTTTAACCACTTCCCTACCCAGCCATAGTCAAATGACGTCCCGGGCTTTGTAGGGGTATATCTGAATGATGCCTGCAGCTAGAGGCATCATTCAGATATCCTTTTGTTGTGCCGGCGATTCTGTGCACCATAAGAACGATCATAGCGGCGCTTGATCGTTCTTATAGGCAGCGGGAGGTTACATCCCCCCCCTCCCGCCGCCATCCGGTGCTTCTCCGGGCTCTCCCGTGCCATCGGGGGCCCGGAGAATGAATCGTCCGGCGTGCAATAGGAAGCATAGAGATGACTGGTGACCAGATGGTCACCAATCATCTCTATGACCCTCGGAGGCCCGGGCGTGATGTGATGACGTCAGGCCCGGGTCCTCAGATGTAAACAAAGCCGCCATTGCGGCTAGTAAACATGAGATCAGTGAATTTTTTTTCACGATCTCATGCTTTCCAGCCTGGAGGAGAGATGGTGGGGTCTTATTGACCCCGCATCTCTCAATAAAGAGGACCTGTCGCACACATTCCTATTACAAGGGATGTTTACATTCCTTGAAATAGGAATAAAAGTGATAAAAAAAAAAAAAAAAGTAAAATAAGTGTAAAAATAAAGTAAAATAAATAATAAAAATAAAAAATATTAAAACGCCCCTGTCCCCGGTAGCTCGCGATCAGAAGCGAACGCACGCGTAAGTCCCGCCCACATATGTAAACGCAGTTCAAACCACATATGTGAGGTATCGCCGCGTGCGTTAGAGCGCGTGCAACAATTCTAGCACTAGACCTCCTCTGTTACTCTAACCTGGTAACCTGTAAAAAAAATTAAAGCTTCGCCTATGGAGATTTTTAAGTACCGAAGTTTGGCGCCATTCCATGAGTGTGCGCAATTTTAAAGCGTGACATGTTAGGTATCTATTTACTTGGCGTAACATCATCTTTCATATTTTCCCCAAAAATTGGGCTAACTTTACTGTTTTGTTATTTTTTAATTTATGAAACCATTTTTTTCCCAAAAAAAGGCGTTTGAAAAATTATTGTGCAAATACCATGCAAGAAAAAAAGTTGCAATGACCGTCATTTTATTCCCTAGGGTGTCTGCTAAAAAAACATATATAATGTTTGGGGGTTCTGAGTAATTTTCTAGCAAAACAATGATGATTTGTACATGTAGGATAGAAGTGCCAGAATAGGCCCGGTATTGAGGTGGTAAAAAAAGCCCGGTGTTGAAGTGGTTAAGCTTTAATTTAAGAAGTATACTGTATATTCTTTTGTTCAGATGAATGCAATGATTGTCATATGAAATAATGTGATTGAACCAAATACTTCACTATAAAAAGGTTTTCAAACATTTTTATTTCCTGGGACATACACTTATCTGTGAGAAAGATTATAATGTAATGTTGAAACTTTTCCTTAGCCCGACCTAGTACTTTATAGAACACTTTATAGAACAGCAGCCTCTTTAGTTGTGTGTAGAAAAGGTTGAGACAATTTTTTTGCAAATTCATTCTTTACATGGCCGAGTGTCCACTGATTTGTCCTCTTCTGAAGGCAAGGGTTATAGTTCAGGCAGAGCCACTGACTGTATAGCTGTGCCTAAATGTAACTTCTGTAATCTCCTTTGGCTAGGGTCATGTGACGAAATGCTGGCGGATTGGGAGCATGCACATGTGTATGGGTATATAGCCCATTGAGGTGCTCTAGGTCCCCTTGTTCTTATTTTGCTGTGTTTAGAACAGGGTTGATTTGATTTAAATCAAGTTGATTTAAATTAAAATTTTTAAAGGGCAACTGTCATCTCTGTCCTGCAGCGGCTCCTCCTCTGACCCGCTGTTGACTCACTGACAGTCCCATTCACTTTAATGGGACGGATGGTGATGCTGCAGTGACACAACAAAATGAAGGTTTCCTATTTAAAATAATAAGCTGGCAGGTTAGTAAAACGATATCAGAACCAATTCAGTCATACAGTTTGTAGTGTACATAGATTTGCAAAACAATGGGGTAAAGGAATATTCCTGAACTTTGTTTTATCTCATGGTTACTGTGAAATTGTGTGAATGCATCAATGCAGTGCATGTTATCTCCGCTTGCTGAGCTTAAATTCGTTGAGTTTACTATAAATATCAAAAAAATCTGTTTTGTTTTTTTAAATTTATATCCACCCTGGTTTAGAATAGCTGATATGGGACATTCAGGGGACAGCCATATTTACTGTAAACCATCTTAAAATGGTTCCTTTCAGTTGAAAGATACAAAGCCAATGTTCCAAAATGGTTCCAATGTTCATCTTACCAGAGAGCGTAAGCTCAGTAACTCTAAAGTAAACTCATTTCTTTTTCCTAAGATAGCTGTGTTTTTATTCTTATGCTCATGAGCTTTTAATGCCTTTTATTTACAGACATGTATATGATCAGTGTTACAGTAAAGCTCTTGAAATTTATTTAACACTTCGGCACAAAGAGGTCTTTGAACTTATAAACAAACATAACCTCTTTGACTGTATCAAGGACAAAATTGTCTTACTCATGGATTTTGATACTGAGGTATGTAAGAATTTTCTATATGAATACATGTATTAATGTTTTAATATTGTACATAACATATACAATATAAAAAAATAAAATGCAGTAGTTATAGCAGAAGATAATAGATATTCTGTAATATTAGTACTGATGGGGGCAGAATTGCACACAAAATGCTCAGTTCCCGAAAAATGCTAGAAAGCTTGTTTTATGTGCCATGCAATGATTGTTTCCAGCCATGTGAATGTAATTTTCAGCTCTCATAGGCTCTTACTGCTAAAAAAATGATGGTCATTATAATAGATAATTATTGGGGCAAACAGTTTTTTATTTTGTCATCTATTGCCTCCCCTGTGTCTGCAACCTCCTATATGTGGGCCGGACCGTTATGATATTCCCCATGTGTGTATGTTCCACCTGTGGCCAAAATGCAGGGATGAAACACATCCCCTCTAGCATACCCCCCAGCTACTTCCGGGTCCTGGCCAGCACTGGAAAATGGCATGGCCCAAACGTTGTCGCACCGGTGACCATGCACATGCACAACTGACATCATCATGCTAAATTGCCGCTGATACACAAATGGATCTAAACGCACTCGAGCTCATCCCTATTGTTGAGCACCAAAAAAGCTCTAGATGGCAATCATCTGTGAACCTTTGTTTCGTAAGCTGGTTAGCCTTTCCAAGGAGTTTTCTAAATTTCAGTACTTGTTATACATCTGGAAAGTGGAGTATTGGACCCAGAAATATCACCTTCACCTTCTCGTCTTCTTTCTGTGTTCCTTCATGTTGGTGCTTCTTCTCATTCGGTCTCAGCATATCTGGATTCCGGAGCCGCTGGCAATTTCATGGATTGGGAAATCGCATCGTTCATGAGACTTAGCCTTTTGCCCCTCACCACGCCATTGGTGGTCTTGGCGATTGATGGCACTGTTCTCCCAGGGGGTCTTATCCGCTTCCAGACCCTCCCTGTTAAGATGTTGCTGGGGACACCCCACCAGGAGTGGATATCCTTCCTTATCTTACCTAAGGCCTCAACTCCTATCATTTTGGGTCTTCCTTGGTTACGGCTCCATTCTCCACATGTTGACTGGACTACTGGACAGATCCTGACTTGGGGTTCCTCCTGTTCCTCGTCCTGCCTACCCAAGGTTGTCCCAAAAGAGAAACTTCCTGTTGCCACCATCCCAATATCTTTTGCTCTTCTTACTGCATATAGTGATTTCTGGGATGTGTCCTGCAATAGTCGGGCTGATGCACTCTCTAGGTCATGTGGCACTCTGGATGAGGAGCCCACCTGTGAACCTGAGCTGATCCTTTATTCCAGTATGCATAACCATTTACCTTTGTCTGTCCCTAAACATCCTTGGACGCACAGCCAGGCTAGCTTGTCTGCAAGTTCTGCAGTCAATACGCCTTGCGATGCGATTCAGGTAGTCGCTACACCTGACCATGCTATTCATTCGGCTAGTTATGCCAGTCCAGCCCATGCCCAGTGAACCGCCTACCTTTTTTATTCAGGACCATCTGCAACCTCGCCTCACCCTAATACTGTTACGTCCATTCAAACCTGTCTAAGGGGTTCAATCCATCCTCATTCTGCTTGTCTTTCAGCTATCCAGCTTGACTCCTGTGACATGTCACCTTCTAACCAACCTGACCTCAGGGTTCCACTGACATCTGCCCAGTCTGATGGTCCTGTGCTAGATGCCCAGTTCATCTTTAAGGGTCTGGGGGACCCTCCTTAGATTCCTGTTGATCCTCTCATGCCCTTGCTTATTCCTAAAAAGCCTTTGGTCCTCAATAAATCCTCTCGTCCTCTCCCTACCTCGGTTAAGGTCTCTGAGGATAATCTAAAGTACGAGGTTAGACAAGTACTGGATTCTGGGCTCCGCAGAGGCATTCTTCAGTACCTTGTGCATTGGAGAGGGTTTGTTCCTGAGGAGGCGTCTTGGATCACTGCATCTGAGGTCGTTGCACTTCATCTGTTGAGGAGGTTTCATCTGAGATTTCCCTTTAAGCCTGGGCCCAGGCGGGTGAGGGGGAGGGCCCATAAGAGGGGGGGTACTGTCATGGTTATGCAGTAATGTTTGTCTCTCAGCTTACCCCTTCTCCATGTGTTCACCTTAGAGGCCAGCAGCTCTCACCTGGCTGCTTAAATAATCTCTCCTCCAAGCATGGCTCTACCCCAGGCCCTATCAGGGAACACTATATTAACCTGTGCACTGCAAGCCAGCCGTGCTGATCAACGTTGTTTGTTAAGCTATTGTGTGTATGGGTTCCTGCTTGCCGTGTGCTACGTCTTTCTCTGTTTTACCGATCTTGGCTTGTTCTCGACTATCCCTGTCTGCTTGCGACCTTGACCTTTGGCGTATCCTTTGTTTATCCTTGTCTGCTAGTCGCCCCTCACTATCTCTTGTATCCTGAGCTGCTGCTTCCCCTCTATCCTCTATAGCCTACTGTGAGTGTGAGCTGGGGGCCGCGACCTGGATCCAGTTGCAGCCCAGTCCATCCTCACCACTAGAGGCTCTGGTGAACACCTGCTGGATCTTAGACTCCGCGCCCTGTGGAATCCTAGGCTCTAGCTCCTTGTGGGATCCCTGTTATCGCTCCAGTGGACCTGCCTTCCTTATCACCCAGTGTTCAAGCACTCAGCCATAGGGTTCACTACCTTAGCGGTGCACTTCTGACCCCAACGGTGTGCATCTGTCACCTGGCTTCAGGTGTCCTGACACATTAATGTCTAAACCTCTGGCAAAAAAAGTGAGTACACCCCTAAGTGACATTTTCCCTCCATGGTGTCATGTGACTCATTAATGTTACAAGGTCTCAGGTATGAATTTGAAAACAAAATAATTGTTGCTTGACATAAGGATGGCCTAGGCTATAAGAAGATTGCCAAGACCCTGAAACTGAGCTGCAGCACGGTGGCCAAGACCATACAGCGGTTTAACAGGACAGGTTCCACTCAGAACTGACCTCGCCATGGTTGACCAATGAAGTTGACTGCACGTGCTCAGCGTCATATCCAGAAGTTGTCTTTGGGAAATAGACATATGAGTGCTGCCAGCATTGCTGCAGAGGTTGAATGGGGTGGGGGGTCAGCCCATATGCCGCACACTGCATCAAATTGGTCTGCATGGCTGTCATCCCAGAAGGAAACCTCTTCTAAAGATGAAGCACAAGAAAGCCTGCAAACAGTTTGCTGAAGACAAGCAGTCACTGGAACCATGTCCTGTGGTCTGATGAGACCAAGATAAACTTATTTGGTTCAGATGGTGTCAAGCATGTGTGGCGGCAACCAGGTGAGGAGTACAAAGACAAGTGTGTCTTGCCTACAGTCAAGCATGGTGGTGGGAGTATCATGGTACGGGGCTGCATGAGTGTTGCTGGCACTGGGGAGCTACATTTTATTGAGGGAACCATGAATGCCAACATGTACTGTGACATACTGAAACAGAGCATGATCCCCTCCCTTCAGAGACTGGGCCGCAGGGCAGTATTTCAATGCAACGACCCCAAACACTCCTCCAAGATGACCACTGCCTTGTTTAAGATGCTGAGGGTAAAGGTAATGGACTGGCCAAGCATGTCTCCAGACCTAAACCCTATTGAGCAGCTGTGGGGCATCCTCAAAACAGAAGGTGGAGGAGTGCAAGGTCTCTAACATCCACCAGCTCCATGATGTCATCATGGAGGAGTGTAAGAGGACTCCAGTGGCAACCTGTGAAGCTCTGGTGAACTCCATGCCCAAGAGGGTTAAGGCAGTGCTGGAAAATAATGGTGGCCACACAAAATATTGACACTTTGGGCCCAATTTGGACATTTTGACTTAGGGGTGTACTCACTTTTGTTGCCAGCGGTTTAGACATTATTGGCTGCGTGTTGCGTTATTTTGAGGGGACCGAAAAGTTACACTGTTATACAAGCTGTACACTCACTACTTACATTGTAGCAAAGTGTCATTTCTTTAGGGTTGTCACATGAAAAGATATAATAAAGTCTTTACAAAAATGTGAGGGGTGCACTCACTTTTGTGAGATACTGTGTGTGTGCGTGGGTGTGTGTGTGTAAATATATACAGTTGTGCTCATAAGTTTACATACCCTGGCAGAATTTATGATTTCTTGGCCATTTTTCAGAGAATATAACTGATAACACAAAAACAATTCTTTCACTCATGGTTAGTGTTTGGCTGAAGCCATTTATTATCAGTCAACTGTGTTTACTCTTTTTAAATCATAATGGCAATAGAAACTACCCAAATGACCCTGATCAAAAGTTTACATACCATTGTGATTTTGGCCTGATAACATGCACACAAATTGGCACCAAGGTGTTTGAATGGCTATTAAAGGTAACCATCCTGGGGGGCGTGGCCTGACGCAGCATGGAGTAGGACCTGTGTGCCCTGAGCTCCGTCTAATACTCCTGAAAGTACTTATCCTGCACTCCGCAATTCCTGTCATCTACCTTGGATAACTGCTTGGGGACCCTCTGCATACCCTACCTGAACTCCGCTGACTCCCAAACCGCCCGACGGCTCGAACGGATCGACGATCTCCCGCACGCGGCGGCCGCATTCAGGCAAGTCCGCGGCTTCGGCCTACACACGGAGGTCGCGGCCATCTTGCTGCACCCGCTCTCCTGATCACCACTATAGCCGGCCAGTACACCGCCGGCCAGTACCCCTCTGGAGCCTCTTAACACACCTGGCCTTTGCCTGCAGGAACCCCTGACCGTCCACCCGCTGCATCCAGGCAAGTCCGCGGCTTCGGCCTTCACGCGGAGGTCGCGGCCATATTGCTACACCCAGTATCCGGGCTGACACTGCTACCGGCCACTCTGGCATTGCCTGCTTTCTTAGGGCCCTCCGACACACCTGGCCTTTTGACTCTCTAGGCCCCGGCCGCCCATCGGCCAGCGCGGCCGCGATCAGGAGGGTCTGCGGCTTGGGCCTGCAGACGGAAGTCCGCGGCCATCTTGCTACACCTCCCCCTCAGGCCAGCCCCGTGTCTAGGCTCGGTCACCGGTCAGCCCAACGCTGATAGCCTTCCAGGGACCCCTCAACACGCCTAACCTTGATTTCACAGGCCTTTAGCCATCCTTTGACCTGTGCGGCCGCGTCCAGGACAGTCGGAAGCTTGGGCCCACTCCAGGAGTTCCGTGGCCATTTTGATCCTCTCGGTCCTTCGACACATGCACTAAACTGACATTACTGTTTTGCTGATTCACCTCTGCGAGCTAGGGGCGCCTTGCTACTGTACCCTTGATTCCCTCAGTATGTCGCCTTCCAAATCCCAGAAGGCGGCAGCGGCGGCAACGGCGGCGGCGAAACTTGATCAGTACCGCCAACAAGAAGGGGGAGATATGGTGGGAGATGATGCCCCTGAGAAGGCAGGAGGGGGAGAACGAACAGCAGGCGATACTGACCGTCTACTTGAAGCGATTACCCTATGCAGAACTTCCCTTACAGCGCAAATTGAGGAGGTAAAGGTGGACATTTCCCTTCTTAGGCAGGATTTTCAAAAGCTCAGGGACCGGGTGACGGAGACAGAGACCAGACTGAGCACGGTGGAAGATGTCATCCCACCCCTACAAACATCGTCAGACCGCAGGCAACAGCAAATACGTCAAATCCTCGCTAAACAGGATGACATGGAGAACAGGCTTAGAAGATGTAATCTACGCCTTATAGGTCTGCCGGAGGGGGCCGAAGGTAGGGACACCACCACATTCCTGGAACAACTCTTAATCAACACCTATGGTAGAGAAGTCTTCTCCCCCATGTTTGCGGTGGAACGAGCGCACCGCATGCCAGCCAGACCCCCCCCCCCCCCCGCAGGGAGCCCCCCCTCGCACGTTTATAGCCAAACTCCTTAACTATAAGGACAGGGATGCAGCATTGAGAATGGCAAGAGAGAAAGGAAACATCCCTATGGGAAACGCTACGGTGGCAATTTTTCCTGACTTTTCGGCAGAGGTGCAGCGCCGTCGCCAGAGCTTCACTGAGGCCAAACGCAGGCTCCGGATCAAACACTACAAGTATTCCATGCTTTTCCCTGCCCGTCTTAGGGTGGAATGTGACGGCCGTGCTGTCTTCTTCGAGGATCCGGAGGAAGTAATATCCTGGCTGGATCGCCGCAATGACCCTGAGAGAGTCGCTTGACCGAGTCCCAAATATACAAATATGACTAACTTTGCTCACAATCATTGATAGTACCATTCTGTTCCGATGTCACATAGCCGCACAGTTTCCTGGAGCCACATGGACTTTTCCTTGCAACTATCTACTTCTGGAAATGGAACGTCTCGTGGCATACACAGCGCGCTCCCTGATGAGCTATGGAACTGATCGTGCATCAACATGAGTACAAAATACGAACCCCAGGCATCTGCTATACAGGAGTCCATTCATTCATACCCATTATATTTTTGAGACACTATACACTATTTCAGAAAACATTGACCATAGGAGTTCTGGGATACAGAGGCCCTGCCAGCAATGTGCACTGTGCAGCGAGACTTTGCCCCATACACCACTGGGAATCATTCTCATGTCTACTGGAGCTCTTTCCAGGGCACACTTGGTGCCCTCTACAGAAAACAAGGAGACCGACCTGCTTTGACTAATCCTGCCCTGCCAATATGGAGGGTATCCCTTGACCCCTCTGGATCTCAGAGGCCCCACCAGCTCCACTATCTCCTTTATGTACTTTTGCAGTTGGGGACGGTGCAGGGCAGGGAGGGGGGTGGGGGTTAATTTGTTTATTGTTTTGTTGAACTTGATTGTGCATGCTAACTTCAGAGAACAGGTAACGTTACGAGAGATATGTTTATGTGAGTGTTCATATATGTTGGGTGTAACAGAACCGCTACATTTATGTCTGACTATAGGGAACCTATAGGGAACCTAGGGAATGCCTACATTAGGGGAATATTACATGATAGGCCTGGGACGCATGATTCCGACACCTTCTCCCGATGGCGTCTTTAAAATTTCTTACGTGGAATGTGAGGGGCCTGCGTGACAAGCTTAAGCACGCGGCAGTCTTCACATTCCTTAAGAAACAACGTGCTGATGTGATAGTCCTGGTGGAGACACATGTGGAGGGGAGCGTTCAGATGGCATTACGCCGCCCTTGGATTGGGTGGACATTTCATTCTACCCATACATCCCACGCCAGGGGAGTGTCAATTTTGATAGCTAAATCTGTACACTTTGAGCTATGTGAACTATCCACTGACTCACAGGGGCGGTACATATTCCTCCTAGCTAAACTATATGGTGAACCCATCCTAATATTGGCCTACTATGTGCCACCCCCATTCAACATTACAATCATTAAAGAGGGATTGTCATTCATGGCCCGACACCCTGCCATTTCTGCGGTTTGGTTGGGTGATTTCAATACTACACTAAATCCCACTCTAGACAGGTTACAACTGACTCCTCCCACCCTCATCGCCCCCAACGAAACTAAGTTTTGTAAGCTTATTTCCACCTTTCACTTAATAGACACATGGCGTCACATGTTCCCAAATACGAAATCATACTCTTGTTTTTCATCTACCCATAATTCTCTGTCTCGCATAGACTTTATACTAATATCTCGTAGACTGACACCGCGATTAATTGAGGCCGCATTCGGTCCCAGAATACTTTCGGATCATAGTCCCTACTGGATAACTTTAAGCATACCCATTAATAAACCACCTAGATCCTGGCGTCTAAACCCGTTTTGGCTCTCACTCCTACCGGAGGATGACGAGCTTGCGAATGAATGGGCACAATACTTTACAGAGAACGACAACTCGGCGTCACCCTCTGCGGTTTGGGACTCCTTTAAGTTGTTCGCTCGCTCCACACTAACGACCAGAATCAATAAAATTAAGGCTGACTCGGCCACCATCCTTGATAAGGCAATGGCGGACTTGTCATCCTCTGAGCGAGATTTTGCCACTGTCCCGACTCCCGCAAAGGCAAACCAGCTCAAACTACACACTAGAGTAGTCGCCCAGCTTCAGTTCCAAAAAACAAGACAAAAACTATTTTTCTCTAAACAAAAAATGTTTGAACACGGGGAAAAAGCCGGCAAGCTACTAGCATACCTGATACACAGTGAAGACAGACCCCCAGTGGTTATCACATTACATGGCCCTGATGGACAAAGCATTACGGACCCTCCCACGGTAACTTCAATGTTTAGAGACTTCTTTGCTGACTTGTACAAAACGACAGCCCCTACCGAGTCGGAATCGATGTCCCTCTTTTTAGAGGGGGTCGTTTTTCGCAACTGACCAGGGAACAGATGGACCTTCTGGAGGCACCCCTCACCACAGACGAAATCGCAAAGGCAATTGCTAGCTTTGCCAGGTCTAAATCTCCGGGATCGGATGGACTTCCCATTGAGTTTTATTCCCAATTTAGCGAAACTCTCGTTCCTAAATTACTAGCGCTGTACAACCATCTTTTTGAGTCTGGCATACTACCTCCATCCATGACGGAGGCTACCATAGTCCTCATTCCTAAACCTGGAAAAGACCCAGGATACCCTGAATCGTACCGCCCCATATCCCTATTACAGGTTGACATCAAAATACTAGCCAAAGTACTATCTATTAGGCTCAATCAGGTCATCTTGTCCATAATACATACGGACCAGGCGGGTTTCATGCCCGGCCGTAACACATCGTTTAACCTTAGAAAGTTATATATAAATCTGCAAGCCACGCATGAGGAGGTTGGGTCCCGGGTTGTAGTGACGTTGGATACGGCGAAGGCTTTCGACTCGGTGGAGTGGAAATATCTATGGAGATGCTTGGAGGGATATGGCTTTGGTCCCAATTTCATTAAGTGGGTTCAATTGCTGTATCAGGCGCCCACAGCCAAGGTGGTGGCCAACGGGTGGCCGTCTCGAATGTTTGACCTCAGTAGAGGCACGAGACAGGGCTGCCCTTTGTCCCCGCTGCTATATGCCCTTGCGGCAGAACCTCTTGCGATATCCATCCGAGCAAACCCAGGGATTAGGGGTCTGAGACTGGGTTCCCTGATTGAAAAAATCAGTATGTATGCTGATGATACGCTGCTATATTTAGCAGATTCGGGCCCATCTCTACATACTGCACTCCGCACGATCGAAGGCTTTGGGATATTCTCAGGATTGAAAATCAATTGGGACAAGTCCCAAATTCTGCCTATTGACAGCTTCCCGCCCCCGGAATCCCAAACCAGATTGCCACTACAAAGAGTCGATGTCATTAAATACCTAGGGGTTCATATATCTAGGTCCCCGATGGACTACATTTCCCTCAATATAGAGCCCCTTCTTTCCATGGTTAAAACCAAAGTACGGATTTGGTCCCGACTTCCAATTGGGATCTGGGGCCGCATAAATTTAATTAAAATGGTCTTACTCCCTAAGATATTATATGTGTTGTGGCACACCCCAGTATACCTACCTTTGAAACATTTCAAATCGCTCGAGGCTATACTCAAGCCCTTTGTGTGGGGAGCCAATAGACACAAATTAGCATGGCAAACTCTCAAGAACCCGACCGATCTTGGTGGCACGGCTCTCCCTGACTTCAATCTATACTACATTGCATCACAGTTGTCACAGCTGTTCCACTTAGACAAGACGAACAGTGAGAGATTCCTCACCCTCTTATGTCCAAAGTGGGCGCAGCACACCAAAGACCCGATATATGCAATCGCATCGGGCTCGAGAGGGGCGGAGCCGGGGACAAATAGGCATACCATGTTATATCACTACAGGAAAATATGGGACTTAGCCTCTTCCAAACTCAGTACTCCACACTACAACGACTACACACCGCTATGGCATAATATGAATCTCCCTGAGCTCACCAAAATACAGGATACGGGTACGTGGTCCACGCAAGGGGTGTTTTACCTCCATCACCTCCTAGACAAGGGGCGCCTAAAAACCTTTGATTCCCTTAGAGAAGAATTTACACTTCAAAACCGAATGTTTTTTAGATTTTTACAACTCCGCCATGCGACGCAGTCGCAATTCCCTGACTCCGTCCCACACCCCACGCCCAATGTAATTATGGCAGTAATTAAGAGCACAGATTCGCACAAACTGATCTCAGCATTTTACAATATGCTTTCCACTCCCATTTCTACCAAACTAGCGTACGATCTGAAACCCAGATGGGAGCGGGAGGTTGGGCCAATAGAGGATGAGGAGTGGGGCGAGGCACTGGAGTCCTGTAAAGCAGTGTCTCCCAAGCTGTCCGATCGACTTTCGCAACTTTATGTCCTACATAGAGCGTACCTCACACCCCTCAGAGTGGCAAGATACAAGCGCACCTATTCTACAACATGTCTGATGTGTGGACAAGAGACGGGCACTTTTTTCCACCTGATCTGGGCCTGCCCTAAGATACAAGGTTTGTGGAAACAAATTGTGACATTTCTACACGACGAGATGGGCTCACCCCTTGCATTAGACCCCAAACAATGCCTTCTGTTACCAGACACAATAGATAAATACACTAAAACATTTCTTCATGAGACACTGTTTTCAGCCAGGAAAGTCATTGCTAAAAAATGGATGAGACAAACACCTCCCAAAATAGTAGAATGGAAAATAGAAGTGAATAATACCCTGCCATACAAGAAATGTATATATATCAACAGGGGATGCCCCAATAAATATAACAAGATATGGGACCGCTGGCTTCAAGAGTCGAGTACCTGTACATAACAAGACCATATCAGTCAGAAATGAATGCTCAGACATAGGTTTTCCTAGGAAGTCTTTGGATATGCAATGTATTCTTGTAGAGCACGCTCACATGACAATGATAATGAATCTGTTGCCTTACCTACCTCAAGTATGACTCTCAATGTATCAGTTACCAAGTTTATATGCAAAATATACTTCACATGTATGCACCCTTTGAGCAATAAAAACCTTTGTTTAACGTTAAAAAAAAAAAGGTAACCATCCTCACCTGTGATCTGTTTTCTTGTAATTAGTGTGTGTGTGTATAAAAGGTCAGTGTGTTTCTGCACTCCTGACAGGCCCTTGCATCTTTCATCCAGTGCTGCACTGACATTTTTCTGGATTCTGAGTCATGGGGAAAGCAAAAGAATTGTCAAAGGATCTGCGGGAAAAGGTAGTTGAACTGTATAAAACAGGAAAGGGATATAGAAAGATATCCAAGGAATTGAGAATCCCAATCAGCAGTGTTCAAACTCTAATCAAGAAGTGGAAAATGAGGGGTTCTGTTGAAACCAAACCACGGTCAGGTAGACCAACTAAAATTTCAGCCACAACTGCCAGGAAAATTGTTTGGGAATGCGAAGAAAAACCCACAAATAACCTGAAATACAGAACTCTCTGAAAACATGTGGTGTGACTGTTTCAAGATGCACTTGAAGAAAGATGGGCTGCATGGTCGAGTCGCCAGAAGAATTACTACACAAATGCCACAAAGTATCCTGTTTACAATATGCCAAACGGCAGAGACAAGCCTCAAACCTTCTGGCACAAAGTAATTTGGAGTGATGAGACCAAAATTGAGCTTTTTGGCCACAACCATAAACACTAACTACATTTGGAGAGGAGTAAACAAGGCCTATGATAAAAGGTACACCATTCCTACTGTGAAACACGGAGGTGTATCGCTGATGTTTTGGGGATGTGTGAGCTACAAAGGCACAGAAAATTTGGTCAAAATTGTTGGCAAGATGAATGCAGTATGTTATCAAAAAATACTGGAGCAACATTTGCATTCATCAGCCAGGAAGCTGCGCATGGGACCTACTTGGACATTCCAACATGACAATGATCCAAAACACAAGGCCAAGTCGACCTGTTATTGGCTACAGCAGAATAAAGTGAAGGTTCTGGAGTGCCCATCTCAGTCTCCTGACCTCAATATCATTGAGCCATTCTGGGGAGATCTCAAATGTGCAGTTCATGCAAATAATTACAGGAACTGGAGGCTTTTTGCCAAGAGGAATGGGCAGCTTTACCATCTGAGAAGATAAAGAGCCTCATCCACAAATACCACAAAAGACTTTAACCTTCCATTGATGTTAAAGGGGGCAATACACGGTATTAAGAACTGGTATGTAATTTTTTGATCAGGGTCATTTGGGTAGTTTCTGTTGCCATTATGATTTAAAAAGAGTAAACACAGTTGATTGATAATAAATGGCTTCAGCCAAACACTAACCATGAGTGAAAGAAAAGTTTTTGTCATCATTCATATTCTAGCACAATTGTGTATATATGTGTGTGTGTGTATATATATATATACACACAGTGTATACAATTTACTGTTCCCAAAGTACAGACAAGTGATGCCTTTCCTTGTTATATTAAAATATAAAAGAAGGAAATTAACTATGGTGTCAGCATGTTATCCACTTGCCCAGCGCCGCACAAACTTTTACATCAACAGAATGGCACAGCTGGGCAAATGGGCGTATATATACGTCCCCTTTAATTTTCCGCCGTGTGGTCGCGCGCGCTCCGTGACCGTACCCGCGGACTCGATGTCCGCCGGTGTCCCGCGATCGTGTCACAGAGCTGAAGAACGGTAAACACAACATCTCCCCGTTCTTCCTAGTGACATGTCACTGATCGTCTGTTCCCTCTCATCGGGAACAGCGATCAGTGACATGTCACTCATAGCCACACCCCCAACAGTTAGAATCACTCCCTAGGACACACTTAACCCCGTCAGCGCCCCTACAGGTTATCCCCTTCACTGCCAGTGTAATTTTTACAGTAATCAGTGCATTTTTATAGCACTGATCGCTGTAAAAATGACAATGGTCTCAAAGATGTGTCAAAAGTGTCCGATGTGTCAGCCATAATGTCGCAGTCACGATAAAGATCGCTGATCGCCACCATTACTAGTAAAAAAAAAAAATTAATAATAAAAATGCCATAAAACTATCCCTTATTTTGTAGACGCTATAACTTTTGCGCAAACCAGTCAATAAGCGCTTATTGCGATTTTTTTTTTTTACCAAAAATATGTACAAGAATATGTATCGGCCTAAACTGAGGAAAAAATTCGTTTTTTTATATATTTTTGGGGGATATTTATTATAGCAAAAAGTAAAAAATATTGAATTTTTATCAAAATTGACGCTCTATTTTTGTTTATAGCACAAAAAATAAAAACCGCAAAGGTGATCAAATACCACCATAATATAGCTCTATGTGTGGGAAAAAAGGACGTCAATTTTGTTTGGGAGTCCCCCCCCCAACCGCGCAATTGTCAGTTAAAGCGACGCAGTGCCGAATCGCAAAAGGTGGCCTGGTCTTTGGCCAGCCAAATGGTCCGGGGCTTAAGTGGTTAAAGTACAGAAGCCTCTAAATGCTGTATTATTCATTAAACAGATCAGCTGGTAGGCTTTTGAAACACATCCTTTACCTCCTTACCAAAAGATCCAAAAGCATAAAAAAAATCATAAAGCATTAGTATTTTGTGTTTGTATTTTGGTGAAAATGTTTAAACCCACCACCTATTTTAAGGGTCATAATGCCTAAGGGGTCATCTTCATAAAAATAAAATATGTAACTCTCTTTATGGGTTACCTACAGTAAGCTTGGAGCCAGCCAACCATTTGTTTGCTAACAGAACTATATTAAAACATTCTGTTGGTGCTGTAAAGTGATATACGTTTCTAGGTAAAATGCAGCATGTGATTAATGTTCTTAAAGTGGTTGTAAACCACAGACCACTTTTTACTACAGATAAGCCTATAATAAGGCTTTCCTGTAGCTCCCCCAAATATCTCCTAAACCTGCACGGTTTTGGAAATACCCCCTGTATCAGCATTTGACAACGTCATCGGCACATGCGCATTGAAGACACAGCTCCGGCCAATCACTGTGCCGGAGCCAGCAATACCCGGAAGTAACTCCGTTGTTGTCGGCCGGAGCGGTGTATGGGGACTGCTACAGGGGCTTTAATCTAAGGTGAGTATTTCATAATAAGCTAGTATGCCATGCATTGTGCTTTTGTCTTGGGTTTTTTTTTTTGTGGGTTTACAACCACTTTTAATGGTAGGTTTGTTTTCAGCCAGAGTTTCAAGTATTTAAGCATGTTGGTCAGATTAAAGAAACCTGCAATGACTATGTAGTTACCTAATTGTTTCTTGCACACATCAGCAGATGCCTGTAGGAAGTGTGCATGGCTTTAGCTTACGTCTCTAACTACTGTGTTAGACAACTGAAAATGCCCTTTCCGGAAACTAAGCATCCCCTGACTCCTTTTCAGTTGTTTCTTCTTGATATTTGCACATGTGGATACCATCAGAAAAGTGTTCAAATAAAATCATTGTTTATGAATACAGAGGCAGAAGTCACCAAAACTGTGTTATAGTGTTGGCCCTACAGCTGCAATTTTTTTATACAATCCTATTGGGGGTAAAGGTATTATAAAGCTAGAAAAAAAAAAACTTTTGACCTTTTTGTATTTTAAAATATATTGCTGTAGAACAGTGTTTTCAGGAATCCCCTCAGATGAAACGGCTGTGGTAATTACTAATAATGGAAAGCCTGATAGATGAACAATAGTCCCAACATGGGGATAGTGGGTTTGTAATGGCCCTTGAGCCTTGATGATTTACTTTTGTTATATTGTATTAGTAAAGCTAGTACATGGTAAAGACGTGTGTTCAAATAAATACTGTGTAATCAGGTTTATGAAATGAGTTTAGGTCTGCTTTAATTAGGGTTTCATGACAATATGTAGAAGTAAGGTGTATTGAAATTATAATCATTTGTTTGTTTTTTTAAATAGAAAGCTGTTGATATGCTTTTGGACAATGAAGACAAGATTTCTGTAAGTATCTCCTTTTGTACATTATTCCTTTTGCCCGTTTTAAGAATGGGTGACATGCGACGTGTCTGTGTGTATGTATAAGTGTGTATATGTATGTATGTATATATATATATATATATATATATGTATATATATATATCTATATATATATATATATATAGATATATATATATATACAGTATATATATACCTGTGTGTATGTATGTATGTGTATATATATATATATATATATATAGATATATACAGTATATATATACCTGTGTGTATGTATGTATGTGTATATCTATATATATATATATATCTATATATATATATATATATACTGAGGAGTTAAAGCAGAACTTTACCCCAAAGGGGAAGTTCAGCTTCTTTGCATCACACCCTCTACACCCTCTCTTAAATTTTTGGCACTTTTTGGGGGGTTGGGGGGTGTGTACCTTGTTTTGACAGGTACCTGATCCCACTCCTGGTCAGTTACCATATTGCATAACACACAGATGCAGTGCATCAGCTTAATCTCTACACCACACCTATAGAAGCTGGTGTCAAAAGGACCAAAAACACGTGGCAGGACGAAACTACCCACTGTTCTGTGTCATATGTCAATATATGCAAAGATAAGCCTCCTGAGACCCAGTCTACATAAACATTATGGCACTAGCTGGGTTGACATGATCCAAAGGCAGTTTAACTGTTCGAGAAGATGAAGTTGAATTGTTATAATTTTCATTCTCTTCTATACTGTAAGTAAGAATGTAGCCACCTTCTCCTGCTAGCTCCCGAGAAGAATTATGGACTATAAATTATAGGATTTGTAGTATGCATAGAGAAGTGCTGGAGGGTGGGGATAGAAGTTCAAGAGCTCACGGAAGCAAAAAAGCATAGTAGGAAACAATGTCATGAAAAATAGATTTTAGGGCCATTAATATTGGTCATGTATGAATAAATTTTTGGGAATAAAGAGGTTGTTTAGCATCACTTTAAAGTGGTTGTAAACCCTTTACAACCACTTTATGCTACAGGTAAGCCTATATTAAGGCTTACCTGTAGCTACCCAGGATATCTCCTAAACCTGCACGGTTTAGGAGATATCCCCTGTCCCCTGCATGTGCCGATGTCATCGGCGCATGCGCACTAAAGCAAACTGAAGCAATGGCATACATGTGCCGTTGCTTCAGTCCGTGTGCTGTCATCGCGGCTCTGGCCAATCACAGCACCGGAAAAAAGCAAGGGAAGAGGCGCCTCTGAGTGTAGACGTTTTAAAACAATTTAATAGAAACTGAAAGTACAGGCAACTCACATTTTACAATGTAAAAGCAGGCATTGTACGAATTCCATGAAGAAAAGGAGTGATCATCAGGTCAGTCATGCTGTGCTATATCCTGCTGGGGCGCTGTGCTGCTAGATGTCATCAGGTTCCGCTTGGAGGATGGAAAAGCCGGCGGCGGTGGGGAGACAACAGAGCACGGCCTAGATGGTGATTTCCTGGCAGGCAGGGAGCGATGACGTCACTGGTATGCGATGCGTTTCCTGAGCTGGCATGCTGCGTATGGCGTGGCAGGTGCGCTCCTTCGTCAAGCTAATCTTTTTTTTTGGTGTGCTTCGTATGGCGTGGCAGGCGCGCTCCTTCGTCAAGCTGATGGATGGGATGGTGGGGCTAATGTTTTTATTGGAGAGGAGGGGGCGGAAGTGAAGGGAAGGAGGCGGGGCCGAGACGGGGCTTACGAGAGGAGTGTCTGCAAGGAGGCTGACAGTGCAGGGCTGGGTATACGGAGCCTGAACTGTGGCCATGCTTAGCAGAGAGCAACAAGGAGAAGGAACTAGAACAGAATGTTGGACAGTATAAAGTGCATATAAGATAAAGATGAAATAAAAATGAAATAAATGGTGGCGGGGGAGGGGGGGGCACGCCATCTCAGGAAACGCGTCGCATACCAGTGATGTCATCGCTCCCTGCCTGCCAGCCAGGAAATCACCATCTAGGCCGTGCTCTGTTGTCTCCCCACCGCCGCCGGCTTTTCCATCCTCCAAGCGGAACCTGATGACATCTAGCAGCACAGCGCCCCAGCAGGATACAGCACATCATGACTGACCTGATGATCACTCCTTTTCTTCATGGAATTCGTACAATGCCTGCTTTTACATTGTAAAATGTGAGTTGCCTGTACTTTCAGTTTCTATTAAATTGTTTTAAAACGTCTACACTCAGAGGCGCCTCTTCCCTTGCTTTTTTCTTCACAGTACTGGAACAACGGTTTCTGTTTCTTCTCTGATGGCAGCCCTGAGACTGTAAATGTGACTCCCCCTCTTCCGTTACTACATATTTTTTTCCCCCCCTGACCCCTATCACAGAGCTTGGACTCTATTGTTATTGTCTGTACATTACATTGTACATCTACCATCCAATCTTATACTTATTGGATACCAGTGATCTGGATTTTGCGCATCTTATTTGTGTACCAATCACAGCGCCGGAGCCGTTTTTCCCGGAAGTAACCCCCGGGAGAGATGTCGCCACTGGAGGGGGAGGGACGAGGACCGCTGTGCAGGCTTCGATTCAAGGTAAGTAATTAAGTAATTCATAATGAGCTAGTATGCTATAGATACTAGCTCATTATGCCCTTTGTCTTGCAGGTTTTTTTTTGTTTTTAGATTGGGTTTACAACCACTTTAACCTCCATGCAAGACAGAGGGTGTTATGCCAGTTTTTTACGTGTAAGAAGACGTGTATACCTATCTCTGTGGGTAAAATGAAGCAAGATGAACAGCATGGTGAGGCTGGGAGTGTCTGGGTAAAAGCTGTACCAACAGCAAAGGAGTGAAGGAACAGGAAATCATACCAATACACAAATAAAGAAGAGCAAACAGGCTTCTATGGCAGCGTACCGATAACTTGAAACTGATATTTGTTTCCCCTAAAATACATTTTGATAATATAGTCATAAGGAATGTGTTTTAATTATAATCAAATCATAAATGTGTTATTGTTATGTTTATTGTAGATTGATAAAGTTGTGGTGGAATTAAAAGAAAGACCAGAACTGCAACATGTGGTAAGTCATATTCCTTCATGACTTGTATAACTGATTTTTTTTTCAAAAATGTCTATGAACTACATTTCACAAAGCTGTAGAAAAATATATTTTCTGCTTTTGAACTTTTCATTAAATGATTTTATGTAGAGCACCATTGTATCAACCAGTAGTTTCCACAGCCTTCAGTGATGGACGTAAAAGTGCATCATCCATATATCTAAAGAAAAAATTGAATTACATGTATTATACAGCGCAATAGTACTTGTAGATTAAAATGGATACTGAGAATTATTCTCTACAAACAGCATCTCCTCTTCACCATTCTAACACCAGTTCTCCTTTCCAGCGCATGGCTTCTGGTACGTCTGGGTGTCACCCAGAGCGCTGGCATTGAGGTCAGTCAGCAAACATCTCTCCCGATTGACGCCGGTTTTAAATGGCAAAGCAACATGTGTCTCTGCGTTCAAGCAATGCTCTATGCTGAGCACCCTGAGAATTTGGTGTTACCCCATGACCCCTGTGGCTTCAGAGCACCCTGGGTCACCCCATGACCCTTGTAATTCTAGAGCATGGGTGCTCAACCTGTGGCCCTCCAGCTGTTGCAGATCTACAAGTGCCATGATGCATTGCAAGCAGGTGACAATTACAAGCATGACTCCCAAAGGCAGAGGCATGGTGGGACTTGTAGTTCCACAACAGTTGAAGGGCCACAGATCGATCACCCATGTTCTAGAACATCCTGATTATCGTGTGTCACCCCATGAACCCTAGAACTCCAGTGCACCCTGTGCCTCCGTAACACTTGTGTTTCCATATGCTTTCATAGGCTCTCTCCCTGTTTATATTGAGCCCTGTCTGTGGCATATAGGATAAGAAATATGTGTAACTGCATTGGCTGTACATACAGTGTAAAAACAAACAATTAAATTAACCTACCTACACAGAAAAATGAACAAATCCACAGTTACGCTATATAATGCAGGGCTGCAACCCTGATGTAAAATAAAAAAAATATTTTGTAAAGAACACAGACATATGGTGGCAGATTACAATGCGTTTCAGTCAACATTGTGGACTAGGGAGAAGTGGGGAAGGGTGGGGAAATATAAGAGGGAGGGATGGGGAAGAGTGGGGGAAAGATTTCAACAGCAAAAAAACATTGTGATGAAACCTCTGTCCTCAAACAGATCTAGGTCCGCCATTAATGCTTCCTCTGTTCAGAACCAACACTTATCCAAGATTCTCCAGCCATCCCAGTCACCAGACACAACACCTCAGTGTAAAGTGGCAAAAACAAACTGACTTTATTATCACACACGGACACACAGATATCTCTCCTCAAAACCCATCCCTCCCACCCTTGGAAAACAGGGCGGGTCAAACTGTCCAATGACAATGGCCACACAGGTCAGGTGTGTTTAAACTTTTCAATACACAGTCTTCTCATCAGGGGGGTTGGAGGAATCCCCCCTCCCTTTTTCCTCACAGCAAACACACTTACACATCCCACAATAGTTTAGGCAGACAGCCACAATAGACAATAGAATACAGTCACACCCCAAACCATCACAGCAAATAGTCCAACAGCATGGCACAGCACACATTAGTCCCACAAACCCCCGACCCAAAGTCACTCCTGTCACACATCTCCCCTTTCAGCAGGAGACTAACACAGGAGGAGACCCCAGACGGGTTGACTCCGAAGTTAGTCAGTAGTTCCAGTCCCTCAATGCCGGTATCCACACAGTACCCCAAATAAATTGTCCCAAACAGAGCATTACTTACCCAGCCAACCTCTGCCTCTCTCAGAGAACATACCCGCAGCTGGGGAGAGGCCTGGACTGGCCCTTCTCCCTGGAGTCCTTTCAGCCACTGGAGAGAAGACAGGGTGACTGGGCTCACTCCGGCATGCTGTTGGGGATCTGGGCCGACTGCCCAGCATCCCTGGGGTAGACAGGTGGAGACGGAAGTCCCATCCACTTTTACAGGAAAGCCATCGTTTGTTAGTGGAGGGCAGAGGTTGGTAGCACTCTGCCGTGTTGCCAGCACTTCTGCTGGGTGGCTGTGAGTGGCCACCACAGGTCCATCCACCCACACCAGATCAAGCTGCAGTTGTGTGTAGGGGCCAGTAGCATTCTGCCCTGTTAGCACTTCAGCTGAGGACCCCACATCATCCACTACGGCTAACGGTTGGGAAGAGAGGCCGACTGCCCCGGCTCCCTGGAACTCTACAGTTGTTGCTGGTGCTGGGCAGAGGTTGGTAGCACTCTGCCCTGTTGCCAGCACTTCTGCTGGTTTTCTGTTAGTGGAGACCACAGGCCCATCCACCAACACCAGATCAAGCTGCAGTTGTGAGGTGACGACTGCATTCTCTCCTTGGATCCTGATCTGCAGCTCGGGATAGACTGCCGCCTCCTCACCCTGGGCCTCCAGAATTTCTTCAGGTGTAGGGCAGAGGTCTTGGACCCTCTGTCCAGTTGCCAGCACTTCAGCTGGGTTGGTGTCATAATTCTGGGGCGCCGTCTGCTGCTGAAACTCCCTGTCTCTGTTATTGTCTCCCAGGTTAAAAAATCCTTCTTGGGGAGGGGGAATGGCAGCTTCCCCTCCCTGCATTTCTGCAATCCACTGGGGAAAAAGAAACACCACCTCCTCACCTCGGGCCTCCGAAACTGCCACGGGTGTGGAGCAGGGGTCTGCAGTACTCTGTCCTGCTGCCAGCACTTCTGCTGGGGGTTTGCTAGGTGGTTCCTCCTCTACAGAAACGTCTATTAAATCCCCAGTCTCTGGAACTGCTAAAAGTGTGGGACAGAGAGAGGTCTTGGATCCTCTGTTCGGTTGCCAGCGCTTCAGCTGAAGAAGTTTGTTGTAACTCCATAGATGCTGCTGGCAGAAAATCCCATGTCCCTGTCAGTGTTGTGGGAGAAAGGCCGACTACCTCTTCTCTCAAGAAGGCTGAAGCCACTGTAGGTGCTGAGCAGAGGTTAGCAGAGTTCTGCTCTGTTGTCAGCACTTCAGCTTTGGAGATGGCAATCTCCAGAGTTTCCACTGCCGATTCTTTGGCATGCTGCTGAACACATTCTAGCAGTTTCCTGTATGCTCTTTCCAGATGCTGTTCCTTCCTTAACAAATAGTCTTGATCAGATTTAAGCTCTGAGACCCCTGCAAAACCGAGCATAACCTCTCTGTTTTCTCGCAGGTCCTCAAGGGTAGGTTCCCCTTCATTGCCAAACACAAAACAATCTGTAAGGCTCTCCCATAGCAATCCAGGGCCACCAAAGTCATATCCCTCCGGAGAGCATTCTGTTGACTCCCCTAAATATTTCTCCTCTGCGTGCCATTGCAGAGCCCGATACCGATTGTCCAGCTCTAGCTCCTGCTGGACTAGCCTGTCCAACTTAGTCACCCATTGCTTCTGGGGCTGCTCTCCTATGAATTTCATCCGTAACTCCCTTTGTTCACTGGTCTGCTGCTCTGGGGTTGGAAAGCACTTGCCTTGTTGCCTACCAGCAACTTGGAGGCATCTAATCCAGTGCCTTACCCGAATCTGCTGCCTGACCTCCAGGTATTCATCCGCAGACACAGACCTGGTGTATGCTGAAGGGACGATCTGCAGCAGCCCCGGGAATTCTGATGCCAGATCCATATCCCCGCTGGGGTGACTGAAGGCCGCTATCCGATCTTGGATCCAGGTGGAGGTCTTCAAAGTCAGGAAGCACAATCCCGCTGCTGCCAACCAGTTGTGACGAACCCTCTGTCCTCAAACAGATCTAGGTCCGCCGTCAATGCTTCCTCTGTTCAGATCCAGCACTGTCCAAGATTCTTTAGCCCCACAGTCAACAGACACAACACAGTGTAGGGTACAAACCAACAGACTCTTTATTCAAGCACATGTTAACAGATATCTCACTTCAAAACACTCCCCCCCACCCTTGGGAAACAGGGCGGGTTAAACTGTCCAATGACAATGGTGATACAGTTCAGGTGTGTTCCATCTTCTCATCAGTAAACAGTCTTAGCAGGGGGCTGCTCGAGGAATCCCCCCTCTTTCCTCACAGCAAGACACTTACACATCCCATAATAATTGAGGCAGCCAGCCACAATAGACAATAGAATAGTCACACCCCACCCCATCACAGCAAATAGTACACAACAGCCAACACACAATATACACACAATATATACAATGTATACAGCATTGAATCTGACTAGAACAGATCATAGTGGGGTTCTCATTCACCCTGTGCCCCTATTAGAGACACAGGGTGATTTACACATAAGAGGGCCTGGGGAAGCTTGACAAGGAGCCTCCAGAACTCTCCAAGGCAAGCTGAGCCGCACAAACCCCCAACCCAAAGTCACTCCTGTCACACATCTCCCCTTTCGGCAGGAGACTAACGCAGGAGGAGACCCCCCCCTCCCTTTTTCCTCACAGCAAACACACTTACACATTCCACAATAGTTTAGGCAGACAGCCACAATAGAATACAGTCCCACCCCAAACCATCACAGCAAATAGTCCAACAGCACGGCACAGCACACATTAGTCCCACTAACCCGCGACCAAAAGTCACTCCTGTCACAAACATAATAGGTAAAACATGTACCAGTTACCTTAGTTACTCTATTTGCGGTTAATCTATTATACTGAAACCGTACATTTAGGATTTTGGAATCTATTTTTAGGTTTAGGCATGTCACTCTTTTTTTTTTTTTGGTGGGGGGGAGCGAATACCTGGCTGGGTACCTTCTCCCTCTTCTGTTCGGATAACCGTGCATAGTGGCTAAGGTTTTTAGCACTTCCACCTGGCAGCACTAAGGTCATTGGTTCGAATCCCAACCACAACACTACCTGCATGGAGTTTGCATGTTCTCCCTGTGCTTGCATGGGTTTCCTCCAGGTACTCTGGTTTACCTCCAACACTCCAAAGACATGTTGGTAGGTTAATTGACTCCTGTCTAAAATTGGCCCTGGTATGTGTATACATGAATGTGAGTTAGGGGCCTAAAATTGTAAGTTTCTTGAAGGCAGGGACAGATGTGAATGTATAATAAGTATCTAAAGCGCTGCGTAAATTGACGGTGCTATAGAAGTACCAGTAATAAATGTTTCATAAACTAAAATAAAAAAGCAAATTTTGCATACATTCTTCAGCATTTTCTTTCAACCTAAAAACTGGTTTGTAATGCATCAATAGTACTTGCTTATGTACAGTGTGTGTTCATTTTCAGCTATCTATGGGAAAATGGTAGCTCCTGGTAACGACTAATTTGTATTTATTTTTTGAGTTCGGTGATTGAGAAGTTTTCTTCAACCTAGTGACCAGATTCCAAGAACCATTCAGATTTCTCATGTTCTAGATAATTGTAAATATAAGATTATCTTGACACAACCTGGGCTGATTACCTGTGTGCTGGGAAAAAAGTTACATATCTGTGAACACACTACCAGCAGTGCAGAAACCTGGCTGACTACTAAAGGTGCATGCTCAATATTAGTTTGCACATTCATGCAAAGATTTTGGAGAAATATTGATTGGCAAGCAGATCTTTTAACCACCATCTCTGTGTTTTATAGGACATATTTCAAGAATCTGTGATACACTCAATCTAGTGTTAATCTGCAACATAAACATACATAAATAAAAAAATATATATTTCTCTTACCGTCCATAGACTGGCACAGCATCTTCAATCTTGACAAAGTGGGTTATGTTCCTGCTCATAGGAGAAGACTAGGCAGAATGTTAGATGTTTTAACATACATTCCATTACCAGAGCTGAACAGCCCCGACCAGGGGGCGGTCCCACCGGACATAACCCTCCTCCCTGCAACCAGCTGCCTCAGTTTTTTTCTGCCTAGCAGAGGAGAGGACGTGGCTCTCTTCGGAGCCAGTCTTCTGAAGATTTTTTTTTTATTCTTTTTGAATTTTATTATTTTATTTTTGAGATTCTTCTATCAACAGTCGGCTGAGCAACAGGTTGGGTAGTTGCTATCCTCGTAGTCTTCCCAGTCCGACCATTGAGCGTGCTGATCCTCGCTCTGCGTGAGATCAGTCCACGACATACCCCACGGCTCCAGGGGTGGCCGGTGAGCTATTTTGCTCCAGGGCCCACACATCACTGAACAGTTCTGCTGTATCTTTCACAGTGGGCCGGGCCGACAGCTACTCAGTACTGCACTGTGATAGACCTGTCAGGAACACACCAGTGGGTCCTCGCTGGATCAGTAAGTACTGGTTCCCCTGCCTCAGCAGGTGAGTACATACTGTGTGTTCCTATGGTAGGGCGGTTTCCCTGTCCCCCCCTTGTATTTGCTACTCTCTGTCATTACTTTGTCATGCGCTGACTGGGGGTGCCTGGGGGTCACTCTGCCCCGGTGGGGGCTTGTGGGGGTCTGCATTATGTGTGGGAATGCTGTCTGTGTCAGCCTGGGCCTTGTGTTTTTGCTCGCGCCGTCGGGCACCATTTTTACTATGTTTTTCTATTACTATTGAAAACTGCATTGGCGGCCATTTTGCCGTGGACACGCTGTGGCACACTTTTTAATAGCGGTGGCCATTTTGTTGAAGCTGCACGCTTTTCTGGTGCTAGTTTGGCCTCTACTGCTAAGAATGCCGCGATTCTCCTCACAGTCTTCTCACTGTTCACTCGCGCTGGGAGCAGGACACAGGCAGCGGAACCCCGCGGTCCTAGCTGGGTTGGTGAGTCCCCTGGGTAACCCCCCACAGTCGGTGCAGCTGGTGGGTGGAGTTTTTTCTCATATTTTGACAAAGTCTCAGAGGGTGCTGTGTTATCATGGAGTCAGTGTCACCTGCTTCCCCCTTCATGCCAGAGGCAACAGGCAGTGCTACTGCACCTGCGGTCCCTAAGGACCAGTTGTCGGCAGTCCTGGACTCATTTGTTGCCAGGATGGAAGTGGTGTGCAAGCGCGGGGGGCTAAATAGCGCCCTCTCCCCACACCATCTCCAGGGGAGTGCTCTGATTCAGATATGGGCATTGCTGCGGCACAGGACCCTAGCTCTGAATATCTGCATATTTTTTGACCAGGACATTCCTTGTGAGGAAAACTCCTTATCTGGGTCAGTACATGACAGGACGCTTGTTAGTGAACTCATTGATGCTGTGAGGGACACTCTCAAGCTGGATGCTGCGGCTGAGGAACCTCTGGTGGAGGCAGTCTCCTTTGGTTCATTTCAAGCTAATCCTTCTAAAAAGGTTTTTCCCTATACACCTTTCTTTGACAAATTCATTGGCCAGGGTTGGGACATACCGCAGAAGACCTTTGCAGTCTCGCAGTGTCTGGCGGTTAGGTACCCCTTTGAGGAGAGCCTGATTAAAAAATGGGCCTCTCCTCCGGTTGTCGACCCCCCACGGTCGCCCGGCAAATAAAGGCATGACTCTCCGGTTGAGGGGACTCCTGCCTTTAGGGACCCTACTGATGATAGGTCGGAAGTGGTGAGCAGAGCCAAGTTCACCATGCTGGGATCCGCACTATGTCCCATTGTAGCGGCGACCCTGATGTCTCAGACACTCACGGCATGGGCTAAGATTTTGCACCAGACTGTGCAGAAGCATAATCTTCCTCCGGATTGCATTGCACTGGCCGACCACATGGTGCAGGGCCTGGTGTTTGTGTGCGATACCACTATGGACGCTGCCCCCTTAGTTTCTAGGGCCTCAGTGTCTGCGGTGGTATTGCGTCACCTTATCTGGTTGAAATGCTGGTCTGCTGACCTGGCCTCTAAGAAGCTCCTGGCGGATTTACCTTTTAAGGGCGAAGACCACTATCAGTTTGTGGCTCTTCCCTTCGGTTTAGCGTCAGCACTGCAGGTTTTCACCAAGGTGCTTGCCCTGATTCTAGCTTTGCTGAGACAGCGAGGCATTGCTATCGTGGGCTATCTGGACAATCTTCTTCTGAGAGCAGGCTCTGGCTCAGGATTAGAGGAAGATGTGTTGATAGCCAGTCAGGCCCTCCGAGAATTTGGTTGGCTGCTGCACATTCAGAAGTCGGTCCTGGTTCCGACTCAGCGTCTCGAGTACCTAGGATTGATCCTGGACTCCTCGGAGACAAAGGTCCTTCTACCCTTGAAATAATTGCAGACTCTTCAATCTGCGGTACGGGTGCTGACGTCCCGCAAATGGTCGTCACTCTGTTTTTGCATGAGGGTCCTGGGACTCATGGTGGCTTCCTTTGAGGCTGTGCTGTATGTATAATTCCACAATAGAGCCTTTCAAAAGGAGATCCTATCCAGCTGGGACAAGTCTCCATTATCACTGGATCGTCAGATCCAGGTGAGTCATCTGGTCAGGGCATCCCTGACATGGTGGCTGAGATCCCCGGCCCTTCGGCCAGGGAAGTTGTTCCTTCCTGTCCAGTGGACTGTGATCACAACGGCTATCAGTCTTACGGGCTGGGGCGGAGTCTGGGGAGTTCGGTCAGCCCAAGGGCTTTGGACTCCGGATGAATCCTGTCTGCCGATCAATGTTCTGGTCCTCCGGGTGACCAGACTGTGTCTCTCCTCATAGTCAAGGAGACTACAGGGGCGCTCAGTCAGGATCTAGTCGGAAACGCCACGGCTGTGGCTTGTGTCAACCATCAGGGGGGAACGCATAGCTCGTCTGCAGCGTCCGAGGCCACTCACTTCCTGAGATGAGCGAACAGAAGTGTGCCGGCTCTGTCGGCCATTTACATTCCTGGTGTAGACAACTGGCAGGCGGATTATCTGAGCCGCCAGCTGTTGGACCTGGGCGTATGGTCCTTACATCCGGAGGTGTTTCACCTCCTTGCAAGAGGTGGGGCACGCCGGATGTGGACCGACTGGCTTCTGAAGTCGACAGCAATGTCGAGATTCATGGCCAGGTCCAGGGTTCCCTGGGCAGACGCATCAGACGCGTTGGTGGCCCCGTGGGGTCGGTATCGGCTGATTTATGCCTATCCTCCACTGAAGTTGCTTCCTCGATGACTTTGCAGGTTGGAGGCCGAGGGATTTCCAGTGATCCTCACTGCCCCTAATTGGCCTCGGCGTCCTTTTTAACCGATCTTGTGCGCCTGGTGGCGGACGTTCCATGGAGGCTACCGCTGCGGGAGGACCTTCTGTCTCAAGGTCCCATTCTTCATCCCGTTTTGCAGTCGCTGGTTTTACCGGCATGGCTATTGAAAGCCAGGTGCTGAGAAAACGAGGTCTCTCGGATTCGGTCATTTCGACCATACTAAGGGCATGGAAATCTTCCTCCAGGAAGGGATACTACCGTACCTGGAAGGCCTACATTGCTTTGTGCGAGGAGCTGGATTGACGTCCACGGACGTATTCCGTTTCCAGGATCCTGCTGTTTTTACAGTGTGGTGTGATCCAAAAGCTTGCTTTAAGCACCATTAAGGGTCAGATTTCAGCTTTAGCTGTTTTCTTTCAGTGGCCGCTAGCGGGCCATTCCTTGATTAGTACCTTCATTCAGGGGGTCCGCCATGTGATCTCCCCTATTAATACACCTTTTCCTCCATGGATTTGAATTGGTGCTCTCGGTTCTTCAAGAACCTCCTTTTGAAAACATCAGAGCCTTTACTTCTGTCAGAAGGGTTTCTGAATTAGCGGCTTTGTCTTGCAAACCGCCATACTGGGTCCTCCATAAGGATTAGGCGGTGCTACGGCTTTCTTTTCTCCCGAAGGTGGTCTCGGCCTTCCACCTTACTGAGGACGTTGTACTTCCATCTTTATGTCCTCGTCCATTGCATTCCAGAGAGTTTGTGCTTCACTCTTTAGACGTGGTACATGCTTGCGGCTGTACCTGTCTGCTACGGCTTTGTTTCGGAAGTCTGACTCGCTGTTTGTGTCTGTGTCTGGTCCAAAACAGGGCTAAGCGGTTTTGTCTGCCACCATTTCTCGGTGATTCAGGCAGACCGTCGTAATGGCCTATGCCCTTAAAGGGCGGGCGCCTCCCTTTCCGGTTACGGCGCATTCAACCAGGACAATTGGTGCTTCCTGGGCTTTCCGACATCAAGCGTCTGTTGCACAAGTGTGCGAGGCGGCGACCTGGTCGTCCGCACATACCTTTTCAACGTTTTATAAGGTTGATGTGAGTGCATCTTCTGATGCTTCCTTCGGCCGCAAGGTTTTGCAGGCGGCTGTTTAAAGTTGCACCTCCTCCATTGAGGAGCTCTGCTTGTTTAGGGTGAACTTTGTTTTTTTCCTTGATACTGTTCCCACCCCTCATTCTTTGACACTGCTTTGGAACGTCCAACTTTGTCAAGATTGAAGATGCTGTGTCAGTCCATGGCCGGTAAGAGAAAATAGGATTTTTTTGTAATCATCGTAAAATCCTTTTCTCTGACATCCATGGACTGACACAGCACCCACCCTCCTTTTTTTAGGTTTGTACTGCTTTGTTACGAACTGAGGCAGCTGGCTGCAGGGAGGAGGGTTATGTCTGAAGGGACCACCCCCTGGGCGGGGCTGTTCATCTCTGGTAATGGAATGTATGTTAAAACATCTAACCTAGTCTTCTCCTATGAGCAGGAACATAACCCACTTTGTCAAGATTGAAGATGCGGTGTCAGTCCATGGACGTCAGAGAAAAGGATTTTACGGTGAGTACAAAAAAATCCTATTATTCTCACAATATACAGTACAAATAAATAATGTGAAAAACATACAGTATGTGCATCAATCACCCAGACAATAGGAGGTTAAAGCAGAACTTTGGGACATTTTTTTTCCCCATGCAATGGGTCTGTGTCCGCACTGCCTGGGTTACCTGCTTGTTTTGTCCAGGGGCGCACAAAAAGGCTATACTTACCTGATTCTTCGATACTCTGGAACACAGCACTCTGCTACATCCAGTGATGGACTGTTCCTGCCGTCCTCACATCCAAAGCCAGTCTTTGAGTGTGATAAGGTCAGGAACAGTCAATGCACAGAGGATCAGCAGATTAGGTAAGTATATATCCGCTCTCCTCACTCCAAGAAAAAAACAAGCAAAACAAGCAGTTATCCCATGCAGTGCGGGCGCTTTTTTTCTTGGAATTCTTCATTAAAGGTCAGTCTGCCTCTCTCTGGAGCTATATATTGGATGTGATGGTGGTGTGTGTTCTTTTCTGCTGATGTCACATATGACGAAACATGTAGAGAAGAGCCGAGAAGGCACAGGCGCCATCTTGCCTACTGGCCAGTGCTAAGAATTGTATGAAGCAGGATTCTTATATGGTATGCAGAGAACTATTTTATTAATAATACCATGTAAGTGTTTTTAATCCTTTTTAAATAAAATTGGTTATACTTCACTACACTATTGGAAGCATTTGTCTTATGTGCATACACTTGGCACGCTGTCCCTGGAAAGTGTAGGAGATCTCATTTGGAGAGCTGGGCTGATTGTTTGGCTTATCTTGGGTGGATGCCTTCTTTATCTCTTAAGCATATTTGATCACTCATAGCCTGGTGGTCAACCTTCTCTGGTAAGCCGCAGAGTGTTTTGTTGTGGGTATATGGCACTGGATGCCATTTTCCTGATTGAAGTCAAACTTTATTTTTTCATTCTGCATGAATATCATCTGGAAAATGTATTTTTTCCCCTTATACCTTTTGTTGGATTCTTCTGGAGATTGCAGTGTTTGCACCTATCTGGTCTACAGTATTTAATCTCCAATTGTCTGCGTGGTTGTTGCACAAATTTTTTTTTACATATCAAAGTACAGTGTTAGCAGCTCTGGAGGTTGTTTCAATCATGGATTTACTGTATTTATCGACGTATAACACGCACTTTTTTACCCTGAAAATAGAGAGTAAACTGTGCCTGCGTGTTATACTCCGATATCTGTTTTGCCACCCATTGGGAGGGTGTCAGGCCGGGCGCCCTGCCTCTTCTCATCCTAGGACAGCGCTGCCAGCAAACCCCAAAGTCCAGAAAACACCACTGCCAGCCCCCTGTCATACACCGCTCCTCCCGTGTAACTCAACGCAAATCCAAGCTTCCGAATCCCTCAACCAACTCCGCTTGTTGTGGCTGCTCTCCTCCTCCTGCTCCGCCAACTCCTCATATGTAGCTTTTGATTGGAGGAGGAGAGCGGTCATGTGAACGTCAATGAAAGGGAGAAGAGCAGTCACATGACCGGGTCCAGCGTCAATGGAGGTATCCAGAAGCCCCGATCTACGAGTGACACAGGAGGAGCGACGCACAAGAAGGGGCCGACAGGCTGACAGTGTAAAGTCCTCTCAACTCTAGAGTATGCTGGCAGGGCCGTCCCAGGAGCCTGGGGGTATGTACATTGTGCAGGGGGTCTGTGCATTGTGCAGGGGGCTTGTGCATTGTGCAGGGGATCTGTGTAATGTGGCGGGGGTCTGTGTATTGTGTCCGGGGGGTCTGTGCATTGTGCCCGGGGGGTCTGTGCATTGTGCAAGGGGTCTGTGTATTGTTGTGGGGGTCTGTGTGTTATGCCGGGGGTCTGTGCGTTGTGCCGGGGGTCTGTGCATTGTGCCGGGGGTCTGTGTTTTGTTTCCTGAAACTTCCCTCTTAAAGTTAAGGTGCGTGTTATACGCCGATAAATCCGGTATTTATACGTATGTTCCAAAATTCACACTAAATACAGGGTCACAACTGCACCTAGATAGAAGATGAAGATTGGCTAGGCTATTTAAAATACAAGATTATTCCTTGTCATGCCTGAAGCTTAAATTAAATATTATTTAGAAATCATGATTTTGTTTATTGACTATTTTGTGGTTCAAATCTGTTTTCATAATATTTTAATAACTCTAGGAGAAAACCCTTGTATCCCATTAATTTCAATGGGCTGCCTTACGAACAAAAAACGCAAAGAACCTCATGTAGCACGTCTGCCGCGTTTGGGGTGGCATTAACATGTCTGTTTACCACAATTTTGAAAACGTTCAACTAGCTAATATGTATTAACCACTTCAAGACTGGACACTTTCCCCCACATCCTGCCCGGGTCATTTTGCAGATTTCAGTGCCCTCACACTTTGAATAATAATTACTCAGTCGTGCAACACTGTGCCCAAATTAAACATTTATAATTTCTTGAGACAGGTAGTGCTTTCTTTGATGATATAAATCAGATCAGTTCAGGCCACAGGCAGAGACATGGTCAGCAAATAGGCAAAGGATCTGTTCAGGCAACAGGCACAAATGTGATCAATAAACAGGCCAGGGTTAATATGTCTGTAGGTTACCTGTATTGTTCTAGTATGTATATCTAGCTTTGGTTAGAAGTATGATTTGTTGGAGAGAGGAAGTAATTGCAAATCCCTCCAAGGAGACAAACGGATACAAAGTTGACAGATGACCCTTCCCCACTGTAATATGACACAAATAGTAGTATGGCTGCTTATTGAGCTTTTATAAATTATAGGAAAAAGTAAAAAAAAAAATACCCTTTGTTAAAGTGGAGTTCCACCCAAAAGTGGAACTTCCGCTTAAACCACTCCTCGCCCCCTTACATGCCACATTTGGCATGTAATTTTTTTTGGGGGGGGAGTGGGGGCTTCAGTAGGAGTGGGACTTCCTGTCCCACTTCCTCCTTCCACCCAGGGACCGCTTGGGCGACTCGCCATATTGCCTAAGGTGGGCCCCTCCCTGTAGGCGATCACCTGGGACATGTGACAGGTCCCAGGCGATCGCCTGTCCACTCAGATTGAAAACAAATCTCAATCTCTCTCTCCTCTAAAGATCCCCACATACTTTCAGATTTATCATTTATAACAGTTCTAATCTCACAAACTGTTTTTCTACCGTGTTGTTTAACCCCCTTAGCGGTATTCCCGTGTCTGGCTCGGGGTGAGTTTTTCATACCAAAAGCGGTAACCCCGAGCCAGACTCGGGCTGCATTGCAGTATCCAGGGAGAGTTACTTACCTTGTTCCCTGGATCCTGCGATTTCTCCCCGCAGTGGGTGCGAGCCATGTCTCGCTCGATTCACAGTGCCGAGCGACGTTGCGGCGGCTGTGAAAAACACAGTATAGATATAGTATACTGTAATCTTACTGATTACAGTACTGTATCAAATAATTACACATCCCCTTTGTCCCTAGTGGTCTGTCCAGTGCCCTGCATGCAGTTTTATATAATAAAAACTGTTCTTTCTGCCTGGAAACTGGAGATTGTCCATAGCAACCAAAAAGTGTCCCTTTATGTCAAAAGTGGTTTTAGACCAGCTAGAAAACAGCAATAATAAATTAGAATCACTTGCAGAATTGAGCGATAGTGATTTGTAGGGAAATTCGTCATCAGATACTGAAAGTAATGACAGCGACAATTCTGAAACTGAGCAAATTTCAGTGTTTTTGATTTGATTACATTAGTGAATACTTTTTATTATAATTACATTACTATTTTTTATAATTATTTATAGTTATTTATTATATTATAATTTATGATTTTGTGTTTCAAACTTTATCATACCCGGGATGTCTACTAGACTCTTGTTTGGTCAGGTTTAAGTAAGTAATTACTAAGAATTGCAGGCCTACAATACATAACACCAAATTTCCATGCAAAATAATTGTACCGCTTTTGGTACAAAATTCCAGACAGAATCATACCGCCAGGGAGGTTAAGGCACTGAAGCAGACAATGAAGCTCAATTATGTGATCACAAACACTTTAGTCTAAGATTCTCTGCTGTAGTGCATTCTTGAATAAAGTCTCTAGATGTCACTCATCATCCACTGCAAAGCTGAATGAAATTGCTTTTTCATAATGCTTCACTGTGTCTTTACTACTTCCTAAGGCAGCTGTAAATTCCTTATTGTTTAATGCCTTTCACACTCTTTCTAGAGGGAAAATAGCACAAATATCAATATAATATTCCTGTTGGCATGATTGCAATTATTCATTATATAATTCATATTATAGGGGTATGTGAACCATTTGATTGAAACATGGTTTGATTTTAAAATGTAATAACACTCATGTTTTTTGCTTTTTTTACGTACTTGTGATTGAATGCAAACTGTACTATGTTATATTTTGGGAACTAGAACCATCAACCAGTAGTCCTAAACCTATTGTTTTATTTTTATTGAATAATGGTTTAGATTGTATTAATAAAAAATGAAATAAAAAATGTTTAAAGCAAGCCAGGACAATTGCACTATTCAATCAGTGATAAATAGTGCCAGTAAGTGTCACATGTCACCTGTCAGAACGGGGAATCGCCTTGTTTACAAAGGCAGTTCCCCGTACTGCCTCTAATAGGTGATCGCGGGTCACAGCGGACAACGAGTCCACCCGACCCCACCCGACAACACGCCATCAATATGAATGGTGAAGGCAATGGGTGAAGAGGGTTATTTTGTAAAGGAGCAAATGCTGAAAAAAAAGATGTATGGAGGCACTAGGTTGGAAAGTTAGATTCTGGAAATCGATGGCTTGTGGAATTGGTTCGAAATGGATGGAATGTCAGGGCAGGTGAAATCTGCAGTACCAAATTCTAGGATATTCTGTCCCTAATATACAGATCTTCCTTCAATTCATGTCCCCATAATCACCATGATAGGACAGGAAGTAAGGGGACATCTACACAACACAGACACAAATAAAAGCCTTCCTACCATCATTTGACTGGGGTTCAGCTTAATCTGGTGCAACCTTCCAGCCTCTGCAGTGGTCTGTTTGTTAATTTACAAATATCAAAAATATTAACAGAAAAAAGTTGGGGGCTGGATTTGGCTTTAATGGAGAGGTTGCCCAGGATTACTTTATATACATTTTGGATAGCACAGTGTACCAGTTCTTCATAAATTTCAGTTAATTAACATTATGCAGCAGCAACATATTCACTTTAGTCTTCCGGAATCAAAAATAGATTACTCAGAAACCAAGACAGAATATTTTTTCAACAGATGTTCAGACTACTAACATTTATCCAAGAAAGAATATACAAAATGCTGTGTTTTTAATGTAAAATGCCTAGATTAAAGAGCTAGTAATAGTTTTAATATTCAGTCAAATGTGCAGAGTATCACAATATAAGATATGTATTTTGGATCTCACAACACGGGTAAAAGTGTTTTTGAGGTCTAGAACATTAGTGCATCAAAGCATTTCACAAACATTTGTACAGTACAGTAAGCCCCCATTCACATTATTGCGTTTTCTTCCTGTGTTTCCTGTCATGCTGGTTTTGCACGAAAATACTGTAGAAATCACATTGTCAATGGTACCGGTTCACATCAATTCAGCGAAGTGCAGGTGCTTCTTCTGGTGCAGTGCAGGGCATTTTTTGCCCTTTTTTAGATTTCAATGGTAATGCATAGAAAGCCCAATTAAAACACATGTACATGTGTTTTTTTGTGCAATGTTGACAGTGTTTTGTGTATAAAATGAAGCCCCCTTCCCCTATATATAAAAAAAAAAAAAAAAAACATAAAGCATGAAAACACATTAAAAACATATGTAAAAATGCAAAAACGAGCTACAGAAATTCACAGAAAAACACATAATGCAGCACCAAATTGTGTGAACTAGGCTTACCTAGAGCAGTTATTACAATGCATCTTTTCCTGACCTAGCTTCAAGTTCTGGTATATACTGTATATACTCGAGTATAAGCCGAGTTTTTCAGCACATTTTTTTGTGCTGAAAATGCCCCCCTCGGCTTATACTCGAGTTACTTTTTGTGCCTGATCTCCCGGACTTAGGGGACCCGGTACTGGTCAGCTGTAGGTCCCCTGGACCCCACACTTGGCACACATGTAGCCCCACTCTTCCTCTACAATTGTGCAAAGTTTGTTGTCCAGGGGACCTACGGCCGGGGAGCACAGATTTTTCAAATCCCATGTTAAACGGTAATTTCTTTGGGGATTCGGTACTGGCCGGTCGTAGGTCCTCTGGACCCGAAACTTGGCACACATGTAGCCCCATTTCGTGTCTACAAGTGTGCAAAGTTTGTTGTCTGGGAGACCTACGGCCGGGGAGCACCGATTTTTCAAATCCGGGCACCCCTTCCATAGACTCCCATGTTAAACGTCAGTCTAGTCATGGGCACAGTGAGGCATGGGCACAGTGAGGCATGCACATGGACACAATGAGGCAAAGTGAGGCACAGTGAGGCATGCAGATGGACACCCTAGGCTTATACTCGAGTCAATACGTTTTCCCAGTTTTTTGTGGTAAAATTAGGTGCCTCGGCTTATATTCGGGTCGGCTTATACTCGAGTATATACGGTACATATCACTGCACCTATCCAACTGGGATATCTCATTTGGATAGGTATCCAACTGATTATAATCATAAACATTGCATAGAAAGAGAGCTGAACTGCATACATAAAAACCTTAATGTAAATATATTTCTCATTAGCCACAAATTGTATAAATTTACTCTGCGTGCACCAAAAGCCTTTAGAAACATATATTACCATGTAAAAGTGGCAGAGACATTAACACTGTGCTGAATCTCGCCTGTGCAGTGCTATGTGAGGGACCCAGCAGGTCCACCCACTACAGGCTGGTCCAAAACTACAGGAAGGGGAATAGAAGACCAATTGCCCTGCACAGAGGCAATGTTTTACACTAGTTTACTGTAAAGATCTGGAAAAACAACACAAAGGACAGCAAGATCCAATTAAAGAATATGTAAACCCAATATTTCGTATTCCAGACTTGTGCCTGCTGAGAACTTATAATAGGCAATATTTTCTTATTCCAGAATTCAGCTTTAAACCATTTGCTGCCACAGAGGGCAGGCAACTATGAAGATGCCCAATAATTTCCACACACGTTCTCTGATCGTCACTGCACTAAATGAAGCTGTAAGCGGTGAGCTTCTTCCCGCTCCAGTTTCATAGCTGTCATTCCCTGGCTGTTGTGGCTGGGAAGAAGCTGATCAATGACCCCAAAAGTCTCCTTGGAGAGGAACTGTAATGACTGTTGTTTCTGTACTACTTTTTGTGATTTCGGCACATCTATGCAGGTGTCTCTGTAATCGCGGCCGAAATCGGGACTGACAGGCAGGAGTAAAAACGTGCGAGTTCAGCTGAACTCATACGGCTTCATTCCCGCAGCCCAGTGTTAACCTGGGCTAAAGCGTGGTTGATGCCTCTTGCATAGAACACTTGCACATTGTGAAAGACTTACTTCTGGGTTTGTCTTCCTGAATGGCTGACAGTCCAACTACCCCTACTGCTGCTCCATTTGCCAGCGCTACAATCATCTTGACTGCTTCTTCTGATTCAGTGTCTCCTCTCTTCAGCCAGTGGATGCAACGCTGTGTCTTGGCCTAGGCCAACAAGGCCAGGCCTAGTGCGGCACTTTTCAGGGGGGGCGGCAAAAAAACCAAACTTCTCACAAAGAAAACAACCTCCTCCCGACTCCCACATGAAAAGAGTCAATGCCAGCTTGTGCTACCCTTTAGTGTAGCGCCAGTCTTATGGGCTGGACTAGGTTGGGGGGCAGGGTCCAGGAGGCAAATCAGTCTGGCACTCCCATTAAGTGGCCACGCTGCTGCTGGTATGATAATACCAGCCGGCGACTGGCCTGTTGTTCGGACAGACTAGCGGCTGCACTTAATACAACTGGTGAGCTTAGGGTCCATTCACACCAGCCGCTGCGTTGGTGGAGCCTAAAGAAGGTGTGGTTTACAGATGACAGGGTGTATCTTAAACAGGAAAGGGGTGTGTCCTTGACAGGAAGGGGTGGGTCATATTTTAAATTATGGGGTGCACAAGCTTAGTCAGGCATAGGGCAGCACAAAATCTAAATACACCACTGAGTGGATTACCACTGTTCATATAACTCCTGTGCATGCAAGCTGGAGTTGCATTATCCCAGCACCCAACTCCAACATCTTACAGATTCTGGGAGTGGGCCAGAAGTATTAACTGTGTTGCATGTGCACTGCAATTTCTTGAATGTATACAAAGCGCCTGGTACAAAAGTTCATCTAACTCAAAGGGCTTTTTGAAACATTTACTAATTAAGATCATCAAATACGCTCAACGTGTTTCGGGGGGAAAAATCTCCCCCTTTTTAAGGGCTTGAGCATTTTGGTGTTTTTAAAAAAACAATGGAATTAAGGCTTGATGAATACAAGAATCTCATGATAAAAATGAGTTAGCTGTATTTGATGCTGTTAAAGCGGTTGTATACCCGCAGAAATGTAAAATAAAATAAAAAAACCTGTAAGGCAAAGGCTTAATGAGCTAGTATGCACCCCTATTTTATAGACACTGTAACTTTTGAGCAAATCAATCAATATACGCCTATTGCGTTTTTTTTTTTTTACCAAAAATATGTAGCAGAATATCCGGGCCTAAACTGATGAATTAATTAGTTTTTTCATATATATTTTTGGGGATTTATATTATAGCAAAAAGTAAAAAAATAATATATTTTTTGTTAAAAATTGTCGCTCTTTGTTTATAGCGCAAAAAATAAAAACCGCAAAGGTGCTCAAATACCACCAAAAGATACAACCAAAAGAAAGCTGTATTTGTGGGAAAAAAGGACATCAATTTTGTTTGGGTACAAAGTCACATGACCATGCAATTGTCAGTTAACCACTTCAGCCCCGGAAGATTTCACCTCCTTAATGACCAGAGCATTTTTTGCGATTCAGCACTGCGTCGATTTAACTGACAATTGCACGGTCGTGCGACGTTGTACCCAAACTAGATTTACATCCTTTTTTTCCCACAAATCGAGCTTTCTTTTGGTGGTATTTGATCACCCCTGCATTTTTTATTTTTTGTGCTATAAACAAAGAGTTGACAGTTTTGGAAAAAAATTCAATATTTTTTACTTTTTACTATAATGAATATCCCCGAAAAATATATAAAAAAACGAATTTCTTTCTCAGTTTAGGCTGATATGTATTCTTCTACATATTTTTGGTAAAAAAATTGCAATAAGTGTATATTGATTGGTTTGCGCAAAAGTTATAGCGTCTACAAAATAGGGGATAGATTTATGGCATTTTTATTATATATATTTTTTTATTAGTAGGCAGTGATCGGACACTTTTGACACTATTTTGGGATCATTGACATTTATACAGCAATCAGAGCTCAAAATAGCGCTGATTACTGTATAAATGTCACTGGCAGGGAAGGGGTTAAACACTAGGGGGTGATCAAGGGGTTAAATGTGTTCCCTCAGTGTGTTCTATCTGTAGGGGGATGGGCTACCTAGGACATGACAGAGATCACTGTTCCCGATGACAGAGAGCAGTAGATCTGTCGTGTCACTAGGCAGAGCAGGGAAATTCCTTGTTTACAAAGGCAGTTCCCCGTTCTGCCTCTCCTCATTGCGATCGCGGGCCACCAGCAAACATCAAGTCCGTGGGACCCACGGGCACGCTCCCGCAGCGTGCGCTAGCCCGGGATTACAAAGGGATGTACGGGTACGCCCTTTACGCACCCATGCCATTCTGCCGACGTATATCGGCATGCAGCGGTCAGGAAGTGGTTGAAGCTACGCAGTGCTGTATCGCAAAAAAAATCCTAGTCATTAAGGGGGGCAAATCCTTCCGGGGCTGAATTCGTTAATGGATAGGTCGCTTTGCGTTTTTTGCACCTTTCCTAATTTTTTTTTTACTTTTTGAACATCCCCTACCAGGCATCAGTTTACCAGCATTAAGAGGGAAAGTTCTTTGCAGAAGCAAAGCCATATTCCTCTAACAAAATGTCTGTCCCCACACATAGACACAGTGTGGAATGAGACATAAAAAGTCAGTAATGTGTGGAAGATTAGGCAATACAGGTGACTGGTCCTCTGTCTTCTGCTTGCATGTTTTCGGAGCAGAACAGCATCCACAGTTCAGGTTTCTAACACGTTGTTTTTTTGTTTTGTTTTTTAATTTACAATTATTTAATTCTTTATATATCTAAACCAATTAGAATGACTATGAACTCTCTATAAAAGTTTGCATGGTTTATACATTTATTTATTTTCGTAAACATTTTCTCTTTCCAGTACTTGCACAGGCTTTTCAAGAGGGACCATCACAAAGGACAGAAGTACCATGAGAAACAAATCAGCTTGTATGCAGAATTTGACAGACCAAATCTTTTGCCTTTCCTTCGAGACAGCACTCACTGCCCACTAGAAAAGGTAAGAAAGACAGTTCTATGGGTAGCATAAACCCATCTGCTGAAATTGTTCAGGGGATGTCAAAACCTTACAAGGGCCATGGGCTACACAAGTCATTTTTTCAGACGTGAATTGCTTTGCCTGTGTAACTAACAAAGAACTATGTAACAGGCTTCAAAAAGATTCTGCATGCACAATTCTACTTCATAGATGTACAGTACGTATATCTATTTTTTTTTTTTAAATCTTTTATACATACTGTAGTCTTACAAAAACATCAGCTGTGTTTTTTTATTTTATGTATTTTTTTAATGATAAAAGGAAAATTTTAACATATCTACTGCTTTCAATTAAAACATATCGGTGATCCCACAATCAAAGTGCATGTAAAGGCACTTCCTTTCCTAGGGTGGTAACATTTGGGCCTCTTTCACATGGGTGTTAACTATCCCCCTTAAAAGCGATCCAATGTGGGGTTGCTTTTCAGAGGTGACTGTGAAGAGGTTTTCAGGCATTCAGGAGGCAATACTGGCATTGTAGGTGAGAGGTCAGGGGAGGTATGTTAAAAACTAAGCTAAACTGCCTCTTTATCGCCAATGTGAATTAGACTATTCTCAATTCAGCTGCAGCATTATCATCTTTTTCTGCATACTCCTGAATTGGACTACGATTGACCTATGCACAGATGGTTGCTGCGGCAAAACAAATTTTCAGCTGTTGGAGCACACTTACAGTACCTGCCCACGAGAATGTGTTTCCAGCGCGATCCCATCGCGCTGGTTCTCGCCGACAGGGTACTGTACATCTCACGCTCGCTGCAATAGGAAAAACACATTACAGCGAGCGCAAGAAAGAAGCGACGGGGATCCGACTTGGATCCCCGCCAATACCAAGCACTTTGTTTGGTATGAATCATGAGGGGGAACTCCACGCCAAATTTTAAATAAAAAAACGGCATGGGTTCCCCTCCAGGAGCATACCAGGCTCTTAGGTCTGGTATGGATTTTAAGGGGAACACCCTACGCCGAAAAAACAGCGTGGGGGTCCCCCAAAGTCCATACCAGACTTTTATCCGAGCACGCAGCCCGACCGGTCAGGAAAGGGGTGGGGACGAGCGAGCGCCCCCCCTCCTGAACCGTACCAGGCCGCATGCCCTCAACATGGGGGGTGGGTGCTTTGGGGCAGGGGGGCACCCTGCGCCCCCCCCACCACAAAGCACCTTGTCCCCATGTTGATGAGGACAAGGGCCTCTTCCCGACAACCCTGGCCATTGGTTGTCGGGGTCTGTGGGCAGGGAGCTTATCGGAATCCGGGAGCCTCCTTTAATAAGGGGGCCCCCAGATCCCGGCCCCCCACCCTATGTGAATGAGTATGGGGTACATCATACCCCTACCCATTCACCTGAGGAAAAAAGTGTCAAGTAAAAAAACACACTACACAGGTTTTTAAAGTCATTTATTAGGCAGCTCCGGGGGTCTTCTTCCAAATTCGGGGGTCTCTTCCGACTTCGGGGCTCTTCTTCCAACTTCGGGGGTCTCTTCCGATTTCTCCGCTCTCCGGTGTCGTCTCCACGCTCTCTGGTTCTTCTCCCGCTCGCCGGTGCCTTCTACCTTCTGCCGGGCTCCTCCGCTATCTTCTTCCAGCTCTTTTACTAGCGTTGGCCCGGTCTTCTGCGTCGTCTTCTTCCCTCTTCTCTTCTTCAATGTTGACATGACCCTCTCTCCCGCTGTAATGCCGGGTGCGCGGTGCGCAACTATTTATATAGGCATGGGGCGTGGTCACCAGGTGACCCCACCTCTTATGACGTCACAGTCCCATCATGCTCCGGGTGGTGACGACATAAGGGGTGGGGTCACCGGGTGACATCACCTGGTGACCACGCCCCATGCCTATATAAATCGTTGCACACCGCGCACCCGGTATTACAGCGGGAGAGAGCGTTGTGTCAACATCGAAGAAGAGAAGAGGGAAGAAGACGACGCAGAAGACCAGGCCAACGCTAGTAAAAAGGCTGGAAGAAGATAGTGGAGGAGCCCGGCAGAAGGGAGAAGAACCAGAGAGCACGGAGACAATACCGGAGAGCGGAAGAAGAGACCCCCGAAGTCGGAAGAAGAGACCCCCGAAGTCGGAAGAGACCCCCGGAGCTGCCTAATAAATGACTTTAAAAACCTGTGTAGTGTGTTTTTTTTCTTGACACTTTTCCTCATGTGAATGGGTAGCCCATACTCATTCACATAGGGTGGGGGGCCAGGATCTGGGGGCAACCTTATTAAAGGGGGCTTCCGGATTCCGATAAGCTCCCCGCCCGCAGACCTCGACAACCAACGGCCAGGGTTGTCGGGAAGAGGCTCTTGTCCTCATCAACATGGGGAAAAGGTGCTTCGGGGTGGGGGGGCGCAGGGCGCCCCCCTGCCCCAAAGCACCCACCCCCCATGTTGAGGGCATGCGGCCTGGTACGGTTCAGGAGGGGGGGGGCGCTCGCTCGTCCTCCCCCACCCCCTGACCGGCTGGGCTGCGTGCTCGGGTAAGGGTCTGGTATGGATTTTTGGGGGACCCCCACACCGTTTTTTCGACATAGAGGGTTCCCCTTAAAATCCATACCAGACCTAAGGGCCTGGTATGCTCCTGGAGGGTAACCCATGCCGGTTTTTTATTTAAAATTTGGCGTGGAATTCCCCCTCATGATTCATACCAAACACAGTGCTTGGTATTGGTGGGGATCCAAGTCGGATGCCCGTTCATTGAAAGTCGGACGTATGTCGGCTTCAACACATTTTTCCTTTCCCGGCGAGCCAGCTTGGCGCTGGCTCCCGCGACAGGGCTCGTAGGTGGTCAATCTCCCCGATAAAAGCAGCGAGATTGACACAATATCGCGGTCACCTACTGTACATGCACAGGAAGTTTATAAGAAATAGTCTATAGGATGCCTACAGTTAAGAAAGGGAAAATATGAACGAAGAAGGGTAAAAACTGTACATTTAAACAAAAGTATAAAGCAATCATGTTACAGGTACGGTGCTTTACAAAACCAAGTAAAGAGTTTAGTTCTACTTTAAAGTGGAGTTTCACCCTGAAAAAAAAATGTCACCAAAAATCTACTAAAAAATTTAAAAAAAAATGTACTTACCAGAAATAGCGGTTGCTATGCTGAAGTTCCTAATCTGCCTCTTCCTAGTCCTCGGCAGGTCTTCTTCCTTGCCCTACTCGCAGTGACTTCTGGTCAATGGGGCATGCTGCCTTCTGGGAACTGTGTGTATCCTAGAGAGCACCCGGCCCATTCACAAAGCGACTCGCGCATGCGCAGTAGGAAACAGGCAGTGAAGCCGCAAGTGAGGATGGCGGCGCAGGGACCTCCCGCGATCGAGGGATCGGCCTCGGGGTGGGCGACTTTGCGGGCGCCTAGTGTCCTTATTAAAAGTCAGCAGCTACAGTGTTTGTAGCTGCTGACTTAAAAAAAAAAAAAAATTCCGGGTGGAACCCCGCTTTAAAGTGTATCTGAACCCAAAAGCAAAAAGTAGGATTTTTATAACAGCTTACCTGTAAAATCCTTTTCTTGGAGTACACCACGGGACACAGAGCTAGTCATTACATAATGGGTTAAGGGTCACCAGCGGTGATTGGACACTGGCACAACCAATGGAAGACAGTTCCCCTCCATATAACCCCTCCCATCAGGGAAGTACCTCAGTTTTGTAGCAAAGCAGTAAGGTTCCCATAAGAAGGGGGGGACCTCTGTGTCCCGTGGTGTACTCCAAGAAAAGGATTTTTCAGGTAAGCTGTTATAAAAATCCTACTTTCTTTATCGTACACCACGGGACACAGAGCTAGTCATTACATAATGGGACGTCCCAGAGCAATGCTCATATGAAGGGGGGGGGAGACACAGATCAAAACAGGCCGCTTGCGGACCAGAAGCCCTATACTGCTGCCTGCAGCACACTTCGCCCAAAGGCGGAATCCTCATGTCCTTTCACATCTATTTGATAGAATTTGGAAAATGTATGGACTGAAGACCAAGTTGCAGCTTTACAGATCTGAGCCATCGAAGCCTGGTGGTGCACTGCCCATGAAGCACCTATCGCCCTGGTAGAGTGCGCCTTAACAGGAAAAGGAGGAGTCCTGTTCTTTAAACCATAAGCTTGAATAATTACTTGTCTAATCCACCTGGAAATGGTGGATTTTGATACCGCTTGGCCCTTCTTGGGCCCATCTGGTAAAATAAACAAAACATCTGTTTTACGTATCTGAGCTGTTGCTTGCAGATACACCTTTACCGCTCTCACTAGATCTAGAGAGTGTAATAATTTTTCCCCCGCCGTCCGCGGGTTTGGAAAAAAAAGAAGGCAGAACAATGTCTTGATTCAAGTGAAAAGCCGACACCACCTTAGGCAGAAAAGCCGGATGGGGTCGTAGTACGATTTTGTCCTTGTGACAAATTAGATAAGGCTCTTTACAAGAAAGAGCTGCTAGCTCTGATACTCTCCTAGCAGAAGCTATAGCAATCAAAAAGGCCAATTTCCTACTTAATATAATTAACGGAACATGGCGAATAGGTTCAAAAGGTTGCTTTTGCAACACTGACAATACCAAATTCAAATCCCATGGACACAAGGGAGACCTAACTGGAGGATTTATCCTCAGTACCCCCTGAATGAATGTCCGAACTAGGGAATGAGATGCCAATGGTCTCTGAAAGAAGACTGATAGAGCCGATATTTGGCCCTTGATGGTGCTAAGGGCTAATTTCATATCCACTCCTAACTGGCAAAAAGCAAGAATCCTACTTATTTCATATTTCTGAGGATTCCAACATCTGGATTCACACCAGGAAACGTATGCTCTCCAGACTCTATGATAGATGAGTCTGGAGGCTGGCTTTCTAGCATTAATGAGCGTAGAAAGAGCCGGACCAGAGACCCCTCTCTTTTTCAAAATGTGGGTCTCAGCAGCCAGGCCGTCAAATTTAGCCTTTGTAAGGAAGGGTGGAATACTGGACCCTGTGACAGCAGGTCGTGTCGAAGTGGAAACTTCCAGGGCCTTCCTATCGCCATTTTTACAATCTCGGCGTACCAAGGCCTCCTGGGCCAGTTTGGGGCCACTAGGATTACTGGTATTCCCTCCTCCTTGATCCTGCGAAGCAGTCTTTGTAGAAGAGGGATCGGAGGGAATGCATAGCTCAGTGAGAACTGATTCCATGGAGTTATTAGAGCGTCTGTCCCGTAGGCTAGAGGATCTCTCCTCTTCTGGTAGCAGCTGCTGACGACTCAGGTAGTCTGCTTGCCAATTTTCTATCCCTGGAATGAAGATTGCAGAAAGGCAAGATACATGCTCTTCTGCCCATGCCAAGATCCGGTTCACCTCTCTTTGGGCTGCCCGACTGCGGGTGCCTCCTTGGTGATTGATGTAAGCTACTGCAGTAGCATTGTCGGATTGAACCCGAACTGGGTAGCCCTGTAACCTGTATGTCCAGGTTTTGAAGGCTAGATATACCGCCCGGATCTCTAGCACATTGATGGGCAGGATCCCCTGAGTCTTGGCCCAGGTTCCCTGGGTAGAAGCCTCCTCGAATACTGCACCCCAGCCCGATAGGCTGGCATCCGTAGATACCACCTTCCAGGCCACTGGGAGGAAGGACTTTCCCTTCCGTAAATTCTTGGCTTCTAGCCACCAATCGAAGCTGTGGCGTACTTGTGAGGACAGGCGCATGGGTATATCCAGAGCTTGGCTCTTCCTGTTCCAGGAAGCTAAAATATTGCCTTGAAGTAGTCTCAAATGAAACTGGGCGTAAGGGACCGCCTCGAAGGAGGCTACCATCTTTCCCAATAGTCTCATGCAAAGGCGAATAGACGGCCTCTTGTTTGCTTTGACCTTGTGGATCAGGTCTTTCAGAGACTGTATCTTCGGTTCTGGCAGGTATACCCTGTTTTGGGCTGTATCTATGATCATGCCCAGGTACACTATCCTTCTTTGGGCCTGGAGAGAGGATCTTTGTAAATTTATAATCCATCCTAAATGCTCCAGGTATCCTACTGTAGTGTGTACAGCGTGACCCAATCCCTCCTTTGACTGATCTATTACTAGTAGATCGTCTAGATAGGCTGTTACCGCAATGCCCCGTGTTCTTAGGTTTGCTAACAGAGGAGCTAGCACCTTTGTGAATACTCTGGGCGCGGTGGCTACACCAAACGGCAGAGCCACAAATTGAAAGTGGCGATCTTCTACCGCAAACCTTAGGAATCTTTGGTGAGCGGGGAGGATGGGTATGTGTAAATATGCGTCCTTGATATCTATGGGCGCCATGAATTCTCCGCCCTTTAAAGTGGCGACCACGGATCGGATCGTTTCCATTCGAAAATGGCGAACGCTCAGGAACCGATTTAGGGATTTTAGATCCAGGATGGGTCTGACATCTCCATTTGGCTTTGGAATCACAAAGAGGTTTGAGTAAAAACCTGAACCTCGCTCTTTTTGGGGTACGTCTGTAACTACCCCTTGAGCCATTAAGTGATTCAAACCTTTGAAGAAGGATTCTCTTTTTTGTGGATCCTTGGAGAGTCTTGAACCTCAGAATTGAGAAGATGGGATCTCTTGAAATTCCAGTTTGTACCCTGAGGATATTGTGGATACCACCCAATTGTCCTGGATTTCTGACCGCCAAGTCGCTGAGAACTGACAAAGCCTTCCCCCCACTCGGCCGAGCGGGGGCGCCCCTTCACTGAGAGGTTTTGGGGCTTGCTTATTAGCTCTTGCACGCCACGGCTTCTTGTTCTTCTGAGCTTGCCCCTTGGCTTTTGTGGGCGGCTGAAAAGGCCGTCGCCACTGGTTGGAGTCAGATTTCCCGGGAGCTGGGGAGAGAGAGCGTTTAAAACAAGGTCTCTTGTTTTCCTTTCTCTCAGGTAAAAGTGTCGTTTTACCACGTGATATCTTCTGTATATATTTTTCTAAATCTTCCCCAAATAGGCGTTCGCCATGGAAACTTGCCAACAGCTTTTTGCATGGGGTTTCCGCTGACCAATGCTTAAGCCAAAGTACTCTGCGCATCTGTACCAGCTGGAGTGTAAGGCGTGATGCCTGTATGATAGAATCTCTCATGGCATCCACTGTGAAGCATAAGGCTTTAGGCAAATTCTCCCAATTTCTAGCCTGCTCTGAAGGCAGCTCCTTCAGCCCCTGCTTTACCTGTTGGCTGATGACCTGACACATACCGACTGCTGCTACTGCAGGTTGGGTAATTGAGCCGGCCAAAAGGAAGGAGGATTTCAACTTCTTCTCAGAAGGATCTTTAAACCCTTGTACATTATCCCCCGGACATGTCAGGTTTTTATTTACACAAGAAATAGCCGCATCTACCGCAGGCAGGCTCCATTTCTTTAAAAAAATTTCCCCCATAGGATAAAGAATGTTAAACCTTCTTGGAGGTGAGAAACGCTTATCTGGATGTTGCCAGTTTGCGTATATTAGATCCTCTAGTAACGGATGAACCGGGAAGGAGCATGCACCTTGCAGGGATCTTAATGACCCTAGGGAGGAGACAGGTAATTCCGTTACCTCCGCAGAGGTTAACTTAAATGCACTGCTCCTGCATAGCATTGTACCTGTGACCTTAAAATCTGGCTCCTCATCCTCTGCTGATGTAGCCTCCTCCTCCTCATCCTCCTCCCTCAGGTACTTCTGAAGGGAGGTCCAATACTGGAAGAGACCTGATTCGCTTATTGTCCTTTTTAGAGGACTTAGCGATTAAGGTAGCAATTTTTTCCTCCAGATTATTTAGGGCAGCTGATAAAGTGTCCTCAGTGACATATACAGGCCCAGGCTTCACTGGGGAAGCCGCCATACCTGACAGAGGTAATGGCTCATCCTGAACAGGTGCATTTGGCAACACAGGAGAGGAAGGTACCGAGTCAGCACAGCTAGAGCCTCCTCTCAGGCGGCGGTGCTTTTTTATCTCTTTTTGTCCGCATTACTTCCCCTGGAAGGCTTACTGTTTAGACAAAATACAAGGTACCTAAATGCATATACTACCGTGTTCAGTTTAGCAAATACATTAAGTATGCAACTTTTAACACATAACTATGCATAACATGGATGTCTTCTAGGAAGTACCCAGTCCAACCACATGGAGTCTTACGTCCCTGTATAGCTGCTGTGTTTCTCTGCCAGGAACAAGAGAACTAACGAGCTTGCTTGCTGCTGCAGTGCTTCTCACACTGACAGTCTTTTAAATTTGGCGCCGTTTCTGTGCCTGCGCGCGCCACGTGCCCGCGCACGCCTTCGCCCCCCCCTCCGATAAAGCGCGCTCCCGCGCGCAGCGCGCGGCCCTTAGCGCTATGGCGGTGGCCATAGTGAGAGAGGACTCTCATCAGCCCTTGTTCCCACTTACCTGCATCTGCAGGTGTCTGGTCGGCCACCGAAAGGAGGAGCGGGGTGCCCCAGCAAGCTCAGCAGCGGAGGTGACGAGCAGTGTACTTCGCCGAAGCCGACACTGAACAGAGTGAGGTGAGTATATTCAGCTCTTTACTCCCCCCAGTGGTGGAAAAAAAGAAGACATCCACTTTTTGAAAAAGGTCCCAACCTAGTTATGGACCTTCTAATCTCACCTTATCCACGCCGCAGGTTTTTCTGCTGAAAGATTTCAGACAGATACCAAACTTCACCCTTCACGGTGGGCTATGTGTGCCAACCTTCAGGGATATGGGTTCCTATTTAAAGGATACCTCTCCCCTGGGCCTTGTACAAGACTATTACCAGGACTTTATAGCGAAATAGCGAAAGTGCTGGATCTTAGAGCCCAGTCCTCCGAAGAGAGACATTACAGGCGACGCCTCATGGATGAGGCCCGGATCCCATCCAGATTCAGCTCATTTGTAGGCGTCTTGGATGGATCCGAAAGCATAGCTCTTTTACCCCCAGAGGGTCTCTTTGGTAGAGCTTTCCTTTAGCACCTCCTAACGCGTCCAACACCTTTCGACACTGGCGAAAAAACTGAGGTACTTCCCTGATGGGAGGGGTTATATGGAGGGGAACTGTCTTCCATTGGTTGTGCCAGTGTCCAATCACCGCTGGTGACCCTTAACCCATTATGTAATGACTAGCTCTGTGTCCCGTGGTGTACGATAAAGAAATGTTATTTATTGCAGTTTACTACTCCTTGGTATGGAGGCTGCATTCATTTTTCAAGCTTTTGCTTTTATCAGCTTGTGATCCTGCAAATAACACATCTCCGGTAACCTTTTCACTGTATTTATGCAGGGAGCCATGGTTGTTGTCACCCTAGACTGCTCTCCTGATATGGACTACAAACATGTTCATGTCTCTTCATCACCTGGGACATGGGGCAATTGGTAAATTACCCCTCCGTCTCCTGATTGACTCACTGGCTGTGATTGACAGAAGCGGAAGCCATTGGCATGAAGATAAAAATAACCTTGTGCCTTTACAACCACTTTAACTTTTCATTCAAAATAAAAGCTTTCAGTACATAAAAAGCCATTAAATATAAATGTGTAAACTAATCATTTGAAATCAAACAATTCTGATTAGTTAAAGTACAAATAAAAAAAAAAGTAACTCCTAATGTTTAGTGAACTCACGCCAATGAGTAACAAATTGCTATGATCTCATATACTGTATACAGGTGTCAGCATTAAAGCAAAACTACACTGCATCTGAGCACCACAAACCTAAAATAATTTAAAAGAGAAGTATGGTGTTGGGAAAAAAATATGCATTTATACTCACCCAGGTGGATGCAGCATCAATCTGATGCTGCATCTGTCCCCTGCCAGGTCTGCACTGAGAACTGAGCGATCAAACACCGCTGATCGCTCAGTTCTCGGGTCTGCTCTGAGCAGAGAGTGGTGACTGTCACTCAGCGGTTTACTGGAGCGCTGGGCTGTGGAGGGGGTGGAGCAGCTGGCTCAGTCTTCCAGGAGCTCTCTAAGAGGCTGAGCCAGCTGCAGGTCCAGGCATGTGGGACGATCCCGACTGTAAAGTCAGGATCGATCCAGAGCCTGGACCGGGTGAGTGATGTCAGCCGACATCGGACTTTAGCCCGCTGTTGGATGAAAACGGATCACCGGAGTGCAGAACAAACTGATAGGGGAAGTGAACCAAAATAGCTTTGGCCATACTTCTCCTTTAATCTGTTTTCAATATTCAAAACAAACTCGCCCAACCATGTCTCCATGTTTTATTTTGCTGAGAAAGCACTTTGAAAAACACCCCTTAACGTTTTTGGCCATGACTATCTTGAGTAAGGGCAGATGATTCATGAAGCATTTACTTCCTGGAATCCATCTGCCTTAGTTCAGGCAGGGGCGTGTGCTTAGCTGAGAAAACCCCTATTCCCCTCCTGAAGACTCCTGGGATATATGACATCATTTGCCTGGGAACCAGGAAGTAACTGAGAAACTGTGTTAAAAAAAAAATATATAAAAAATGAAAACAAGTAAATATGAAATAATTTCCTGTTTACTAATGCTAGCAGCATGTGGATTACAAATAGTCATTGTTAGAGAATGTGAAGTTCCACTATATGGACCATTATCATTTCCTGGAAAACAATTATAATTTGGATCTAACTGGGGGCATTGCATTATTAGCAGTTCTTAGTATTCAAACATTATGTTCTAAATGAAGCAATAGTTATGTATTTAGATTGGATTTGCAGTTTTTGTGAATGGCTAACTTTTTCTGACAAGACGATATGGGGCATGTTTAAAGCAGTGAGTGTGACTTTCACCAAACATTCACTGATGGTCAATCAACCACTGCCATTTAAAACATGTGCACCTGCATGATTCACATGCAGACAATGTTTTGTGAATGTCAGATTCACTGCATTCACCTTGTTTTTGTAGATTTGTAGTAGTTAGTATCCTAGTTGCTCTACTTTACAAAGACAAAAGTAGGTTTACATTACAAGACATGAAACAAGTGTATTATTTGAACTTGAAACTAGCCGCAGTGTGAATTAAAGTACTTGGCAACTATGTATCGGTAGCTTTTTCTCTGATTAAGTGCTTGGAAGAAACAATAAAATTTGCTACTTGGAAAGAAGCCTAAAAGCATTTTGAAAATTGAAATTGAAATACCCGTCGTGACCAATCAGTGTCAACTCAAGCTAAGTGTATTAAGCCATTTACAGACCTCAGTTTGTTTGGTATGAAGCAAGAATGTCAGTATTTACAAAGCCCAATGTGCTGTACATTGTACTGACATATAACACATGTTCATGCTTTCATAGGAAGTTACTCTAAAATCACTGAGCTCTAGGTTGTAATTAAAGTGTATGTTCAGCCAAAAGTGTGGAAGCAACCTGACCCCTGTCTGGTTTTTGCTGCTATCCAGAGCTTCATTAAGATTTGCTTAAAGGGTAAGTTCACCTTTTCATGAAAAATGTATGGGCAAACTAACCACATATAGGGGCTGATTTAAGAAAATGTTGGCGCTTTTGCGCAGGCAGGAATAAATATTGCGACATGGCGCATGCTGTCGACTTGCGCCGGAATCGTTGCGCGTACGGGCGCATACACATTCTTAAATATGAAACAGACATCGGGCACTTGCTCATTGTAATGCTGATCATGTTATTGAGCTTTTCCTTATCACATGGAGAATATTGCTTCCACTTTTATTCCTTTCATTCATTTCTTTTTGAAACAACTCAATAATCATTCTAGAGATCTTCCTCCTATCAACAACGGTGCAGATGTTTACTGGACTTGTACTTGTACATTTTATGGTTATAGTCTATAATCATTGGTGGAGCCAAAACTTCCATGAAAACATCTTCTCAACACGTCTGTGTATTGTGCATTCTGGACAATTCTTTCCCCATACACTGTGCAATCTGATCCCAGGGATCAGTGGCAGTCCTGGGGGGGAGGGATGGGATCAGTGGCAGTGCTCAGGGAGAGGGGAAATCAATGTGGGGGGAGGTGATCAGTGGCAATGCTGGGGGGGGGGGATGAGAATCAGTGCCTGTGCTTGTGGGGGGTGGAGTAAGATATGTGACAGTGCTGGGAGGGGGGATGGGATCAGTGGCAGTGTTGATGGGGGAGAAATTAGATCCGTAGTGGTGGAGCAGATTGGGTTCAGTGACAATGCTGATATGGGGGGTGGGTGTGGAAATCAGTGGTGGCGGTGATCACTTGCTCTCAGTGTCGGTTCCCCCTTAATGTTTGGTGTCTCTCTGGTTCCCTCCATGTTTTGCCAGTGACACCTACTGATCCCGAGATGAGACAAACCTTACACAGCGGATACCGCCTCCAGGTCTTCCCCCTTCACTGTACTCAGTCAGCTGACTTTCTCTTCCAGTTTCCGCCCCAATGATAATCCTCTAATGAAAACAAATTTTAATAATTGCAGGGCCCTTTATTACGGTCCCGCAGCAAGACCCTTTCACATGTTCTGCAGCTGGCCCCCTTCCTTTCATCTTAGGACCCCCCGCCCCACGGTGGCGGAAAACACCAAGGCCTGGTCGCAAGTGGGACCTTTGCGACCCTTGTCATTCAGCCACTGCTTTCTTCCCTTCCAGACCCAGATTCCCTGTGCTACCTGTGTAGAGGTCCAGATAGCAGTAGAACGCAACAGGGGTTTTAATTCTTCCCAATTCTATTCATACCAAGATAAAAGGTTTTTGGCTTGGCATGCACTTTAATGTGGAGCTATAGTCAAAGGTCACCATGTAATAAATTATAACACAAAACAGCCACCATATGTCTGCACTGCAGTCAGGTTCTATTGATTATGTGATGTAACGCATGCTTTACCACTGCGTTAGCCTAAAGAACAAGTCTACATTTCTTGAACTTGCAGTCTTGTCCCTGGGAGGCCTCAGTCCCATTGACTCATGTCCAAATTCTGTGTAATGCGTGAACACCAACTTCCCCTATGGCAGTGCCCAAAACATAGGATGTGCAAACACAGAATCAAAAGTGACATTGTTTTAGCTAGAGCAGAGAAAGGTAAATGGAAACCCCCGATTGATTGTGATTCCTCTATATAGTGAAACAGAGGGGTTGGATAGTGCAAAATCTGGTGCAGCTCTGCATAGAAACCAATCAGCTTTCAGATTTTTTATGGTCAAAGCTTAATTGAAAAAGCCGAAGTTAGAAGCTGATTGGCTATCATGCACAGGTGCACCAGATTTTGGACTCTCCAGTTTTTGTAAATCAACCCAGAGCTCCTGCCATTGTTACTTCCATCCTTCAGAAGTTTCAAGTCTCGTCATTATATGCAGTAATTCTCAGAAACAAAAACTGTGACTGTACAGCTGCACTCCTGTATGGTATTTCACCACCAATTAACCACTTCCCGACCACCGCACAAACTTATACGTCGACAGAATGGCACGGCTGGGCAAATGGGCGTGTATATACGTCCCCTTTAATTTGCTGCCTTGTCGCGCGCGCTTCCGAACCTGTCGCGAGCTCCGTGCCCGCCGGACCCGCGGACTCAATGTCCGCCGATGTACCGTGATCGGGTCACAGAGCTTAGGAACGGGGAGATGTCAGTGTAAACACAACATCTCCCCGTTCTTCCTAGTGATATGTCATTGATCCTCTGTTCCCTGTCATCGGGAACAGCGATCAGTGACGTGTCACTCGTAGCCATGCCCCCTAACAGTTGTTATCACTCCCTAGGACACCCTTAACCCCTTCAGCGCCCTCTACAGGTTAACCCCTTCACTGCCAGTGTAATTTTTACAGTAATCAATGCATTTTTATAGCACTGATCGCTGTAAAAATGACAATGGTCCCAAAAATGTGTCAAAAGTGTCCGATGTGTCCGCCATAATGTCGCAGTCACGATAAAAATTGCTGATCCCCGCCATTACTAGTAAAAAAATTATTATTAATAAAAATGCCATAAAACTATCCCCTATTTTGTAGACGCTATAACTTTTGCGCAAACCAATCAATAAACACTTATTGCGATTTGTTTTACCAAAAATATGTAGAAGAATACGTATCGGCCTAAACTGAGGAAAAAATACTTTTTTTAGATATTTTTTGGGGATATTTAATATTGTAAAAGTGTAAAAGAATCCGCGCTAACCGTGACTAAACTTTGAATGAAATAATTAATAAACAAAAAACTATTATATATATAAAAATAGAAAATAGTGTTAGTGACAAAAATAAATTGGTGGGTGCTGCAAATAATAATAGCTGGAATAACCGCTAAATAGATATGTGCAAGAAGTGAAATATAAATGCGCAACCCTTCAAAAAGCAATCACAGTGCTAATATATTCCTATGTATACACACACAAGAAAAAAAACTGGAACAAAGTCCTGTGCTGAAAAAATATCCTCTATATAAGTGCTACTGGTGAGAAAACACTTGTGTAAAACAAAAAAACAAAAAAAATAATATATAAAGTTCCAAATAGAATTAGTTCATAAACGAGACGAGCAACCACATCTGCTGGTGTATGTGTGATAAAATCTTCAAAGCAGCTATAAGCGAAAATCCACATCCAACTTGCTCAGGTAAAGAATGGAAGAAATAGCAGCTTACCGGATCCGATGGATCTCTATTACGGAGATCTATAGGGGCTCAGACTCGTATGGTAATCCCACAAGCAATCAGCAAAAGAACACCGGAATCAGATGGTATCTCCCTCTTGATGGACTTTCCAAGAGAAAACTCCCTCCAGGTGTCAGCTAATGCAAATAGCTCATGCAGCGAGATAAATGTTTTAAAATAAAAGGAAGAAAAATAAAAACCTCATGGTGCAGTACTTCTTAAAAAGTAGGATACCCTTTATTTATCCTGCGTAAAAAAAATGACATGTAGATTTTCAAATTGAAGCGGCAAGCTCAAACAAAACGATACAGGTACTTCAGCTGCGGTCTATACCGATCAGCTGTAGCGTAGTGACGTCACGTTCAACAGCTCCACCCGACGCGGCGTTTCGTCGTAAGAGGCTGGAGAACGGACGTCACCTACCACACTTAAATAATGGCAACCCGTGCATGAGTATTATATTCCCTCAGCGCCCATAATCAGTAGGAAAGCTGCCAGAAAATAATTGCCCATCTCCTTATTACAATTGACACAGGTATATATACGAATTTGACATAAAAAAATAAACTTATATATAAAAATTAATTTTTTTTAAAACGGCATTTAAAATTACCACATGTAAACATGTGTAAGAAAGGGAAGGACATATTCCAAACATGTAATTAAAAACAGAGGTATGATATACCACACATAAGAATTTACTTTCCTATGGTTGAAAAATAATAAAAAACACATATCATCACTTGTGCAGAAAACCATATTACGCCTAAAACAGTTACATTCAAAATATTGCACAGACCCTAAGGCCCCATGCACACGAGACGCTGTTATTTGCTGTTGAACGCGCGTTCAGAGGCAGTTGGACGCTTTTTTCAACTGCTCCTGAACCCATTCAATGTTATCCTATGTGTCCATGCACACACTCTCGTTTTTTGGCGTTTACAAGCAGTTGCGTTTAACCTCGTTTTTCCAGAAGCAAAAAAATGGGTTCAGACGCAAAAGTTTTCACGTTTCAGACGCTAAACGCTGCTAAACGCGGTACCGGCGTTTTTCCGCGTTTGCGTTTATAAGCGTTTTTAAAGGTGACCTATTTTTTAACATTAGAAATCTCAAAAATGATGGCAAATGATGAAAAACTATTAAAAAATACAAAAGAAAACTGTAATTGCTTGCATCGCATTGTGGACAATCCACAACTTGTGGCAGGTAAAGTGGCAAGTGGACAATCAACAACTTGTGTCAGGTGATGTGGCCAGGTGACGTGGCCAGGTGACGTGGCAAGTGGACAATCCACAGCTTGTGGCAGGTGACGTGGCCAGGTGACATGGCAGGTAACGTGGCCAGGTGACGTGGCCAGGTGACGTGGCAAGTGGACAATCCACAACTTGTGGCAGGTGACGTGGCTAGATGACGTGGCGGTAATGTGGGCAGGTAACATGGCTAGGTGACGTGGCCAGGTGACGTGGCAAGTGGACAATCCACAACTTGTGGCAGGTGACGTGGCCAGGTGACGTGGCAGGTGACGTGGCAAGTGGACAATCCACAGCTTGTGGCAGGTGACGTGGCAAGTGGACAATCCACAACTTGTGGCAGGTGACGTGGCCAGCTGACGTGGCAGGTAACATGGCCAGGTGACGTGGCAGGTAACATGGCCAGGTGACGTGGCCAGGTAACGTGGCAAGTGGACAATCCACAACTTGTGGCAGGTGACGTGGCAGGTGACGTGGCAAGTGGACAATCCACAACTTGTGGCAGGTGACGTGGCCAGGTGACGTGGCAGGTGACGTGGCAAGTGGACAATCCACAACTTGTGGCAGGTGACGTGGCCAGCTGACGTGGCAAGTGGACAATCCACAGCTTGTGGCAGGTGACGTGGCCAGGTGACATGGCAGGTAACGTGGCCAGGTGACGTGGCCAGGTGACGTGGCAAGTGGACAATCCACAACTTGTGGCAGGTGACGTGGCTAGATGACGTGGCGGTAATGTGGGCAGGTAACATGGCTAGGTGACGTGGCCAGGTGACGTGGCAAGTGGACAATCCACAACTTGTGGCAGGTGACGTGGCAAGTGGACAATCCACAACTTGTGGCAGGTGACGTGGCAAGTGGACAATCCACAACTTGTGGCAGGTGACGTGGCCAGCTGACGTGGCAGGTAACGTGGCCAGGTGACGTGGCAGGTAACATGGCCAGGTGACGTGGCCAGGTAACGTGGCAAGTGGACAATCCACAACTTGTGGCAGGTGACGTGGCAGGTGACGTGGCAAGTGGACAATCCACAACTTGTGGCAGGTGACGTGGCCAGGTGACGTGGCAGGTGACGTGGCAAGTGGACAATCCACAACTTGTGGCAGGTGACGTGGCCAGCTGACGTGGCAGGTAACGTGGCCAGGTGACGTGGCCAGGTAACGTGGCAAGTGGACAATCCACAACTTGTGGCAGGTGACGTGGCCAGGTGACGTGGCAGGTGACATGGCAAGTGGACAATCCACAACTTGTGGCAGGTGACGTGGCCAGCTGACGTGGCAGGTAACGTGGCCAGGTGACGTGGCAGGTAACATGGCCAGGTGACGTGGCAAGTGGACAATCCACAACTTGTGGCAGGTGACGTGGCACGTGATGTGGCAAGGTGACGTGGCAAGTGGACAATCCACAGCTTGTGGCAGGTGACGTGGCCAGGTGACGTGGCCAGGTGATGTGGCCAGGTGACGTGGCAGGTGACGTGGCAAGTGGACAATCCACAACTTATGGCAGATGATGTGGCAAGTGATACGCTAAATACAAGTACACTGCTGCTCTCTCAGCTGCTGCTACTCACTCTGGTCTCACAAACTGGCTGAAATGGTTAAAATTTACTGTTTTTTGAGCTTAGGGAGGGTCTATGATGAAACGCTTATAAACGCAAACGCGGTTAAACGCCGCTAAACGCGGCCGCAAACGCGGCAAAACGCGCGTTTATAAACGCCGGTTTCAGCGTTTAAAAACGTGTGTTCAGCAGAGTTTGCACCTGCGTCTCGTGTGCATGGGGCCTAATACGTTTAGGAACATGAATGGTTCCACATTGCTTATTGGGCAATTTCTGCAATTTCCCTTATCTGCACTACAACTCAGGGGTCTCCGCTAATAAGACGTAAACCCCTAGATGGAGTGCATGGGTGCAAGACATATTGAACCAAACATATTGAACCAAAACGAAGGGTTAATCCCACCATGTGTTAATAAATACTACCATCTATTGGTGAAAAGGAGAATACCCTTACACAAGATATGTATATAAAAAAACAAAAAAAATATTTATATGATCCTATCCCATAAAGTTTGACAAATGGGAAGTTTTTATATATTTTTTTAAAAATCCTTATATATCTTTTTATATATATATATATATATTTTTTTTTTTATTCATTTAAGTAGGGCAAGGACACATGGGAAAAACGAATGAGGTGGTAAACTTTAGCTGTTATTAATAAAGCAATTTATATCCCACTCTATGTTGAGGCCAAAGGGACGATAACATTGTAAATTAAAAATTCACCACGTTTCCCTGTGGGATATTTGACGCTTCAGATCACTACCTCTCCAATGAGGGGTATAGGCCTCAATCCCTATTACCTCAAGAAGTGAGGGGTCTCTATTGTGGCATAGGTGAAAATGCCACGAGACGCTATGATCTTTAAAACCCCTGCGAATGTTGGTCAGGTGTTCCCCTATTCTGATTTTTAATGCACGGGTGGTCCTTCCTACGTATTGAAACCCGCATGGACAACTGAGTAAATATATCACCCCTACAGTGGCACATGTAATGAAACTGGAGATCTTAAATTCTTTAGAGGTGATATGAGAGGTAAAAGAGGAAATTTTCAAGGTTTTAGATGATTTGCAGACCTTGCACCTTCTGCAAGGAAAAAAGCCTTTTAGATTTCCAAACATGCTCATCTGCAGAGGTGGGTCTACAACACTGTGTGCTATTAGATCCTTCAGATTTTGGTTTCTCCTAAAAAGGACTTGAGGTTTCTCAGGGAGCATAGGCCCCAAAGCCTGATCACTCTTAAGCACTCTCCAGTATTTACGTATGACCCTATTGACCCACCAGAAATGAGAAGGGAAGGTGGTCAAAAAAGACCATTGTAAATCTGTTGTTGTGTTCTTTTCCTTTATTTTGGGTACTAATAGGTTTTTCCTATCTAATTTTGCAACATCCCTGAGATCTTTTTCCAAGGTGTGGAACTCATACCCCTTCTCCATGAACTGTCTCTGGAGTACTGTGGCCTGGGTTTCATAGTCACTCAACCGCGAACAGTTGCGTCTTATCCGCTGAAACTGTCCCTTAGGGATGGCCCTAAGCCAGTTGGGATGATGTCCACTGTTTATTGGGATATACCCATTTTTGTCTGTACTCTTGAAAAAAGTCTTAGTCAGGAGGGAATAATTTTCTTTAAAAATCACCAAATCCAAAAAGTTGACCGATACAGCACTGTACTCATATGTGAATCTAATTCCCCAATTGTTGGTATTGAGGGTAGCCATGAAGTCACATAGAGACCCTGCATCTCCTTTCCACAAAAATAAGGCGTCATCAATATATCTCCGCCATATTAGTAGGCGGGGCTCCTGTAGGGCAAAAAGTTGGTAATTTTCCCACAGGGCCATGAACAGGCCTGCGAGGCTGGGGGCAAATTTAGCCCCCATAGCAACGCCGGTGCTCTGAAGATAATATTGCCCGCCATAGTAGAAGTAATTATATTCCATGGCGAAGTTCAATAATTTCATGACGAAATCTAATGTGGAGGATTTTATTGTGAGATCCTTACGAAGAAAGAACTCGGCAGCTTTATATCCCAGATCATGGGGTATGATGGTATAAAGAGAAGCAACGTCTGCTGTTGCATAGACCGCAGCTGAAGTACCTGTATCGTTTTGTTTGAGCTTGCCGCTTCAATTTGAAAACCTACATGATGTAATTTTTTACCCAGGATAAATAAAGGGTATTCTACTTTTTAAGAAGTACTGCACCATGAGGTTTTTATTTTTCTTCCTTTTATTTTAAAACATTTATCTCGCTGCATGAGCTATTTGCATTAGCTGACACCTGAAGGGAGTTTTCTCTTGGAAAGTCCATGAAGAGGGAGATACCATCTGATTCCGGTGTTCTTTTGCTGATTGCTTGTGGGATTACCATATGAGTCTGAGCCCCTATAGATCTCCGTAATAGAGATCCATCGGATCCGGTAAGCTGCTATTTCTTCCATTCTTTACCTGAGCAAGTTGGATGTGGATTTTCGCTTATAGCTGCTTTGAAGATTTTATCACACATACACCAGCAGATGTGGTTGCTCGTCTCGTTTATGAACTAATTCTATTTGGAACTTTATATATAATTTTTTTTGTTTTACACAAGTGTTTTCTCACCAGTAGCACTTATATAGAGGATAGTTTTTTCAGTACAGGACTTTGTCCCAGTTTTTTTCGTGTGTGTGTATACATAGGAATATATTAGAACTGTGATTGCTTTTTGAAGGATATTTATTATTGCAAAAAGTACAAAATATTGACTTTTTTTCAAAATTGTGGCTCTATTTTTGTTTAAAGCGCAAAAAATTAAAACCGCAGCGGTGATCAAATACCACCAAAAGAAAGCTCTATTTGTGGGAAAAAAAGGACATCAATTTTGTTTGGGAGCCACATCGCACGACTGCACAATTGTCAGTTAAAGCGACGCAGTGACGAATCGCAAAAAGTGGCCTGGTCTTTGGCCAGCCAAATGGTCCGGGGCTTCAGTGGTTAAAGATAATGAATGAGTACTGATCTTGTCATATAAAAAAATGGATTGTTTAAAATATACCTTCTGATTCAAGAAATCTCTTTATAAAAGCTCCAAAAAGAATGTGTTGTTTTCACCTTCTACACATACAGAAACTTTTTTTTCGTGTTTTGTTATGTAACATAATTTCAGGCTGTCCTTGTGGTTTATAATAGACTCTTATCATCAAATTTGAAATCTCATTTCCTTTCCCCTTAATTACAGGCTCTTGAGATCTGTCTTCAGAGAAATTTTGTTGAAGAGACAGTTTTTTTGTTAAGTAAGTACATTCACGTGTTCGGCTTAATATGAACAAGATTTATAAGAATAAAGTATGTGATGCATTTTGCATATAAGGGATTAGCAGCTATTTAGGCCGATTTTTAGCTAAGAAGAATATTTGTTGTGCGCATGGAGCAAAAAAATCTTCAATGGTAATAGTAGGCGGCTAGCAACACGTACAGTGCTGCCTACCACTAGTACCTTCATACTTAATACAATATATTCAATACATGGACAGCGCGGCTTTTAGCTGTGAGTTCATCCAGGCTTGGGGGGGGGGGGAGGGGGGGAATATTACTTTATTTGGACAGACACTATTCTATTAATCTGAATACTTCAGAAATGATACCTGTAGTGAAAAATAAAAGGGTGAATTAATTCCAAATATTCTGGACATCTCTACAGACCCTGCTACACATTGCAGCCATGATGCCTCTCTTCACTGGTATAGCTTTCCATACACAGCCCCAGAGTGAGTGTCAGTCATAACGCTTGTAGCAGCAAGCGCTCATTGGTCACGCAACCCATGACAGTGCTGACCAATGAGCTCTCTGGCAGTGACCCCTGGAATGTATGTGCACAAGCGAGGGATCCGGTGCATCCACAGACATGCTGCGGGATCTCTGTCAGGTCCCGTAGACTAACAGAGACTTGCAGTGTTCCTTTGCATGCGCTATATCTCTATTGAAGATGGTGGAGTAGGAGAAAGGCAGTGAAATGGGAACTTTGGCTTCATGCAAGACAACAATGGACTCTTCCTTTCTAATATATATATATTTTTTTAATGAGACCGTGACAAGTATTATGCCGCGTACACACGACTGTTTTTCATGACGAGAAAAATGCCATTTTTTTATTACGTCATTAAAAACGATCGTGTGTGGGCTCCAGAGCATTTTTCATGGCGTGAAAAATGGCCATTAAAAATTTGGAACATGCTCTAATTTTTCTTGTCGTTTTTCTCGTCATGAAAAACGGCCGTGTGTAGGCTTTAACGACGTGGGAAAAACGTGCATGCTCAGAAGCAAGTGATGAGACGGGAGCGCTCGTTCTGGTAAAAATAGGATTTTTATAACAGCTTACCTGTAAAATCCTTTTCTTGGAGTACACCACGGGACACAGAGCTAGTCATTACATAATGGGTTAAGGGTCACCAGCGGTGATTGGACACTGGCACAACCAATGGAAGACAGTTCCCCTCCATATAACCCCTCCCATCAGGGAAGTACCTCAGTTTTGTAGCAAAGCAGTAAGGTTCCCATAAGAAGGGGGGGACCTCTGTGTCCCGTGGTGTACTCCAAGAAAAGGATTTTACAGGTAAGCTGTTATAAAAATCCTATTTTCTTTATCGTACACCACGGGACACAGAGCTAGTCATTACATAATGGGACGTCCCAGAGCAATGCTCATATGAAGGGGGGGAGACACAGATCAAAACAGGCCGCTTGCGGACCAGAAGCCCTATACTGCTGCCTGCAGCACACTTCGCCCAAAGGCGGAATCCTCATGTCCTTTCACATCTATTTGATAGAATTTGGAAAATGTATGGACTGAAGACCAAGTTGCAGCTTTACAGATCTGAGCCATCGAAGCCTGGTGGTGCACTGCCCATGAAGCACCTATCGCCCTGGTAGAGTGCGCCTTAACAGGAAAAGGAGGAGTCCTGTTCTTTAAACCATAAGCTTGAATAATTACTTGTCTAATCCACCTGGAAATGGTGGATTTTGATACCGCTTGGCCCTTCTTGGGCCCATCTGGTAAAATAAACAAAACATCTGTTTTACGTATCTGAGCGGTTGCTTGCAGATACACCTTTACCGCTCTCAGTAGATCTAGAGAGTGTAATAATTTTTCCCCCGCCGTCCGCGGGTTTGGAAAAAAGGAAGGCAGAACAATGTCTTGATTCAAGTGAAAAGCCGACACCACCTTAGGTAGAAAAGCCGGATGGGGTCGTAGTACGATTTTGTCCTTGTGACAAATTAGATAAGGCTCTTTACAAGAAAGAGCTGCTAGCTCTGATACTCTCCTAGCAGCAGCTATAGCAATCAGAAAGGCCAACTTCCTACTCAATATAATTAAAGGAATATGGCGAATAGGTTCAAAAGGTTGCTTTTGCAACACTGACAATACCAAATTCAAATCCCATGGACACAAGGGAGTCCTAACTGGAGGATTTATCCTCAGTACCCCCTTAATGAATGTCCGAACTAGGGAGTGAGATGCCAATGGTCTCTGAAAGAAGACTGATAGAGCCGATATTTGCCCTTTGATGGTGCTAAGGGCTAAATTCATATCCACTCCTAACTGGCAAAAAGCAAGAATCCTACTTATTTCATACTTCTGAGGATTCCAACATCTGGATTCACACCAGGAAACGTATGCTCTCCAGACTCTCTGATAGATGAGTCTGGAGGCTGGCTTTCTAGCATTAATGAGCGTAGAAAGAGCCGGACCAGAGACCCCTCTCTTTTTAAAAATGTGGGTCTCAGCAGCCAGGCCGTCAACTTTAGCCTTTGTAAGGAAGGGTGGAATACTGGACCCTGTGACAGCAGGTCGTGTCGAAGTGGAAACTTCCAGGGCCTTCCTATCGCCATTTTTACAATCTCGGCGTACCAAGGCCTCCTGGGCCAGTTTGGGGCCACTAGGATTACTGGTATTCCCTCCTCCTTGATCCTGCGAAGCAGTCTTTGTAGAAGAGGGATCGGAGGGAATGCATAGATCAGTGAGAACTGATTCCATGGAGTTATTAGAGCGTCTGTATTATTAGAGCGTCTGTCCCGTAGGCTAGAGGATCTCTCGTTCTGGACACAAAGTTGTCCAATTTCTTGTTGAACCTGGCAGCTAGCAGGTCTACATCTGGGTTTCCCCATCTCAGACATATGGCCTGAAAGATCTCGGGGTGAAGAGACCACTCTCCTGGTAGCAGCTGCTGACGACTCAGGTAGTCTGCTTGCCAATTTTCTATCCCTGGAATGAAGATTGCAGAAAGGCAAGGTACATGCTCTTCTGCCCATGCCAGGATCCGGTTCACCTCTCTTTGGGCTGCCCGACTGCGGGTGCCTCCTTGGTGATTGATGTAAGCTACTGCAGTAGCATTGTCGGATTGAACCCGAACTGGGTAGCCCTGTAACCTGTATGTCCAGGTTTTGAGGGCTAGATATACCGCCCGGATCTCTAGCACATTGATGGGCAGGATCCCCTGAGTCTTGGCCCAGGTTCCCTGGGTAGAAGCCTCCTCGAATACTGCACCCCAGCCCGATAGGCTGGCATCCCTAGATACCACCTTCCAGGCCACTGGGAGGAAGGACTTTCCCTTCCGTAAATTCCTGGCTTCTAGCCACCAATCGAAGCTGTGGCGTACTTGTGAGGACAGGCGCATGGGTATATCCAGAGCTTGGCTCTTCCTGTTCCAGGAAGCTAAAATATTGCCTTGAAGTAGTCTCGAATGAAACTGGGCGTAAGGGACCGCCTCGAAGGAGGCTACCATCTTTCCCAATAGTCTCATGCAAAGGCGAATAGACGGCCTCTTGTTTGCTTTGACCTTGTGGATCAGGTCTTTCAGAGACTGTATCTTCGGTTCTGGCAGGTATACCCCGTTTTGGGCTGTATCTATGATCATGCCCAGGTACACTATCCTTCTTTGGGCCTGGAGAGAGGATTTTTGTAAATTTATAATCCATCCTAAATGCTCCAGGTATCCTACTGTAGTGTGTACAGCGTGACCCAATCCCTCCTTTGACTGATCTATTACTAGTAGATCGTCCAGATAGGCTGTTACCGCAATGCCCCGTGTTCTTAGGTTTGCTAACAGAGGAGCTAGCACCTTTGTGAATACTATGGGCGCGGTGGCTACACCAAACGGCAGAGCCACAAATTGAAAGTGGCGATCTTCTACCGCAAACCTTAGGAATCTTTGGTGAGCGGGGAGGATGGGTATGTGTAAATGTGCGTCCTTGATATCTATGGGCGCCATGAATTTTCCGCCCTTTAAAGTGGCGGCCACGGATCGGATCGTTTCCATTCGAAAATGGCGATCGTTCAGGAACCGATTTAGGGATTTTAGATCCAGGATGGGTCTGACATCTCCATTTGGCTTTGGAATCACAAAGAGGTTTGAGTAAAAACCTGAACCTCGCTCTTTTTGGGGTACGTCTGTAACTACCCCTTGAGCCATTAAGTGATTCAAACCTTTGAAGAAGGATTCTCTTTTTTGTGGATCCTTGGAGAGTCTTGAACCTCGGAATTGAGAAGGTGGGATCTCTCGAAATTCCAGTTTGTACCCTGAGGATATTGTGGATACTACCCAATTGTCCTGGATTTCTGACCACCAAGTCGCTCAGAACTGACAAAGCCTTCCTCCCACTCGGCCGAGCGGGGGCGCCCCTTCACTGAGAGGCTTTGGGGGCTTGCTTATTAGCTCTTGCACCCCACGGCTTCTTGTTCTTCTGAGCTTGCCCCTTGGCTTTTGTGGGTGGCTAAAACAGGCCGCCGCCACTGGTTGGAGTCAGATTTCCCGGGAGCTGGGGAGAGAGAGCGTTTAAAACAAGATCTCTTGTTTTTCTTTCTCTCAGGTAAAAGTCGTTTTACCACTTGATATCTTCTGTATATATTTTTCTAAATCTTCCCCAAATAGGCGTTCGCCATGGAACGGGAACTTGCCAACAGCTTTTTGCATGGGGTTTCCGCTGACCAATGCTTAAGCCAAAGTACTCTGCGCATCTGTACCAGCTGGAGTGTAAGGCGTGATGCCTGTATGATAGAATCTCTCATGGCATCCACTGTGAAGCATAAGGCTTTAGGCAAATTTTCCCAATTTCTAGCCTGCTCTGAAGGCAGTTCCTTCAGCCCCTGCTTTACCTGTTGGCTGATGACCTGACACATACCGACTGCTGCTACTGCAGGTTGGGTAATTGAGCCGGCCAAAAGGAAGGAGGATTTCAACTTCCTCTCAGAAGGATCTTTTAAACCCTTGTACATTATCCACCGGACATGTCAGGTTTTTATTTACACAAGAAATAGCCGCAACTACCGCAGGCAGGCTCCATTTCTTTAAAAAAATTTCCCCCATAGGATAAAGAATGTTAAACCTTTTTGGAGGTGAGAAACGCTTATCTGGATGTTGCCAGTTTGCGTATATTAGATCCTCTAGTAACGGATGAACCGGGAAGGAGCATGCACCTTGCAGGGATCTTAATGACCCTAGGGAGGAGACAGGTAATTCCGTTACCTCCGCAGAGGTTAACTTAAATGCACTGCTATAGCATTGTACCTGTGACCTTAAAATCTGGCTCCTCATCCTCTGCTGATGTAGCCTCCTCCTCCTCATCCTCCTCCCTCAGGTACTTCTGAAGGGAGGTCCAATACTGGAAGAGACCTGCTTCGCTTATTGTCCCTTTTTAGAGGACTTAGCGATTAAGGTAGCAATTTTTTCTTCCAGATTATTTAGGGCAGCTGATAAAGTGTCCTTAGTGACATATACAGGCCCAGGCTTCACTGAGGAAGCCGCCATACCTGACAGAGGTAATGGCTCATCCTGAACAGGTGCATTTAGCAACACAGGAGAGAAAGGTACCGAGTCAGCACAGTTAGAGCCTCCTCTCAGGCGGTTGTGCTTTCTTATCTGTTTTTGTCCGTATTACTTCCCCTGGAAGGCTTACTGTTTAGACAAAATACAAGGTACCTAAATGCATATACTACCGTGTTCAGTTTAGCAAATACATTAAGTATGCAACTTTTAACACATAACTATGCATAACATGGATGTCTTCTAGGAAGTACCCAATCCAACCACATGGAGTCTTACGTCCCTGTATAGCTGCTGTGTTTCTCTGCCAGGAACAAGAGAACTAACGAGCTTGCTTGCTGCTGCAGTGCTTCTCACACTGACAGTCTTTTAAATTTGGCGCCGTTTCTGTGCCTGCGCGCGCCACGTGCCCGCGCACGCCTTCGCCCCCCCCCTCCGATAAAGCGCGCTCCCGCGCGCGCGCGGCCCTTAGCGCTATGGCGGTGGCCATAGTGAGAGAGGACTCTCATCAGCCCTTGTTCCCACTTACCTGCATCTGCAGGTGTCTGGTCGGCCACCGAAAGGAGGATCGGGGTGCCCCAGCAAGCTCAGCAGCGGAGGTGACGAGCAGTGTACTTCGCCGAAGCCGACACTGAATAGAGTGAGGTGAGTATATTCAGCTCTTTACTCCCCCCAGTGGTGGAAAAAAAGAAGACATCCATTTTTTGAAAAAGGTCCCAACCTAGTTATGGACCTTCTAATCTCACCTTATCCACGCCGCAGGTTTTTCTGCTGAAAGATTTCAGACAGATACCAAACTTCACCCTTCACGGTGGGCTATGTGTGCCAACCTTCAGGGATATGGGTTCCTATTTAAAGGATACCTCTCCCCTGGGCCTTGTACAAGACTCTTACCAGGACTTTATAGCGAAATAGCGAAAGTGCTGGATCTTAGAGCCCAGTCCTCCGAAGAGAGACATTACAGGCGACGCCTCATGGATGAGGCCCGGATCCCATCCAGATTCAGCTCATTTGTAGGCGTCTTGGATGGATCCGAAAGCATAGCTCTTTTACCCCCAGAGGGTCTCTTTGGTAGAGCTTTCCTTTAGCACCTCCTAACGCGTCCAACACCTTTCGACACTGGCGAAAAAACTGAGGTACTTCCCTGATGGGAGGGGTTATATGGAGGGGAACTGTCTTCCATTGGTTGTGCCAGTGTCCAATCACCGCTGGTGACCCTTAACCCATTATGTAATGACCAGCTCTGTGTCCCGTGGTGTACGATAAAGAAACTAGGATTCGTAATGGAGATGGCACATTCGTCACGCTGTAACGGACTGAAGAGCACGAGGCTGAAAAGCGCGAATCGTCTCTCACCAAACTTTACTAACACGAGGATCAGCAAAAGCAGCCCAAAGGGTGGCGCCATCCGAATGGAACTTCCCCTTTATAGTGCCGTCCCACATTTCGTACGTCACCGCGCTTTGCTCGAGCATTTTTTTTCATGATAGTGTGTAGGCAAGGCAGGCTTGAGAAGAATCACGTCGAGAAAAACTTCGTTTTTTTCAATGACATTAAAAACGGTCGTGTGTACGCGGCATTAGGATTTTTTTCTTTTTTGGGGGAGTTAATTAGAAATACGTTTCCAGATAGCGAGGATAACTTACCACAAATTTGTGGCAGTGTTGAATTGTAAGTCTGTTAACTTGCTGCACATTTTCACTGGCAAGTTGTACACTTGCAGAGCACTTAAAGCACAAGCTCTAGTTGACACTTTTCCAATTTGTGGCAAGTCTCTAACAAGAGCAAAGTTGCAGTGATAAGTCTACAGCAAGAGCTCTGCAAGTCTACAGCATGAAAATTCAGCCACAGTGACTATTACACAACATGTAACAACAAAGCCTGGGGAATGCCCAGGAAAAATCAAGCCTACTTACCGACCAGCTCGCAGACAACCAAATAACCTGTCTAACAGTATGCGTTAAAAACAGGGGTTTGTCCGCACGCATTTGCAAACGCATGCGTGAGCCACAAAGCCACGCCAAGGCCCCCTGGAATCTGTGGTCCTACACTAACTATGAGTGTCCCCACAATGGAGGCACATGCATTCTGATGGTTAGATGAGGGCAGGTGGACTGAAGGGGAGCCACCCGTCCTTAAAGGTACAGGTGCACACCAAACACCCAGCATGTAGCACAATGGCTGCAAAGGTGCTGGTGCGTTGCTGGACCAATAAAAGCACCATAGGTGGAAACAAAACTTGTCCACCGCCCCCATCTATAGCTGGCTATCGCAGTAAGCAGCATTGGAAGGCTAAAACAGGTAACAACAAAGCCTGGGGAATGCCCAGGAAAAACCAAGCCTACTTACCAACCAGCTCGCAGACAACCAATTAACCTGTCTAACAGTATGCGTTAAAAACAGGGGTTTGTCCGCAGGCATTTGCAAACGCATGCGTGAGCCACAGAGCCACGCCAAGGCCCCCTGGAATCTGTGGTCCTACACTAACTATGAGTGTCCCCACAATGGAGGAACATGCATTCTGATGGTTAGATGAGGGCAGGTGGACTGAAGGGGAGCCACCCCTCCTTAAAGGTACAGGTGCACACCAAACACCCATGCACAACATAACTGAACCAGAACTTGCAGCAGACTTGCAGAAAGTTTGCAAAGAAAGTTGATCCGGAGTCATGCAGTGCTGACTTGCTGCAATAGTGCAACAAATTTGTGAAGCCTGGCAAGTCTAGCAATATCTTGGCAAGTAAATTTTCAAACTTGCAGCACATTTGCTTGTTATCTGGGTTCCTTTTTAAAATCAAACTAGCAGAGTGCATCCATAGACACTTCCTTTCCTAGTGTGGCAACTACACCTTTGCCCACACACTTCTGAATCGCACTACATGGCAACAATGCCCATTGCGCTGGCACATTCTTCTGTAGTCACCCCATCAAAACTGTGATGTTAGGCCACCACTGAAGTGTGCACATATCAGCAAAGAGCTCATGCAAAAAGGGCACAGATTTAAGCAGCACAGGGAGAGAACACATGCATAAAGTCAAAGGAAAACATTGTATTTTTACTATTTCAAAGTTTTTTATTTTGAAGTATAACAGACATATACAAGCTGAACACCGGTATAACAGAAGAGGTGTTTTGTGTTATATTACGGGAGTAATTCCAAAGGAGCGAGCAATAACACAGCGAGCTGAGAAAATCCACATTTCAGAGAATCAATCGGTAAATTCCATAACCATAAAGCTGTTGTTATAGCCCAGTACACTAACCAAAAACATCCTGTGGGTTATGCTGGGCATCTGTTGTCCGTAAAGTCAATACTTACTGTAGAGAGATCAGGTCGATCCAAAGGAGTCCCCTTTGCGCCCGGCACCCCCAAATGGAACATTGTATTTTTAATACAAATGCTATTCTTGTTAATCTACAGTGTTCTACAAAACGTAGTATTCTGTTTTGCAAGTTTAGTTTGTGGTTGCTAGGAGCCAGATATCAGTTTTAGTCTCGGCTTAGATGTTCTGTAACTGAAATGCTTTTCTTTAGGATCACATCAGATGTTGTACCTTGTGTGACAGCAGGAAGGTAAAGTCACCTGGTTGCATCCAGGGGGGTAGATATATTTCGCCCAGATTCAGGCTTTACGCCGACTTATACAACTAGGTGGAGAGTTGTATAAGGCTAGTGGGCTCATGGATGACTCATACCTCTAGGGAGAGGGCTGGGCGTCGTGCAGACAGGGAGTTGATGAGACCAGCTGAAGCTTGTCAGCTCATTTAGGCCTCTATAAGAACTCCCAGCTTCATTAGATGTTAGCTCATGCCTGGAACCAGACCTGTGTGGACTGTCTAGGGAGAGTGAACCCCTGTGCGGTGAGACAAAGCCTGTGTGGCTATTTGCTTGGACATTTAAAACCAGGGACTTAGGGACTAGGACAGCACTAGGCTGATCCCAGTTGTTAGTTAGGAAACCTGTATGTTTAGTCAGAGGTCAACTTGACCAGGATTTATTTTGGTTATGTTTCTTTTGCTTTGCTGTGTTTTGTCACTGTAAATAGAAAATAAACCGCACCTTTTTTTGATTTTGAAAACCACAACCTCCGTTTGCTGGGCCTGTTTTGTGTGGGGAGCCCATCCCGGGGGTCACACACACCCGCTGCCGAGCTAACCCCCTCACAGTTGGTGGAGAATGCGGGCAGTTTTTTTTAAGCCAGCATGGAGGAGATACTGAAGCAGCTGGCTCTAGCAAATGCCAATCAACAGCAGACAAATGCAGGTTTGCAAAGGAGCCTTGCAGCCCAGCAGCAGACAAACGCAACTTTGCAACAGAGTCTGGAGGCTCAGCAACGAGCCCAGCAGCAATCTGAGGCCCGCTTCATAGACCTGTTGCAGAAGCAAGAGCAGAGACTACAACAACAGATGGAAGCAGTAATGCAGCAACGTCCGCAGACCAGTGAGGAAAGCCGTCCCACTAATACCGCGTCCTTTGGGGTGAGTCGTTTATTGACAAAAATGACTGGAGAGGATGATCCAGAGGTATTTTTGACCACATTTGAAAGGACCGCTGAAAGAGAAAAGTGGCCTGAGGAGCAGTGGGCTGGACTGGTGGCTCCTCTGTTAACTGGTGAATCGCAGAAAGCTTACTATGACCTAGAGCCTAACCAAGCAAAAGACTATGTGATGCTAAAAGCTGAAATATTGGCAAGGCTGGGTGTCACCCAGGCTGTCCGGGCTCAGCGTGTGCATAACTGGACTTTCCAGCTTGGAAAACCCCCCAGGTCTCAAATGTATGATCTCATTCACCTGAGCAGAAAGTGGGTAAGCCATGGAGACCCAGAGACGGCCGATGGTCTTGTGGATCGTGTGGAGAAATACTTGGCTACAGAGAACCTGACGGCCTCTTCCAGAGACACTCGGACTTTCCACCCTAAGACGAGACCATCCCCAGGGGCGGATAAGAGGATTCCAAGGGGTGAGGGTGGAGAGAGTGAGAGGGTGGGAGCTCTACCCCAAGTTTGGCGAGAACAGCCTGGGAAATCAGCGGCTCAAGAGGCGGCAAGAAGGATCGTTTGCTACCGCTGCCGGCAAGCGGGACATATTGCAGCCAATTGCCCGGTTGTGGAGGAACCCATGCAGTGTGACTTTCTGACGGGCAGACGTCAGTCGCTGTGTGCGACAGTCGCATGCACTGCCATTCGAGGAACTGAGAAACATTTATGCAAAATGTGTGTTAATGGTAGAAATGTTGTGGTATTGCTGGATTCAGGTAGCCTTGTGACCCTGATAAAGGCTGAGTTAGTTAAAACAGAGGTCTCTGGGAATAGCAAGGTAGCTGTTATTTGTGTGCATGGGGACACCCGAGAGTATCCAGTGACTACAGTGTGTTTCGAGACCCCCAAAGGTACCCTCTCTCATCCAGTGGGCTTAGTATCTCAGTTACCGCATGACGCCATTGTGGGAAGGGATTTTCCGAAGTTCTGGGAACTGTGGGATGATCCTGAGCCCCTCACTGGTGCCCCTATGTACCAGGAATGTGATAGCCAGAACTCCCCTGAGAGTGGTGAGGACTCTCCGGAATTTCCCTTATCAGTATTGGCAGGGGAGACTCAAGAAACTGGAGAGGAGCCCACCTCCTCAGACGAAAACCTACCGTCTGTGGAGTTTTCTGATCTTGAGGTTCACAGGGAAAACTTTGCCACAGAACAGTTGAAAGACCCCGCCCTAATAAAGGCACGGGAAAACGTAGTGAAAATAGATGGCGAGTTAGTGAACCCAGATAATACCTGCACTTACCCATACTTCAGCGTAGAGAAGGACCTACTGTATCGGGTGGCAAAAAGGGCAGAAGAAACCGTTGAGCAGCTTGTGGTGCCCAAACCTTACAGGAAGTTGGTGTTGGAGTTGGCCCATGGGCACATTCTTGGAGGTCATCTGGGGACAGAGAAAACCCGAGAGAGGGTATTACAGAGATTCTATTGGCCGGGGGTGATGAAGGACGTAGAAAATTATTGTTCCTCCTGCCCTGTGTGTCAGAGGTTGGCCCCGATGCCACATTTCCGTAGCCCGCTGGTCCCTCTACCCATCATTGAGGTCCCGTTTGAGAGGATCGCCATGGATTTGGTAGGTCCTATAATCAAGTCCGCTAGGGGGCACCAGTACATATTAGTTATAATGGACTATGCCACCCGTTATCCAGAAGCGATCCCTCTCCGAAATACCTCGGCCAAAACCATAGCCAAAGAGCTATCTCTTGTTTTTAGCCGGGTGGGTATTTGTAAAGAACTGCTTACGGACCAAGGTACACCCTTTATGTCCCGGGTTATGAAAGAGCTGTGTAAATTGTTCAAAGTGACGCAATTGCGTACGTCTGTGTATCACCCCCAAACCGATGGGCTGGTTGAAAGATTCAACAAAACCCTAAAACAAATGTTGAAGAAAGTGGTGGATAGAGATGGAAAGGATTGGGACTGTTTACTTCCTTATTTGATGTTTGCTATTAGGGAGGTGCCCCAATCCTCTACGGGATTCTCCCCCTTTGAGTTACTGTATGGGAGACACCCAAGAGGGCTGTTGGATATTGCCAAGGAAACTTGGGAAAGTGAGAGTTCTCCCCACAGGAGTGTGATTGAGCATGTCGCCCTGATGCAAGATCGAATTGCACAGGTAATGCCCATCGTGAAGGAACATTTGGCCCAAGCGCAGTTGGCACAGCAGAGAGTGTACAACCGTGGAGCCAAGACCCGTACCTTTTCCCCGGGGGATAGGATATTGGTACTTGTCCCTACGGTTGAAAGTAAATTCCTTGCCAAATGGCAAGGCCCCTACGAGATAATGGAAAAAGTGAGCGAAGTGAATTACAAGGTCAGACAACCAGGAAGGCGAAAGCCCGAACAGATCTATCACGTTAATCTGTTGAAAGCCTGGAGGGATAGAGAGTCCCTAGTCGCAGACACTTGGTCACCAGCTCAAACTGGTTGCGTGATTCCTGAGGTTGGAATAGCAGCCACCTTGTCACAACCCCAACAACAGGAGGTTAAGGAGTTTGTGCTTCGCAACAAGGAGGTATTCTCTGAGCTGCCGGGACAAACATCTGGGGTAGAGCATGACATCATTACCCCGCCCGGTGAAAGGGTGAAGTTAAAACCCTATCGGATCCCAGAGGCTCGACGGGAGGCAATACGGGAGGAAGTACAGAAAATGCTGAACTTAGGGGTGATAGAGGAGTCCCAAAGTGATTGGTCTAGTCCCATCGTGTTGGTGCCTAAACCGGATGGGAGCTGGCGATTTTGTAACGATTTTCGTCAGTTGAACAAAGTTACAAAATTTGACACCTACCCCATGCCACGTATAGATGAGTTGATCGACCGGCTGGGAACAGCCCGATACATGACGACTCTTGACCTCACAAAAGGGTATTGGCAAATCCCCCTGGCCAAGTCGGCCAAAGAGAAAACCGCATTTGTAACCCCAGACGGGGCGTTCCAATATAAAAGAATGCCGTTCGGGTTACAGAATGCGCCGGCCACATTCCAGCGGAAAATGGACCAGATGCTGAGGCCCCATCGGAAGTATGCTGCGGCTTACCTGGATGACGTAATTGTCCATAGCACAGATTGGGCCTCACATCTGCCAAAAGTGCAAGCAGTCCTGGACTCTGTTCGGGAAGCGGGGTTTACGGCTAACCCCAAGAAGTGTACCATTGGGCAGGAGGAGGCCAAATATCTTGGGTACACCATTGGGAGGGGAGTAATAAAACCCCAACTCAACAAAGTCGAGGCCATCCAGAGTTGGCCACGTCCCAACAGCAAGAAGCAGGTACGAGCCTTTCTGGGAATCGCTGGGTATTATCGGCGATTCATTCCCCACTTTGCTTCTAAGGCTGTGCCCCTAACCAACCTGACGAAGGGGAAAGGGTCGGTCATGATTAAATGGACCCCCGAGGCTGAGGCAGCATTCCAATTCTTGAAACAAGCCTTATGTAGCCAGCCAGTGTTGTACTCACCCGACTTCTCTAAAGACTTTGTCGTACAAAGTGATGCGTCAGATGTGGGGTTAGGAGCAGTATTGTCCCAGGTCCGGAACGGGGAAGAGCACCCAGTCATTTACCTCAGCAGGAAGTTGAAGTCCCATGAGGTAAATTACGCCACCGTTGAAAAGGAGTGTTTAGCGGTGAAGTGGGCTCTAGATTCCCTTCGGTGCTACCTGCTAGGTAGGCACTTTGACATGGTTACGGATCACGCTCCGTTAAAGTGGATGGCTCAAAATAAGGAAACAAATAGAAGAGTGAATAGGTGGTTCCTGGCCCTCCAGGAATTCAACTTCACAGTAAAGCATCGCCCTGGCGTTCAAATGGGGAATGTGGATGCTTTGTCTCGAGTACATGAATGCCTGATTGCTGGTGTTCCAACCCCGAGGTTAAAACAAGAGGGGGGGGTATGTGACAGCAGGAAGGTAAAGTCACCTGGTTGCATCCAGGGGGGTAGATATATTTCGCCCAGATTCAGGCTTTACGCCGACTTATACAACTAGGTGGAGAGTTGTATAAGGCTAGTGGGCTCATGGATGACTCATACCTCTAGGGAGAGGGCTGGGCGTCGTGCAGACAGGGAGTTGATGAGACCAGCTGAAGCTTGTCAGCTCATTTAGGCCTCTATAAGAACTCCCAGCTTCATTAGATGTTAGCTCATGCCTGGAACCAGACCTGTGTGGACTGTCTAGGGAGAGTGAACCCCTGTGCGGTGAGACAAAGCCTGTGTGGCTATTTGCTTGGACATTTAAAACCAGGGACTTAGGGACTAGGACAGCACTAGGCTGATCCCAGTTGTTAGTTAGGAAACCTGTATGTTTAGTCAGAGGTCAACTTGACCAGGATTTATTTTGGTTATGTTTCTTTTGCTTTGCTGTGTTTTGTCACTGTAAATAGAAAATAAACCGCACCTTTTTTTGATTTTGAAAACCACAACCTCCGTTTGCTGGGCCTGTTTTGTGTGGGGAGCCCATCCCGGGGGTCACACACACCCGCTGCCGAGCTAACCCCCTCACACTTGGTTTACTGTTTTAGCTGACTTGTATATGACCAACTGTTGCACTGTATATAGCTATTGGGATGATTTTGACACATAGACTTTGTGTTTTATAGGCAGAATGGGGAACAGTCGCAGGGCCTTGCAGATGATTATGGAGGAACTACGTGATGTGGATAAAGCTATTGAGTTTGCCAAAGAACAGGATGACGCTGAGCTGTGGGAGGACCTTATTCTGTACTCTATTGATAAACCACGTAAGAGCAGTGAACTTAGCATGTGGCTTCCTGCAGTGTGCTCTTCCATTAAGACAGTCAAGGGCATCTCTAACTAAACATAGTCTGCATCAGAGAGGAATGTAATACCTAATTTGGGCCACTTCCAGCTTTACTCAGGCCAGTAAGAAGTGCTGCATTGTCATTTTACTTTAGACCCTGTTAGTAATAAATAACCTGACAGACCGAAATTTAATGAACCATTCCTATGGCTGCTTTATGCAACATTCTGTGATATTACAATCACTTTGAAAAATACATAAAATAAGGTACAACTATATTTCAAATGTACTGTATGTGTTTGTAAGAATCAAAGGTAATTTTTAGTGATGTATGCACTGATTATATGGACAGTGAGAACCTATTTACACTGCAGTGCCAGTGCAGTACAGTCTGTTCTCATGCAGAACTCAATAAACATACACTAATTTTAACTTGTAAGCCACAAGACTGGGGTCAAGTGTATATATATGTCCTTTCAGGTTGCTAATGTCTGCAAATTATTATTATAAATGTTTACAAGGATACATGAAAATGACATCTCTGCTTTTGATACTTCCCAACAGTAAAATAGAAGCTTGCCATGTATTTCATCAAAATGATAGTGATCATGTTCCAATTTCTTCCTTGACTGCAATATGCTTTCTAGCTAAGCCTTGCTAGACTCTGATCACTGTAGTGCTCATAACACCTCTATGAGTTTGGTTGGGTTTTTGAAATGCTTACAGAAGAGGCATCTTTTTGTGTTGGCCTAATAAAAGTGGAAGATCAGGCTAACACTAACTATTCTGAAAATTATGTTCCCTCTCCCCCTCCTCCTACCAATCCTGCATACCTTGTGTACTTACCTATTTTAATCTGCTTTGGCCTGGTCACGTGATCCTGCATCTCTGTCTCCCTGTGTCAGCGAATAGTTGCTGCAGGGGAGGGAGCGCCGACAACAGCTGGGCCATGTGAACCTATAGGTAACGTCATGACTTCAGGAAATTACAGCCATTGTTGAGTGATCACTTACACCAGGGAACTGGAGCTGCAGGATTGCGTGATCAGAACAAATTAGAAAATAGGCAAGTACACGCATTTTTTTATACTGGCATTGCAAGATAGGTAGGAGGAGGGGGAAGAGAAACATTTTTAAAAATAGTTAGTATTAGCTTTTACTACCACTTTACATTTGTTGGAAATGGTTATAAGTGCAATATTAGCAATTATATATAGGGGGCGCTAAAGCATATAAATAATGAGAATTAAATAAATTACTTACATTAAATTATATATTCCGTGAATAAATTGTGAACACCAGCCTGCCTGTGTGAACCGCAATAACTAGTCTATGACTATCCAATCATAATGACCAGCCTCTATGCAGTCCCCTTAATGGGTAAAATAACTTTGCCAAACAAATTATGATACAATCACAGGTAAATATGTGACAACAAATGATCAAACATGCAATGTCAATTGTGTGAGACTCAATGTCCCAAAAATAAATAAATATTTGTCAAAGAAACAAATGTTAGTCCATAAATTCCAAAACAGTGAAGTGAATCCTGAGAAACAACTCTGTCAAACAGACAAAAGAATTTGCTTGAAGTGATAGCCTTCACCACCTAAATACAGGACACCCGATAGTGCTTATGGTAAATTAAAGCAGCTTACCAGATATAGTTGACTCTTTTAGTTAAAAAGGAGTCAAATGCGCTTTGTGCAAGTTCCACTTGCTAGCATGGATATTGATGTCAAAGAGCAGGCATAAGGATTCACTTCACTGTTTTGGAATTTATGGACTAACATTTGTTTCTTTGACAAATATTTATTACTCTTTCGTCCATGGACCGACACAGCTTCTCTATTGACAAAGTGGGTATTATCCGTTAATTAGGAGTGACTAGGCAGAAAAACTTGTAAAAAGTGTTGCATCACAATTTCTACAGTACCGCCCAGGGGGCGGACCCTCTGGGTATACCCTCTCAGTCTGCACATCGCAGATCAGTTTTTTTCTGTCTAGCAAGGAGTAGGACATGGCTCCCTTCGGGCCCATTGGTCCGGGGAAAAAAGATATATATATTTTTTTTTTTTTTTTTTTTTTTTTGCTACATTTGTTGTTTCCTGCGATCTTCGATCAACTGCCGACTGGGTGACAGGCTGGATCCTCGATCCTTGTAGTCTCCCCAGTTTCGGCCATCGAGCGTGTGCCGACCCTAGCTACGCGCTGGGTTTTCCACGACATGCCCGTCGCTCCACGGGTGGCCGGTGAGCCTACGCTCCAGGGCCTGCATCGGACCGCTCAGCTTCGGCTGACCTTACGGCCGAGTCGCAGCAGCCTGGCCGGTGAGCTTACGCTCCAAGGCTTGCATCGGACCGCTCAGCTTCGGCTGACCTTACGGCCGAGTCGCAGCAGCCTGTCCGGTGAGCGTCATGCTCCAGGGCATACATATGATCGTCCCTTCTGGGTCCAATCACAGCATGCCTGGCCAACAGTCACCTTCCGTGCGCGGACGATGATCTGTTTGGAATGTCTTCCAGCAGAATACATGCAGAATAGGTAAGTAAAACTCCCCTGCCTCGGCTGGGTGATTTAGCTGGACATTCCTGGAGAGATCAAGTAAGTGGTTGTGGCCCCTTTCTTCCCTCTCTCCCTGCCTTTCCCTCCTCCCTGGGCTTCTAGCTAAAGGTTGCTGGGTGCTGGGGGTCACCTAGGGGGTCCCACTGGAGCGGGGCTGGCTGTAACTAACATTTAAAAGAAATGTCATTTTTGCTTACCTGTGTTTCTGTGTCTCCATGCTGTCGGCGGCCATTTTGAGGTGGTCCATGCCAAGTTTGGCCTCTTGTAACTGCCTGGCGGCCATCTTCCTGTGGTTCGGCCACACCCACTGGCCCCTATCAGGTGATCGGCGGCCATGTTTGTCCACCCTGTATGCAGATATTGCCGTTCGGCGGCCATCTTTTTGTGGGCTATGGCTGCTTGACCTCTATCTTCTGTCGGCGGCCATTTTCTTAGAGCCCACATTATCTTCCATACAGACGTTTTTGGCAACCATTTTGCGAGAGCCTCCGGCCTCTAGGGTGCATTACACTGGCGCGAAAATTCACACAGGAAGTGCTGATAAAAGAAGCAGACTGACACAGCAGCAAGGGGACAGCATCACAGGCGCAGCATAGCAGTACCTATCCAGGGTGGTGAGTCCTCTGGGTAACCCAGCATCTCTGCATCGCAGGAGGGTGGCCTATTGATATCTTGCCTGGAGCCCTGTGAGTGTCAGCGTGTGGTCAGCATGGCATCTGAGCCAGATGTCTTCTCCCCTGAAACACCAGATTTAGCAGCTGGTGTCCCTGAGGTGTCTATGGACGCTATGTCGGCAATCCTAGAGGCGTTTGCTGCCAGGGTGGAAGTAGCACACGGGAATACAGGGGGTAATAAACGCCCCCGTCCCCTGCAATCTTCTGGGGATATTTCTGATGCAGAACCAGGTCCAGCTACGGCTCATGGCCCAGATTCTGATGCATCAGAGACTGCAGACCGTGACCGATCGGACAGTGAGGAGGACTCCAAGTCCAGGTCAGTACGCGAGACGGCTTTGGTATCTGACCTTATTACTGCAGTGCGGGATACGCTAAAGTTGGAAAGGACTGAAGAAGTAGCAGATACTCCAGTCCCCTTTGGGTTTCGTAAACCTGCCCGCACTGCTAAGGTGTTCCCTTGTGTGTCTTTTCTTTCTCGTACATCACGGGACACAGAGTGACATAGTCATTACTAATGGGTTATATAGATACCGTCAGGTGCTGGCACTGGCAACTTCCAAAACCGGAAGTACCCTCCCCTATATAAGCCCCTCCCATCCGGGAGCACCTCAGTTTTTTGCCAGTGTCTAAGGTGTTGGCCAAGAAGAAACATGTGTTTTTCACTGAGCTTGCGTACAGGTTCTTTTGGGCCTCAGTAAGCTATTCCGGATCCGACCAAAAAAGCTTCATAGCTAAACGGTCGGTACCCGGGCCTTGCAGAGAATAGCAAGGTTTTGCCTGTAATGCTTCTCTTAGGAGAGCTGGACCCTGGGATCCAGAGCTCTGGTCATACCCACAACCAAGATGTTTTCTGTGCAGGGTGCTATACAGGTCCAGGGGAGTGGAATCCTTGGGAACCCGGTCCCTGAAGGTTTGATTACAATGCCTGCCGTGATAGGTGAAGTTTGGGCTTCTGTGGACCAAACAGAGTCCTGCGGCGAGGAAAAGGTAAGTGGGGGCCCTCGGGAACTTGGTTCTATTGAGGGACCCCCAAGCCTATTTTGTCTTTCTGCCTGTTACCTAAGGTATTCCCGCTAATATTCTGTGTATGCCTGTTACTACTGAGAAAATGTAAAAATTTTAATAGTAGGCAAGAAAAAAAAAAAAAAAATGTAAGACCGCGGTACCTGTGTTAGACACTAGAGGCCGCTATGGTTCTTTTTCTTGTAATGTGGATTTTTTTTCTTCCAGAATCAAATCCAGGCAGTTGGTATGTTCTCTCCTGGGAAGCTGTCTCCTCTGCCCTGTTGCTGCGCTCATCCATCCCCGGGCCCTGCGGCAAAGGGACCCTGGCTCCCATCTAGCTCCTTGTTGTTTTCAAAAAAGGCGCCGAAGGCGCACGTGCCCGCGCGCGTGCACGCGCCTCTATTCATAGAGGCGATCTGAAAAAAGGGGCGGAGCGGGGTGGATGACGCTCAGGTGTGCGCCGCGGCGCTACTGCGCATGTGCGGGCGTCCAGCATGTTTTAAAGCACATTATAGCTGGCTGTTGAAGTGCACAGACAGAGCTAGCAACAATATAAAGGCACACAGAGGCGGTTGATGCAGGCATCCCCTAGAAAGGCACTTTAGTAGACACCAACTGTGATATAGCAGCAATTGTGCTAGACTATTCTCAGTAAAAGTGGTGTATTACGGCTGGAATACCTCAGCTTTAGGCTTAGGAATATGCCGTCCAGAAGCTCCGGAACTGAATCTTCCAGGAAGCGAAGGGGGTCTCATCGGGCTCTGAGGATCTTGGGCATACTTCTGCTGCACCAGTCTCCCCTGAAGTTCAGAGGTAAGTGACCGTAGAGACCCCGCAGGGGTACTTGGTACTGTGGCTGTCCTCAGTTCACCTGCTCCTGTGTATGTAACAGAGGAGGTTTTTTCCTCAGCTCTGGGAGGATTAGAGAGAGATTGTCAACATTGATCGCTGCCTCCCTGTCAGGGAAAGCACGCCCGATCTCCGTCTCCTCCTTCAGAGTGCCTGTTAGCAGAGCAACAGTCCCATACAGGGATCGACCTGCCTGAAGGGGATCAGGATGAGGTTGATTCTGTTATAGAGGAATCAACAGTGGGGGAACCTTTTCTCAGCATCTCAAGCTGAAAGAATATGGGTTCAGTCTCTGACTAACATGGTCCGATCAGCATTTAAAAATGCACCTTGCGGAACCATCAACCACTACTGTATCCTCGTTGGGGTCGCTAGAAGCCCCCAGACTGTCTGTTCTTTTCCACTTCACCCTTTACTGAAAGGGCTTATTTACCAGGATTGGGAACGTCCTGAGAAAATATTTATTCCCCCAAGAGATTTCCGGTGGTCTATCCCATGGAGGATAAGTTCATCAAAAAAATGGAAGGTCCCTACAGTGGACGCAGCCATCTCTTGTATGTATAAATCACTCACATGTCCAGTGGATAATGTCCAAATGTTCAAGAACCCAATAGATAAAAGATTGGAGTCCTTATGAAAATCTGCTTCTTTCTACAGCAAGCTTGGTGACACAACCAGCAGTAGCAGCTATTGGGGTCTGCTAAGCAGTGAAGGATCAGTTGAAACAGGTCTTGAGGGACTTGACAGATCAGCAGGCTTTGCCCTAGCTGATCTACCTAGAGCCTTAGGCTTTGCGGTTGACACCATAAAGGATTCAGTCCATCAGGCCTCCCTCCTTACGCTGTCTATAGTACATATGCGTAGGCTCCTATGGCTCAAAAACTGGTCTGCTGAAGCTCCCTGTAAAGAATGGCTGGTTAGCGTCCCATTTCATGGTGAACGCTTATTCAGGGAAAACCTGGACAAATATATCCAGAAAATTTCCAGCGGTAAAAATACGCTCTTGCCGGTTAAAAACAGAGTTAGAGGTCCCTCTTTAAGAGGCCTGCTTCTCCAGTCCCTGGGGCATCGGCTGTGTAACAGTTCCGACGGCCTCCTCGGTCAATTCCCGGGGGTAAAAAACAGGGACAATAGCAGGGTAATGAGAAACCCTGGGTCAGGGGAGGTACAAAACCTCCCCCAAAGTTAAATTCATTGAAGCCCCCACTCAGTCGGGTGGGGGGAGGACTCCAGTTGTTCGCAAGAGACCTGGCGGGACACGATCAAGACAGATAGGTGCTCTCCACAGTATGTTTGGGATACAGTTTGGAGTTAAAAGACTCTCCTCCTTCCCATTTTTGAGGTCAAACGTGCCAAGGGATCCCCGGAAGAGAGAGTCCCTCCTGTTGGCACTAGAACAACTTTCTTTATCGTACACCACGGGACACAGAGCTAGTCATTACATAATGGGTTAAGGGTCACCAGCGGTGATTGGACACTGGCACAACCAATGGAAGACAGTTCCCCTCCATATAACCCCTCCCATCAGGGAAGTACCTCAGTTTTTTCGCCAGTGTCGAAAGGTGTTGGACGCGTTAGGAGGTGCTAAAGGAAAGCTCTACCAAAGAGACCCTCTGGGGGTAAAAGAGCTATGCTTTCGGATCCATCCAAGACGCCTACAAATGAGCTGAATCTGGATGGGATCCGGGCCTCATCCATGAGGCGTCGCCTGTAATGTCTCTCTTCGGAGGACTGGGCTCTAAGATCCAGCACTTTCGCTATTTCGCTATAAAGTCCTGGTAAGAGTCTTGTACAAGGCCCAGGGGAGAGGTATCCTTTAAATAGGAACCCATATCCCTGAAGGTTGGCACACATAGCCCACCGTGAAGGGTGAAGTTTGGTATCTGTCTGAAATCTTTCAGCAGAAAAACCTGCGGCGTGGATAAGGTGAGATTAGAAGGTCCATAACTAGGTTGGGACCTTTTTCAAAAAGTGGATGTCTTCTTTTTTTCCACCACTGGGGGGAGTAAAGAGCTGAATATACTCACCTCACTCTGTTCAGTGTCGGCTTCGGCGAAGTACACTGCTTGTCACCTCCGCTGCTGAGCTTGCTGGGGCACCCCGATCCTCCTTTCGGTGGCCGACCAGACACCTGCAGATGCAGGTAAGTGGGAACAAGGGCTGATGAGAGTCCTCTCTCACTATGGCCACCGCCATAGCGCTAAGGGCCGCGCGCTGCGCGCGGGAGCGCGCTTTATCGGAGGGGGGGGCGAAGGCGTGCGCGGGCACGTGGCGCGCGCAGGCACAGAAACGGCGCCAAATTTAAAAGACTGTCAGTGTGAGAAGCACTGCAGCAGCAAGCAAGCTCGTTAGTTCTCTTATTCCTGGCAGAGAAACACAGCAGCTATACAGGGACGTAAGACTCCATGTGGTTGGATTGGGTACTTCCTAGAAGACATCCATGTTATGCATAGTTATGTGTTAAAAGTTGCATACTTAATGTATTTGCTAAACTGAACACGGTAGTATATGCATTTAGGTACCTTGTATTTTGTCTAAACAGTAAGCCTTCCAGGGGAAGTAATACGGACAAAAAGAGAAGCACCACCGCTTGAGAGGAGGCTCTAACTGTGCTGACTCGGTACCTTTCTCTCCTGTGTTGCTAAATGCACCTGTTCAGGATGAGCCATTACCTCTGTCAGGTATGGTGGCTTCCCCAGTGAAGCCTGGGCCTGTATATGTCACTGAGGACACTTTATCAGCTGCCCTAAATAATCTGGAGGAAAAAATTGCTACCTTAATCGCTAAGTCCTCTAAAAAGGGACAATAAGCGAAGCAGGTCTCTTCCAGTATTGGACCTCCCTTCAGAAGTACCTGAGGGAGGAGGATGAGGAGGAGGAGGCTACATCAGCAGAGGATGAGGAGCCAGATTTTAAGGTCACAGGTACAATGCTATAGCAGTGCATTTAAGTTAACCTCTGCGAAGGTAACGGAATTACCTGTCTCCTCCCTAGGGTCATTAAGATCCCTGCAAGGTGCATGCTCCTTCCCGGTTCATCCGTTACTAGAGGATCTAATATACGCAAACTGGCAACATCCAGATAAGCGTTTCTCACCTCCAAAAAGGTTTAACATTCTTTATCCTATGGGGGAAATATTTTTTTTTTAAAGAAATGGAGCCTGCCTGCGGTAGTTGCGGCTATTTCTTGTGTAAATAAAAACCTGACATGTCCGGTGGATAATGTACAAGGGTTTAAAAGATCCTTCTGAGAGGAAGTTGAAATCCTCCTTCCTTTTGGCCGGCTCAATTACCCAACCTGCAGTAGCAGCAGTCGGTATGTGTCAGGTCATCAGCCAACAGGTAAAGCAGGGGCTGAAGGAACTGCCTTCAGAGCAGGCTAGAAATTGGGAAAATTTGCCTAAAGCCTTATGCTTCACAGTGGATGCCATGAGAGATTCTATCATACAGGCATCACGCCTTACACTCCAGCTGGTACAGATGCGCAGAGTACTTTGGCTTAAGCATTGGTCAGCGGAGACCCCATGCAAAAAGCTGTTGGCAAGTTCCCGTTCCATGGCGAACGCCTATTTGGGGAAGATTTAGAAAAATATATACAGAAGATCAAGTGGTAAAACGACTTTTACCTGAGAGAAAGAAAAACAAGAGATCTTGTTTTAAACGCTCTCTCTCCCCAGCTCCCGGGAAATCTGACTCCAACCAGTGGCGGCGGCCTGTTTTAGCCGCCCACAAAAGCCAAGGGGCAAGCTCAGAAGAACAAGAAGCCGTGGGGTGCAAGAGCTAATAAGCAAGCCCCCAAAGCCTCTCAGTGAAGGGGCGCCCCCGCTCGGCCGAGTGGGAGGAAGGCTTTGTCAGTTCTGAGCGACTTGGTGGTCAGAAATCCAGGACAATTGGGTAGTATCCACAATATCCTCAGGGTACAAACTGGAATTTCGAGAGATCCCATCTTCTCAATTCCGAGGTTCAAGACTCTCCAAGGATCCACAAAAAAGAGAATCCTTCTTCAAAGGTTTGAATCACTTAATGGCTCAAGGGGTAGTTACAGACGTACCCCAAAAAGAGCAAGGTTCAGGTTTTTACTCAAACCTCTTTGTGATTCCAAAGCCAAATGGAGATGTCAGACCCATCCTGGATCTAAAATCCCTAAATCGGTTCCTGAACGATCGCCATTTTCGAATGGAAACGATCCGATCCGTGGCCGCCACTTTAAAGGGCGGAAAATTCATGGCGCCCATAGATATCAAGGACGCACATTTACACATACCCATCCTCCCCGCTCACCAAAAATTCCTAAGGTTTGCGGTAGAAGATCGCCACTTTCAATTTGTGGCTCTGCCGTTTGGTGTAGCCACCGCGCCCATAGTATTCACAAAGGTGCTAGCTCCTCTGTTAGCAAACCTAAGAACACGGGGCATTGCGGTAACAGCCTATCTGGACGATCTACTAGTAATAGATCAGTCAAAGGACGGATTGGGTCACGCTGTACACACTACAGTAGGATACCTGGAGCATTTAGGATGGATTATAAATTTACAAAAATCCTCTCTCCAGGCCCAAAGAAGGATAGGGTACCTGGGCATGATCATAGATACAGCCCAAAACGGGGTATACCTGCCAGAACCGAAGATACAGTCTCTGAAAGACCTGATCCACAAGGTCAAAGCAAACAAGAGGCCGTCTATTCGCCTTTGCATGAGACTATTGGGAAAGATGGTAGCCTCCTTCGAGGCGGTCCCTTACGCCCAGTTTCATTCGAGACTACTTCAAGGCAATATTTTAGCTTCCTGGAACAGGAAGAGCCAAGCTCTGGATATACCCATGCGCCTGTCCTCACAAGTACGCCACAGCTTCGATTGGTGGCTAGAAGCCAGGAATTTACGGAAGGGAAAGTCCTTCCTCCCAGTGGCCTGGAAGGTGGTATCTAGGGATGCCAGCCTATCGGGCTGGGGTGCAGTATTCGAGGAGGCTTCTACCCAGGGAACCTGGGCCAAGACTCAGGGGATCCTGCCCATCAATGTGCTAGAGATCCGGGCGGTATATCTAGCCCTCAAAACCTGGACATACAGGTTACAGGGCTACCCAGTTCGGGTTCAATCCGACAATGCTACTGCAGTAGCTTACATCAATCACCAAGGAGGCACCCGCAATCGGGCAGCCCAAAGAGAGGTGAACCGGATCCTGGCATGGGCAGAAGAGCATGTACCTTGCCTTTCTGCAATCTTCATTCCAGGGATAGAAAATTGGCAAGCAGACTACCTGAGTCGTCAGCAGCTGCTACCAGGGAGTGGTCTCTTCACCCCGAGATCTTTCAGGCCATATGTCTGAGATGGGGAAACCCAGATGTAGACCTGCTAGCTGCCAGGTTCAACAAGAAATTGGACAACTTTGTGTCCAGAACGAGAGATCCTCTAGCCTACGGGACAGACGCTCTAATACAGACGCTCTAATAACTCCATGGAATCAGTTCTCACTGATCTAGGCATTCCCTCCGATCCCTCTTCTACAAAGACTGCTTCGCAGGATCAAGGAGGAGGGAATACCAGTAATCCTAGTGGCCCCAAACTGGCCCAGGAGGCCTTGGTACGCCAAGATTGTAAAAATGGCGATAGGAAGGCCCTGGAAGTTTCCACTCCGACACGACCTGCTGTCACAGGGTCCAGTATTCCACCCTTCCTTACAAAGGCTAAAGTTGACGGCCTGGCTGCTGAGACCCACATTTTTAAAAAGAGAGGGGTCTCTGGTCCGGCTCTTTCTACGCTCATTAATGCTAGAAAGCCAGCCTCCAGACTCATCTATCAGAGAGTCTGGAGAGCATACGTTTCCTGGTGTGAATCCAGATGTTGGAATCCTCAGAAGTATGAAATAAGTAGGATTCTTGCTTTTTGCCAGTTAGGAGTGGATATGAATTTAGCCCTTAGCACCATCAAAGGGCAAATATCGGCTCTATCAGTCTTCTTTCAGAGACCATTGGCATCTCACTCCCTAGTTCGGACATTCATTAAGGGGGTACTGAGGATAAATCCTCCAGTTAGGACTCCCTTGTGTCCATGGGATTTGAATTTGGTATTGTCAGTGTTGCAAAAGCAACCTTTTGAACCTATTCGCCATATTCCTTTAATTATATTAAGTAGGAAGTTGGCCTTTCTGATTGCTATAGCTTCTGCTAGGAGAGTATCAGAGCTAGCAGCTCTTTCTTGTAAAGAGCCTTATCTAATTTGTCACAAGGACAAAATCGTACTATGACCCCATCCGGCTTTTCTACCTAAGGTGGTGTCGGCTTTTCACTTGAATCAAGACATTGTTCTGCCTTCCTTTTTTCCAAACCCGCGGACGGCGGGGGAAAAAATTATTACACTCTCTAGATCTAGTGAGAGCGGTAAAGGTGTATCTGCAAGCAACCGCTCAGATACGTAAAACAGATGTTTTGTTTATTTTACCAGATGGGCCCAAGAAGGGCCAAGCGGTATCAAAATCCACCATTTCCAGGTGGATTAGACAAGTAATTATTCAAGCTTATGGTTTAAAGAACAGGACTCCTCCTTTTCCTGTTAAGGCGCACTCTACCAGGGCGATAGGTGCTTCATGGGCAGTGCACCACCAGGCTTCGATGGCTCAGATCTGTAAAGCTGCAACTTGGTCTTCAGTCCATACATTTTCCAAATTCTATCAAATAGATGTGAAAGGACATGAGGATTCCGCCTTTGGGCGAAGTGTGCTGCAGGCAGCAGTATAGGGCTTCTGGTCCGCAAGCGGCCTGTTTTGATCTGTGTCTCCCCCCCTTCATATGAGCATTGCTCTGGGACGTCCCATTATGTAATGACTAGCTCTGTGTCCCGTGGTGTACGATAAAGAAAATAGGATTTTTATAACAGCTTACCTGTAAAATCCTTTTCTTGGAGTACACCACGGGACACAGAGGTCCCCCCCTTCTTATGGGAACCTTACTGCTTTGCTACAAAACTGAGGTACTTCCCTGATGGGAGGGGTTATATGGAGGGGAACTGTCTTCCATTGGTTGTGCCAGTGTCCAATCACCGCTGGTGACCCTTAACCCATTATGTAATGACTAGCTCTGTGTCCCGTGGTGTACTCCAAGAAAAGGATTTTACAGGTAAGCTGTTATAAAAATCCTATTATTGCTCCAAGGAGTAATTATGGAGGTTCCCCTGGAAGAATGAGGGTTCGGGTTTTACTCAAACCTCTTTACAGTCCCGAAGCAAACGCGGACGGGAGGCCCATATTAATTCTAAAAGGGCTATACAAATTCCTGTATATCAGGACTTTCCGATGGAGTCGATCCGATCGGTGGCCACTGCCCTACAAGGGGAGGATTGGTTAGCCGCGATCGACATCAAAGATGCTTATTTGCACATTCCCATCTTTCCAGTCCACCAAAAATTTCTACGCTTTGCAGTAGAAGGGCGCCATTTTCAGTTCAGAGCCTTACCCTTCGGTTTGGCCACAGCACCACGAGTGTTTACAAAAATTCTGGCCCTTTATTGGCCAATCTAAGAACACAAGGTGTAATGATAATGGCATATCTAGATGACTTGTTGCTGATAGACCACTCAGTGAAAAAACTAGACGTGGTCGTTCACAAGACAATCAAGTATCTGGAATCTCACGGTTGGATTATCAACCGAGACAAGTTAGCCCTAAAAACCAGTCAAAAGTCTGGAATACTTGGGGCTAAGGTTGGATTCAGGCCAGAGAAAAATATTCTTGCCTCGAGGAAAGGTGTTGTCTTTGAAAGATTTGATCCACTTAGTGGGTACAAAAAAGACAGCCGTCCATACGCCTGTGCATGAGGCTGCTGGGAAAAATGGTGGCATCATTTGAAGCAGTACCCTACGGTCAATTCCATTCAAGGAATTTGCAAGGGGCCATACTGTCAGCCTGGAACAAAAAAGTTCAGGCCCTAGACTTACAATGTCCTTGTCCCCTTCCGTTCGCAAGAGCCTCCGTTGGTGGTTGGTTCCCCAGAATCTGGAAAAAGGGAAATCCTTCAGTCCGATTTCTTGGAAGGTGGTCACTACAGATGCCAGCCTTATAGGCTGGGGAGCTGTACTGGAGCAATAGTCTCTCCAGGACAGATGGTCGGATGCAGAAAAGGCCCTGCCCATCAATCTCTTAGAGATACGAGCAGCCCGGTATGCCCTAGTAGCATGGACATCCAAACTCCAAGGGTCCCCTGTCAGAATTCAATCAGACAATGCCACAGCAGTGGCATATATCAATCATCAGGGGGGCACCAGGAGTCGTGCAGCCCAGAGGGAAGTAAATTACATCCTGAAATGGGCAGAAAGATATGTCCCAGCCATATCTGCGGTATTCATTCCAGGAGTGGAGAATTGGAAGGCGGACTTTCTAAGTCGCCAGCAATTATGCCCAGAGGAAGGGTCCCTTCACCCCGAGGTTTTCTGGACAATATGTCAGCGGTGGGGAACATCGGATGTAGATCTTCTAGCATCCAGATTCAACGCAAAGGTGGACAGGTTTGTCTCTCGGACAAGGGATCCCCTAGCTTGCGGCTCGGATGCCCTAGTGTTCCCTTGGGATCAGTTCAAGCTGATATATGCATTCACACCGCCACAATGGTTACCTCGATTACTCCGCAGAATCAGGGTAGAAAAGAAACCAGTGATTCTGGTGGCTCCAGCGTGACCCCGAAGAGCGTGGTACGCGGAGATTGTAAAATGTCAGTGGGGAGTCCTTGGACTCTCCCACGTCGTCCGGACCTGCTTTCGCAAGGACCGATATACCACCCTTCCTTACCAGCCCTAGGTTTGACGGCCTGGCTATTGAAGCCCACATTCTAAAAAAGAGAGGGCTCTCTAATTCTGTGGTATCTACCATGATCAATGCCAGGAAGCCGGTATCCAGGCAGATCTACTATAGAATCTGGAAGGCGTACATCGCCTGGTGTGAGGCCAAGAAATGGCATCCACGTAAATACGTAATAGGTAGGATTCTGGACTTCCTACAATGGGCTGTAGATAGGAAGCTTGCCTTGAGTACTATCAAGGGTCAGATTTCGGCCTTGTCAATATTTTTTCAAAGGCCCTTGGCTTCGCATTCACTAGTCAAAGCCTTTATACAAGGAGTGATGTGTATTAGTCCTCCGGTTAATATTCCCATATGTCCATGGGATCTAAACTTGGTTCTGTCGGTTCTACAGAAACAACCATTTGAACCATTACAGCATATTTCTTTGGTTCTTCTCACCAGGAAATTGATTTTTCTAGTAGCCATTTGTTCGGCTAAAAGAGTGTCGGAATTAGCAGCTATGTCCTGTAAGGAGCCATATCTGGTTATCCATAAGGATAGAGTAGTGTTACGCCCTCATCCAGCCTTTCTTCCTAAGGTGGTATCGAGGTTTCATTTGAACCAAGATGTGGTTCTTCCTTCTTTTTTCCCCAAACCTACTTCGGTAGAGGAAAAGTTATTGCATTCTTTGGAGGTAGTAAGAGCAGTTAAAGCTTATCTAAAAGCCACTGCTCAGATTCGCAGAACGGATACTTTGTTTATTCTGCCGGAAGGCCCCAGAAAGGGTCAGGCAGCGTCAAAATCTACTTTAGCCAAGTGGATTCGACATGTCATAATACAAGCCTATGGCTTGAGAAGGAGACCGCCTCCGTTCAAAGTTAGAGCGCACTCCACGAGAGCAGTTGGAACTTCATGGGCAGTGCATCACCAGGCCTCCCTGGCTCAAATCTGTAAGGCCGCAACATGGTCTTCAGTTCACACGTTTACTAGGTTCTACCAGGTGGACGTTAGAAGTCAGGAGGATGTCGCCTTTGGGCGCAGTGTGTTGCAGGCCGCAAAAGATCCTCATGTCTGATAGCGCTCAGCTTATATATGGTGTATCCCCCCCCTCATTGGGCATTGCTTTAGGACATCCCATTAGTAATGACTATGTCGCTCTGTGTCCCGTGATGTACGAGAAAGAAAATAGGATTTTTATAACAGCTTACCTGTAAAATCCTTTTCTTGGAGTACATCACGGGACACAGAGCTCCCGCCCCTCTTTGGGGACACTTATTGCTTTGCTACAAAACTGAGGTGCTCCCGGATGGGAGGGGCTTATATAGGGGAGGGTACTTCCGGTTTTGGAAGTTGCCAGTGCCAGCACCTGACGGTATCTATATAACCCATTAGTAATGACTATGTCGCTCTGTGTCCCGTGATGTACTCCAAGAAAAGGATTTTACAGGTAAGCTGTTATAAAAATCCTATTATTTTGACAAACTCTTATACAAGGAATGGGAGAACCCACTGAGGGTCTTTACAGCCCCAAAGAGGTTTGCAGTACGGTACCCCTTTGAGGAGAGTTTTCTGAAGATATGGACCTCTCCCCCTATAGTGGACCCTTCGGTGTCCAGACTTAATAGAGCCACCACTATTCCAGTAGAAGGGGCTCCTGTTTTCAAGGACCCTGTGGATAAGAAGGCTGAAGCACTCGCTCGCTACCTATACTCAGTGGTAGGCTCGGCAGTACGCCCGGCATTGGCGGGGGCCCTAGTGTCTCAGACACTTACTGAATGGGCAAAATTGCTACTCCAGGGGTTAAAGGAGCGAGATGCTCCTCCTAATGAGATAACTTTGGCCGACCAGTTGGTCCAGGGCCTTAAGTTTGTCTGCGAGTCAGACATGGATACTATTCCCCTGCTGTCAAGAGCTTCGGTTTATGCAGTAGCAATACGCCGCCTGATCTGGCTAAAGGGCTGGTCTGCGGACCAGACTTCCAAGAAAGCCCTATTGGATCTGCCTTTTAAGGGCGACAGACTTTTTGGGGCTTCTCTGGATGACATCATCAAGGATGCCACAGGAGGTAAAAGCACTTTGCTTCCCCAAACTAGCAAGGGTAAGGGACCACGCCAAGGGCAAGGGCCCTCCTTTACTGCACGTAAGCGGTTTTTTCGCCCCCTTAAGGCGACAGGGAAAAGACCCCAGGCCGATAAAGCGCCTGCCCAAGGACAAAAGCGTCCTTGGTCCCGCAGACCCAACAAGCCTGCGGACAAATCTGCGTCCACATGAAGGTCCGCCCCCACCCAGCTCTCGGGTGGGGGGACGTCTTCGCAAATTCGCGACTCAGTGGACTGCTCTAGTCTCTGACAGGTGGGTTTGCGAAGTAATCTCCTCAGGCTACAAGATAGAATTTCTCTCTTGTCCACCGGACAGATTCATCACCTCCAATCTCCAGCTACTACCGACCCGTCGGGAGGCCCTGTATGGGTCTACTGGAACGCGGGGTAGTTATTCCAGTTCCAGAACAGGAACGGGGTCAGGGTTTTTACTCAAATCTGTTCATTGTGCCAAAGAAGGAGGGGGTTCGTCCAATCTTGGATCTCAGAGCCCTCAATTGCTTTGTGAAGGTACAAAGATTTCGGATGGAGTCGGTTCAATCCGTAGTCACGGCTCTCCATCCGGGGGATTTTCTGGCCTCCTTGGACATCAAGGACGCATACCTGCATGTCCCCATATACTCCAGACACCAGAGGTTTCTGCGATTTGCTATCGGGAAGAACCACTACCAGTTTGTGGCCCTCCCGTTTGGCCTTGCCTCAGCACCCAGGACGTTCACCAAGGTGCTCGCTCCGATTCTGGCACTTCTAAGACAGCGGGGTATCGCTATCACAGGTTACTTGGACGACCTTCTGCTGAAGGCCCCTTCAAGCTCAGAATTAGAGGTAAGCGTGTCCATTACCTGTCAGACTCTTCGAGACTGTGGTTGGATACTAAACACGCAAAAGTCAGTATTGGTGCCCACTCAACGCCTAGTGTACCTGGGGTTGATTCTGGATTCCTCAGAGGCAAAGGTATTCCTCCCTGTGGAGAAGTTGCAGACCCTCCGGGCTGCAGTACAGCAGCTGACTTCCAGGAATTGGTCATCACTCCGTTTTTGCATGCGAGTGTTGGGCCTCATGGTAGCCTCCTTCGAGGCGGTCCCATATGCTCAATACCACACTCGAGTGTTACAGAAGGAAGTTCTGTCCAGATGGAACAGATGCCCTTCATCTCTGGATTATCAAATCCGAGTGAGCCACCTAGTCAGGAGATCCCTGGTATGGTGGCTGACAGCACCGGCTCTAATGGCCGGGAAGTCATTTCTTCCGGTTTACTGGATAGTGATCACGACGGACGCCAGCCTTACAGGTTGGGGGGGAGTCTGGGGTGTCCAGTCGGCGCAAGGTCGCTGGACCCCAGAGGAAGCCCTCCTGCCGATCAATGTCCTGGAGATCCGGGCGATCAAGCTGTGCCTCTTCAAATGGTCTCAGAGACTGCAAGGGCGTCCAGTCAGGATCCAGTCAGACAACGCCACAGCAGTGGCATATGTCAATCATCAAGGAGGAACAAGAAGCTCAGCTGCAGCATCGGAGATCGCTCGCATCCTGAAGTGGGCAGAGAGGAGCGTACCGGCACTGTCGGCCGTGTAAATTCCGGGTGTGGAAAACTGGCAGGCGGACTACCTGAGCCGCCAGATGCTGGACCAGGGAGAATGGTCCTTACACCCGGAGGTGTTCCAACTCCTCTGCCAAAGATGGGGCACACCAGACGTAGATCTTCTGGCTTCCCGACTCAATCGGAAGGTATTGAGGTTTGTGGCCCGGTCAAGAGACCCATGGGCAGACGCAACGGACGCGTTGGTAGCATCGTGGGGTCAGTATCGGCTAATCTATGCCTTCCCTTCTTTAAGGCTTCTTCCTCTTCTGCTCCGCAGAGTGGAGGCAGAGGGAATTCCAATGATCCTAATCGCTCCAGATTGGCCTCAGCGTCCTTGGTACGCCGATCTAGTACGTCTGGTAGCAGACGTCCCCTGGCGCCTACCACTACGGAAGGACCTGCTATCGCAAGGTCCCATATTCCATCCTGCTTTACAGTCATTGGCTTTAACGGCATGGCTGTTGAGAACCAGGTACTGAGAAATCGGGGCCTGTCAGACTCAGTAATCTCTACTATGAGAAGTGCTCGGAAACCGTCCTCTAGGAAGGTCTATCACCGCACTTGGAGGGCCTACATCTCCATGTGTGAGGAAATGAAATGGCATCCGCGTACCTATTTGGTTTCCAGAATCCTGCTGTTTTTACAGCATGGGGTAGACCAAAGGCTTGCCCTAAGTACGATTAATGGACAGATATCTGCCCTGGCTGTCTTTTTTCAGCGACCCCTGGCGACTCACTCTCTCGTGAGTACATTTGTGCAGGGTGTTCGACATGTGGCCCCTCCGGTCCGCCCCCCGTTACCTCCGTGGGACTTGAACCTGGTCCTCTCGGTGCTTCAGAAGGCACCGTTTGAGAATATTAGAGATATTCCCCTGTTGACACTTTCTCAGAAGGTGGTCTTTTTGGTGGCTGTTACGTCAGTTAGACGAGTCTCTGAGCTGGCAGCCCTGTCCTGCAAGGCTCCCTATTTGATTTTCCACAAGGATAAGGTGGTGCTGCGGCCGCAGCCTTCCTTTCTTCCGAAAGTCGTTTCGGCTTTTCATCTCAACGAAGACATTGTACTTCCATCCTTGTGTCCTCAGCCGTCGAATCCTAAGGAGTCGGCGTTGCATTCCTTGGACGTTGTCCGAGCTTTGAGTGTATACATATCTGCTACTTCCCTGTTCCGGAAGTCAGACTCACTGTTTGTTTCGGTGGCTGGTCCCAAGAAGGGCCAAGCAGTCTCATCGGCCACCATCTCTAGGTGGATCCGACAGATAGTAATCCAGGCTTACGCCTTAAAGGGTCAGGCGCCCCCCTTTCCTGTCACGGCGCATTCGACCAGGGCAATAGGTGCCTCTTGGGCTTTCCGACATCAAGCGTCTGTTTCCCAACTATGTAAAGCGGCGACTTGGCCGTCCGCTCACACTTTCACAAAATTCTACAAGGTTGATGTAGGTGCATCTTCGGATGCCTCTTTCGGCCGCAAGGTTTTGCAGGCGGCTGTTTAGAGTTGCAACTCCTCCGTTGGAGGAGTGCTGTTTTGTGTTTTGGGGTGAAGTTTGTTTTTATGCTGTTACCACCCCTTGTTTTTTCTCTGACACTGCTTTGGGACGTCCCACTTTGTCAATAGAGAAGCTGTGTCGGTCCATGGACGAAAGAGTAAATAGGATTTTTTACTCACCGTAAAATCCTTTTCTCTGAGTCCATGGACCGACACAGCACCCACCCCTCCTTTTAAGTTTGTACTGCTTTTTTGACGAACTGATCTGCGATGTGCAGACTGAGAGGGTATACCCAGAGGGTCCGCCCCCTGGGCGGTACTGTAGAAGGTGTGATGCAACACTTTTTACAAGTTTTTCTGCCTAGTCACTCCTAATTAAAAGATAATACCCACTTTGTCAATAGAGAAGCTGTGTCGGTCCATGGACTCAGAGAAAAGGATTTTACGGTGAGTAAAAAATCCTATTTTATTTATTTATTTTTGGGACATTGAGTCTCACACAATTGACATTGCATGTTTGATCATTTGTTGTCACATATTTACCTGTGATTGTATCATAATTTGTTTGGCAAAGTTATTTTACCCATTAAGGGGACTGCATAGAGGCTGGTCATTATGATTGGATAGTCATAGACTAGTTATTGCGGTTCACACAGGCAGGCTGGTGTTCACAATTTATTCACGGAATATATAATTTAATGTAAGTAATTTATTTAATTCTCATTATTTATATGCTTTAGCGCCCCCTATATATAATTGCTAATATTGCACTTATAACCATTTCCAATCACAGTCTCAACCTTTGAAATTAGGGGATAGCAGCTTAATTAATTTAACAATTTATTTAGGCGCGAGATCATCAATTTACACACTTTACATTTGTTGGAGCAGATCAAACCAGTTTCAGTGGATGATCAGTTCCATGCGCATTTTTTCTGCGCAACATGCATGCACAGTGTTTTCCATGTATTCCAATGGCTCTAGTTGGCTCTAGTTCACACCATGCAGTCAGTTTCTGGTCAGTTTCTGCTCCGGAAACTGACTGCATGGTGTGAACTAGAGCCAACAAGAGCCATTGGAATACATGGAAAACACTGTGCATGCATTTTTAGTGCAGAAAAAATGCGCACAAAACTGTACGGAACTGCGTCTGGTGTGAACTAGCCCTAAAGTAAATTGTTGGGAGAGCATCTGGGGTTTTGGTAGGAAAAAAAAATTCCCTGTTGTCCATGAGGCTGTTGTTCCACCACTAACATGCGTTCACATAAATTACCTTCTTTTGCTAAAATAGCATTCATAACTGGATTACTTAACAACATTGGGACCCATGTTGATCCAATCTTACTGATTCACCGCATCAAAGAAGGAATGGAGATTCCAAATCTGAGGGACTCGCTTGTAAAAATCCTGCAAGACTACAACCTCCAGGTGAGTGCCGGCCTTTTGTCACAATGGATCATCCAGTTCATACAATGGAAAATGTTTTATGAGATTGAATGTTATGAATTCCCTTTAGAATCAGAAGCTCATGAATTAAAATGCTGTATTGCCATTAATTAGAGATTATAAATGGTGAAATCACAACTACCAACTATGAAGGAATTAGATAATTAACAAATTATGCTTCCCAATTACAACTGAACCAATTGAATTCATTTTGAATTCGATGAAAATCTGACTAAAGTACATAGCGGGATTGTAAAATACAGACCCAATAAAAATATTCATATTTTCAGCTATTTTTTTTTTCTGAAAAGATGTCAGGTCTATCCCCAGGACCCAAGTGCTGAGATTTTGCATCATATTTCATCTCCCTAAAGATACCTATGTTTTTATTGTTTGGCTATGAGTGATTTATGTCCCATCTTACTGTAAGCTGGTTAGGTCTAAAATGGCTTTTGCTTCCATGATAATCAGTCACATCACAAAGAGCACTTTCACATGCTGTATCACAGTTAAGAATATAATAAAAGGCAAATAACTCGCACACTTTCAGAGATGTATACACTGCTCTTACATTCCTCTTCAGATTCTAAACTATACTACCTTAAAGAATGGGAAAAAGAATTAGAGCATACGTTCTGTCCATGCCAAACAAGCAAAATACTCCAACTGTCTCACACATCTTCAAAAGCCAGGTGTCAAAACCCGCTTCCTGATTGGCCAGGAGGAGGATCAGTGTTACAATAGCGAATATTCATTCACTGTTGTAACACACCTGGGTGGGCTGTGAGCGCATTCTCTGCGCCCCGATCCCACCATATTTTGAAGCCTATTAGAGCCTCTGGCTCCAATCAGTGCTTCAAAAAAAATTCACCCTGCATTGAAATCCATACATCCGGCATCCTGAAAGGGGTCAGATGCATGGCTAGGGGGAGGCGGCGATGAATAGGGGGGGCGGAGCCCTTAATAGACAAGAACCCAAGAGTCCCTACGAAATTATAAAATATCTACTCGTATGCCAGCAAACCTTTGTTTGAGCGGTTACGGGCAAAAGGGTACTTGGATATTTGGTGGGAGTGTCCTGCATGTGACCAGTTTTGGACTGATGTTAAAACATATATCCCAAATCCTGGAAAATCCCCTTCCTAATGACCCTCCATACTTCACAACATATCCTGGTCCATGAAATTCTATAAAGTATAATGTCACATCTCCTTAATGCTGGAAAAGGTCTCATTCCAGTCTTATGGAAAACGCCCCACCCACGACCCCTGGTGAATGGATTAGTAAGTTAATGCCATTAATGAGGCCGAATGGTAGTGCTTCATTCAGAAAGATCCAATATATGATACATTTTATGTTGATTGGGCAATCTGGATGCAGTGACATAGTCCAAAGACATTCTACCTCTCCACAATCGCCTCCAACCAAGGCACAAAAAAAACCCTGTGTACAGAGCTGTGTTTAGTGACAGGGGATCTAGTTGGCTTTTCATTTTATTCATACTTAGCACACAGTAAAAGCAGCACACAGTACACAACACAGTACACATACAAACACGTGTTAGGCACATATTTAACATTTGATTGCCCTAGATGTTAACCCCTTCCTGCCCAGTGTCATTAGTATGGTGACAGTGCATATTATTGCCACTGATCACTGTAATAATGGTGATGTCAGTGGCAGTTGGCTAGTTTCCACCAGCGTCAATTAGTGTCAGATTGACTACCGCAGTATTGCAGTCTCGTTCTAAGTTGCTGATTGCTGCTACCACTAGTATAAAAAAAAAAAATTCCAGTATATATCCCATAGTTTTTAGATGCTATATTGTTCACACAAACCAATCAATATACACTTAGGCTGGATTCAGACCGACGCATTTTTAGTGCTTTCTGCAGATTTGCACTACAGAACGTGTGCCATAGGAAACCATGTTAAATGGACTGTAGTGAAAATCTGCAAAATGCAAAAAGCACAAAAAATGCATAGGTGTGAATCCAGCCTTATTGGGAATTTTTTTTTTTTTTTTTACCAAAGACATGTAGCAGAATACATTTTAGCCAAAATTTATTTCGAGATTTTTTTTTATTATTATTTTGTATGGGATATATTTTATAGCAGAAAGTAAAAAAATATATATATATTTTTTTTCTAAATTGTCGGTCTTTAGACATGTAGCAGATTACATTTTAGCCAAAATTTATTTCGAGATTTTTTTTTTATTATTATTTCGTATGGGATATATTTTATAGCAGAAAGTAAAAAAATATATATATATTTTTTTTCTAAATTGTCGGTCTTTTTTCTTTTATATATTAAAAAATAAAAAATTCAGAGGTGATCAAATGCCACTAAAAGACAGCTGTATTTGTGTAAAAAAAAAAAGATATAAATTTTGTTTGGGTACAACATTGCATGACCACGCAATTGTCAGTTAAAATAGTGCAGCACTGCCCAGTAAAAAATGGCCTGGTCCTAAAGGGGGGTAAATCTTCTGGAGGGCACGTGGGTAATAGATAACCCTACCCCCCTGTCATCTTTATAAGTGTGTGGTCCCTACTATGGTTTTCAAAACCCAAATATTATGCTCAACAACTCTGATTAAAACCCCAACCCTTCCCTTTTGTTTCCAAACTTTTGTATTCTATTATTTTTGGCTAACTTTGTTTACCCTCTTTTTATTGTTTATGCAAAATGCACTTCATTGATGTAAAATCCATTAATGTCAACTCATTTTACTGATTGCCAATTTTGTCTCACCCAGGATTAGAATATGCATAGAATGCATTAAGGTAAAAAACCCTAATGCTGCGTACACACAATTGGAATTTACGACAACAAATGTTCGATGTGAGCTTTTGGTCGGATATTCCGACCGTGTGTAGCCTCCATCGGACATTTGCTGTCAGAATTTCCGACAACAAACGTTTGAGAGCAGGTTCTCAATTTTTCCGACAACAATTCCGATTGTGTGTATCCAATTCCGATGCACAAAAATTCTACGCATGCTCGGAATCATTGTATTTCATTTTTCTCGGCTTGTCGTAGTGTTGTACGTCTCCGCGTTATTGACGTTCAGAATTTCCGAGCAACATTTGTGCGACCGTATGTATGCAAGACAAGTTTGAGCCAACATCCGTCGGAAAAAAATCCACGGTTTTGTTGTCGGAAATTCCGATTGTGTATTCGCGGCATTGGACTTTACAACCACTTTAAGGTTGTCACAATAACAGAAGTTGAAAGGTCTGTTATGTTTGAAGGACAAAAAGTCAAAGCAAATCTTCCTAACAGGACACAGGCAGGAAAAAATTACTTAGTTATTTTTAAAGTGGATTTTACCCAAATCACTAAAATATTATATAAACATGAACATGTCAGTGAAGTTTCAAAAGTTGCTTGCCATCTTTTTAAATATTCTGCCTTCATTAAAAGAACGGGTGATCCTGCCATGAAGGCCTTGTTTAAGCACTTCCTGTTATAGTGTGACAACTGACTACAAGCAGGCAAGCAAATTGCACAGGAGTTGTCCCTTATTGTCACTATCATACATGCATCACACTATACATGTAGACAGAGAGTGGCTGAAGTAGGTTGGAGGAGATCAGCAGTACATAGATCTAAAAAAGGGTTATAATAGTAAAAAATGTTACTTACTGTTTCTTTGGGAAGACTCAAATCTAGTCTCCCTCTAGCACTTTAGATATTCAAAGAGAAACTGCACCACTTCAAGTTCTGAGATATCGCTTCTCTGCTTCTTTTGTGCATCTGGTGCAGGCTTTGAAAAGCTCTTCCCACTCTGCTATTATAACTTGCATCAGAGGGGTATGGCCTAAGTTGGGGCTTTGTTTGGAAGCCAGCAACACTGAATACATTTCATGGTATGATTTCTACAGAGTATGAAACACTGAACATCCCCTTCAACACAGCTCATGTTAGGGTTTGAGTCCACTTTCAGTGGTTATAGTCCCTTTTTACAACATTTTACAATCCTAGAAAATTGATTCAAAACAGAATTCCTCTTGGGAACATGATATCACCTTCAAGTCTCCATACACAATCAATGGAACATCCCATCAAGAGTGATCGACCATATCATAAGAGAATCAGGGAAAACTCTCAGTGTGAAAACCGTATGACTCTTTTTTATTAAAAAATAAATGAATGTGATGACATCACAAGCGTAAGCTCCACACTACGCCCCTGGTGATGGCAGTTATGATGAAACGCGTAGGTCGGAGCTTACGCTTGTGACTTAACCACGTTCGTTAAAAGTAGTGAGTGTTTGAATCGATTCCCAGGATTGGTATTTGTACTAAGAGCTTTTATATTTTAATATTATGAGTGGCCACGTTTTTTTAATAAAAAGAATCATACAGTTTTCACACTGAGATTTTTCCCTGATACTCGTTTAAGATATGGTCGATTACTCTGAGCCACTTGATAGGATATTCCATTGATTGTGTATGGAGACCTGGAGATGAAATCGGGTCCCCCAGAGGATACACCAATATCTCATGCACATTTTACTCTTTTTATATAAAGGGTCCTGGGATTCCAGTAGAAGTCTCCTTTATCTCAGGTGGAGGTGCACGGTGGGGTTGCAAGCATCCAGATTCACATTCTTTCTTCATTTGCACACTGTTGGAATCTGATTGGACAAGATGGGACTATTGTTTATATTTTTCTTTATTTTCATGTTTACTGTGTTTTTTTCACAATATTTGATTGTGTGTTTTTATAATTGGCATGACTATGTAAATTTATACATTCATAGAAAGCAAATATGAGTAGCAAACCTGCTGTAACAAGCTTAAAGTATATCTATAGGCCATACTTTTTTTTGTTTTAGTTAGAGTAAGGCATGGTAAAGTAGTTGTACACCCTAACTGCATGGTATTCAACTTGCTAAAGCATTGTGTAGTATAAACATTTTTTTTTAAAATCACTGTTAAGTATAAGTCTGTTTAATAATAAGTACCCCATGTGAGATTACAAAATATATACTGTGTGTGTGTGTGTATATATATATATATATATATATATATATATATACGGTATAGATAGATAGATATTTATATTTATATATGTGTGTATGTATGTGTATATATATATATATATATATATATATATATATATATTCGCACATATTATGTTACACAGGTGACATAGGTGCTTGTTAATACCTATATCTCAACGTCAGTGAGTGCAAATTATAGCAATAGTAATACCAGACATGCATTGTCATACTAAAGTTTCATATATTCTTAGATAAAGTTCTATATAATTAGTCATGAAACTATTGCAATATTTATTCTCTAGCTCACATCAGACATTAGCTAATAAACTTTGTTTCAATTTAATTCTTTTATGTTTGCCTTATCTGTACAAGGCAAGCAGAGCAGCATGTCAGAAGATGAATAGCAGCGAGTTGATGAAAAAATAAAATACCGCTGGGGCACACAAAGCCACTTGTAAAATATAATGCACATATTTAGAGTGATAGCCTGGGCAAAGGCCTCTAAGGACTCCAAACCTCCTTCATTGAAATTCAGTTATTCAAGTAGGACCTTGATGCATTGTATTGCGAGATCAGGGTAAATAGTTTCTAATTTATTTCAGTAAAATGTTGTAGATTCTTGCTTTAAGTTTTGAAGTATGTTACAAAGAGGCTGCTCTGCTCATACTGGGGGAAAGAAACTGTATGAGTGCCTATAGAAACCACATTAAAGGGGGCGTGGTCTGCCGTGAGAGGAGATGGCCGCTTAAACCCTGAGCTCCGTCAAACCAGTGCCTATACTAAACTAGAATAGGGGTCTACTGCTGACAGCTTGACCCACAGGATGGGAACTTCATCCTGCTCGAACTCTGAGTCTCGATCCCGCTCACCGAGGGATGAAAGCAACCGGGTAAGCCCGAATATCCCAGAGATTTTCAGATCTCAACGCACTCAGAGAACCAACATGGCGGCCCCTCTTCCCGCCTCAACTCCGGGCCCTATTTCCAGTGAGATAGTACTGACTCCCACGAATCCAATCCAAAATCTGGCAGGAACCACCCGATCTGAACCCCAGCAACTTAGTCTCACTGACCTCAGAATGGTAGCTGCGGATATTAAAGATACGCTCTCCGCGGCCATATCCGACCTTCGCCACGAACTCCAAGCCATATCGGGACGCGTGCAATCCATTGAACGTACAACGGCTTCTCAACAGACCGCAATCCGGAGGATCCACGGCCGAGTGGATACCCACACCTTGCAGCTCCGTGACATCCAACGTCACGTGGAGGATTTAGATAACAGGGGAAGGAGACATAACCTCCGTGTAAGAGGCCTCCCGGAATCGATCGACCAGGACCAGATACTCCCCGTTGTTACCTCCATCTTCAATAGCCTCCTGGATCGCGCTCCCCAAACCCCTATAGTGATGGAGCGCATACACAGAGCTCTGAGACCCAGAGGCAAGGAAACGGATCCTCCGAGAGACATCATTTGCTTCCTTAATGAATACTCCCTCAAGGAAGCTATCCTTAAGAAAGCCCGCGACAAGGAGGGCCTAGAGTTTGAAGGCCGCATGATACACATCTTCCAGGACCTGTCGGCAATCACGCTGAAACATCGCAAGGATTTGCGACCCCTGCTTGAAGTCCTACGTGAAAGAGGCATTCGCTACCGGTGGAAGTTCCCATTCGGCCTCCTCGCCACCCATCAGAACCGCTCCACTTTACTTAGGGTCCCCGAGGAAATGGATGATTTCTGCCGGGCCCTAGACATACCTTACATGAATGTGCCGAACTGGTACGCGGACTTTGATCTCCTCAACCCCCACTTCCACTCACCGAGTGAAGAACCGATGGAGACACAGGATACAAGGTACCGAAGACGCCGCTCCCCTTCGGCCACCAGACCCAGCTCAACGGTGCAACGTAGGCTTCACCCTGCGAGCCCCACAACCACCCCCCTGCCTCGGAGAGCGCGTCGGGACCACTAACTTGGCTCCCGCAATCGGAACACAGTACCACAGCCAGGTGAATACGCTTGATTTACTCTCTGTTACCCCTCCCTTCATTGTCAGGGTCTATTTGTCTGGTGCGGCAACACACATACCCACGACTGCATGAGGTACCGCAAAGTTTATATATCACCCTTTTACGGCACCCTGGGAGCCTGCTCGGACCACGTAGGGGAATACTGATATGCCATGATCTCTGACTCTCCAAGCCTGCCAAGAGGATTTTTTGCGGACACGAGGCTGTCTCCTTTTGCAGCAAGCACCCCACTGAACCCGCCGTTGTTGTGGATACCATCGGAGGATAGCAAGCAAGGATAACCGATCTTTTCACCTGACTGAAACACTGCACGGCTGCCTAGTTCTTGGGACCTTCACTGCGCCCTACAGAACGATGTGCGGACTTTCCCCGGCCCCTGGGACGCTGTCAGATTCCGACACCCCAACTTCTCTCACCCGATTCAGTGATGCCGCTCAATCCAGTTGAAGGGACTCTCTTTACCTCTTATATCCATACAGGTTTACCCATAGCATGATAGACGGAGACTATACAAAGGTACCTGCATCACTTCTGAACTGTTCATGTGAGTTATCTTCCTCATATACCTGCCTGCTGGTAAAGCTTTAGGGACCATGTTCCCCCTTTATATGTTAGATGCTGTGTGAACATATACCCCTTCCCTTAGAAGTCATAGAGATAAGCCCTCATTTCCAAACACATACAAAGCAGTCTCTTTGATTTCCTTGCTTCTCTACCTAGTCTGCTCTCCATGGGTATTGTCACAAGCACCCATTGCGACATGATTGTTTTTGCCACTGCTCCTAATATTACCTTCTCCAGAGGTCCTATAGCGCCACCTAGTGTAATCTCGGGATGTACGCCAAGCTAACGTAGGACCTCACTAATAATTGCTGCCCTAGATAACCCTCTGACACACACATCGCAACGGGGGCTTGTTTTCTTAAACCAAGCAAGGTACACATTGTTCACCTGAATTCTCCACACTACTGCTAGTACGAACCTCATCATACACCATGCCCCACGCACCTAACGCATACCCTACCTACTCCCAGGGTGCGAACAAAACTTTGCCTTGACATCCGTTCAGACGACCCATGCCTCCCCCTCCCATAGCTCACCACACCTGATACACCTGTTGTAGCTGGTGTCCTGTTCTTAGGATCCGGATGTCCAGTTGACAATCGTTCCTTTTTACCTAATGCAGGGTTTCATCTTACAGGGATTATTCTACACCCTGACTTTAGGATAAGGATGCCATAAGTTTGAAATGGTACGAAGTCCCAGATTGCATGTTTCCTGTTTTATGTTTTAGATTTCTCTATTGTGTTTCCTCCCAATTGATTGTGCTTATTGTGGATGTTATATGGATTTGCTACATGTTACCGAGCCTATTGGATACAGATACCATATGAATATGAACTATTCCATGCAGCCCTGTTTACTGTCTCCCTGACAACAGACCTAACCAGGACGGACCCATACAAGCTAACTCACACTAGACTAATCCTCCAACCCGACGCATACCCTATCCATCCCCTTCTACCTTCCCACTACCCCACCCGCTACCAATCTTGCACGAATAGGTCACTGGTTGGGCGGTTCACATGGTATCTCTATACCACTCTATCGTACCCCTTTCTATACTTTTCTACACATTTCTTTCATATCTTGCTGCTCTTCATCGCTCTCTCTCGGCGGACCAACTCCCACACAGTGGCACTTAATATAGCCCTTCTTTTTAGAACTTATCGTAAACAGAACCTGCCACTGACTCTTTTCGGACTACCCGACGACGGGCCACACCCTTTACAGCAGGAGAGCAGGTACTCCCTGCCGCCGGAACTCCCCCCATCCCCTATATCCCACCGTCCCCTCTACCCTTTACGGCCCAACGCCCACCCTACCCTTGAAATTTTGCCTGGAGACGGCCCTCGATTATACACACTCATTTAAAACAGGCAACCCATATTTTGACCCCACTCCCTCCCCTTCGACCCCCTTGCCTCAGCTCTAAAAAATTACTCGGTCAACCGAACAGAAGCTACAGCGAATGACGTCAATCATGCCACCAATCACGCCAACTAACACCACACCTCCTCTAAAAATTGTGTCACTTAACGTAAAAGGACTTAATATCCCAGAAAAACGGTCCCGACTCCTTTTAACCATGCAACGCTCCAAAGCGGCCATTATATTTCTGCAGGAAACACATTTCCGCACTGATGCTACACCCAAACTCCAAACCCGCCACTTTCCTACAGTGTATCATGCAACCAACCCCTTAGCCAAAACGAAAGGGGTATCCATCCTCCTACGGAACAACTGCCCTTTCCAACTGACAGACCAACTATGTGATAAACAAGGAAGATACATATTCCTTAAAGGATCATACCTCGGTAGGACATTTACATTGGCTAATATTTATGCCCCAAATGTGGGTCAGGTGCCTTTCTTCCGAGCTCTCACAGACACGCTGACCACTTTTCATGAAGGTACTCTTATACTAGGGGGGGACTTCAATGTTCCGCTTAGCCCCGTTCAGGATACCTCCAAAGGAACGTCTGCTCTTCCTTATGCAGCTCTACGTAAAATTAGAAACTGCCTACAAAACCTGTTGCTACATGACACCTGGCGTACACTGAACCCGAATGGCAAGGACTATACCTTCTACTCAGCCCCTCATGGAAGGTATTCCAGAATAGACTATCTATTTATCTCCCAAAAGGACCTCCCCCTGCTCCAGAACGCTTCTATCGACCCGATGTTCATGTCAGATCACCATCCCATTTCTGTAACACTGATGGTCCCAGAAACGTTCCCACGCTCGCAGACCTGGAAACTGGACTCCTCCCTACTTACTGACCCAGCTATCGCTGAAGAAGTCAGGACACACATTAAACATTTCTTTTCAGAAAACGACCCCGTGGACACCTCTACCATTGTCACGTGGGAAGCCCACAAATGTGTGATACGCGGTATCCTCATAGCGGCGGCAGCTAGACGCAATAGGGAGAGACGGAAATTATACACAACGCTGTACGAAAAAATACGTAAGCTAGAGAGTACACACAAACATACGCAGGCCCTAGACACTTTAACAGACCTTATCCAAACTAGAAACGAACTGCTAGACCTCCTGGGCAAACAGGTAAGACGTAAATATATTCTGACAAAGAAAACTTTCTATGAATATGGCAACAAAGCCAGTAAGTGGCTCGCCAGAGCTCTTCAAACGCGGAAAGCTACCACGACAATACATACCTTAACTGACACGTCGGGCCGCAAAATCAATGCAACCCCTGACATTGCCAAACAGTTTGTTCAGTACTACTCTAACCTTTATAACCTCCCCCCGACGGATCCCTCGATATCAGAATTCACGAGGAAACAAATGATTGTAGACTTCTTGAAGCAACATAGCCCTGCCCCTATCTCAGCCTCTATGGCTCAAGATCTAGATGCCCCTTTACAAAAAGAAGAAGTAGACCTTGCGCTTAAACAGTTGAAAATAGGCAAAAGTCCCGGCCCTGACGGCCTGAGTGTAGGATACTATAAATCATTTGCTGATATCCTTACTCCCTTTTTTCTCACGGCCTTTAACTCCTTCGAACTCCCATTGAAACCCCCACGTGACCTACTCACTGCACACATTGCAGTTGTCCCAAAGCCGGGTAAGGACCCTGCTCTGGTTGCCAGCTATAGGCCTATCTCGTTACTCAACGTCGACCTCAAATGGTACGCCAAAACGATTGCAAACCGGATTCTAGCACTCCTACCCCAACTTATCGACCTCGACCAAGTCGGCTTTGTACCAGGTAGAGAGGCGAGGGATAATACCCTTAAAGCTATTAACATACACCATTGGCTTACGCACACTAGTCAGCAGGGATTCTTTCTTTCCCTGGATGCGGAGAAGGCATTTTGACAGGGTGGCCTGGGACTACATGAAAGACACCTTGGAGGTCATAGGCTTACCTACCAGGATGCTGAACTTTATTGCAGCACTATACTCTAATCCCACAGCTAGAGTCCGAGTGAACGGCCACCTGTCAGATGCCTTCTCCATCTCAAATGGAACTCGCCAGGGCTGCCCCCTCTCCCCGATAATTTTCATCCTCACGCTCGAACCTTTACTGAGACGCCTCAGGGGTGCGCAGGACATCAAAGGTATAGAAGTTAAACAAAGGATGTATAAATTAGCCGCATTCGCGGATGATATCCTCCTTTTCCTAAAAGACCCACTGACGACAATCCCTAATCTTCTCAAAGAGTTCCATTCCTTTAAGATCCTCACCAACCTTCAAATAAACTTTGCAAAATCCAACGCCCTAAACATCACTCTACCCCCTAACATTTGTCGACAATGTAAAGAAAATTTCCCGTTCACATGGCAACGCACTGCGATCACATACCTGGGCATACAACTTCCTACCTCCCTGACTGACTTATACTCCAAAAACCATGCGCCGCTACTACGGTCTATCATAACAGATCTAGGAAAATGGTCCTCTGGAACGTTTTCATGGTTCGGGAGGGCCTCAATCGTCAAAATGACTATCCTGCCTAAGATCCTGTACCTCCTACAGACGATACCTATCGCACTTCCCCAAACATTCTTTTCGACCTATCGGAGATTTTGCACTAACTTTATATGGGGAGCAATTCGTCCACGATTAGGCTACCTTAGACTCACCACTCCCAAACCCAAGGGGGGGATAGGCCTTCCTGACATTCGCAAGTATCAGCAGGCCTGTTATCTCACCAGAATATTAGATTGGAACATACACGCCAACCGGAAAGACTGGGTCCGATTAGAACAGGCTTTATCTGCCCTCCCACTGGCGCAACTCCCCTGGATAGCCCCTCAACACACTCCTGCGGAAAGCAAACTTCACCCACTCATCTACCCTACTCTTACATCCTTCCGAGATGCGTGCACCAAGCACAAGATTTCCTCGATACATGGACCGATGACCCCACTTAAACACAATCCTGAGTTCTCCCCGGGGACACATAACTCCTTTTTAGCAGAGGGATGGCCGCACACGACTATTAGGGCAGAACACTTCTTCGAAGACGACCGTTTTCTATCCCACACAGACTTATCCTCCAAAATGACCACAGCCGTATTCCCCTTCTGGACTTACGTCCAACTCAGACATTATTTTGACCATCCTAAACCCAGACCAGAGTGGTCTCGGTGTACCACCCCATTTGAATCTCTTTGTTTAAAAGAAGAACCCCAAAGGCATCTGGTTTCGTACACATATGCCTTACTTTTTTCAGATCATAATCCCAAATTACACTGGGTCAATCAGACATGGGAACGAGACCTGACAACTGACCTTGCGGCAACGGATTGGGAAAAAATCTACACGCATATACACAAGGGAACGGTCAATGTGAGTGCACAAGAGAATGCATTTAAAATCTTTTCCAGGTGGTACAGAACACCTCTCCAAATACACCGCATTTACCCTTCCCATACCCAACAGTGCTGGAGATGCAAGACGGAGATAGGGTCTTTCTTGCATATCTGGTGGACTTGCCCCAAACTTCAACCCTTCTGGTCTGAGGTTCACAGGCTCATTGCTCAAGTGTCCACGTACATACTAGATTATACGCCAGCACAATATCTGCTCCACCACTCTCCGACGCTACCCCGTTCCTACCTACGCTCACTGGCCATGCACATGGTGAATGCGGCAAGAATGTGTATACCATCTAAGTGGCGCTCCCCTGACCCGCCATCGTTAACAGATTGGTTTAGGCGTATACATAAAATGTCGGAAATGGAGGACTTAATACATCAGGCACGTGATACCCCAGCCAAATTCACCGAAACATGGTCATGCTGGATTCACTTCACTACCACGGAGGAATACAAAAAAGTCCCGATCTAATTGACCCACAAGAGCTGTAGCAGGGAGGTAAAGGGGGGCTGATACCCCTGCCTCTTCCCTCACTTCCCCAGTATCATCCTATCCCAGTCAATCACCAAGTACTTTGACCTACAATATGTTCTATTTTCTTTTATTCTACTCTATTCTATCCTGACCATACATCTTATACCGGATCTCGACTTGACTATGACCAACCCCAAATTAGATGACTGCGAGGTCCAAACAGGTTATCGACTGTTATGCATAATCTATTTCATAGTTTTCTGTACCGTAATGTTTTTAGGACAAGCTGTTACAGTGAATATTGACACTTTTTTTTTTTTAGGTTTTATTCTGTCTTTATTCATTTGATATACACCGTCTGAAATGGTATATTACCACATGGTTGTTATTTTCAGCGGCTGTGCCCGCGTTTCTCTGTCGCCTGTCAACTTCTCTGTGACTGTATGACTTGGTTTCTTATTTGCAAAATAAAAATCTTTAAAAAAAAGAAAAAAAAGAAACCACATTAAAGCTATTCTCCAGCCAGACATTAGTATTTTGCATTTTCTGGTGAAGAACTTTCCACTTAATAAATTCAATGCTATCCATGTGAATGGTTCCAGAGCTGAGCCTGTGGAAATTCGGCCTAGTGAGATCCCTGGTTCAGAGCAGCTCCTCTGTAGTTCTCAGAGAGGGAGGTTGCACAACACGTGACAAAAGATTGCACTTCCACCCAGTAGTACTGTATGTTTTAGGAAACATAAGCAGGCCATTTCTCTCCTCTTCAGTTCCTTCTGTGAACAAAATGCTTCAGAGATTCCTGTAGGCACAAGAAAAATCTACCCTTGTAGTTGGGCCTCCACACTGCAGGGTTAAATGTACATTTCTCCTTAGTTCATTGACGGACACAGCGCCTCAATCTTAACCATTGGGTTATTTTGCCTCTGCAGGAGTAGGACTAGGCAGAACATAAAACTTGGCTGTGCCCCATGGGCCATCCTCAGTCAGTAAAAAAAATAAACCCTCCCTGCTCTACATAGTCATTTTTTTTTCTGTCTAGTCAGAAATAAGGACCTAGCTCCTTTTTGGGATCTTTTGGTCGTAGCAATTTTTTATTTTTTCTCTTTCCATGCATCTTTCCTCCTGGGAGATCTACAATCAACTGCCGGGCTGGGTGATGGGCTGGATAAACTAGATCCAGTGGTCTCCCCAGTCTGGCCAGCGAGCGCTAGGTCTGCCGCAGCATAGTCTCAACGGACGAAGCTGGCCCGTGAGTTAAACGTCTTGCAGGGTTGCATACGACCAGGCTTTGGTCCAAGTCGCAGCGTCCCCCTGGTCGACAGCCCCCACTTCGGTGGTAAGGGTCCTGTCTGGAGCGATATCAGCATCCATGGAAGGGTACAGTCCCCCTCCTCTCCTGTATGTGGGGTGGGTGGATGTGGGTACTCTCCAGGGATGGTCGGACCTGCCTGCAGGATCCCTCCTCCCATCCCTCAGTTAAGCTGGGTTTCCTCTTATCTTCTCTCCATCCCCCTCTGTAAGTGTTCCCTGAGGTGGGGGGGACTCTCATGTGCTGCTGTCTATACCACCTTGCTAGCTGGGGCTGCAGTGCCTGGAGCCACGGGGGTCCCAGAGCAGAGTTTTCCCCCATCTCCTCTTCACCCCCCTCTGTGGGTGTTCCCTGGGGGGGGGTTATGTGCCACTGTGGGTACAGTACCTGGAGGGGGGGTCCCAATGCAGAGGGCGCAGCAGAGGCTTCTGTGGACTCTGGGAACGATCTGGCAGCATTTGGTGGCCATTTTCCCTTAGTCTGGCTTGGTCTTTGGCCGGTGGCCATGTTGGTGTAGTCTGTGACGTCACGGCCGGCGGCCATCTTCCCTTAGTCTGGCATGATGCTGGAGACAAACAGAGCTGTGCAGACACAGACTGAGCAGGTCACGTGATCTACGGAGCTTCCGGGCCCCTCCTCTTCCTCCTTTCCGCTTCCGGGATACTTATTAGGACAAATGGCATGTTGAATGCTCTGATCCAGCATTCTCCAGTCTGGTGTGGTGAGTCCTTGGGGTCCCTTCTGTTTACCAGCAAGCGCCAAAGTAGGGGGAGGTCCATAGCAGTGCCAAAAACTCATTTTTGTGCTGCAGGTGCTCCCTTATCCATGGAGCCTCAGGGTCGCATCTCCCACACTGATCCCCCTTGTGGGGGCTCCTGGTCCTTCAGAGCTTCAGCTATTAATGCTCTGACGGCGGTCCTATCCTAGAATCTTTAGCCAGGAAGCATCCTCCCCCTTCTCCTGCTCAGTCTGTCTCATCTGACTTGGAGGCCGAGTCCGTCCAGTGAGACTTGATACCACATTCCCTGATCCGTCCCAATGTGACAATGGCTCCTCCACGGTCGCAACAGCGAGGGAAAAACTGCTGGTGAATGCACTTGTTACTGTGGTGCGTGAGGCTTTAAAAATGGAGGATATGGCTAATGTGGCCACGGACGTGGCTGTCCCTTTTGGTACACACAAGGCACCTCATGCAGATAAGGTGTTTCCTTATCTTCCATATTTTGACAAGTTTGTCTATAAGGAGTGGGGGCAACCAAAGCAACCTTTTGTAGTCCCTAAACACTTTACAGTACGTTACCCCTTTTGAGGAATCTCTTTTAAAAAAAGTGGACCAGTCCACCAGTGGTGGACCCTGCAGTTTCCAGGTTAAATAAAGCAACCATGATTCCAGTAGAGGATTCCCTGTCCTTTAACCACTTGAGACCCGCGCTATAGATGAAAGACGTCTGTAGCGCGGCTCTCAAGTGTCGGGTGGACGTCCTGCTATGTTTACATCCCCCGCGCGCCGCCGAGGGCGTGCGGCGGGGAACAGCTGTGCCCGCCGCGTCACGTGATGCCGATGCGCATGCCTGGCGGCCGCGATGTCCGCCAGGTACACGCGATCGGCTGTTACAGAGGCAGGACGTGGATCTCTGTGTGTAAACACAGAGATCCACGTCCTGTCAGGGAGAGAGGAGACCGATGCTGTGTCCCTTTTACATAGGGACACAGATCGGTCACCTCCCCCAGTCAGTCCCCTCCCCCACACAGTAAGAATCACTAATAGGGAACATATTTAACCCCTTGATCGCCCCCTAGTGTTAACCCCTTCCCTGCCAGTCACATTTATACAGTAATCAATGCATATTTATAGCACTGTTCGCTGTATAAATGTGAATGGTCCCAAAATAGTGTCAAAAGTGTCCGATATGTCCGCCGCAATATCGCAGGCCTGACAAAAATCGCAGATCGTCGCCATTACTAGTATAAAAAATATATATATATAATAAAAATGTCATAATTCTATCCCCTATTTTGTAGGCGCTATAACTTTTGCGCAAACCAATCACTATACGTTTATTGCAATTATTTTTACAAAAAATATATAGAAGAATACGTATCGGCCTAAATTTTCAGTAATTTTTTTGTTTATAGTGCAAAAAATAAAAACCGCAGAGGTGATCAAATACCCCCCAAAGAAAGCTCTATTTGTGGGAAAAAAATTATAAAAATATCATTTGGGTACAGCGTTGTATGACCGCGCAATTGTCATTTAAAGTGCGTCAGCGCTGAAAGCTGAAAATTGGTCTGGGTACGAAGGGGGTTTAAGTGCCCAGTAAGCAAGTGGTTAAAGACCCAGCCGATAGGAAAACGGAGTCTGTGACGCATATCATGTTTACTGTGGCAGGTTCGGCAATGCGACCGATCCTGTCCTCGGCCCTGGTGTCTCAGACTTTAACCAAATGGGTCAAACTTTTGTGCCAAGGTCTGGGGAATGAGCAGGTGACTGCTGCTTATGTTGATCTGGCGGACCAGTTAGTCCAAGGGCTACAGTTTATATGTGAGCTGTCAAGACCACTTCAGCATGAAGGTCTGCCCTCCCCCATAATTGGGGTGGGGGAACATCTTCGCTGGTTTCCAGCTTCGTGGACCTCCTTCGTGAACGTCAAGGGGATACACAAATTCAGCCTTTTGGGGGTACCAAAGAAGGGGGGCAGAGTTCATCTACTTCAGGGGGAGCCTGAGTCTCTTTGTGCAGATATAGTTCCGGCAAAGGAACTACCCAAAATCTCCTCTATTCCCATCCAGGAAATTTAATTACCTGGGTCGGACTCTGGATGTAATACTGACCAGGGTAGACTTTTTTTTTTTTTACTCAAACTTCGACTTCTTTAGCAGCTTGAGGAAGTTACCGAGACTCATGGCAATATCACGGGTTCCTCTGGTGGATGCTGCAGTCGTCCTAGCGCTGCTGTTGGGCCAACACCTTCCTCTTCTTCCACGGTGCCTGTGAAGGATCGAGGGTGAAAGTAAACGTCCCTTGGTGGCAGGGCTGGCCCAAGACATTGTGCTGCCTGGGCCCAAGAATGAAATGCTGCCCCCCCAAAAAAAAAAACTATGCCCATCCAGCAAATGAGACGTTTCCATAAAGCAAAGAGACAGCCCAATATATTCAGCAAGAGACATCCCATATATTCAGCAAAGAGACATGCCCCTTCTAGGGTGACCACGTGTCCCGGATTGCCCGGGACAGTCCCGCATTTTGCAGATCGGTCCCGGGCACCTTCATTCCAGGACAATACAGTGTCTCAGGCCAATCTGATGCCCCCAAAAAAGGCCGCCACGTGACCGCTTTACTCACCAACAGTACTTGTCCTGGCCGGGAATGCCTGGAGGAGCACAATCCCCGCCCCCTGCTTGTGATTGGAGAAATCATAAATCCCGCCTCTTGTGTCCAATCACTGTGCTGTGATTCGTTACAGCACAAGCTGATTTTTGGGAAGGGAGGGTGTCCCTGAATGGTAGTTTGAAAATGTGGTCACCCTAGCCCCTTCCTGCAAAGAGTATTGTGTAGCACCACAAAAGCTCCCCCCTTTCTCTCCACTGCCACCGACCAGCTACGCTCTGATCCCAGCTCAGTGATGCAACATGCTGCAACAACAGCGCTGCAGTGGCGGCTAGGGTGACCACATTTCCAAACTGCCATTCAGAGATACCCCCCTTCCTTCCCAAAAAAAGATGAGAGGGGAGTGTAGTCTCGCTGACAGGGAATTTGGCAGCGGGTGATTTGTCGGGCAAATGGCTGGTGTTAGCACATAAATCATCCTAACATTATGATTGATATGGTGTCAGGATGATCAAATCACATTTATATTACTACATTGTAATATATAATGAAATAGTTTAACTCACCATAATGCAGAATCAGTGGAAGCCCTGAGCTTGTCATTTGCCACCATTGCTTGCCACCAGATGTAGCTTGTTGCTTGCCACCGTTGCCTGCCACAACATGCAGCGTGTCACTTGTCAACATTGCCTGTCACCAGTCACCATTCCCTGTCACCAGATGCAGCCTGTCACTTGTCACCATTGACTGTCACCAGATGCAGCCTGTCACTTGTCACCATTGACTGTCACCAGATGCAGCCTGTCACTTGTCACCATTGCCTGTCACCAGATGCAGCCTGTCACTTGTCCCCATTGCCTGACACCAGATGCAGCCTGTCACTTGTCACCGATGCCTGTCACCAGATGCAGCCTGTCACTTGTCACCGATGCCTGTCACCAGATGCAGCCTGTCACTTGTCACCATTGCCTGTCTCCAGATGCAGCCTGTTACTTGTCACCAATGCCTGTCAATTGTCACCAATGCCTGTCACCAGATGCAGCCTGTCACTTGTCACCAATGCCTGTCACCAGATGCAGCCTGTCACTTGTCACCAATGCCTGTCACCAGATGCAGCCTGTCACTTGTCACTATTGCCTGTCACCAGATACAGCCTGTCACTTGTCACCAATGCCTGTCACCAGATGCGGCCTGTCACTTGTCACCATTGCCTGTCACCAGATGCAGCCTGTCACTTGTCAAAAATGCCTGTCACCAGATGAAGCCTGTCACTTGTCACCATTGCCTGTCACCAGATGAAGCCTGTCACTTGTCACCATTGCCTGTCACCAGATGCAGCCTGTCACTTGTCACCAATGCCTGTCACCAGATGCAGCCTGTCACTTGTCACTATTGCCTGTCACCAGATACAGCCTGTCACTTGTCACCAATGCCTGTCACCAGATGCGGCCTGTCACTTGTCACCATTGCCTGTCACCAGATGCAGCCTGTCACTTGTCAACAATGCCTGTCACCAGATGAAGCCTGTCACTTGTCACCATTGCCTGTCACCAGATGAAGCCTGTCACTTGTCACCATTGCCTGTCACCAGATGCAGCCTGTCACTTGTCGCCATTGCCTGTCACCAGATGCAGCCTGTCACTTGTCAACAATGCCTGTCACCAGATGAAGCCTGTCACTTGTCACCATTGCCTGTCACCAGATGCAGCCTGTCACTTGTCGCCATTGCCTGTCACCAGATGCAGCCTGTCACTTGTCACTTATGCCTGTCACCAGATTCAGCCTGTCACTTGTCACGGATGCCTGTCACCAGACGCAGCCTGTCACTTGTCACTATTGCCTGTCACCAGACGCAGCCTGTCATTTGTCACCAATGCCTGTCACCAGATGCAGCCTGTCACTTGTCAACAATGCCTGTCACCAGATGCAGCCTGTCACTTGTCACCAATGCCTGTCACCAGATGCAGCCTGTCACTTGTCACCAATGCCTGTCACCAGATGCAGCCTGTCACTTGTCACCATTGACTGTCACCAGATGCAGCCTGTCACTTGTCACCATTGACTGTCACCAGATGCAGCCTGTCACTTGTCACCATTGACTGTCACCAGATGCAGCCTGTCACTTGTCACCATTGACTGTCACCAGATGCAGCCTGTCACTTGTCACCATTGACTGTCACCAGATGCAGCCTGTCACTCAGCCTGGCTCTCTCTCCCTCCCCTTCAGCTTGGCATGCTGGGGGCTGCAATTTCCCCCCTAGAATTGCAATGGGCCAGCCAGTTATTTGCACTACATATCCCATAATCCTCTTTTCTCCTTTTTGTTTTTTTCCCTGGCCAATGGGAGAAAAAGGGGGAAGAAACATAGCGGTGGCTGTCCTGGGAACAGCAGCATGAGGAGGAGAAGGAGGGGGGAGAAGAGCCCGCAGCTGCTCTCTCCCCACACACACAGAGCTCCGATCTCATGCTGTTCTGCTGCCCGCTAACAGAAGAGGGAATGGGCAGGAAACAACAGAGATAGTGGCACCTCGAGGGAAGAGGAGGCAGGCAGCACTGATCCCCGCACCGCACGCCGCTCCTAAGTTTCTGAGAGGAACACATACAGGGAGGAGGTGGGTGGAGCTAGCGGAGGAGGAGGAAGTTAAATCCTCCTCCGCAATGAATGGTGGGCCTCTCTCTCCTTACGTCACTGGTTGCTAGACACAAAGCGGTCCGCAGCTAGCAACCAGTTTGGGCAGGGAAGTAGGGGCCGCTGGTGAGACCCTTGAAGTGCGTCTTGCCACTGCGGCCAGTGACAGCGGCGCCGGCGATGCAGTACAAGTATGACACTGCACACTAGATGGAGGGAAACCCAGGTCCTCAGGCAGTGCGCCCCTGTTGCCGCCCCTCTTAAAGTGCTGCCTGGGACCATGGTCCCACCGGGTCCCATGGTAGGGCCGGCCCTGCTTGGTGGCTACCTCTTGGAGAGGACCAGTTGTCCCTAGGGCGGAGCTTCCATCCTGCTTTACTGTAGGTGGTTTTGATTGCTTGGTTGTTGAAAGCCAGAGGGATAGGGGTTTGTCTGGATCAGTTATCCCTACTATGTGGAAGGTGAGGAAGTCGACTTCTAGCAAGATATACCATCATACGTGGAAAGCATACATTTCCTGGTGTGAGTTGATTGGCGTTCATCCTCGCTCCTTTTCTATAGCTCGGATCTTGGCCTTCTTTCAACGGGGCGTTGACCTTAGGCTGGCCTAGAATTCCATCATGGGCCAGGTGTCTGCCTTAGCAATCTTCTTTCAGCGACCCCTAGCCACGCACTCTTTAGTTTGTACCTTCATTCAAGGAGGCCGGCATGTGGCTCCACCTGCATGGTCTCTTTTGCCGCCATGGGATTTAAACTTGGTACTCTTGGTTCTCCAGAAACCTCCATTCAAGAATATACGGGAGATTTCCTTGCCTACGTTGTCCCAAAAGATGGCATTCTTGGTGGCTATTACTTCTGCCCGTATCGTGTTGGAGTTGGCGGCATTATCCTGTTGTACTTCCTATTTGGTGGTCCACAAAGATAACGTGGTTCTTCGTCCCTGACGGGCGCTTAGTACTTCTTGGACCTTCCGTCATCAAGCGTCAATATCACAGGTTTGCAAGGCGGCCACTTGGCCGTCGGTACATACTTTCATCAAATTCTATAAAGTAGACATTTTTGCATCTGCAGATGCTTCTTTTGGGTTTCCTCTTGAGGGGTGTTTTTATTCAAATTTTTATTTTTCAGATGGAGCTCCTGTGACTTGGTTAAGGCTTATGGGTTCTGGTTAGAGCTCTTGTGGTTAGCCTTGGGTTATTTTCCCCACCCCTCATTTTTCTTTGTCACTGCTTTTGGACATTCCAATGGTCAAAATTAAGGAGGTGCTGTGTCCGTCGATGAACTAAGGAGAAAATGGGATTTTTGTATTCACTGTAAGATCCATTTCTCTGAGTTAATCGACGGACACAGCACCTGCCCCTCTATGGAGTTTTTGATACTTCTATTACTGCTTGCTACTAAACTGAATACCTAGAGCAGGGAGGGGGTTATATACTGACTAAGGACAGCCCATGGGGCGTAGCCAAGTTTTATGTTCTGCCTAGTCCTACTCCTGCAGAGGTGATATAACCCAATGGTCAAGATTAAGGAGGCGCTGTGTCTGTCAATGAACTCAGAGAAATGGATTTTACGATGAGTACAAAAACAATTTTTTTTTTAAATGGGGATGGGGAATAAGATGTAACTTTACCTTAGTTCTCCCTCAACCACAGTCCCTCCAGCAGTGACTGGTCCTACAAAGTCACCTCTCTAAGGTGCTGCTAGCCACAGTTGCTTTCTTCCACCTACAATGCAGGGTGATAGCCTATATTGTACGTGATGAAGTTGAAGAACTGGCCACAGCACAAAGCACCAGAGGGAGAGGAGGACAGCACCAGAGCTGGCAAAAACTTGGATAATGTAAGCAAACCAGCCATTTCATCTCCCACTGGACATAAGGAGCATTTAGCGTTTGCAGTGTGTGGGCCTCCACTGCAAGGGTTTTTTTTTCCTTCTTGAGCTAAAACATAAAATTATACTCTAGGCAGATACTGAAAGAGCATTTAAGTTTATATATCTCCTTAAATATGAATTCAGTGTAAGAAGTTGAGACAATACTAATAGCCAGCTAGGTTCTGCTGCATGCACATGTGTCAACAGGGGAGTGAGTAGAGTCAATAATTTATCAGCGTGTTGCTCCTTTATTGTCCCTGTCATTTAACAGACCATGGGTTGGGAGGTGAGAATACTGTATTTCTTATCTGTAAGAGAGACTGGGGTTGATTTACTAAAACTCGAGTGAAAAATCTGGTGCACCTGTACATGGTAGCCAATCAGTTTCTACTTTCAGCTTGTTCAATTCAACTTTGACCCAAAAAAAATGGAAGCTGATTGGTTTTTATGCAGAGCTGCACCAGATTTTGCACTCGCCTGCTTTAGGAAATCAACCCCACTGTGTCACCACTTTCCTGGCTGTGCTGAATAGGAGAGGTGTATGAATCACCAAAGTGGCTGGACAGAATTCCAAATCCATTGGCAAATAGGATGCTTCACATATGTGTATTCCAACTCTGTTTGGTGTTCATATTTCACTCCTGGTGCTGATTTTTTTTTACAGAGCAATGTATTGCTAAGCAACATTGTGTTCTGTAGCCATTGAGCAGATTTGCATTTAAAGCCGAACACCAGTTATATATGCAATAAGAATAAATATATGTTTAAATGCAGCAGTTGTAAATACTTACATTTTAACAATTGCATCTGCTTTTAATTCCCTGTACAGTTGTATACACATTGTGGCAGAGAGGGGCATAGTAATAAGGCAATCAGGTTTGCTGCATGCACATGGGCTGACAAGGAACAAGCTGACATGAGAAGAAAGCAGTGTGAACATAGGGGTGACATTCTTTTGCTCCTTTCCTATTCAATCACATGTAGGAGACAGGGATTATTAATCTGCAGAGGAGAGAAGTCAATTCTTCTTTACCACCTAAAAGGACTGTGTAAATCTCAGGAATAAATGGACATTAATACACATCCTTTGGCAGCTAAAACAGCTCCCATATATGTATATCAACTTTTTTATTTAGCTGCCCGGAGTTAATTTTTTTTTCCATCAAAATAAAAAGCAGTACCATTACAGTTGTGTGGATATATAGGTGCATCTCATAAAATTTGAATATCATCAAAAATTTATTTCAGTAATTTCATTCAAAAAGAGAAACTCATATATTTTATATAAATGTGTTACACACAGAGTGATACATTTCAAGCATTTATTTTATTTATTTTTAATTTTGAGGATTATGGCTTATAGCTAGTGATAAAATAAGAATATTACATAAGACCAATTAAAAATAGAATTTTTTATACAGAAATGTTGGCTTACTAAAAAGTATGTCCATGTACAGTATAGTATTCACTCAGTACTTAGTCGGGGCTCCTTTGGCATGAATTACTGCATCATGTGGTGTGGCATGGATACAATCAGCTTGTGGCACTGCTGAGGTTTTATGGAAGTCCAGGTTTCTTTGATGGTGGTTTTCAGCTCATCTGCATTGTTGGATCTGGTGTTTCTCATCTTCCTCTTGACAATACTCCAGATTCTCTATGGGGTTTAGGTCATGTGAGTTTGCTGGCCAATCAAGCACAGTGACACCATGATCATTAAACCAGGTATTGGTACTTTTGGCATTATGGGCAGGTGGCAAGTCCTGCTGGAAAATTAACTCAGCATCTCCATAAAGCATATCAGCAGAGGGAATTATGAAGTGCTCTAGAATTACCTGGTAGAGGGCTGCGCTGACTTTGAACTTGTTAAAACACAGTGGACCAACACCAGCAGATGACATGGCTACCTAAATCATCACGGACTGTGGAAAATGTTGCATTTCATTTGGAAATCAAGGCCCCAAAGTCTGACGGAAGAATAGAGGCACAGAATCCAAGTTGTATGAGGTCTAGTGTGACGTTTCTACAGTCAGTGATGATTTGGGGAGCCATCTCATCTGCTGGTGTTGGTCCACTCTCTTTTATCAAGTCCAAAGTCAGCGCAGCCCCCTACCAGGAAATTCTAGAGCACTTCATGCTTCCCTCTGCTGACCAGCTTTATGGAGATGCAGATTTCATTTTCCAGCAGGCGTTGGCACCAGCCCACACTGCCAAAAGTACTCGTCTGACCTAAACCCCATAGAGAATCTGTGGGGTTTTGTCAAGAGAAGGATGAGAGACACCAGACCCAACCATGCAGATGTGCTGAAAGCCACTATAAAAGCAACCTGGGCTTCCATAACACCTCAGCAGTGCCACAGGCTGATCATCTCCTTGCCACGCCGCATTGATGCAGTAATTCATGCAAAAGGAGCTCTGAGTAATGCGTGCATACTATACTGCACATGGACATACTTTTCCGTAATCCAACATTTCTGTATTAACCACTTAACGACCGCTCACTGTATATATACGTCGGCAGAATGGCACCGACAGGCACAATCACGTAGAGTGTACATGATCGCCTTTGTACAGTTGGGGGGTCCAATCGGACCCCCCTCCTATACAGTGAGCGGCCGTTAATCGTTGGGGAGTGATCAGAGATGAGGGGGTGACCATTCGATTTCGGCCACCCCCTCGCGATCGCTCCCGGCCAATGAAAATGCTTCCTCCGCCATGTGATGTAAACACAGGCAGGAGGAAGTGATGTCATCTCCCTCGCGGCGGTCTTTTCGATTCCGGCACCGAGGAGAGAAGAAGCAGGTTAGTCCACCAACAGTCCACTGACACATAGGTACACATAGGCACACATTTCACCCCCCAGTCACGCCCAGATCACCCCCCAGGTCACCCCCCAGCCCCCAATCACAGTGTCATTGATTGCAGTGATCATTTATTTTACTGATCACTGCATTTAGTGTCATCTGTGATAGTAAAAAGTTGCAGGGCAGTTAGGATTAGGCCCCTTTAGGTCCAGGGTAGCCCCCTAACCCCCCCTAATAAAGGTTTAACCCCTTGATCACCCCCCAGGTAACCCTTTCACCCCCTAACGCCAGCGTCACTAAGCGATCGTATTTTCGATCGCTGTATTTAGTGCCGGTGGTGCCCTAGATAGCCAGTTATTTATTTTTAGTTTCGCCGCAGGTTTTTAGAGCGTCAGGTACCCCCATATATTATTTTAACCCCCTGATTGCCCCTAGAGTTAACCCTTTCACCAGTGATCACTGTATAAGCGTCACTGGTCACACTGGTTACCCAGTTAGTTATTTAGGTAACCCGTCAGGTTTTTATATAGCGTCGGGTACCCCCATATTTAACCTAATAAAGGTTTTAACCCCCTGATTGCCCCTAGTTAACCCTTTCACCAGTGATCACCATATAAAGGTTACGGGTGACGCTGGTTGGTTAGTTTGCTTTTTATAGCATCAGGGCACCCGCCGTATATAACCCAATAAAGGTTTAATCCCCTGATCGCCCGGCGGGTGAGATCAATTAGGTTTTAGCGCCAGAGAGGGTCTTCATCGCCCCAGGCAGCGTTAGGTTAGTGCCAGTAACGCTAACACCCACGCGCAAAGCATACACCTCCCTTAGTGGTATAGTATCTGATCAGATCTATACTAGCGTCCCCAGCGGTTTAGGATTCCCAAAAACGCAGTGTTAGCGGGATCAGCCCAGATACCTGCTAGCACCTGCGTTTAGCCCCTCCGCCCAGCCCAGCCCAGCCCACCCAAGTGCAGTATCGATCGATCACTGTCACTTACCAAACACAAAACACATAACTGCAGCGTTCGCAGAGACAGTCCTGATCCCTGCGACCGCTAACAGTTTTTTTTGTAGCGTTTGATATATTTGCTGACGACAGTCAGGTGCTTTTTTTCCTGTGAATCTTACTAGTGTACCCCTAAATTTAGAGCCCAAAATGGCAAGTCGAAGGTACACTAGTAAAGAGGCCTACGAGATTCTGAGCATGACAGATAGTGAAGAGGAGGTCACGTATCTGTCAGATTCAGGCTTAGATTACCTTCCCGTAGAAGACAGTGACGTCAGCGGCCCCATGTCAGATAGCTCTGACGACGAAGTTGAGGTCCCTGCTATGGTCAGGCGTACCCGATCCCGATCTTCTGAGGTTGTTGAGGAGCAAGAACCGCAGGGCTCTCGTATCATGGAGCAGAGGAGTACTAGCGCCGCTATTCCTTCTGGTGAATTGGCAAGCACCAGTGGCCTAGTACAGCCTGGGCATACATCCAGCACTGCAGTATCACGTGGTGACGTGGCGAGTCCCATAAGTGCAGTTCAAGCTGGCGAGGTGGCAAGCACCAGTAGTGTCCCGCTGCCACCAATAAGAAGAGAAAGGCAGGCCCGTCGTACCCATAGTGCTCTTCCTGCAGAATTCGCCTATCCTGATTGGGTCCCCACCACTTCTTCTGCAGAACTCGTACTTCCCCCATTCACTGCCCAACCCGGTATTCAGGTGGAAACAGCTGATTTTATGCCAATCGATTATTATTCGCTGTTTTTCACGGAAGATCTCTATAGATCTATTGTGGACCAGAGTAATTTATATGCTGGTCAATTCATCGCCGCTAATCCCCAGTTGCCTTCCATTGCCAAAGATTGGAAACCAATTACGGTTTCCGATTTTAAGACCTTTCTGGGCCTTTCCCTCAACATGGGCACACATAAATTCCTGTCATTGCGTGCTTATTGGTCCACGCACCCAATTGACCACATGCCCGTGTTCTCTGCCTCCATGCCCAGGAAACGATACAAGCAGATTTTGCGGTTCATGCACTTCAACGACAATGAACTTTGTCGTCCACGTGGGGTCCCTGAATACGACCGGCTCTATAAAATTCGGCCCCTCATAAACCACTTCAACGAACATTTTGCAGCCTTGTTTATTCCCGATCAAGCTGTCTGCGTTGATGAGTCCCTGATTAAATTTTCTGGCCGCTTGGCTTTCAAGCAGTACCTTCCCAGCAAGCGTGCCAGATACGGGGTCAAACTCTATAAGTGCTGTGACAGGGCAACAGGCTATGTATGGAGCTTTATGGTTTATGAGGGAAAAGATAGTCAGGTTGAGCCGGTCAACTGCCCGGATTACATAAGGAGAGCTGGCAAGATAGTGTGGAACTTGGTGTCACCCTTATTCGGAAAGGGGTACCACTTGTATGTGGACAATTATTACACGAGTGTGCCACTGTTTAGTCACTTGTTTGATCATCAGATTGGAGCATGTGGCACCGTGCGACCTAATCGCCGGGGTTTCCCCAGCGGCTTGTAGATGCCCTTCTTAGGCTGGGGGAGAGAGCCTGCGTAAAGTGTAATAACTTGCTCGCTATGAAGTGGAGGGACAATAAGAATGTTTTCCTTCTTACCTCCCTTCATGCAGACACGACAGTCCAAATTCCTACGGCGACTGGTGTTGTGGAGAAACCCCTCTGTGTCCACGAATATAACAAAAACATGGGAGGGGTGGACCTCAACGACCAGTTGATGGCGCCGTATCTAATTGACCGTAAGGCGAGACGCTGGTACAAAAAAGTGTCTCTATCCTTATTCCAATTGGCTTTGCTGAATGCTCATGTGCAATACAGAGCTTCAGGCGGGACGTTATCTCTTCTAAAATTCCAGAATGAGATAGTCACAGAACTCCTGTATCCAGGTGGTTCTGCACCTCACCATCCCCTACCAAATGCAGTAAGCCGGCTGCATGAGAGGCATTATACGCATCTCCTCCCAAGTACCCCTACCCAACGAGCCCCCCAAAAAAGATGTCGTGTCTGTAGCAAGCGTGGATTTAGGCGTGACACCCGTTATTATTGTCCACTCTGTCCTGACAAACCTGGTCTTTGCCTTGGTGAATGTTTTGAACGCTACCACTCAAAAGTGAATTTTTAGCGTAGGGTACAGCATTTCACAGACTAGGACACACTTACACAGGGTCTCCCAAGATGCCATTACATTTTGAGAGACCCGAACCATTACAGTTGTTAAAGTTTTAAAAAAAAAGTGTAAAAAAGAAAAAAAAAACGTAAAAAACAAAAAACACAAAAAAAATATAAAAGAAAAAAAAGAAAAATAGTTGTCGTTTTATTGTTCTCTCTCTCTCTCTCTCTATTTTCTCTCTATTGTTCTGCTCTTTTTTACTGTATTCTATTCTGCAATGTTTTATCATGCTTGCTTTTCAGGTATGTAATTTTTTGTTTTCAGGTGCGCCATTCAACTGCAGCGCGGAATTATTTATCTTGACAGCAACAGCGTTTGCTCCCACGATACATAAAGCCGTGACTCCAGTGCTGTAGGAGGTGATTTCACCACCACAGTTAAAAAAAAAGAGCATATATGCCGAAGCATGGGGGCAGCAGGGGCGGAGGAGCGATTTTGCTCCTAATGCCGCGTATATACGGTCGAAATTCCGACGGAGGCTTGCCCGTGGAAAAGTTTGACCGTGTGTACGCGGCATAACCTTTTATGCCGCGTACATACGGTCGAAATTTCGACAAAGACTTGCCCGTGGAAAAGTCCGACCGTGTGTACACGGCATAACTTTTTTGCGGGAGGATGCCCCCATGCTTCGGCATATATATATTTTAGGCACAGGTTGCGTTAAAAAAATGTTTTATTTTTTACTAGGTTTTGTTTTGGTATTTGCTTTGCAGGTATGGTATGGTAAGGTCTTACTGTTGTACTGTAATGTTACTTTGTTTTAATGTTAACCATCATTTGCTTAGCAGGTACGCCATTCAGTTGCATCGCGGATTTATTTATCTTGACAGCAACAGCGTTTGCTCCCACGATTCATAAAGCCGTGACTCCAACGCTGTAGGAGGTGATTTCACCACCACAGTTAAAAAAAGAGCATATATGCCGAAGCATGGGGGCAGCAGGGGCGGAGGAGCGATTTTGCTCCTAATGCCGCGTATATACGGTTGAAATTCCGACGAAGGCTTGCCCGTGGAAAAGTCAGACCGTGTGTACGCGGCATAACTTTTTTGCGGGAGGATGCCCCCATGCTTCGGCATATATGCCCATCATTAGAAGTGGGTGGATGAAGGGAGGTATTCTAATGGTGGGCATACCCACCGATCAATCTCTTTTTTTCGTTCAGCCAACAGGCTGCATGAAAAAAAAGATTACAATACATGTCCAACAAGGACCAGCAACGTAATGGTATGTTGCTGGACTTTGAATGTTTATACCAGAATGATGCCTGCAGGTTTAGGTATCATCTTGGTATAATTCTTTTCAGCCAGTGACCGGCTTTCATGTAAAAGCAATTCTAGCAGATAATTAGCTTCTAGACTGCTTTTACAAGCAGTGGGAGGGAATGCCCCCCCCCCCGGATATAAACAGCGCCATTGGGAAATTGGGAAAGCATTTTATCACACCGATCTTGGTGTGGTTAGATGCTTTGAGGGCAGAGGAAAGATCTAGGGTCTAACCCCCCATTTTTTTTCAAAAAAAGAGTACCTGTCACTACTTATTGCTATCATAGGGGATATTTACATTCCCCGAGATAACAATAAAAATGATAAAAAAAAAAAATATGGAAGGAACAGTTTAAAAATAAAATAAAAAAGCAAAATAAATAATAATAAAAAAATAAATAAAAAGCACCGCTGTCCCCCCCTGCTCTTGCGCAAAGGCGAACGCAAGCGTCGGTCTAGCGTCATATGTAAACAGCAATTGCATCATGCATGTGAGGTATCACTGCGAAGGTCAGATCGAGGGCAGTAATTTTAGCAGTAGACCTCTGTAAATCTAACGTGGTAACCTGTAAAGGCTTTTAAATGCTTTTAAAAATGAATGTAGTTTCTCGCCGCTGCGCGTTTGTGCGCAATTTTAAAGCATGTCGTGTTTGGTATCCATGTACTCGGCCTAAGATCATCTTTTTTATTTCATCAAACATTTGGGCAATATAGTGTTTTTTAGTGCATTAAAAATAAAAAAGTGTGTTTTTCCCCCAAAAAATGCGTTTGAAAAATCGCTGCGCAAATACTGTGTGGAAAAAAAAAATGCAACACCCACTATTTTAATCTGTAGGGCCTTTGCTTTAAAAATATATATAATGTTTGGGGGTTCAACATAATTTTCTTGCAAAAAAAAAAATGTTTTCATGTAAACAAAAAGTGTCAGAAAGGGCTTTGTCTTCAAGTGGTTAGAAGAGTGCATGATGTGTGACATAAGCTTCCTAATGTTGTGCATAAAATGCCAGGACAGTTCAAAACCCTCCCAAATGACCCCATTTTGGAAAGTAGACACCTCAAGCTATTTGCTGAGAGGCATGTTGAGCCCATTGAATATTTTTTTTTTTTTTTTGTCCCAAGTGATTGAATAATGACAAAAAGAAAAAAAAAAATGTACAAAAAGTTGTCACTAAATGATATATTGCTCAAACATGCCATGGTTATATGTGGAATTGCACCCCAAAATACATTCTGTTGCTTCTCCTGAGTACGGGGATACCACATGTGTGAGACATTTTGGGAGCCTAGCCGCGTACAGGACCCCGAAAACCAAGCACCGCCTTCAGGATTTCTATGGGTGTAAATTTTTGATTTCACTCCTCACTGCCTATCACAGTTTCGGAGGCCATGGAATGCCCAGATGGCACAAACCCCCCCAAATGACCCCATTTTGGAAAGTAGACACCCCAAGCTATTTGCTGAGAAGTATGTTGAGTATTTTGCAGATCTCGCTTTTTGTCACAAAGTTTTAAAAATTGAAAAAAGAGAAAAAATAAAATAAAATATGTCTTTCTTCATTTTCAAAAACAAATGAGAGCTGTAAAATGCTCACCATGCCTCTCGGCAAATAGCTTGGGGTGTCTACTTTCCAAAATGGGGTCATTTGTGGGGGTTTTGGGCTATCTTGGCATTTTATGGCCTTCAAAACTGTGATAGGTAGTGAGGAGTGAAATCAAAAATTTGTGCCCTTAGAAATCCTGAAGGCGGTGCTTGGTTTTCGGGGGCCCGTACGCGGCTAGGCTCTCAAAAAGTCCCACACATGTGGTATCCCCGTACTCAGGAGAAGCAGCCAAATGTATTTTGGGGTGCAATTCCGCATATAACCATGGCATGTTTGAGCAATATATCATTTAGTGACAACTTTTTGTACATTTTTTTTTTCTTTTTTACATTATTCAATCACTTGGGACAAAAAAAAAAAATATTCAATGGGCTCAACATGCCTCTCAGCAATTTCCTTGGGGTGTCTACTTTCCAAAATGGGGTCATTTTGGGGGTTTTTGCGCTATCTTGGCATTTTATGGCCTTCAAAACTGTGATAGGTAGTGAGGAGTGAAATCAAAAATTTATGCCCTTAGAAACCTTGAAGGCGGTGCTTGATTTTTGGGGTCCCAAAAAGTCCCACACATGTGGTATCCCCGTACTCAGGAGAAGCAGCAGAATGTATTTTGGGGTGTAATTTCACATATGCCCACACATGTGGTATCCCCGTACTCAGGAGAAGCAGCAGAATGTATTTTGGGGTGCAATTCCACATATAACCATGGCATGTGTGAGCAATATATCATTTAGTGACAACTTTTTGTAAATTTTTTCTTTTTTTTTTCTTTTTGTCATTATTCAATCATTTGGGACAAAAAAAAAAAAAAATATTCAATGGGCTCAACATGCCTCTCAGCAAATAGCTTGGGGTGTCTACTTTCCAAAATGGGGTCATTTGGGGGGGTTTGTGCCATCTTGGCATTTTATGGCCTTCAAAACTGTGATAGGTAGTGATAGGTAGTGAGGAGTGAAATCAAAAATGTATGCCCTTAGAAACCTTGAAGGCAGTGCTTGGTTTTTGGGGTCCCGTACGTGACTAGGCTCCCAAAAAGTCCCACACATGTGGTATCCCCGTACTCAGGAGAAGCAGCAGAATGTATTTTGGGGTGTAATTTCACATATGCCCATGGCATGTGTGAGCAATATATCATTTAGTGACAACTTTGTGCAAAAAAAAACAAAGTTTGTCATATTCCCGCAACTTGTGGCAAAATATAAAATATTCCATGGACTAATCATGCCTCTCAGTAAATAGCTTGGGGTGTCTACTTTCCAAAATGGGGTCATTTGGGGGGGTTTTGTGCTATTTTGGCATTTTATGGCCTTCGAAACTGTGATAGGTAGTGAGGAGTGAAATCAAAAATTTGCGCCCTTAGAAATCCTGAAGGCGGTGCTTGGTTTCCGGGGTCCCGTACGTGGCTAGGCTCCTAAAAAGTCCCACACATGTGGTATCCCCGTACTCAGGAGAAGCAGCAGAATGTATTTTGGGGTGCAATTCCACATATAACCATGGCATGTGTGAGCAATATATCATTTAGTGACAACTTTTTGTAATTTTTTTTTTTTTTTTTGTCATTATTCAATCACTTGGGACAAAAAAAAATATATATTCAATGGGCTCAACATGCCTCTCAGCAATTTCCTTGGGGTGTCTACTTTCCAAAATGGGGTCATTTGGGGGGGTTTTGTACTGCCCTGCCATTTTAGCACCTCAAGAAATGAGATAGGCAGTCATAAATTAAAATCTGTGTAAATTCCAGAAAATGTACCCTAGTTTGTAGATGCTATAACTTTTGCGCAAACCAATAAATATACGCTTATTGACATTTTTTTTACTAAAGACATGTGGCTGAATACATTTTGGCCTAAATGTATGACTGCAATTGAGTTTATTCGATTTTTCTTATAACAAAAAGTAGAAAATATCATATTTTTTTCTAAATTTTCGGTCTTTTTCCGTTTATATCGCAAAAAATAAAAATCGCAGAGGCAATCAAATACCATTAAAATAAAGCTCTATTTGTGGGAAGAAAAGGACGCAAATTTCGTTTGGGTACAACATTGCATGTCCGCACAATTTACAGTTAAAGCAGCGCAGTGCAAAATTCTGAATTCACCTCTGGTCCTTTAGTTACCAAATGGTCTGGGGCTTAAGTGGTTAAAAATCCTTTTTTTTTTATTTTATTGGTCTTATGTAATATTCAAGTTTTCTGAAATAATGAATTTTTGGCTTTTCACTAGCTGTAAGCCATAATCATCAAAATTAAAAGAAAGAAATGCTTGAAATATATCACTCTGTGTGTGACGCATCTATATAAAATGGGTTTCACTTTTTGAATTTAATTACTAAAATAAATTTACTGTACTTTTTGATGATATTCTAATTTTAGGAGATGCACCTGTATGTATTGATCACCAGTCCATAATAGAAAAGTCCCTTCCTCTACCTGCTCCAACATCCCCTACATACATTTTTTAGGATGATGGGGAAATATGTTTTTAATGACAAATTTACATTAGAAAATCTGAAACATTTTGAGAGGTGTCAGTAAACTGCGGTAACTCAAACTATGGGCATAATCACCAAAAGATTATAGGAGAAGCGTATAATAAGCATGCCAAAGCCTGTTAACCAATTTGTCAAGAGCAAACCCCATACTTTGTTTATAACAAATGAATACATTATAGTACCAGTTTGAGTAGCCATTAAATTACCATCATGTTTGTGTGGGGAGGGAACAAGCACAAAAAGTCTCGATGGTCTATAAACTTAGGAAGTTAGTGCAGAAAGATAATAAAAAATATATATAAACCCAATTATTATCTTATATACATTTTAATATAGTAACAATTTCAAAAGTCATTTTCGGTATCTTAAAATCAGCAGCTTTCATCAAAATAATATGTTTTAATCTTGCCATAAAGGTTTTTGTGCAGACACTTCCTGTTATAAAGTGACTACACTCCATGCCTGTCCCTGAATTGTTTTGCTGCATTGTCACCCTTCCACACACTCACCATAGGGAGGCTACAAGTGGCTGTTTCAACACACGTAGTACAGGCATAATCCACTGTTGTCACAATTGTCATGCAGCCATCACTGGAGTACATGCATGTGGAAAGACGGAGGCTGCAGGAGACTAGCACCACTGAGAAGGATAAAAAATAATATACCCAATAATAAAATAATTTACCCAACCAAATATCAACCAAATGTTAGGGTTACAGCTAATTTATTTCCAATATGTTTTTATTGTTTTATTTTTTATAGGGAAGTGGGAAATTATTTTTTAAATTATATTACATAGTCTTACATATTAGGTGATGTTGAAAAAAGACACAAGTCCATCAAGTCCAACCTATGCGTGTGATTATATGTCAGTATATTGAACTACATTATTTTTGTATTATTTACAAACGCAATAATCAGATAATATAATAAATGTGTTAATATACTCTTCTGAATTGGATTGGTCCTTATATAGTTTTGTGTTTTCAGTTTTTTTCTTGTTTTTTTTTTTATTAGATACTTCTAAGGGAAGGGTGCAAAAAAATATTAGTATCGGACTCCTTATCACTGCTAAATAAAATGCACAGAACACAGTCAAGATCTATGCTGGTTGATGGTATGTTAATTGTTTATTATTTTCTCCATTTTAATGTGCAGGGAGTAAAATACTATATGGGTTGAAGATCACATTAGGAAAGTACAATGCACAATTTCTTAAAGTGGTTGTATACCCAAATTTTGTACAAGCACCTACAGGTAAGCCTACATTAAGGCTTACCTGTAGGTGCTTGTAATATCTCCGAGACCTACACAGTCTCGGAGATATTTGCAAAAAAAACTGTACCGCTATCTACGGCGCATGCGCGCCGTAGATAGCGGCGCAGGCGCACTGAGCGCGGCGGCTCATGAATGGGAGCCTGCCGGAAATTCACGCATGCGCGGGGATCGTGCCGTTCCCCGCGCATGTGCGGGAGTGACGTCATCGCCGCTCCGGCCAATCACAGCGCCGGAGCGGCGATACCCGGAAGTCACTCCGGGTATCATGGATTCGACGGAGGACGCGTCCGAGGACCGCTGCGGGGGCTTCCATCTAAGGTAAGTGATTGATAATGAGCTAGTATGCTAGTCATACTAGCTGATTATACCTTTGCCTTGCAGGTTGACCCAAAAAAAAAAAGTTTTGCGGTATACAACCGCTTACATTTTTCTCTTTTTTCTTTTTTCGTGTTTACAACTTGAGGAATAATTACAATGCCTTTTTTTAATTTTCAGCATACGATTACAGAGGAGAATGTTATCTTAGTTTAAGCCCAACTCTGGTTTAGGGCTTCCCTACCCCTGGAACACCCCTTTCCACTGTGGTTCATTTTAAAACATTTTCAGCCTACATACCTAAATTCTAGGTGTTTTCTGGTCATTCAGGTGACAAGTTGGGTCATTTTTTTTTCACCAACATCAGTGGTGGGCAATCCTCAGTGCTGCAGAGAACAGCGCTCATGTTAGGAATGTGCAAGCACTTTTCTATGCAGCGTTCTTTCAAGACCCCGGGCTGCACAATAATTAATCCCAAGTGGGTGTGTGCATGGCAACCTGGGCTCACAGGATGTGACAATCTGGACATTCAACATTAAAGACAACTGATGGTCGAAAGTTGATGTGGAGCACATACTTGCTATGGAAAATCTTTTAAGATGTTCATGACCTGTAGGAGATTCATGTACGTTTTTCATTTACAAAGAAGAAATGAGCCAGGCATTGGATATCATAGCTTTTTTCTGAGTGCCACTGTGGGATCTCTCCAGATGAAAGATCCCTATTAATTATGAACGATCCAAGTCTGATCTCAGATGTGGCAATACGGGACAACTTGGGATGTAGCGATTGCAGGATGATCACATTTAGCATAAATCATAGGAAAAGGAGGCACGAGGGTAGCACAAGAACACTACATTTCAAACGGGCAAACTTTTCTGAACTGTGCTCAGTACTAGAAGACATCAATTGGGACCAAATCCTAGAAACATGGAACACAGAAGATAAATGGGAATGCTTTAGGAACATAGTAAACAAATGTATCACACAGTGCATTCCAATGGGCAATAAATATAGAAGAGCGAAGGCTAAACCGTAACGGTCATGACATTGTTTACCTTTTTGCATAGTTCCCACTCATTTCTCTTCATGAGGCAGGTTCCAGTAATTCTCCACTAATAATCCACTGCACTTTGTACCCCCATACCCTTCTATGCACACTGCCACCTTGTAGTGGTACCTTCTTTACATAGGATCCTTTAATGATGCTATGAAATGAGAGGATTTTCAACACATTTGGAAATGCAAAATACGTTTTAAAAACTTAACAGGAGTGTTTTCTTTAACGGTTTCATGTCAACATGAACAGCAATAAAGATCCATATCTCACAGATATATTGTTCTTTCCAGAGACATTGTTGCACTATCTCTGAATTCCATGTATAGACCGCCTCAATCAGAAACCAGTGTTTTTATATTCGGACTGATATAGATAGACTAGGGGAACACAGTGAATGGTATTGTGCTTCCGCAGAGTGGGGGACTCCTCAAATTTGGGCCTACATGGTGACACCGTTCTCTTCTAGCGTGGAGCAATGAAAGTGTCTTCTTCTCACAGCCCAGGTGTCCCCCACTTCCGCAGAGTGGGGGACTCCTCAAATTGGGCCTACATGGTGACACCTTTCTCTTCTAGCGTGGAGCAATGAAAGTGTCTTCTTCTCACAGCCCAGGTGTCCCCCACTTCCGCAGAGTGGGGGACTCCTCAAATTGGGCCTACGTGGTGACGCAGTTCTCTTCTAGCGTGGAGCAATGAAAGTGTCTTCTTCTCACAGCCCAGCACCAGCTCTCAACTGTTTAGTTCAAACAAGCTCAAGACACTTCCATTATACAAATTTCTCTCCTGATTAGAACAAACATTGACTCCAAAAGAGAGATAGCAGCTGTTGCCAAGAGTTTCTGTCGTGAGAATAAGTATTTCCCTCCAAGGGACCCCTAATGTATGCATTTACATTTTTTAAGTCTTGACCATTATAAATTAAGAAGGAATTTGCTATAAGTGGGAACAGTAACACTTAAAGAGATTAGGTAGTGCAGCATTCATCTACTCCAGTATGCATATGTGCTTGCTCATTGATTTTTTTTTTATATATACGTGTTCTATTTTTTTTTTTTTTTCAGAGGACAATATTTGTGAAGTGTGTTTGTCACCCATTCTGCCAACAGGTACTGTGTTTCCTGTCCTTCTACAGTTAACAAATCATATCATGTTTACCACTCTATGATCATTCACAGGTTGAAAAATAGCAGTAAATGTAAATAAGGAATAAACAAACCCAAGATTAAAAATGCCATATGTTGTAGCATACATTCCTTAGATGTGGTTTCTGCATTTGTTTTTGTTTTCAGCAAGTACACAAAATACCAGAAAGGCAGTGTCCTTTACACTTCCATGTTCCTTCCTGTCATCTTCTGTAACATGCCAATTGCCCTGCCTACCATGTAATGGAGATGAAGAGATATGAAAATGTCTGTAGTCCATATCAGGAGAGCAGCCTAGGGTTTCAACCATAGTTCCCTCCATAGATGAAACAAAGGAGTGACGTTGGCACCGTGGAACAGGAAGTGTGTTACCAGGTGAAAATAAAGCAAAAAAAGGTTGGAAAAATAAAACAAATGCAGCCACCACACCAATGACTAGAAAGCTGCAGTATATTACATCACATAACATTCTTGGTTTTAGGTCTATATAAACGGTGAATGATACATGATTATCCTAACATTTTAAGCACCGTGACTGTCAGCTAATGTATGTAGTATTACGCTTGCATGTCACCTGTCCTGGTGTCTGACATACATAGAAATAATTCTCTCTGATGATCTCCAGCTTTTTTTACTGCTCATGACATGGATATCTGAGTGGGAATTATTGCCCTGGATAAAAATTATGCAGAGAATGTTTTTTCTGTATTTACTCATTGTCATTGCAGTCTGGAAGAATTAGCATTCATCATCCCATGACGAGCATGCAACACAATTGTATATTAGATTGGGAAAAGGAATTAAGAAAGCCTTGCCAAACTAAAAACTGTCTGTAGGGCTTTTTCTAGAGCGATAACACAAACATAATATACCGTGAGACTGTCAAGCAGGTTGTTTATCAACCATCTTATTGGTATTCATGTTATAAATGCAGTTAAAAACACTTCATCTCACACTTCTCTCTCCACATATTGATGTGTTTTTTCTTCTGTAGATACAAGTGGCAAATAAAACACGGCCATGATCTTTTTCTTAATGTATGTTTACTCATTCCAGTAAAAAAAAAAAAGGAAAGTCAAGGTCATGGCTATAATTTTGTTTACGTCCTCATATAGGAAGTTTTAATTCCCACACTTGTGAAGTGGGTTGTAGTACTAGTTCACATTTCCCTGTGCTGTGCACAGGACCATCCACTAACTTATTCATTAACCCCTTGACACCAATGTTATCTTCAACATCACGTAGGTGGGATTGCTTCCATGGCACTGCATATATGAGGCATGTTTTTATGCTGGAAGCAAGCTCTATAGCATGCTCCCAGCAGAGAGACGAACTCTAATTGACAGCAGGATGTGTAGTAGACACCCCTTAGAATTCCGTTGGGCCTATGCACCAAAATTGTCAGCGTCAGATTCATGTACCTGTTTCTGTCAGAGGCTGACACTCAGTTTGGGGTGTTGAGCATGGATACCTCTTCTGCAGTATCCTGCCCCCTCCCTGGCAATCCGCCTATCCCACATAAAGGTTTTGTAGTGGAGGTGGAACTGAGAGCCTAGTTCCACATTGGGTGCCCATTGCATTTTCTTACATCAATGGCACCCACTGCTGCCCACTGTTAATCAGAAGCAACGCAGGCCTATTGGGGAACTGGTCTTTCAGTCCCTCTTCCTGCCTGTCCACCCTGTGACTTATTTCCCAAATATGGACACCAGTATTCCCACCCTTTTGTTTACATTCACCTTTTGATTAGGAGATCTCCCAGCCAATGGCTGAATTAGCCTGGAATAGAGCCCTGTGCGGGAAGCTGTTGTTCATGTGGCACAGAAATGCGCCACTCTGAACACCAGCTATGTTATGTTCACCAGCTAATAGCTGATGTTAGTTACTGCCAGTTTCCTAATCTGCAAAGTGGCAGTACGTGTTTAGGAGTCTGTCACAGTAACAGCTTCTAAAAGCAGAACTAAACTATGTAAGGTAGTCAGCTTTCAGTGATGGGATGTTACATCCCTTTCCAGCAGCTGTCATCTTCTCCCCAGGCTACTTTTTAGAGGAGAAATCTGTTAAAAAAAAGTTAAGACAAAATAGTTAAATCGGAGCTTGATCTTAGTGTTGGAGTCAGTAGTAAGAAGGCCATAGACGGTGCAAATTTCTTGCAATTCACACAATTCCCCTATCAACAATGACAGTGTTGACAGGGGAATCCCTCCTGCCGAACAATTGCCAAGAGAAGACACTGATTATTGCTAGCGGCTATATAAGGCGCTAGCGGTAATCAAAGCAATCCAGCAGGCTGGTTGTACCCAAGTTGATTAATCGATCAACTTGGTACATTCAGCCTGCCCACACATGGTTCGAATCTCTCCCGGTTCCTGTTGAACTGGCCAAGATTCGAACCGTCTATGGCCGGCCTTAATGTCAGTGTGTTTTAGGTTAGATTAAAAAAAAGGTTTTATATTAAGTGTCATGTGCCAGTGTGTTTTAGGTAGGATAAAAAAAAAGAAACAGGCAAACATGCACAATTGTTTCCAGGTCCTACTACGGGTACAAATAACAAATAATGTACATGAAATTGATATCCCTGTCTGGACTAGGATAGTTTATTTTGGGCTTTTTTATTTGGTGGTGGGTCATGACAATGGCATGAAATAAACTAAAATTGAAAAAATATTTTACCATTTTGGCCCAGTTTTTCTTTGATGATAATAAAATATCCATTACCATTTTCCACCCAAAGAAGGTCCCATTTGCTCTAAAAAAAAAAAAAAACAATATATATTCTACCTGGATACACTAAATAGTTGCAAAGATATTTGTTTTAACACATGCCAAAGTTACAAAACCCTGTGTTCAAGCATGTTGAGGTTTCTTTTCCCTTCAGGCAATAAAGGGTTAAAAAAGTGTGAGGCAATACCCATAGCAACCAAGCAGAAACCATATTGCACTGCAATCCCGGCTGGCTGCTCTAGGTCACTATGTTTTGCAAGCTTTTGAAGATGAAGAGTCAGTTGCAGGGACATGTAGCAAAGATAAATATGAAGCCAGTGTATCATTTCAATAACGAGCCAGCACAGTTATAAAAATTACAGACTGAATATTCAAATACCTACATAAGCCCAATTGCATTTAAAGAGCTAGTTCACCTTTACCAAAAACTAGCTGTGCACGTAAGGGCTGCCTGTAGAAACTTACACATTGTGCAGCATCAACCAACGTTGAATAATGCCCTTGCTATAAGTGTAGGACGTTTATGTACCTCCAAAACCCTTGCTACAACACTGCTAGGACACTCCCAGGTGTTTCTGCTCACCCCCACCATCAGAGCAAGCTCTTTATCTGATTCAAACACCATGCATTCTCTCTCTCCCATCGCAGTAACCCTGAGCCTAGCAGAGTAGCAATGGAGGAGATTGTGGACAACACATGTGTGGTGATTTAGAGATCACTCTTGTGATGTGGGGGTGAATAGTGAACAGCTGGAAGTGTTTAGTAACATCCTAGCAACAAGGCAAGATGGGGATTACCTGAAGTTTTTCAACCAGGCTTTTGGGAGGTGTGTAGATGGTCTACTTCTATAGCAAGGGCATTATCCAACTTTAGTCAACGCTGCACAGTTTGATTCTATCTACAGACACCCCTTGCATGCATCGGCAGTTTTTTTGCTAAATATTAAATAACCCTTTAAAGATGCTTATTTCACTTTTTGATACATTATTATCAAATCTCTGTATATTTCAAATTAGTGGTGTTTATGCTTATTGAATAACACATTTGCTCCACTGTTTTAATATGCAATACTTTCCCTTTGCTTTTCAGATACTTCTAAGCCGCTTGGTGTGGTGGTATTTCACTGCAGACACATGTTCCATAGAGAGTGTCTGCCTGTTGGTAACACAGTAAGCATCTCCCATAATCTACTTCAAATATCTCAAATAAGCTGATATAGGCAGAGAGAGAATTGCTGTGCTTTACATGACCCCTGGGATGGCATCACAATCAGGCAGCATCTACGAGAGGAGATTAAATGACTGCACTATTTCTATGAAGCTTTTGTATCTGTATAGAATGTCTAGCCAGAATGAGATTGATGACCCTTACACATTAGCATATATTTATTTTGAGTGTATTCCACTCACATTCAAAGGGGATACATAGGATTTAAAAAGTTTCTCTTCTATGGAAAATATTAGAGTGTACTGAACAAAAGTTCAGCAAGCTGTCATATTTCTATGTATTTGAACCTCTGTACCAGGGGTAATGAATTAAAATTCACAGAGGTCTGATCAGTAACATTCTATGACTCAAATCCTTCACATCACAGTTCCCTCTTTACATCAATCATCCTCTTCACATCAATGTCCTCCCCATTTACATCACAGCCCCCCTTTACTTCATAGGGGCCCATCTTTACATTACTGTGCTCCTCTTTACATCAAGGGCTCCCCTTTACAATACAGCTCCCCTTTACATCACAGACCCCTCCCCCCCCTTCAAATGACAGCTCCCTTTACTTTGCAGCCCCCCTTTAAATTACAACTCAATTACATTACAGTGCCCACTTTTACATCACAGTCCCTCCAAATACATCACAGCATATCCCTTGACATCACAGTCCCTCCATATATATCACAGCGCCACTCTTTACAGTGATGTCCCCCTTTTACATGTCATGCTACCCCTTTATGTGGGAGCCTTCCTTTACATTACAACCCCCCTATAAATTACAGCCTACCCTTTACATTGCACCCAGTCCTACCTTACATAGAAGGTCAGGGGCGGGTGTTGCGATTGCCTGAACGGAGAGTGGGAGCTTTCCAACTTTTCCTGAATACTAGTGGATGATTGGTTGCTAGGACCACCCTGCCTCATGGCAACCAATCACTGCTAGTTACCTTGAAAAGTGGGGCTGCTCCCATCCTCTATCCAGATCAGCCAGCCCTCCCCTCTTCTGCCCTGCAATGAACATGATAGTGTCAACTTCACAGCAGGGCAAAGGAAGGGAGTGCTGACAAGTTTGGATGGAGTGTATGGGAAAGAGCGGAGACACAGGCAGTTGAATTTGCGGTCAGAATAGACCTATTGCTCATTCCAGGTCTGGACCAAAGTCCGCCATTTAGTGATGCCTGCTCTATAAATTCCTATAAGAATAATTTCCACAGGTGTGACCGCATTCTCTTAATGTGCTCATAAAGGTTTAAGTAATTCAAGGCTTGTGTAAATGAGCATTGTTTGATGTTAGTTTGAAACTCATATCAAACACCCAGGACCCCTGGATTACATACCTGACGGGGTCAACCTCATCAGATATGGGACTACCCTCTTAGTGCCCCAGGAGAGGCTCGCTGTCTCTTTCCCCTTTCTTCATCTTTCTTTTTTTTCTCCTTTTCCCCTTTGTCCTACTTATTAAACCCTTTGATAGTTTGAAGAGTGTTCTGTGACCGCTGGTACATTGCCATTGGTCCCACTCCTAGTTTGTGAGCTGTGTATTTAAACATAAACTAGCTACTGTGATCAATTCATGGCTGAGATGCCCACTCGTCTTAAATGGGGGTGCTTCCGACCCATGCAGTTCCTGTTCAGAGGATCCATCTTCTGTTCTTCAAAACTATAGTCATAGCCCAAAAAATCACTACAACGGTTCCTTAATGACCAATGCTGTAGGTCAATAATGTTGTCATGTTCCAGTACTTCTCTCTATACTGTATTGTAAGGTTGTTATATCTGTATATGATTTATAACCTTAAAAAAAAAGATTGAAAAATAAACTCATATCAGACACAGGTCAGCAGATTTCCATTTACCTCACTGGTACAATGTGGGTGACAGTTTTGGGGCTGTATCTGACCTGCTTTGCATTGTGTTGTGTTTCTCTAAATACAGCATATGCAATTTAAGAGGCTTTTGCATTTGAATTTGAGCTGCTCGGTGTTCAAATGTAAAAACTTGCATTTTTCAGCTACTCTGGTGTATACAAGTCCTTAAAATCATGAAGATGCCAGTAAAAATAATTGTTGGGCAGTTTTTGTAGCGGTATCTTGACTGTCAGTCATCCACTGGCTACCTTCTACATTTTCGTTTTCTTTAAAGCAGTTGTAAAGTCAATTTACAACCTCTTATGGGGTCCCTTTCCGGCGCTGTCTCCACTCTGTGACCCCATAGAAAGCTGCTTCCTATAGTGGCACACGTGTGGGGTTGGCCCTGCCCCCTGCTCCCACCTCACAGTATTCGACTGACAGCAGCAGGAACCAGTGGTTCCCGCTGCTCTCAGCCAAGCCTGTGAGAGAGGGGAGATTGCTGGATCGATGTAGGACTCGGGTAAGTGTTTAGGGAGGGAGTATGAAGGAACAACTACTAAAATATTTATTAACCCTAATGCAGAGAATGTATTAAGGTAAAAAAAAAATCATAAAAAATCAGACTTTATAACTACTTTAAAGCAAGCCTGTGCTTTGCCTATAAAGGAAGACGCATTGGGTTCCCTTTAATGTCCCCTTCCCAAGCTTCAAATACTCACCTTTCCTCTGCTGTCCTGCCATTTCCTTCAGCCAATGCGAGAAAAAAACATTTGATACCTATGGGTATGGAAGACCATGTGACTCACTTCCCCTACCCTTGATGCTCAGTGATTTATGAAAGAAGTCTTGTCAGAGTGACACAGGGTTTTCTTTCTTTACAAAACAGCAGGTGAGTTAAGAACAGGTCAGTATGTGCTGCTAGGGAGTTGGGCACTTAGGAAAACCTGTTGTTTTCCCCTACAATGAGGCAACCCTTTAAAGGGTCAGTTCACCTAAAACTGGTATTTTAGAAGGTTCACCTTGCTAGAGGAGATACAGGAAGCCAGAAGGTAATCAAGTCCACTAACCTCCACCTATATCTGATAGCATTTAGGTAAGCATTTTCAAGGGAAAATGTTTACACCCCTTTTGAGAGAATCGGAAAGCAGACACTTTTGCTTTGATTTGTTGCCTTCACTCCATGTCAGTGCCAACTGTTAGGGCCCATGTCAGTGGGCTTTTGTTTGCTTTAAAAAGGTTTTCCATTTGCATGCAAGTCCAAAGGAATGAAAAACCCACTGCATCTGTCAATAAATTCCTAATAATCTCCATGCCAATGACACAAGCCCATCGGCACAGTCCACTAATGTGTTTTACATATTGAAGCATAATCATGTAACTTCTATTTGATGTATGACCTTACAAATACACATTTATTGTAATGCAGTGTTTAATGGAGCTTGAAATAAATGCTTTGTGATACACAACCATGTGCTACTGCTTTACTATGCACTATTCATATATTTTTTTCCTACATCATACATTATTTAAAGGACCAATCTACCAAAGTTGCTATTTTGGACATGGGTGCTGTCAGGAGGGGTGAATCATTCATTGGCATTGTCTTTCTCTTTGGAACTCAGACAGAGACACTTTTCCACTGGAATTCCCAGCTCTGCCACACCCATCATGGAGGGTTAACTGTCTGACTGCATCAGGAGTAGCTTTGTAATATAAATGAATTAAAATACAACCAAGTCAGTGGGACTACTTTCTAATAGCCTTAGCAGGCAGCTGCACCAGTAAATTGTACAAATCCCAATGGATAAACTAATGGGTGTGCCTAACCCCTGGCACCTACCCAAAACTAGTATACGTTTTCGGTGAACTACACCCTTAAATAAAGCATTTCTTGAGAAGAACACAAAGCTGCCATTGCTACCTTCTCATTCTGCAAATGCTAGTCACCTGGATGTCAACCTCTGTCTTCAATATTTTGAGCAACTATCCTGGAAAAAAAATGTAAGTCTCAGGCCTTCTAACCTTAAGTGTCATAATGCTTCTGCATGCTTCTCCGGGGTCAGTTCCTAATAAAGTATCAAAGAAAATGGTCAGAAAACATACAGGGAACCAGCATTTTCAAAATAAGGCTTTAAATGGTAATCCTCTCAGAAAAAGATTTACTTTAACAGTAAAAAAAAAACAACTGTTTAAAACGGAACCCCAGGAATTATTTTATTTGCAAACTTACATTGGTTCGATGTGAGTATCTGATATCCTTGGAGCCATAGGGGATGCTGAGAATCTCTGTAGTACTCTGCCCTACATACAGTTCCTCAGAAGCCCTGAGGTTCAAGATGCTGTTTCAGCGACTTCCCCTCTACACCAGGGAGTCGTTGCTTGGCACCGCTGCCATTCAGAGGATGCCTTGATGGGGTTTTTTTCAACCAATACAAGGCATTCTCTGATTGAACAAGGTAAGTTGAGAGGCGATGACATCACTATCTCCACTTTGAACAATGAGAGATTGTCCAATCAATTGTACTGAAATAGGTATGGATGTAGGATGATAAAATAGCACCTCCAGGTGCCTATCTGTCTGCATAGTTTATTTTCAGGGCTCCCCTAGGGCAAATAGTGACCAGAGCGCTCATGCTGGTGCTGTGGGTCTCGTCTGTGTATTGACCACAAAGTGTGACAGGCAGACCCTTTGCTCAATATAAAGTATAAATAAAGGACTGTAAATAACCTTTAAAGTCTGAATGTCAAGGGGAAGGAAAATATATAACGGGCATAGTTTTTCTTAGTGAAAGAAATATTAATCTTTGTTTAATATGCATGCAATCACATCTGTCAGTTGGAAAACTTTGGTAAAGCTATTTATTTATTGTGTTTTTTTTAGATGTCTCCTGTTTACTTCTGCAATATCTGTAGTGCAAAACATCGTGGTCCTGGGAGTGCAATCCTAGACATTAAGAAGTAGCATGATGTCCCTACACCCTGGAACTATGAAGCATTTCTCTAATTTGTCCTTTTCGGCATCTCAGGATGCTGCTTTGTGTGAGATGTATTATACTTTTGCTATAAATGTTCTTCTGTTGACTGGCTGACAAAAAACAACTTACATTAGATATTCTGCTAAAATCTTGAAGGAGCTGTTACAGAAACAGTGTCTTAGGCTGTATGTATTTTTGAATAAATTCTATAAAAACACAAGTCTCAAACCATCTAATTGCTTTCATTTGTGTACTGTTAATTATTACTGAAATATGACAAAATATGTAATGTTTATTGCAATTCCACAAAATAAGACTATATGAAGAAAATGTGTATACATATGCTAGCATTGTTATGAAGAGTAAATGCAATTATTAAAGTGTTACTAAAGCTATACTCGGAAATGTGTAAAAATTACTGCGCTACCAAAAAAACAGATAGCTGCTGCCACTAGAATGTGAAAAATTGTGGTATGAGTAGAAAAGTGCAGCGCTAGATTGGCATGTGTGTATAAACCAAATATAAACACAATATATTATATATCAACAATAAAGTGCATAAAATACTAGTAAATCTAGGTGCAAATTAATAACAAAAAATTATACACTCAGAATAGGGGTATATAAAAAAAAATATCAACACAATAGGTACATGTGAAGATGATGTGTACCCATAATAATGTGAATAAGTGCTAAACGGACATATGTGCAAAATCAATTGCTGATGGCCACAATGAACTGGGCAACAATTAGAGAATGCAAATAAAATTGGAAAGTCCACCAACATCCATGTTGGGATAAATCTCACAACACACTGAACGGATGTGAATAAGTAGATAGGAGCAAAAGTCTGTGCAATGAGAATAATGGTGAGCAACCATCTGTAGAAGGAACACCAGGGACTGTGCATCTGCTACCCAGGAGAGGGTAGGTACTCTTACCAGAAACTGTGGACCCACACACCAGCGGCAGTAGGTCAAACAAGCTTAGGATGGGATCGGCAATCTTAGACCACGGTCGCCGGAAATCCAACTGGCACCCACAAATCTTGCTGCCTGCAAGCAATGATTACTGTACTGACTCCTCCTCCTGAAATCACTCTTCTCAGCAACTATGTAAATTCTGTAGGCTGTGCGGGGCTCCAGGTTTTGTGGGTCCACTATGCTCTGTACAACTCCACAGAGTGGCCCTGAACCTCCACTTCTGGGGTCCTCCACCGGTGATCTTGGCTCCTCCTCTTCTTTGTGTGCGGCTTGCTATGGGGGCACACAGTGCATACTCGCTCCCAAGCTGTGTGTGTCTATGGAGCTGCCCTCCATAGATGCACACTGTGGCTTAGTCCCGCCCCCACTTCCTCCTCATTGCATTTGATTGACAGCAGCAAGAGCCAATGTCTCCTGCTGCTTCCCAGTCACTTCCCAGGAGAGGGAAGAACAGGTGCAGCCATGCACAATTCTGAATCACTTCTCCCCTCTCTTCCCCCTCACACAGGGAAGGGGGAGAACAGAAAGTTATAAAATGTTTTTTACCTTAATACAGGAAATGCATTATGGTAAACAATGTTTTGGCTTTAGAACTACTTTAAAGCTGCACTTTAGAGAGATATAATATACACAAATGAATGCCATTCTGTAATAGTTAAAGGCTAACTCCACTTTTCTTACCATGTCACATGTTGCACCCAAGTTTAGTGTGTAACATGTCACCAAGCCACTCATCACCCCCTCCCCTATCCCTAAGGCAGGGTTTTGAAGGTCTTCTTCCAGATGGCGTATGTCACTTTTTAACAGACTGATTTTAGCAGCAGTAAGCATGCACAAGATGGGGTCACCCAGGAACAGTCCAAGCAGGCTTGTCTTGCACTTTTACTCAACAAAGTTCAATCTAGGAGGGCTTTTTACAGCAAGTCCTTGGCATAAAACTGAACAAAGCATCTGCTCATGAGAGCTACTAATTAAACATGTTAGTTCTTGACTAACAGGCTGTCCCCATTAGTTCCCCAAAACAAACAGCACATTTACCTTTTTAGTGTTCTGTCAGCCTTTCTCTCAGGAGCAGAGAGAGGGGCACCAAACCTCAGTTTGCTCACATATATAAAGGCCTGTGCACAGATAATTAATGAAGTCTGGCTAGCAGGTAAAATGTGGACCTAGGCATTGTGGTGTTATGCCATCCAAAACTGTCCTGGGCTCCAGGACTCAGACCAGAACGTATTAAGATCTGAGAAAACAAAGTTTGTTTTCTGTATATTAGACACGCAAAGCATTGATACTGACATAACTTTGAACTATAATAATAGAAAAAAAAGAGCTTATGACATAATATATTGGATAGGGTTAAAACAGTAAATACCAAACCTTTAGGTCAATACTAATATGGGTGCCACGTCTTAAATTGCTTAGACTGAAGACCACCAAGAGAAATAAATAGACTTTTAAGGCACCATATGTGAAACTTATAAAACACAATTTGCTTAACTACTTGCGGCAATGTACAAAGGTAACACAGGACTATGTACAGAGGGAACAGTCTCTCTGTTCCTTATCCCTGCAAAGCAGGGAAAAGAAACAGATATTATTCGTAAAAAGCAGCAAACATTACACATTGTTAGGCACACAGTTAACGCTTTGATCGCCCTAGATGTTAACCCCTTTCCAGCCAGTGTCATTAGTACAGTGACTGTGTATAGTATTACAATATTATAGCATTATCACTGATCACTGTATTAGCGTCACTGGTGATGTCAGTGAGTCAGTTCCCACCCAGTGTAAGTTGGTGTCAGATTGTCCACCGCACCATCACAGTCCCACTATATGTCGCTGATCGCCGTCATTAGTAGTACAAAAAGTTCCAGTACAAATTCTATAGTTTGTAGATGCTATAACTTTCACAAAAACCAATGACTATACTCTTATTGGGATTTTTTTATTTATTTTTTAACCAAAAAATAGTAGAATACATTTGGCCTAAATTTATGAAGAAATGCCTTTTTTTTAATTAAATATGTTTTATAGCAGAAAGTAAAAAATAATGGTTTTTTTTTCAAAAATAAAAAAGTCAGTTGTGATCAAATACCACCAACAGCTCTATTTTGAGTAAAAAAATTATATACATTTCTTTTGGGCACAGTGTTGCATGACCGAGCAATTACCAGTTAAAGTAGCGCAGTGCCGAATAGCAAAAAAATGGTCTGGTCATGAAGAGGGTAAAATCTTCTGGAGATGAGTTGGGAAAAATACGGTACAAAGTTTATTATAGCAATGATTAAAACCAACAACATTTTACTCAAAGAAGTTTAAATTGTGATCATGTATCATGGTAATAATGAGGAAGATATACAACCCCAATTCCCAAAAAGTTGGGACGCTGTGAAAAATCTGCATAAAAACAGAATGATTTCATACACCCATATGTTGTTCACACTAGAAAATAGAAAACATATCAAATGTTTAAACTGAAAAAAAAAATAATTTTAAGAAAAAAATAGGGTAACTTTGAAATTGATCACAGCAACACATCTCAAAAAAGTTGAGATAGAGCAACAAGAAGCTGACAAAGTTATACTAGCAAGGAAGAGCTGTAAGAACATTTTGCAACTAATTAGGTTAATTGGCAACAGGTCTGTAACATGGGTATAAAAAGAGTATCTTATCTGTGAAAAGCTGCATCTAAATATTGTCTAACAATTTCAGAATAATGTTCCTCAGACTTAAAATACATCATCATCTACAGAACGTAATATCGTCAAAAAATTCCAAGAATCTGGAGAAAACTCTGGGTGTAAAGGAAAAGGCGGAAACATAATTGTGGATGCCTGTGATCTTCAGGCCTTCAGAGGGCACTGCATTAAAACCAGGCATGATTCTGTGATCGACATTACTGCATGGGCTCAGGAATACTTCCAAAAATCACTGTCTGTGAATACAGTTTGGTGGGCCATTCAGAAATGTAGGTTTGAGCTCTGTCATGCAAAACAGAAGCCATATCTGAACATGATCCAGAAAAGCCACCATCTTCTCTGGGCCAAAGCTCATTTAAAATAGTTTGTTCCAAAGTGAAAAACTGTTCTGTAGTCAGATTAACAACATTTTTCTTTCTTTTTGGCAACCATGGGCTGTGGACTAAAGAGGAGAGGGACCTTCCGGCTTAGACTACTTTCACACTGGGGCCGCCAAGCGTTAGTGGTAAAGCGCTGCTCGTTTTAGCGGCACTTTACCGCTAACAACTGCTAGCGGGGAGCTTTTAACCCCCGCTAGCGGCCGAAGAAATGGTTAAAAGTGCCTGTGTTGCAGCGCTTCCAAAGTGCTTTTCAGGCACTTGCGAAGTGCTGGGCATTCAATTCAATGATAAATTTGGAAAGGAATGCCCCTGGGATAGTGCGGACTAGGACAAGAAAAAGGAATTGTCAAAAAAGCATTTATAAAAAGTAGAAAAATATTTATTCAGATATAACCAGCAAAAATATGACAATGTACAAAAGGAAAGGGACAAAGAAGGGGAAATGGAGAAGAGGGGAGAAAGGTGAAAGGGGAAAGTGAGGGAAAGCGGGAGGATAGGAGGAGTGAACAATGGAGGGAAGAAAAGAGAGGAAAGGAGATAGAATAAGGGACAGGGGTGGTGAGGGGGAATGGTGGCCAGGGAAGGGGAGGTGGGGTGGAGGGGAAAGGGAAACCAAAACCAGGAAAATAATAAAAATAATAAATGGTGAGCAAAGGAAATGAAAGACAAATTAGAAGCCAGAAAGAGAAGACTAGGAACCCCAGGTAGTGCTGATGGTGGAAAAGGTAGTGGGGCCACCAATGTGAGAATAGGGTGAGAACAAGGCAAGGTATAGTTACCCACCCTATGCTGCAGTCAAAACAGTATGAGATGACACCAGGATCAGTTCGCTAAGAGGTAGCCAAATTAGTCCACAGACTAAGCTTGAACTGGGTCAGTCTGATTGAGCCCAGTGTGCCAGGATGTGTGTGCCTTCACTCCGAAGGGTCTGGGGAGTAAAAAGGAACAGCATAGGGCAGAGACTGGTAATTCAATCCCATTCCAGAGTCAATCCAGGCCCCCTAGATAGAGGGGGAGAGAGGAAAATGGGCACGCTAGGCTGCAGCTGGTTTTGGACGGAGAAAATACAGACATGAATGCATGTAGAGGAGGTGCATACCTGATTGGTACGAGGCTGCCATGAGATCCCGGGTGTCCGCCATCCACGATAAGGACGGTCAAAGGCTTTCCTTTTAATCCTCCAACCAGACGACGTGACCACATATCCGGCTGACGTCGGATGCCCGCGTCATCGGGTCCGCCGCTACCCATTGCGCGTGCGCTGAAAGAAAAGCCAGCGCACATGCAGGACTCCCTGAGATGACGCTGAGTGTCATAGGGGAGAAATGGTGGGTGGTGCTATCTGGGAAAGAAGCACACCCATCACTGGAGAGACGCTAATCCACCGCCAGGGGGAGAGAATGAACTCCTCAAGCCACATTACCTGGATAAGAGTCATTTCAGTCAAGTACAACAATTGAGCATTGCATAAAGTATTTAAAAGGATGCAACAATGAACGCGGTGAATCCGGATGGGGGAAAAAAGGTCTGCCAACAACCGGAATCAACAGTTCATTGTGCAAATTACAAAATTGTTGCAAACATAGATAAACATTTAAATCAGCAGTCATATAAGTCTCACCAGCTAAGTGTAAAACAGGATGAAGGTTTAGCCTGTAAGACATGGATATTTGAATACAACAAAGCATAACCTATACGTTTGTTATGAGCCAAATTCCAGCAGAAGCTGCTAGCCAACCCTAGGCCAGGGAGGCCAGATATGAGGGGAAGAAGGGGGGAGGGAGGGAAAGAAGGGGGGAGGAGGAAAGGGAAAAAAGGAGGGAATAGGGAAAGGGGGGGAGAAGGAAAGGAATGCAAAGCATGGAGTGGATCACGCAGTACAATCAAAATACAGAATAGGAGGGTTGCAGAATAACAACTACAGAAAGTATTTATATGAGTGTGCTTTGTTGGCTCCCGGGGGTGTGAGAGCACTGAGTCACTCAATCCAGAGGAACTCACGCCTCAGGATTTCACGATCCCAGTCTCCACCCCGTGGGTCCTCCTCGACAACCTCAAGAACATAAAATTTGACTACCTCAAATTGAAATCTATGGTGGATGCCTACATGGCGTCCCACCATAGTCAATTTTCCATTGATTGAGTGGTATAGGTGGTCACCAAGTCTCTGGCGCATCTCTCTTATCGTTTTACCCACATAGAAGGCTTTGCAGGCACACGTCATAAGGTAAATCACCCCTCTAGAGCCACAATCGGCAAATTGTTGAGGGAAGAAAATTTCACCATTGGGAAGTATACAGGTCGGTCTTTCTTGGATCCAGGGACAGCATTCACATTGGCCACACCGGTACGTACCCTGGGGGCCAACCGATTGTCTTGGATGAGCATTGTAATGGATACTTGTTAGTTTGTCCCTATGGGTGGTGGCTCGCCTGAAAACAAGTTCGAGGGTAGGCCTGATATGTTTACCCAAGATATGGTGGTCAGTGAGTAAGTGCTAATGTTCAGATAATATACTTCGCAACTGAGTGTGGTGGGTCAAGAACCTTGTAACAATCTTGACTATGGACGGTAGTTCAGCACGTGGACAGCCATACACCAAGGACTGTCTGGTACGGGAGAATGCCTTACTGAAGGCCTTTCTTAGGTTTGTGCTGCTATATCCTCGAACCAGCAGCCGTTTGCGGAGTGCATCAGCCTGTTTGAAAAAATCCCCGTCCTCTGTGCTGTTATGCCTCAATCTCAAATATTGAGCGTAGGGAATACTGCGTACCAGAGGACGGGGGTGAGAACTCGATGCGTAAAGCAGTGTATTGAAGTTGTGGGCTTGCGAAATAAATTGACCAAAACTGTTTTTAATAATTTGAAGATCAAGAAAAGAGATGCTGCAAGGGTCAAAGGTGAATGTAAAATGTAAATTAAATAAATTGATGTTAAGGAGTCCGATAAATTCCCTAAGAAGTTGCTCAGTGCCGGTCCATATGACGAACAGGTCATCTATGAACCTTTGCCAACAGAGCACATGGTCAAGAAAGCCGATCAGCCAATCAGAAAGCCGAAGATGAAATCAAGATTTTCCTAGATAGGATGTTCAATCTTTTAAAGAGGAAATTACACCTGCACTGGCATATCAAATATTTTTGAGATGTTTATCCAGGAGAAAGTTTGTCCTTTGTGCCTTCGGATCCAGGTGTTTCCCACCATTAAGGATCCCCCACCAGATTTTAAAAAATCGTGGGAGGCCACACTAACTAAATGTAGTGTTGAGTTGATGACACATCTCACCACCCAATACCACGCTGACATGGTGGTGTTGGATGGTGAGATTGAGCGACTCAACCAACAATTTCCAAATATTATGGAACCAACCTCCTTCGCGGATAAGTGGAAGGAGGTGGGAGAACGCCTTGAAACTCTAAGTAAAGAGATAATTGTTAAAAAACAAGGGAAATTTACCCAAGACAAACTTGCATTCTCCAAAGGATATGCCTATAAATGGTCAGGTCGATCACATCCTGAAAGAAACATGACGCGGAAACGTAAACCATTAGATACTACCACTATTACTGACTTAACAAAATCTGACTCTTCAATTTCCTCACAGGCTACTTCACACCCTTCAAACTCACGCACATCGGTTATGGCCCGTAAACGCTCACTCACTGGGGACGCTCACTCCCACTAAGGAATCGAAAAAAGGAAAAAAACGTGGTAAAACCACTAAGACAACACAACTGGGGGCTAACACCCCTAAGAGTGGGGCTAATTCCACACTTCATAATATTATTCCCAAGGACCCCCGAACCTGTGCGCCGGGGAAGCCTGGAAACTTTTGTATTGAAAATCCCACTACCCAACACCTTTTAAAACCCACCGATACTGATCTTACTGACTCACTCATACTCTTAATATAATCAACCTTACCTCACATGTTTTGACCACCGATGAAGAATCTGTTCTCCAGTTGGGACTGGGCTTTCACCCAGCCGATACGATTAATATTTATTAGACCATCAAGGACTTATATCTATTCGCGCGCAACCTTACCTACAGCTTTATTTTTGATCAGGACAGGAAAAAATAGAATTTGGAGAAGGAACAGCCGAAAGGACTAAAAACTTTTCCATGAGGGAATTCAGGGCCCTCCGTGATTTAATGCTCCTCTATGAGGAGGGAGCTACTGAATCTTTAGAGCCCCTGATAGGCAGAGAATCATCTCAGTCAACCCCCAGTATGCCTACCTCCGACAATGTTTTAGACTCTACCAGAAAGGTTAATAAATTCAAACTAAAGTCTACATTTTTTCCAGATTTAATGACATGCCCCCCAATTTGGGCCTTTTTACATTAATCCATTGAATCGCTGAAAAAACAAAAATGGCCAGTGGTCTCATCAAATCTAACCAACAAACAAATTTGGGCTATTCATCAATTACAAACCAACGCGGACCTGGTTATTAAACTGTCCGATAAAGGTGGGAATTTGGTGCTCATGATGCACCAACAGTACCAGACTATGTGCTTTAACTTTTTGCACAATGTAGCCTGGTCCTCCTCGACAACCCATTGATCACTCAGTGATACAATCATTTATCAATGAATTTCCGAATTTTAATTGTTGGGGCTTACTGGGAAGGTCTTATTGATGAAGACACCTTTAAATTTATTAACACTCAAACTCCGAGGGTACCCAAATTTTATGCTTTACCAAAAACACATACAAATTTAGAAACACCCCTGGGTCGCCCCATAGTGTCCAGTATGGGCTCGCTGACAGAGAATGCCAGCAAGCTCGTTGATTCCTTCTTAATGCCCCATGTCCTCAGCCTCCCCTCCCACATTAAGGATACTACGGACCTCTTGCGCCACATTGAGGGAGTCCAGATCCCTCCGGACGCCCTGCTCGTGGCAATTGATGTCAAGGCGCTGTACTCGAGCATCCCCCACGGGCAGGGCGTAATACCTGGCCACTAAACAAATTTATTTTGACATTGATAGAATTCATCCTTACAAGAAATTACTTTACTTATATGGGCCAAATGTTTTTACAGACCCAAGGGGGAGCAATTGGTTCATCCTGTGCTCCCTCGTACACAAATTTATACTTGGGGGCCTGGGAGAGATTGATTTTTGGAGATGAACATTTACAACCCTTTCTTGACCATGTGCTCTGTTGGCACTGAGCAACTTCTTAGGGAATTTATCAGACTCCTTAACATCAATTCATTTAATTTACATTTTACATTCACCTTTGACCCTTGCAGCATCTCTTTTCTTGATCTTCAAATTATTACAAACAGTTCCGGTCAACTTGGAACGGATTTATTTCGCAAGCCCACAGCGGGCAATACACTGCTTCACGCCTCGAGTTCTCATCCCCATCCTCTGGCTCAGCGTCATCTCCGGGAGTTTCAGCGCATGCGCAATGGGTAGCGGCGGACCCGATGACGCGGGCATCCAACGTCAGCCGGATATGTGCTCACGTCGTCTGGTTGGAGGAATAAAAGGTCTGCCTTTGACCGTCCTTATCGTGGGCGGCGGACACCCGTGATCTCGCGGCAGCCTCGTACCAACCAGGTATGCACCTCCACTACATGCATTCATGTCTGTATTTTCACCGTCCAAAACCAGCTGCAGCCTAGCGTGCCCGTCTTCCTCTCTCCCCTTCTATCTAGGGTGCCTGGATTGACTCTGGAATGGGATTGACTTACCAGTCTCTGCCCTATGCTGTTCCTTTTTACTCCCCAGAACCTTCGGAGTGAAGGCACACACATCCTGGCGCACTGGGCTCAATCAGACTGACCCAGTTCACGCTTAGTCTGTGGACTAATTTGGCTACCTCTTAGCAAACTGATCCTGGTGTCATCTCATACTGTTTTGACTGCAGCATAGGGTGGGTAACTACACCTTGCCTTGTTCTCACCCTATTCTCACATTGGTGGCCCCACTACCTTTTTCACCATCAGCACTACCTGGGGTTCCTAGTCTTCTCTTTCTGGCTTCTAATTTGTCTTTCATTTCCTTTGCTCACCATTTATTATTTTTATTATTTTCCTGGTTTTGGTTTCCCTTTCCCCTCCACCCCACCTCCCCTTCCCTGGCCACCATTCCCCCTCACCCCCCCTGTTCCTTATTCTATCTCCTTTCCTCTCTTTTCTTCCCCCCATTGTTCACTTTCCCCGAAAACCTTGCAGAAAAGGTTTGCAGCTTAGCATATTGTTTTGTTTAGACCCGGATCCAACTGTAGATCCAACGTGCCTTCTAACTTAAAATCTATTTTTAAAATCCCCACCACAGGGTTCCTGGTAAATATGATCCAAAAGGATAAACAAAATAATTGTGGAACCATAATTGTGCATAATTGTGCAACCTACATGTCTGTCAATTTGCGTCAACATCCCAATGTCAATTTAGTACAGATGGTCCTGAACGCATCGGCTAAAAGACCTTTTCCTCTTGCCGAACTAAAAGGACCCACTTTACAGTACAATACTGTCTGGAATAAAATGTTGTACTTTTAACTGGTTTCATATCTTGATGACACTGTAAAAAATCCTGCTTTCATACTTCTATATTTGTACATTAAATAAATCGCACCCAGTGTCTGATGGTCTGCATGATGCCTACAGGTGACAATTTCTCCACTTGGTAAGGTAAAAACCTCACCTTCACGTACCCAAGGGCACTGTGGACATTTATCACATCTAACAGTCCCATTTCTCTCTAGTGAGACTTCAGCCTCTGGAGCCACAAAGTGACTTAGCACTACAATTTCGTTATTCGTTAGCAAATGCCAATTGTGCCGTAGAATATAACTTAACCACTTGCTTAGTGGGCACTTAAACCCCCTCCTGCCCAGACCAATTTTCAGCTTTCAGCACTCTCACTCTTTGAACGACAATTGCGCGGTCATACAACAGTGTACCCAAATGAAATTTTTATAATTTTCTTCCCACAAATAGAGCTTGCTTTTGGTGGTATTTGATCACCTCTGCGGTTTTTCTTTTTTGTTAAAAAAAAATTAAAAAGACAATTTTTTGAAAATAAAAATACAAAACCATTTTATATTTTGTTATAAAATTTTGTAAACAGGTAATTTTTCTCCTTCATTGATGTACGCTGATGAGGCTGCTCTGATGGGCACCGATAGGAGGCACTGATGGGCTGCACTGATAGGCACTGAATAGGCGGCACTGGTGGGCACTGATAGGTGGCACTGGTGGGCACTGAGAGGTGGCACTGAAAGGTGGCACTGAAGGGCATTGATAGGTGGCACTGGTGGGCACTGAGAATTGGCACTAATAGGTGGCACTGAGGTGGCAGTGATGGGCACTGATAGGTGGCAGTGATGGGCACTGATGGGGGCAATGATGGGAACTGATCAGCACTGGTAGGTGACACTGATAGGCAGCACTGCTAGGTGGCACTGATGAGGTACTGATTGACACCACTGGTGGGCATTGATAGGTGGCACTCGTGGCTATTGATGGGTGGCACTGTTTTGCACTGTGGGCACTGGCAGGATGTACTGGTGGGCACAGATGAGGCGGATGTGCTTCTTACTTGGATCTGTGATCACCTGAGTCTCAGTGATTCGGTGATCACAGCACGTGCTGTGCAAGCCCTACAGGGGGCGCGCGGGGAGTGTGCAAAGGGGAGGGCGTCTGTTCACGGCCTCCCGGCAAAGCAGGCCCACGCTGTAGCCGTCATTCGGCTATAACGCGGACGGGAAGTGGTTAAAGTTTATTAATTTTGGTGGTCTACATTTGATAGGATTGTTGTCACTAAATGAATATACAGACTCCCATGTACATGTAGCACCCTGATGTCTAGGCAGGGTTGCCCCTTAATTTACCTGCCAGGTGTATTGGCATTGACCAATTGTTAGGGATCAATTCACCCCCAATTCACCCTAAGTCTGGAATTGCTACTCTTCTCTTTTCTGTCACTAGATGGCGGGGGAATCTGGTGACATTAGATAAGACAAGGGCATTGCAAGGACAGGTTAGGAATAGATAGGGTATCTCAGTCAATGGGCAGGGATCTTTTTGGGTCCCTTGGCCTGCTGGGCAAGCCTATTTATTTGGGTGAGGTCAGGAGATCAGGGTTCTGTGCCACCTGGACAGCTGTCTTGGTGGACATGTGTTGTGCTGCCCAGGCTGCTAGGCCAGAGTTTGGGCCTATCCCGGGCACATCTGGCTGCTAGGTTGTTTAAGGGCCTATCCAGAAGCAAGAGGGCAGCGTAGGGTTGGGATTGCGGCTTGCAGTCCAACCAGAAGTGACGGTTTTGCTGAGCGGAGAACCTGTCGTGGTCGGAGGTAGAGGGGAAGCTGTCGCCACTAAGGGACCAACCACCTTTTTACCAGGGATCACAGTGAGTAGCTGAAGCAAGTACCGTCAGGGGACCATCCAGGGACGGTGAAGAATCCGGAAACTTCAGCAGGTGCCAAGCCAGGTACCCAGCCAGTGGGGGGACGCTTGAGGAGTATATGGAGTGCCAAGCCAGGGACCCAGCAGGGAAGCAGGGATGATGCTTGAGGAAGATGCTAAAGTAAGAGGATTAGAAGGGCTCATAGGATTCAGTGGCAGTGAATCAGCAAGTCTAGTGAGAGAGACTGGTAGCTCAGCAGGCTGACAATCTACAAAAAGTGATTGTATAAAATTAAAGGAGTTTGTTACAATTTGTGTTAGGAACTGTTCTAAGACTGTTGCCATAGGAGACAGCACTCCTACACACACAGATGGGGTGCCTTGCTGGGTGCCTTTCCCTGCATGGCTACATGTAGAAGTCTTGGAGTCTGCCAATTGACATTGCAACTACCTAAGGGTGTCCTGGCCCTCTCTCCCACAGTTCTGTTCAAGAGAAAATAAATCTCTTTGCATTCAAGAAGTGTCTGGCACCTATGAATCTACCTTACATTACACCCAGCATGCCTTGCAACCCACTCTATACAGAAGGATGTCAGCTGTTCCTGGCTCTGGAGGTTCTCATTAGACTAAAGGAGGCCTGGGACCTTGCTACATACAATAGACTTAAAAGTGGATATACATCTGCAGTTGGAGGGATTGTGGAATTGAAGAGAATGTGATGAAATATAAGCAAGAAGCTTTTGGTTGACAGCTAAATCCACCAATGTATTATACAGTGCCTTGAAAAAGTATTCATACCCCTTACCTTTTTGTGAAAGAAAAAGTATTCATACCCCTTGACATTTTCCAAATTTTGTCATGTTACAACCAAAAAACATAACAAACCTCTGAGGGCTTCACAGAACAGCTGTATTTATGCTGAGGTTAAATTACACACAGGTGGACTCTATTTACTAATTAGATGACTTCTGAAGGCAATTGGTTCCACTAGATTTTAGTTAGGGGTATCAGAGTAAAGGGGGCTAAAAACAAATGCACGCGACACTTTTCAGATATATATTTGTAAACAAATTTGAAAACCGTTTATAATTTTCCTTCAACTTCATAATTATGTGCCACTTTGTGTTGGTCTATCACATAAAATCCCAATAAAATACATTTACCTTTTTGGTTGTAACATGACAAAATGTGGAAAATGTCAAGGGGTATGAATACCTTTCAAGGCACTGTATGGAGATTATCAATTTACACCATTGCAATGTTATTTATATGGTTTGCTTTTTAAGCGTGTGTGAAAATGGAGAATAGACCAAGACACAAAATTAAAGAATATACATTTATTTAAATTTAAAAAGTTACATATAAATAGAAAACCATTAATGAAAAGAAAAAAAACAATGGTTTTTATATTCTGGACAGCTGAAGAATCTCCTATCCTGTTTTTGGCATTGATGACCTTCAGGCAAGCACTCCACCCAAAATAATGCTGGCATGAGCCTGAAGATGATTAGAACATTGACCCTAATATACCTGTGACAGAACCCACTGTCACTGTGTGTTTTGGAAGGGACTGTGGGCTGGCCTTCTACTCACAGACTATGGCCCAGAAGAGACTGAGAGACCTGCGGACAAGCTGGCATTGAGATAATGTAATGTAATGCTACATCCCTTCTCCCCCCCCCCCATGTTGCTGTGTTTAATTGTGTTGCGTCTGGACTGGAGACATCTATCCGCAGGGGATGTGTATTGAGGGGCTGCCTGCTTACCATAATCCCTTTATGTTTAACTGTAGTCTGTTTCCATATTCAAGTGTTGAGTTCCCATTGGTTCTTCCTTGCCCCCTACCCCCCTCTATGACAAGGCTAAGGGGAGTGTCCCTAACTGTGTGTAAAAGTGTATGTTTTGTATTTAATAAACCATTGATGCTCTGCATGTTTAACCCTCAACACCTGTGTGGATTGTCTCGTGATTGAGGGGTTAAGGGCTGATTATGGCGAATCTGCAGGCTGCAGGTGCGTTTGGAGGACAGGAGACACAGGCCTGGCGGATGTGCCCACCTGGCGTATCCGAGATCCGTCACAGTGGTGGCAGCGGTGGGTTGTCTCCTGCAGTCCGGGACATCCAAACCACCACCAGGATTCAAGATCCGGGCAGCCGCCGAGGAGTGATACGGGGACCGGCCAGCATGAGAGCGGAGTTCGGGAGGAGGCTGCAAGGCATGCAGAAGCAACATCGGGGACCAGCGACAGAGTAAACCATGCTCGGCTGGGAAGAGGTGATCCGCCGGGAACTCTGGCATGAAACGCTAAGCCACGAGCGGCACCATCAGGGGAAGATCCTTCCCTCCTCCACAGAGATGTTCCTGAGGGAACGACCGCGAGATGAGTGGAAGACGGAGCTCGGAAGATTGGTCCAGGAGGAGATGAGGCTGGACGCCAGCTACTGAGCCCTCCGGTTGTTCGCGGCTCAACTGTGGCCAGGTACAGCAGATGGCAGCCCGACAGAAGGCGTTGGCTATGGCGGCGTGGGGCTGCTCCACCAAAAAATGTACGGAGACCCAGACTTTGGGTGCGACGAGGAGTGGCGGCTGGAAAACATCCTGGACTTCCGAGATGAGGTGCTGGACCTCCCTGAAGAGGCGTGTGACCTGGAGGAATTGGAGTTCCTGGTTGAGCAGGAATGGGAGCTCAAGATTGCCTACCAGCAGCTGTTTGACAGTGATCAGCAGCCTGGCATGGCTCTGGTTGCTTGGGACTGTCCGGGAGAAATAGCGGACAGTCACGAAGATGCGGTGCAAATGGGGCCAGGGGTGTCCCTACGTTTTCCTGTCCTAACCGCAATGGAAGAAGCGGTGATGATACAGAGGGCACTGCGAGTGCTAGAATGCCGGAACGCACCGGAGGTTCCTCAGGCAGCGAGACAAGCTAATGGCATAAAGGTCTCAGAAGGGGGAGTTGAGACGGGCGCTGGAAGGCTGGTAAATGGTGATCAGCAGCAAGGCCAGAGTATCGCATCCGGTGCCCCAGCAGAAGCGCTGGCTACAGGGCAGCGTGCCGCTGGCCTCTGCCCATCATCAGAAAAAGAGTTGGATCCGGAGAGTCTGAGAGATGATCTTCATGAGCCATTTCCCCAACAGCAGATATCCCCACCGGGAGTGGAGGAAGCAATTCTCCCTCCCCAGCAATTGGACACTACCCCAATGTTCATCCCCCAGCAGAAGCGCTGGCTACGGGGCAAAGTGCCGCTGGCCTCTGCCCATCCTCAGAGTTAGATCCAGTGAGTCCGAGGGATGAACTCAGTGAGCTGGTTGCCCAGCACTTGGACACTACCCCAGTGTTTATCCCCCCAGCAGAAGCGCTGGCTGCATGGCAGAGTGCCTCTGGCCCCTGCCCAACCCTCAGTATGTTTTTGAAGGATTTGGAAGACAGCCCCTGTCAGAAGTCACCTCAGCAGCTGGTCACAGAACCAGGAGGGGAGAAAACCCTTCCCCCTCTCCAGCGGCTGAACTCTACCTTTATATATGTCCCCCTAGCAGAAGCGCTGGCTACGGGGCAGAGCGCTGTTGGCCTCTGCCCAGCATCAGAAAAAGAGATAGAGAGACCGGGAGATAGTCCCTGCAAGATACCTCCTCAGCGGCTGCTAACTACACCAGGAGAAAAGCAAGTACCTTTTCCTCCCCAAATGCATAGCACTACCAGTCTACGTTCCCTACCAGCTCAAGTGCTGGCATTGGGGCAGAGAATTATTCAGCTCCCCCGAATATCTGCAACCCAGCCCCGGATCACGGGAGTGTGGACAGCTGTTCCCACTCTGCAGCGGCTGTTTTTATTCACGGGAGATCGTATGTGTGATTTTGCTCCCCAGCGCCAGAGACGTACTTTTCCTTTTCCTGTTTCCCTGGGGTGGAAGTTTGTGACTAACGCAGGTCCAGACCAGTTGGGGATCAGGAACCTGGTTAGTCTGTTTTTAAAAGGGGAGAAATGTGACAGAACCCACTGTCCCTGTGTGTTTTGGAAGGGACTGTGGGCTGGCCTTCTACCCACAGACTATGGCCCAGAAGAGACTGAGAGACTTGCGGACAAGCTGGCATTGAGATAATGTAATGTAATGCTACATTCCTTCTCCCCCACCCCCCCCCTCATGTTGCTGTGTTTAATTGTGTTGCGTCTGGACTGGAGACATCTCTCCGCAGGGGATGTGTATTGAGGGGCTGCCTGCTTACCATAATCCCTTTATGTTTAACTGTAGTCTGTTTCCATGTACAAGTGTTGAGTTCCCATTGCTTCTTCCTTGTCCCCTACCCCCCTCTATGACAAGGCTAAGGGGAGTGTCCCTAACTGTGGGTAAAAGTGTATGTTTTGTATTTAATAAACCGTTGATGCTCTGCATGTTTAGCCCTCAATACCTGTGTGGATTGTCTCGTGATTGAGGGGTTAAGGGCTGGTTATAGCGAATCTGCAGGCTGCTGGTGCGTTTGGAGGACAGGGGACACAGGCCTGGCGGATGTGCCCACCTGGAGTATCCGAGATCCGTCACAGTGGTGGCAGCGGTGGGTTGTCTCCTGCAGTCCGGGAAATCCAAACCACCACCAGGATTCAAGATCCGGGCACGATACGGGGACCGGCCAGCGATACACGGACCGGCCAGCATGAGAGCGGAGTTCAGGAGGAGGCTGCAAGGCATGCGGAAGCAACATCGGGGACCAGCGACGGAGCACACCATGCTCGGGTGGGGGGATGTGATCCGCCGGCAGCTCTGGCATGAAACGCTAAGCCACGAGCGGCACCATCAGGGGAAGATCCTTCCCTCCTCCACAGAGATGTACTGGACGCAGTACCATGCTCCGGTTGAAATTACCCTAGCTTTAGGAGAAATCCCGGCTGGTACGAGAACTTGGAGAATGGATGAATCCATCCTAAACGATCCCAAGATAGCGGATGATCTGGAAAAGGATATGGATCTTTTCTTTAAAGAAAATTATATAGAAAATGTGTCCCCATCGATCTTATGGAAACACATAAAGTGTTTATGAGAGGGAGGATGATAGCAGAAAAGGCCAAGAGGAAATAAATTAAGCAGGCCCAGAAATTAATATTACTAGAAGAAATCCAAGACCTAGAACAGAAACATAAAGAAAGACAGGAAGAACAAATTTTAAAGATATTAACCGGGAAAAGAGAAAACTAAGAGACTTAGTGGAACAGGAAACCAAATGGGTATTTAATAATGTGAATAAGAAATTTTATGCAATGGGGAAAAATCCAGGGAAATTACTAGCAAGAACAATTAAACCTAGAAATACACAGAACTCTATATAAAAAATTAAAGATAAGAAAGGAGATATGAAATATTCGACGAAAGAAATAACAAAAATTTTCCAGGAATACTATCAAGATCTATATAATGTAAACAAAGAAAAAGGCCCATTAGCAATACAAAGTAAAAGAAGGAAAATTGAACAATACCTGGAGAGGGTTAAGTTCCCGGAAATAGCAGATGAAGAAATTAATAAATTAGATAAGGAATATCAAGGGAAGAAATATGTCAAACAATAAAAAACATTAAAATGGGAAAGAGCCCCGGTCCAGATGGGTATACCTCAGTATACTATAAAAGATACGTAGAAACTATGATACCGTACTTCCAGAAGTATATAAATTCTATAGGTAGAGGTATGGCAATGCGCGAGGAAGCATTAGGAGCCCACATTACTCTTATAGTAAAGGAAGAAAAAGATCCCTCACTATGTGCCAGCTATAGGCCCATATCTTTGATTAACATGGACATAAAGATCTACGCAAAAACATTAGCTGACAGATTAAAACCTTTTATGACAGGATTGATAGAAAATGACCAAGCAGGGTTTATTCCTGGAAGAGAAACAAGAGATAATATATTAAGAGCTCTATTCCTGATACAAAAAGCCAAAAAAAACGAAATTCCAGCGTTATTTCTGTCATTAGATGCCGAAAAGGCTTTTGACAGACTAGATTGGGAATTTATGTTTGCAACATTGAGACATATGGGTCTAGGGCCCAATATACTTAGATGGATAGGTGCTCTGTATTCCAAACCCTCGGCTCAGGTGCGGGTAAATGGAACTCTATCGGATAGGTTCTCTCTTTTTAATGGGACACGTCAGGGATGCCCGCTCTCACCCCTTCTTTTTGTTCTTGCATTAGAGCCACTACTGACAACTATACGAATAAATCAGGAGACAGAGGGTGTCAGGGTGGATGGGAGGGAACACAAGATCTCTGCGTTTGCGGATGATATGATGCTATATGTTACAAACCCAAAAGCAGACACTACCGAAGATCTTAGAAGAATATGAAAAGTATGGAGAAATATCTAACCTGAAAATTAATAAGGAGAAAACAGAGATATTGAGCATATCCCTGAGCCCGAGGGAACACAGGGATCTTGTGGACCTATACCCATTTACCTGGAAACAGTGGGGGATGAAATATTTAGGAATATTGCTGTCCAATAAAGAAAGGGATCTATATAAAGATAACTATATCCCCCTTTTAAATAAAATAAAATTAGAATTGAAGGGATATCCGATGGAAAGAGTATCCTGGATGGGTAGAATAAACATAATAAAGATGATGATTCTGCCTAAAGCACTGTATATCTTTCAAACGCTTCTGATAAAAATCCCAGAAACATATTTTAAAATATTGGGGAAGATACTGAGGAGATTTATATGGAAGGAGAAAAAGCCTTGAATTTCAGTAGAGACCTTGACTAAACCCAGACAGGAGGGGGGGGGGGGGGACTATACTTACCAGACTTTAAAAGATATTATGAGGCAGCAGTTTTAAAGAGGATAGTGGACTGGATGCAGGGGGGCAGGAGTAGAAGAGAGCCTGAGTAAAGGGGGACTGGGAAAGATAATCTGGATCCCAAAACAATATAGAGGCCTCACTCAGGAGATGCCATCAATGACAAAAGAAACCCTTAGAATATGGGACAGAGTATCTAAAGAAAAGGAGTGGAAATATAATAGCCCTATGTTGCCCCTCACAGGTACGGACTTCTTCCTGCCAGGCAAGGGGGAAGGTGCATTCCTGGGATGGGCAACCTAGGACACATTAAAACTTAAAGATATACTGAAAGGAAATGCTTTATGTCCACTCACAGAACTGAGAGAAAAATATGGACCCTCTCAAGGGGACACATGGAGGTATAGACAGGTCCAGCATTATTTTTTTTTTTAAATCAGTATAAAGTTTTATTGAAAAAAACATATAACAGACAAGTACAAACTAGGCATATATCAGGATCAATCACAAAATACAGGTTTCGATCATTTGAGTCTCATATACAGTGGGTACGACATACAATAAACATGCAACCGATATCTGCGCACATAACTAGTAAGTAGTCATCAATCCTTAACTGCGTACTCAGTTTAAATGACAAAGTATGGATACCGAGACTAAAGTCTATATGCAGTATGCAAGTGTTCAAATAATAAGCAATTACTGATATAACATAAAACAACACCAGAAAGAAAAAATTTAAAAAAATACAAAGAAGAAACATACCCATCCCCAAACCATTGGGATTGGTAAACTTCCCCATAGAAAACTCTTTTCAGAGAAATATCAGCCACCAAGCCTCATTCGCCCCCTCCCGAGACCCGCCACTACAGGTACAGCAAATCAAGAATAGTATATACCAGACATTCCCGTCCCCTCCCCCCTTAACCTCTTCTCCTTCCCATGAATACTCTCATTCTCTTCCCCCCCCCCATCCTGAGTTCGGTCCAGAAAACACATTATAAACCAAGTACCTATATCTGTAAGAGTCTATCTTTGATAAGTTGAGAAGGGCCCAGACCAGGGGTATCAAGCCAGGGTTGCCACATCGAGTAGAACTTCTTCAGGGCACTCCTATGCTGATAGGTAAGTTTCTCACGTATCAACTGGCTGTTTACCATCTCCACCCATTGCCCTCCCGTTGGTACTCTCGGAGATATCCAAAGCCTCGCAATCGCCTTCCGGGCTATATAAAGGAGACAAATTATTGCAGTATGTCCATGGGGCGAGAGCGAGGGTATCTCCAATGCACCAAGCAAGCACACAATGGGTTCCTGCGGCACCGGTATTTGGTATACCTGTGAGATAGAGGAGAGGATGTACTTCCAATACCGAAAAAGTTTCGGGCATTTCCACATCATACGTAGCAAATCTCCATCGTGTATGCAGCATTTGGGACAAAGTGGCGTATCCCGACAACCCCATTTATATAAACCAAGTGGAGTCCTGTATACTCTATGAAGCAAAAACAAATGAGATAGTCTGCGAGACGCAGAAACCGACACCAATGGAGCGGAGGTAAGGCACAATTCCCAGGTTTCTCCATCTATGGGACCCAAATCTTTTTCCCAACCCTTTCTGCAGGGAAGTTTGGAGGCATCATGAGATGCAGCGATTAGTCTAGCATAGATCCCTGAGATCATTCCCTTCTTAACTTCAGCCAGGAATACCACATTCATCAAGGGATGTGCCAACAGCCTGAAATCAGAAATCCGAGACTCAGCCTGTATAGCATGCCTCAATTGCAGATATCTATAAAATTGAGACCTGTGGAGGGAAAACTCCTCCTCCAGATCAGAAAATGATTTAAGGATCGACCCCCTGAACAGTTGTGTAATAAAATGTATGCCTGCAAGTTCCCAGGAACGAAAATCTTTAAGCTTGAAGAGTTCAGGAAAGTATTTATTTCTCCATATGGGGGTGAATAAACTCACCCCCTTGATCTTCAGGAGGGATCTAGTATATTTCCAGAGGGCATTTAATAGATGAATCGTGGGGAGAGAATTAGCTAGATGAGTAAAACCTGCATCTAGGTGGGACAGTGCAGACCGCTCTGAACCACTAGGGACCAGCAACGAACGTATGGAATCATCTGCATCCTCCCCACCCCAATTACCCAGATGCTGTAACTGGGAAGCCACATAATAGTATCGAGCATGAGGAACTGCCAATCCGCCCTGATCCTTTGCCAGTTGCAAGGAAGAAAGGCTGATGCGTGCTGACTTATTCCCCCATATTAGATCTCTAAATTGGGAATCTATTTGGGTGAACCATCTATGAGGTATCCAAATGGGAGCATTGTGAAAGATATAAAGGAGTTGTGGGGCCCAGATCATTTTCACTAGATTAGCCCTCCCCGTGACCGGAAGAGGCAGCTTCGTCCACGCCGTGCATTTAGCCCGGAGCTTACGAAGCAATGGTGCCAGATTTAGCAACAGGTACTGGGTTGGGTCTGGGGTCACCTGTATGCCCAGGTAGCGGAATTCCTTCACTATTAAGATATCCCGAGCACAGACAGGAACGGGGTGAGTCAGAGGGTCTAAGGGCATAAGCACAGACTTGTTACAATTAATACTAAACCCCGACAGCTCTCCGAAGTCTGCGATTAATTGCATCACATTCTCCAAAGAGCGACCAGTGTCACCCAGGTAGATCAAGGTGTCGTCTGCATATAAAGAGACCACGTCCTGCCTAGGACCTCTACAAAATCCTATGATGTCTTGCGAAGCTCTTATATGTATGGCCAGTTGTTCTAAAGCAAGGGCGAACAGCAGGGGAGAAAGCGGGCACCCCTGCCGTGTGCCCCTGAAGAGTCTAAATGGGTCAGATATATCCCCGTTAATTCGCATTCTAGCTGAAGGGGCGCTATATAATAATTGCACCCATCTAAGAAATGTGCTCCCCACCCCAAATCTCGACAACGTCTCCCATAAATAGGGCCATTCGACGCTATCTAACGCTTTAGCTGCATCCAAAGAAAAGATGGCCCTATTACCTGGGTTGTCCACTGGTATTTGAATATTGAGAAACAATCTACGCAAGTTCTGAGATGTAGATCTCGATGGGATAAATCCAGATTGGTCCCTATGTATCACATGGTGGATACACTTGGACAGCCTGGTGGCCAAAACTCTGGCCAGCAACTTAATATCATATGTGAGCAGGAAAATAGGTCTATATGAGTCCGGGGACATAGCGTCCTTGCCCGGTTTCAACAACACCACTACAATAGCTTTGTTCATGGAGGGGGGAAGCATTCCTTTTTCAAAGGCTTCGTTATAAACTTTTAAAAGTATTGGCAGGAGCTGTTCCTTATATCTTTTAAATACCTCAGCCGGCAAGCCATCCGCTTCCAGAGCCCGCCCATTTTGAGCAGACGCCAGGGCCTCTAGGAGTTCATCCTCAGTCAATGGGGCCCCGAGCAGGGCCACATCAGCCGACGAGAAGACCGGAATAGGGAAACTATCCAAGAAGGAGGACAGCTCCTCCCGGGTTGGCTGAACCTTAGAAGAGTAAACTTCTTGAAAGAACCTGGAGAAGCTGTCCATAATGGACTGAGAGGAATAACAAGGTGTCCCCTGAGCATCATTTACAGCAACTATGTGAGAAGTAGATTGCTGCGATTTGGCAATCATCGCTAACATATGTCCTGTATTCTCCCCCTCCTCAAAATGTTTTTGCTGCAGAAAGAAGCGTTTGTTCTCTGCCAGCTGTAGGGACACCTGCCCGAGTACAGACTGGGAGGCCAACCATATTCTTTTAGTGTTATCATTGGGGTCAGCAACATAGGCAGCCTCAGAGCGCTGCGCATCTGCAAGTACAAGCATCTCCCACTCTTTAGTTTTGGTCTTAATCTGGGAAATAAATCTAATAAATTGTCCCCTTAGATAGGCCTTGGCTGTGTCCCACACCGTACCAACTTCTGCGGAGCCTAGATTGTGTTTAAAGAAGTCCTTCAAAAGTCCCGGAATAGGATCAGGGTCCGGTATCAGAGACAGCCAAAAAGGATTAAGTTTCCATAAGCTATTCCCTTTAATGGCTCCCAACCTGAGATCTACCGAAAATGGTGAGTGGTCCGACGTTTGTCTGGGGTGGTACTGCGAAGAGATAACCAAAGGTAACAGCAAATCCGTGCCCAGTCCCATGTCGATTCTGGACAGACCCCCCACTGAGGCCGACTGACAGGAATAGACTCTAGCTTCCGGGTTATGCATTCTCCAAACATCTGTGAGACCTAGTTCTAGAAGAAGCCGAGCAAAAGGAGTAACCCCTGTACCTGGCAGTGTCGGCCCTAAGATACGGGCACTAAGTTTGTCTTTCCTATAGTCCAAGTAGTTATTAAAATCACCTAGGACCAACACCGGCATACCTGGGAAGCGGGATATGAAATCAGCCAAAATCCTAAGTAAGCCCGCAGAGTATGGAGGAGGGATATACAACCCGGCCAATATAAGTTTTGTCCCATAGAGGGAGCACAGCAAAAATACAAAGCGACCCTCCAGGTCAGTTTTAACATCTATGAAGGAGAATTGCGTGCCTCGTCTTATTAGGACACTCACCCCCCTCGAGTACACCGAGCCTGTGGCATGGTATTGATGACAAAACTGTCTCGTTGCAAATTGTGGCATGGGAGTCGAGGGGAGATGAGTCTCCTGCAAACATATCACATCCGCATCTATCCGCTTAATTGTGCGGAGCACGGCCAAGCGCTTAACTGGATTATTCAATCCCCTAACATTCCAGGACAAAAATCTAGTTAACTTAGTCCAGCATTTTTTAGGTACCCTACCAAAGCCTCTGCTAGCTAGGAACGAGCTGAACGCCTGGGAAAAACTGGTAGAACATATAGGTATAAGAAGACAGGGGATATCGAATATATATAGGATACTAAGATCTTTAAGGGGACATGAGACATTTAAAGCACTAGAAAGCTGGGAGTTAGAACTAAAGCAATGTATAACAGAGGAAAAGAAGAGACAAGTTTTAGAATACGTCCATTCAACATCAGTAGAAGCAAAAGTGAAAGAGATTAATTATAAACTCCTTACTAAATGGTACTTTGTCCCAGTAAAACTCCATAGAATTAATAAAGAGATATCACCCCTGTGCTGGAGAGAATGTGGGATGGAGGGAACACATGCCCACATATGGTGGCAATGCCCCCTGATACAGGAATATTGGAAGGAGATACTAAGTATGATAAAGAAGATTAGTGGGGTGGTGGTGAAGCAAGATCCCTGGTACTGTCTGTTCCACAATACGGGAATAACAAGGAAAAAACATAGAGGGTCCCATACCTTCTGAATGGAGCGAAAGCATTAATTCCAAGGAACTGGAAGGGGAAAAAAGCACCATCAATAGGAGAATGGGTGGAGGAGATAGATAGAATTAGATTGATGGAAGAGTTGATGTCAATCCAGAGTTTAGGGAACTAGAGGCAACTGGGGAGGGGATGGGGGATTGGGGATATGTTTTCTGCCTCCGTGGCCCCCCCTTCCCTCCCCTACCTTCCCCTCTATATATATATTTTTTTATATTATATTAGAAACTGTCACTAGAGACTAGAGATATATATATATATATATATATATGTAGCGCTACCCCCAGTTAAGAGAGCCGCTGGTTTGTTTTCTCGGGCCCTGTATACAGCACCGCCAACCCCCGGCAATCTGGCTCGACCCACTCTGGCACAGTTAGTCTAGGGATAGCTTCCTATCACTCTTCCTATCACTCTCAGGTGTATGATACTTAACAGTTCCTAAATAGACAGACAACACTCTGAGGCAGGAATATGAATAGGTAATAGCTTTACTATAAAATGGTGGCATAAAAACATGACATGCAACACTTACATGGGTCTGCAGAACCCTGTATCAACCAATGCTACAGAGGCAGCACTATAAAATGGCGCCGCACAGTATCCACCACGCGGAGCTATTATGGCGTGCCCGCCCTAAGACTCAGCAACACAAACTTTATAACTTTCCCCACCTATGTCAGGCCTGACAGTGTATGAAATAGTCCCCTTTCCCTAAGGGAGTAAGATTTTCTTCACCGGCCAGCTTTCGTTGGTGCACTTGAAGAAATGAACCAATAGTAATCCAAAAAGGTGGTAACTCGTAGCAACAGTATGCAAACAGGGGGGGTAGGCACTTCAACTCTGTCCCAAATACCCGACCCCCAAAGAACACTGGTGAGCGAACAGTGGGCCTAGGCAGTCTATAGGCCTGCATATAACTCAGTCTATGGATATGGGCAGGTGCCCGCTCACCATTCCAGGCGCGATCCCAGCCTGGGTCTTCCACCGCGTGTGTCCGTCGCACACAGTGTCTGCAACCGATCGGGTCCCCGATCCAACTGGAGTCCTACACTGACGATCCAGGATCCACCCAGGCTCCGCAGGACGGTGAAAGGCTCTTCGGACTTTGGGTAAGGCCTTAGGCTTCAGGCCTTACCCCACAGCAGATCCGCGCAGGATGACATGTTGCTTGAAGCACGTTGTCCCAAGAGAGCGAGCTTCCCCTCGCCCTTCTCTTAAGTAACCTCTCCCATGAGTCTCTGCGGCGGAACCTCCGCCCTGAGGCCGAATCTGGCTCTGGGTACTGTAGGCCACTGTGGCCTTCAAACAGGTTACTTCACCGGGTTGCAGTACTATCCCTTTCCTTCCCAGTCTCCAGACCTTCCCTACCCCCTCTTCCGGGGCCTTTTGTTCTAAGATCAACCGTTGGTAGGCGGTCTTCAACATTGGGTGGATCTCAGTGACTATGGGGTTCTCCCTTTTTGTTAGTGGGACCAAAAGTCTCCAGACCAGATCCGTGTTGGTCCCTATTATCAAGGAGCTCCTGTTGGCTCCAGGTGGTCGGGGGCACACCACAGCCAAGGTGTCAAACACTTCCCCCTTCCCAGCTATGGATGGGTAAAAGTCAATTTGATGGGCAGATATCGGTCATAAGGAAACTTTTCCGTTCCGATTCCCCATATCTCCAAGTCTTCAAGCTTTCGGATGGGCAAGTGACTCAGGTGTCTGTCGTAGAAGTCTCGGTACAACAGAGTCACCTGTGCCCCAGTATCCAACAGGGCTCTTGTGTAGATTCCCTCCACTTGAATGGATACGATTGGAGAGGGGCCCACCAGCTTCTCTGGGTACTGCTTCGAAGGGGTCTCCTTCTTCTGATCTTTGCATTTCCCTTTCTGACTTTTCTTCTCTCGTTTGTCCCTAGACCTAAGTCTCTCCTGGGCCTGGTATGTACTGATCTCCCTCCTCTGTCTGGGTGTAGCTACCCGCTGAGGGACATTACTATGCTTCTTTGGAGTGCGTTCCTTCTGAGGAACCCTTGGTTTCTTATGTGGGGTCCTGGCCCCTTCTCTCATGTGCTTCTTATTCAGTATGGAGTTCCGTAAGAATGATGGGCACCCGGTTGATTCCTTCACCGGGGCCCGCTGAAGTTTTCCAGCGGCTTGCGGTTGTTCATCTTCCTCTTTTTGGGACTGGAACACACTCTGGCCGCGTGACCAACTCCTCCACAGTTGAAACAGATCATATCCCCCCTATCTTCCAGGGATGCGGGTGCTGAAGTATTTGGAAACAACTCCTTCCTTGGGCTGTTCCTCTCAGGTACCCTTGACTCCTTTTCCATCAGGGAGGTCAACATTCCCAACACTTGGGACATCTGTGACTTTAAGGTATCCACCTCTGCGTCTCTTTCTAAGGTCGTGGCGGCCCTGACCATCACTGGAGGGGGCTGCACCAGCTCAACTGGTTGGCTCCTTTTCTTCTCCTCCAGCATAGCTTCTTCTTCTCTGACTACTCGGATCAAGTCAGGGTACTCCAGGCTCTTCCCGTCCTGTCTTGTACGTAGCGCCAGTGCGATGGGATCCAGGGGTTGAGATCCTCTCATGACCTGCTGGACCCGGGCCTCATCCACCTTCTTCGGGTCAATCCCCTGCTTTAATATCATCTTGTGCAGTATTTTATCTAGGCGCATCATAAACTCTGATAGCTTCTCCCCTGCCTTCTGGTAGCAGTGCTCTAGTTGGTAGGTAAGCTCAGTGATCTTTTCTGTTCCTCCAAACACATTCTGCAGAATGTCTAGATAGTCTTGCACAACACAGTCTTTCTTGCTCATCTTAAGGTTGCGTATGGCCTCTAGGGCAGGCCCCTTTAAGCTCTCAGCAATTCTCTGCTTCTTTTTGTGGTCTGGGACTTCCCACTCCTCTAAGGCCTGAGTAGCGCCATCTAACCACTCCTCAAATCCTTCCTCTCCTGAAGGTACAGGCTTCCTTCCTGAAAACATTCTAAGTTTCCGGTATCCTGACATTTGGTAATCCACAGGATCTTTCTTGCAGCGCGCTATGTTTTTCCCTAGGACCGCGCATAATTCTGTGCTGAGAGCGCCCTGTGGCGACCCAGGATTCATCTCTGTCTTCACATCTTTTAAGTCGGGCGGAGCGCGTATTAACTTAAAGATTTGTTTATCCGCCGTTTCTATGCTCGGCTTCTTGAAGTCTTCTGGGACTCCATCCTTCCACTTCACCAGTACATATGTCAAAGGAGGTTCTGATCTGACATCCACTATGTATGCTTTTTGTTGCGGGGACAATGACGCCACTAACTGTTTCACTGCATCATCTTGCCAGGTCCCTGCAAGTTCTATGATCACTACTTCATGTGGATCTGTTTTTACTAGAGGTCGACCGATATGGGTTTTTCTCTGGCCGATGCCGATGCCGATATTTTGAAATTGGGGCGGCCGATGGCCGATATATGATGCCGATTTTTGTGGCCGATATTTTAGGCCGATTAAAAAAAAAAAAAAAAAAACCCTCACCCACTCTATTCCTTCCTGCTTACTCCTGTCACTCTAGCACACACTTGATGTCCTCAGTACAGATGGCACTGGTTTGGAACTGGCAGGTGGCACTGGTTTGGAACTGACAGATGGCACTGGCAGGTGGCACTATTGGAACTGACAGATGGCACTGGTTTGGAACTGACAGATGGCACTGGCATGTGGCACTGGCTGGCGGTACTGGTTTGGAACTGACAGATGGCTCTATTGGCACTGGCAGGTGGCACTGGTTTGGAACTGACAGATGGCACTGGTTTGGAACTGACAGATGGCACTGGCAGGTGGTACTGGTTCGGAACTGACAGATGGCACCGATTGGCAGCAGGGGGCACTGGTTTGGAACGGACAGATGGCACTAGTTTGGGACAGATGGCACTGATTGGCAGTGGCACTTGCAATTGGAACTGGGTGGCACTGGCGTGTGACACTGGTTGGCACTGGCTGGTGGCACTGACAGATGGCACTGATTGGCGGTGGCACTGACAGATGGCACCGATTGGCACTGGCAGATGGCACCGATTGGCACTGGCTTGTGGCACTGACAGATGGCACTGGCTGGTGGCACTGATTGGTACTGGCTGGGGGCACTGACAGATGGCACTGGCTGTGGCACTGATAGATGGCACCGATTGGCGGTGGCACTGATTTGGGTGGCACTGACAGATGGCCCTGATTGACACTGGCTGGTGGCACTGACAGATGGCACCGATTGGCGGTGACACTGATTGACACTGGCTGGTGGCACTGATTGACACTGGCTGGTGGCACTGACAGATGGCACTGGCTGGGGGCACTGACAGATGGCACTGGCTTGGGCACTGACAGATGGCACTGGCTTGGGCACTGACAGATGGCACTGGCTTGGGCACTGACAGATGGCACTGGCTGGGGGCACTGACAGATGGCACTGGCTGGGGGCACTGACAGATGGCACTGGCTGGGGGCACTGATTTGGGTGGCACTGATTGGCACTGGCTGGTGGCACTAACAGATGGCACCGATTGGCGGTGGCACTGATTGGCACTGGCTGGGGGCACTGACAGATGGCACTGGCTGGGGGCACTGACAGATGGCACTGGCTGGGGGCACTGACAGATGGCACTGGCTGGGGGCACTGACAGATGGCACTGGCTGGGGGCACTGACAGATGGCACTGACTGCGGGCACTGGCTGGGGCACTGGCTTGGGCACTGACAGATGGCACTGGCTGGGGGCACTGACAGATGGCACTGGCTGGGGGCACTGACAGATGGCACTGGCTGGGGGCACTGACAGATGGCACTGGCTGGGGGCACTGACAGATGGCACTAGCTGGGGGCACTGACAGATGGCACTGGCTGGGGGCACTGGCTGGGGGCACTGACAGATGGCACTGGCTTGGGCACTGACAGATGGCACTGGCTTGGGGCACTGGCAGGTTTCACACTAAGCCGAGTGTAATGTGTGAAACTGACAGAGAGGAGAGAGAGAGAGAGAGAGCTGTTAGAATTGAGCTCGATGTGGGGGTGGGCGGGCCAGCAGCTAAATTACACCAGCCAATGATTGGGCTGCTTTAGACGTAGTGGCCCGCCCAGATACCATCCCATTGGCTGGTGTAATATATCTGCTGGGTCCCGCCCACCCCCGACATCAAGCTGACACATCCTCTCTCTCTCCTCTTACTTTCAGTTTCTCACACACACACACACAGCACGGCGCTTGATGCTGCTGAGTGTGGAGAAGTGTGGAGGAGGGAGGAGGAGGGGGGAGGAAGTGCAGCCAGTGAATAATATCGGCCAGTTTTGATATTAATCGGCCAAAGCCGATTTATCAAAAATGCCTAAATATCGGCCGATATATCGGCCAGCCGATATATCGGTCGACCTCTAGTTTTTACTACTGCGCACCACTTAGCTATTTCTAGTGGGTCCATTTTGGTACCTTTTGGCTGCTATTTGCTGCAACAGAATCCCAGACTCAAGAGCCCCCACGTGTAGCGCTACCCCCAGTTAAGAGAGACGCTGGTTTGTTTTCTCGGGCCCTGTATACAGCACCGCCAACCCCCGGCAATCTGGCTCGACCCACTCTGGCACAGTTAGTCTAGGGATAGCTTCCTATCACTCTCAGGTGTATGATACTTAACAGTTCTTAAATAGACAGACAACACTCTGAGGCATGTGAATAGGTAATAGCTTTACTATAAAATGGTGGCATAAAAACATGACATGCAACACTTACATGGGTCTGCAGAACCCTGTATCAACCAATGCTACAGAGGCAGCACTATAAAATGGCGCCGCGCAGTATCCACCACGCGGAGCTATTATGGCGTGCGCGCCCTAAGACACAGCAACACAAACTTTATAACTTTCCCCACCTATGTCAGGCCTGACAGTGTATGAAATAGTCCCCTTTCCCTAAGGGAGTAAGATTTTCCTCACCGGCCAGCTTTCGTTGGTGCACTTGAAGAAATTAACCAATAGTAATCCAAAAAGGTGGTAACTCGTAGCAACAGTATGCAAACAAGGGGGGCTAGGCACTTCAACTCTGTCCCAACTACCCGACCCCCAAAGAACACTGGTGAGCGAACAGTGGGCCTAGGCAGTCTATAGGCCTGAATATAACTCAGTCTATGGATATGGGCAGGTGCCCGCTCACCGTTCCAGGCGCGATCCCAGCCTGGGTCTTCCACCGCGTGTGTCCGTCGCACACAGCGTCTGCAACCGATCGGGTCCCCGATCCAACTGGAGTCCTACACTGACGATCCAGGATCCACCCAGGCTCCGCAGGACGGTGAAAGGCTCTTCGGACTTTGGGTAAGGCCTTAGGCTTCAGGCCTTACCCCACAGCAGATCCGCGCAGGGTGACTTGTTGCTTGAAGCGTGTTGTCCCAAGAGAGCGAGCTTCCCCCCGCCCTTCTCTTAAGTAACCTCTCCCATAAGTCTCTGCGGCGGAACCTCCACCCTGAGGCCGAATGGGGCTCTGGGTACTGTAGTCCCGGGGCCTTAAAGAAGACCCCGCTACATATATACATATATATACATATATATATATATATATATATATATATATATATATATATATATATATATATTTTTAGCACTGGCAATGGGGTTTTATTGATTTTGTCTTTTATTTTATTTTTTTCCTTTAGTTTTATCCAAAACTCCCCCCTATGTATTTATTTCACTAGCGCAGAAGAAATTGTCACTAGAGTCTAGATATCCTTTTTAGCACTTGTAATAGGGTCTTATTGTGTTTTTGTTTAACTTCCCCCTTTTTACATAGCTCACTAGCACAGAAGAAATTGTCAATAGAGACTAGGGAAAATGTATGGAAGAGCCCTGGGGCCATCATAAAAAAAAAAAAAAAAGACAAAATTCTGAGATAAAATGTCAGAATTCTGAGATAAAATGTCAGAATTCTGAGATTAAATGTCAGAATTCTGAGATAAAATGTCAGAATTCTGAGATTAAATGTCAGAATTCTGAGATTAAATGTCAGAATTCTGAGATAAAATGTCAGAATTCTGAGTTTAAATGTCAGAATTCTGAGATTAAATGTCAGAATTCTGAGTTTATAAATATAGTAGTCTCTATTAGGAGGATTTTAGGAGCAATTAGCAATAATGTAGTAACACCCACAGACCATCATTCTGCAGACATACATGATGTATTCTGCTCTGTATATGGATATGTAAATCTATCTTAGTTACAGCACACAGTATGGGGAAGCAGGCAGTGCTGGGCTCTCTGGTAGTTCCTCGGTTTGCTGTCTTATTCTCCTTCTGTCATCTGCTCTAACATAAAGAGCCATGCTGAAAACGTGTGTAAGGGGGGCACAGCTTCCATAGATAACAGAACACAATGGCCAGCACAGCTCTGCACCCCAACTTGTAGGAAACATTGCACTATTGCCCCTACATGAGGGAATTGTGAATGGCTAGAAGGCAGCAGGACAATGTGTGTCTATGGTCATAACGGATTGATCATAGCAATTACTTGTCTGGCCTAATTGTTGCAAATAATAAACCTCATATCAAACATAAAAACCAAGCTGCAAGTATGTATTGGGCAATAGCTTAGTGGTTAGAGAAACAGGCTTATGTTACATAAGTTATGGGTTTTAGTCCAGGAGAGAACACTTTTTTAAGTTATATATATTCAATATATTGCTTTTATATTACATATTATATATCTTAAAATATGAGATAGTGACGGCTTAAATTGTATTTTATCACTATATCCAAATTGATTTCAAGTATATTAACAAAGACACACTGATATATTGAGCACACAAAGTTGTAGTATATGCTGACTAGTATAAATTAGAGAGTAGAGATTTAAAAGAAAAAAAAAAAGCTGTATATATATATATATATATATATATATATATATATTAGGGTGATCAGATGGGATTATTAGGGTGTCATCTTCAGTTTCCCTGGGGGCAGTTCCCAAATCCAGGAGACTGGTCATAAGAAATCGATCATAGCAATTACTTGTGTAGCGGGTACTTACTTTCCCGGGGAAACTTTTGAATTTTTCAGTGACACCAGTGGTGTGTCTCCGGCGGTCCACTGGGTGGCGCTGTCACCATGGGCCGACGGACGGATACCGCTGTCCACTGAGCCTACTTTTGTCCTCTCTCGGCAGCGGTATGGTGGGGCGGGGAACCCGCCATGAAAGGGGGCCGGCCATCGTTGTCACGGGGTCGTTAGTCCCTGGCACCTTTAGCCTGCGGACGGAGTTCGTGTTTGTCCTCTAGGCGGACTAGGCCTAGAGGACCACCGGGGATCGTGTTCCATCCCAGGCACCTTTAGCCTGGGGTGAGGTACTCAGACGGCGGTCCGGAGCTCAGTGCCCAACACTGAGTTCCGCAAGGGAAGGATCCTTAGGCCCCTTTCACACTGAGGCGTTGAAAAAACGCTAAAAAATAATGACATTTTTTACCGCGATTTAACAGCGATTTTACCGCGTTTTTACAGCGATCGCGGTAAAAATAGCGTTAACGCCTATGCGTTTTTACCGCGTTCGAGCTAAAATTAGCGCGAACGCGGTAAAAACGCGGTAAAAACGCATAGGCGTTAGCGCTATTTTTTAACATAACGCTCATGCCTATGCGTTTTTACCGCGTTTTTACCGCGAATCCCATTCATTTCAATGGGGATAGGCGTTTTTACAGCGCTCTTTTATGCGCCCTAAAGTTGCTCTAAAAAAGCTGTTTGCAGGATTTTTTTCAACGCCCAGCCAGCAAAATGCCTCAATGTGAAAGCCCTCAGAGATTTCACATTGAGAATGCTGGGGCAGGATTATTTCAGGCGTTATTACAGCGCTATTTTTACCGCGAAAACGCGGTAAAAACGCCTCAGTGTGAAAGGGGCCTAAGGCACTCCGGGGATGGATGCCTGAATCCGAGGTGGGCGTAATGGACCGGGAAGAGCTCCTCATCTGAAGACCCGGTGCAGCATATTGCCGGTGACGAGTGAGCCTCTTGTCGGAGACCGTCCGGAAGGTGAATTTCCCTCGTGCGGAGACCATAGCCCACTCTTTGGAGGAGAGTGGAGGATCGAACTTGTGTCTGGGCCTATTCGCACTCACACCTCCTTTTCCGTTCTATAGCCAAGGGAGTCCATGTTATGTTCTAATAAAGGAGTGTTGGACTTTAACGGTGTGAGGCTCAATTTCCTGGCAGATGAGATCTTTGGAAACTCTTGGAGGGAGGATCCGATACACAACACAGGCCCGAAGGTAACTAAAGACATTGCTGATACCATTTATACACCTGTGGTGGAAGCCTGGCGTAGCGCACTCACTCCCTCCCCTGTCATACCCCTAGACCAGAGACATTGCGAGCAGAACTTTAATAATAGAATCTGAGGAGTGGAAGTGACAGCCCCCCGCTACACTTGTCTAGACTAATACAAAACAGAGATTTAACTTCATATTAAACATAAAAAACAAGCATAAAGCCCTACTAGAATAGATGATAGCATAGTGGTTAGAGTATTAGGCTTATGTTGTTGAAGTTGTGGGTTCTAATCCAGTCCAGAGTACATTATTTAGTTTTATTAATAGTTTCAATATATTGATTTTATATTAAACATATTTTAAAATATGAGTTAGTGAGGCCTTAAATTTTATTTTATTGATATATCCAAGCGGGGTCCCCAAATTTAACCCTGCTATACCTAAATTTAGGGGTGACCAGAGCAATAGTTGGCTTGGGTCTTTTGATTATTTGGACTCTGCTTTACTGCTGTGTCACCTGGCGTGCAGTTCCCCTTTGGTCATATAGGTGGTGTTGTCACCTATACCCGGGGTTGAACCACAGGCGATGGAGTGGATATTGGATGTCCTTTCTCGGCTGCCGTTGGTGGGCGGTTCTGGCCTGCTGTGCATGCCGGGAGAGGATATATAAGGGGCAGACGCCATTACACTGGGGGCCAATTTTTTGTGAGGGAGCTACCCCTCAAGGGGGGGGGTGCGCCCCATCATGATCGAGCACCTTTAGCTAGAGACTACAGAGTTCCGGATGGGCTCAGTACCTTTGACTGAGTCCATAGAAGAAACTGAGGAAATCCAGTGTACCTTGGAGGGGTGACCGCTCTGACTGAAGGGGAACCGGGGGGAGGATCGATCCCATAACAAGAGGGTAGTGATAAAGATTGCTAACTCGGAAAAGGCCTGGTGACCTGTCAGAGGGAAGGATTCCTAGCTTCACGGACTGCCTTAGAGGAGCTGTTTGCTGCTTAAAAAGGATGGATCTCCTTGACTTGGTCCTTGAAGGGGACTGGGTCATTGTTCCAGCATCACATCGGCTGCTAGTGCTATTGAGTGACTATGCGGGTGAGCTGTACCCACTCGGGACCGAGTGGCGACGAAGCCAAGAGTGTGCCTGAATCCACTTCTATCTGCTAACCTTTTTCTTCTCACTTCAACTCAACACTTCAACACTTCAACACACTTCAACACTTCAACTTCAACTCACCCGCATAGTCACTCAATAGCATGTGATGCTGGAACAATGACCCAGTCCCCTCCAAGGACCAAGTCAAGGAGATCCCTCCTTTTTAAGCAGCAAACAGCTCCTCTAAGGCAGTCCGTGAAGCTAGGAATCCTTCCCTCTGACAGGTCACCAGGCCTTTCCCGAGTTAGCAATCTTTATCACTACCCTCTTGTTATGGGATCGATCCTCCCCCGGTTCCCCTTCAGTCAGAGCGGTCACCCCTCCAAGGTTCCCTGGGTTTCCTCAGCTTCTTCTATGGACTCATTTAAAGGTACTGAGCCCATCCGGAACTCTGTAGTCTCTAGCTAAAGGTGCTCGATCATGATGGGGCGCACCCCCCCCCCCTTGAGGGGTAGCTCCCTCCTCACAAAAATCGATTTCTTATGACCAGTCTCCTGGAATTGGGAACTGCCCCCAGGGAAACTGAAGATGACACCCTAATAATCCCATCTGATCACCCTAATATATATGTAGCGGGGTCTTTAAATTCAGTTGGGGTACACCTGGGGGTAGTGTGACCCAGGTGTGTAATTGTGAATGGTTCTGGACCCCTTTTGTAATTCGTGGAGGATTGGGTGGTGCATTATTCTCTTTGGCCTGTGGGTGGCGGGGTACCTACAGGCTCAAGGTAGAATCACGGCCACAGTGCTACCCTTTTTGTCCCTTTCCGGAAATGGTACGGCTGGGGCAGGGAACCCGCCGTGGTGTAGAAGGGAGGAGATAAAAGGGGGAGATGCCCTCGCCACAAGGTCTTCGGAGGATTTCTCTTCATGCACCCAGGCACCTTAGGCCTGGGTGCGGGCGGTTCAATGTTCCGGCCCAGGCGCCCTAGGCCTGACTGGAACGAAGTTGGGGTCCATCCCAGGCACCTTCAGCCTGGGGTGAGGTACTAGATCGTAGGCCTGGGGCCCAGTAACTTCGACTGGGTCCCGCGAGGGTGAAATGATCCGAGGGTGCCGCCTTGCGAAGGGACCCGCATCTGAGGTGAGGAGGGCGGGGAGGTCACCCGTCCGGAGACCCGGAGCAGCATCAACCCGGTGACGGATGGGCCTCCGGTAACTCCCTTAGAGGGACATCTTCCCCTGATAGGGGCCGCAGCGCAGCGAAGGTACTCCCATCTATGTTCTATGGAGTTGCTGGTAGAGACTCACAGGTTCTATGTTCTACGCTAATCAAGGTTGCTATAACCCCTGGTGAAACCACAGGGGTTTAGATTGAAATCAGGATAGTGCCTCGACCTGCTCATCCCACCGTATCAAGCTATTATAATGTACCAACCAGTTGGCTACTGAAGCACTGTTTATTGTGGATCTTGCAATAAAACAAGAGTTGGACTGTGATCGGTGTGTGGACTCTGGTTAATGGGAGCAAAGGGAGGTTTCAGCATAGCAGGACTGAGTTTCATAACTAAAACACATTGGCCCGAGGAAGATACTGGTGCTGGCCTTCACCTCACCCACAGCTATGGGGAGGACATGGGCCGTAGCGCATCTCACCCTGTCGTGTGACATACCCCTAGAAAAAGGAGATGGGGTGAGGCCGCTACATATATATATATATATATATATATATATATATATATATACACAGCTTTTTTTTTTCTTTTAAATCTCTACTCTCTAATTTATACTAGTCAGCATATACTACAACTTTGTGTGCTCAATATATCAGTGTGTCTTTGTTAATATACCTTGAAATCAATTTGGATATATTGATAAAATACAATTTAAGCCGTCACTATCTCATATTTTAAGATATATAATATGTAATATAAAAGCAATAAATTGAATATATATAACTTAAAAAAGTGTTCTCTCCTGGACTAGAACCCATAACTTATGTAACATAAGCCAGTTACTCTAACCACTAAGCTATTGCCCAATACATACTTGCAGCTTGGTTTTTATGTTTGATATGAGGTTTATTATTTGCAACAATTAGGCCAGACAAGTAATTGCTATGATCAATCCGTTATGACCATAGACACACATTGTCCTGCTGCCTTCTAGCCATTCACAATTCCCTCATGTAGGGGCAATAGTGAAATGTTTCCTACAAGTTGGGGTGCAGAGCTGTGCTGGCCATTGTGTTCTGTTATCTATGGAAGCTGTGCCCCCCTTACACACGTTTTCAGCATGGCTCTTTATGTTAGAGCAGATGACAGAAGGAGAATAAGACAGCAAACCGAGGAACTACCAGAGAGCCCAGCACTGCCTGCTTCCCCATACTGTGTGCTGTAACTAAGATAGATTTACATATCCATATACAGAGCAGAAGACATCATGTATGTCTGCAGAATGATGGTCTGTGGGTGTTACTACATTATTGCTAATTGCTCCTAAAATCCTCCTAATAGAGACTACTATATTTATAAACTCAGAATTCTGACATTTAATCTCAGAATTCTGACATTTAAACTCAGAATTCTGACATTTAAACTCAGAATTCTGACATTTAATCTCAGAATTCTGACATTTTATCTCAGAATTCTGACATTTAATCTCAGAATTCTGACATTTAATCTCAGAATTCTGACATTTTATCTCAGAATTCTGACATTTAATCTCAGAATTCTGACATTTTATCTCAGAATTCTGACATTTAATCTCAGAATTCTGACATTTAATCTCAGAATTCTGACATTTAATCTCAGAATTCTGACATTTAATCTCAGAATTCTGACATTTAATCTCAGAATTCTGACATTTGAATCTCAGAATTCTGACATTTTATCTCAGAATTCTGACATTTAATCTCAGAATTCTGACATTTTATCTCAGAATTTTGTCTTTTTTTTTTTTTTTATGATGGCCCCAGGGCTCTTCCATACATAAGAAATCGTCACTAGAGATTAGGAAAATTTCCCTTCCCCTGGTTAGGCTTTTTTTTTTTTTTTCTCTCTCTCCCTCTTTTTTCCCTTTCTCCCTCCTCTCCCCTCCTCTGTGGATGCTTTTAATAAGTGGTTAGAATTTGGAGGCTATCAGATAGGATATATCTTATACAGGATATCTAGACCTTTCTTATAGTATAACGAATATGAATGATATAAATTTATAGGAGGGGATGAATTGAGATCGAGTAAATGTCTTATTATGTATATGTGTTTTAATATCTATGTATAAATGTATGTAATATATGTTGGAAAAATTAATAAAGAAAAATTGGAAAAAAACAACAACTGTAGTCTGTTTCCATGTACAAGTGTTGAGTTCCCATTGGTTCTTCCTTGTCCCCTACCCCCCTCTATGACAAGGCTAAGGGGAGTGTCCCTAACTGTGTGTAAAAGTGTATGTTTTGTATTTAATAAACCGTTGATGCTCTGCATGTTTAACTCTCCTTGTTTAATATTTTTATTAGATTTTACAAGTAAATAGCAAATATACTGAACATTACATTCTGATCAAGAATAGAATTGTAAATAAATACAGTAATCACTAAAAATACATATTGAAAGAAAGGCAGTAGAGGATAAACCTCAGTAACAATTATATCAATACAAATAGAGGTATAAAAGATTAGAGCAATGAAAATAAGCAATATTCAGGATAGAATATCACGTCTCCAGACCAACCACTCACCCCCGAAGGGAGCAAGCTGTGAGCAGATGGGGGCTCGATTAAGTATGAGAGAATATGTTGGGCTATCCAGAAGGATACACCAGATGAACGTTGTCATACCTCAATTGTTTAGTGAAGACTTTCCTAACAAATCTTTAAGACACAAAGATATTAGTGATTGATAAAGTGAAACTTTAAAGTTATATATATAAGTCATGTAATGAACATCACATGTGTAAAAAATCTGTATTACACAAGTAACAAAACTAACCAGAACAGAAAGACAGAAGAAGTAAGAGAGAAGAAGAAGAAATATGGGAGAAAAGTAAAATTTATAGAAAAGAAGGTATGGGTATAGGAAAATAGAGAAAAAGGTGAAGGTTGTCTCCCCGGGTGGCGGACCAGTCAGATCAAGGCCCCGTTTAAATATTATATTAATAGATAAATATTAAAGTATTTCAAAGAGGCATCAACAATAGTTGATCAAAATCTGGGGGTAAGAAGTGTTTAATCCATGGTTTCCATATTTTATTAGATGTTGCAATGTTGTCATCTTCAATAGCAGACATTTTGGAAAAGATAAGGGCTCTGTTAATTCTATGTTTAGTTTCAGCCACAACTAAAGTTTGGGTTTTCCAGGCCTTAGCTATAGATTGTTTAGCCGCCGTGGTGAGATGTAGTAGTAATTTGAATTGTGACTTATTCAAATTAGGAGGTTTGAGGTTGAGGAGAGCCAGTGCCGGGTCTGGCGGGATTGGTATTTCCAAGGCCGTAGAGGCCATGTGAAATATTTTACTCCAGAAGGATTGAACGATTGGACATTGCCACCAAATATGGAACTGCGTGCCCGGTTCAGAACAGCCTCTGAAACATAGATTTGGGTACAAGGGGGCAAATTTGGCAATCCTGGCCGGAACCAGGTACCATCGAGAAAGGACCTTATAATTTGTTTCCAACGCAAAACAGTTTGGCGAGGAATGCTTAGTAGCTGACCATATAATATCCCAGTCACTTTTACTGAATGTTCTATCCATGTCGTGTGCCCATTTAGTCGTATAGGATGGTAAAGTATCGTCGGATGTGGAATTGATGCGTTTATACAAAAGTGATATTAATCCTCTAGTATGGGGATCACTGTTACAGATACGTTCAAATTGAGTCATTTGGGTGAGAGGGGATCCCGTATCAACGAGGGGTGTATAAAAGTTCTTAATTTGTAGATAGCGGAAGAGCTCCTTCATGGGGAGTTTGTATAAATCACATAATGTTGGGAACGTAAGAATATCATTGGAGGAAACTAGATTATGGAATTGAAGTAGGTTTCTTCTGGACCAAGCTGCAAATGATAGGGGAAATTTCCAGGCGGGGTAAAAATGAGGGATTTTGAAGAAAAGAGAGTAGAGGGTTATGAGTGGATTGTAGGCTTTTTGTGGATCTATATTTGTCCCAGATAGCTATAGAATGTTTGGTTACAGGGTTAGATAAGTTTAGTCTATCTTTAGGAGCTAACCAGAGCAAATTATTCACAGAAATGGGGTCAATATCCACTGATTCAATCGCTACCCATAGAGGGGATTCTATTGTAGAATGGTATTTGGGGAGTTGTGCTAGCTGAGCAGCAAAATAGTATGAGGAAAAGTTAGGAATTCCCAGACCACCTTTCAATTTATCAAGATAAAGAGTCGATCTAGGTATACGGGGCTTTGTAGAGCCCCATATAAAAGCCATCACTCTCTTTTGAGTGAGCCTCAAGAAGTAAGGAGGTATATGTATGGGGAGAACTCGGAATAGGTAAAGGAACTTTGGTAAGATTGACATCTTAGTAGCATTAATCCTCCCAATCCAAGATAAAGGAAGAGAAGACCATTGTTTCATCAGATTAGTAGTTGACTTCAATAAGGGTAAGTAGTTAGCTGAAAATAAGTCGGATATAGAAGAAGTGAGTTGGACTCCAAGATATGAAATATGATGCAATTCCCAATTGAAAGGTAAAGACGTTTGAGCTTGTTGTAACTCAGATGGCGAAAGGGAAATATTAAGGGCATTAGATTTGGCATGATTAACACACAAACCAGAAATCTTTGCAAACTTGTCTAAAGTATTTACTAGATTTGGGGCTGAGACGTGGGGATGGGATAAAAAAATCAGGATGTCATCTGCAAAAAGACTCAATTTGTGGTGATGTCCACCTAATTCTACACCTTTGATATTAGGATTATTTCTAATAATACATGCTAAGGGTTCAATAAGTAGGGCAAAAAGCAAAGGGGATAGGGGGCAACCCTGTCTAGTACCACTCCTAATATCCATCATAGCTGATTTGTAGCCCATATATTTAATATAAGCTTTCGGAGTGCTGTATAGTGAGGAGACCCAAGTTAAGAAATTTTCCCCAAAACCCCATTTTTGAAGAGTATATTGTAGATATGGCCAGCTAATTGAGTCGAACGCCTTCCTAATATCTAATGATATAAGGCAAGTTGGGATACGTCTTTTTTTGGCGGCATGAATTAATAAAAGTGCTCTTCTGACATTATCCCCTGCTTGACGCAAGGGCATGAAGCCAGTTTGGTCACGATGGATAAGTTTACCTATAATGCTATTCAATCTAGTTGCCAAGATCTTAGCTAGTAACTTAATGTCTAGATTTAAAAGAGATATGGGGCGGTAATTAGACCAAGAGGTAGTGTCAGATTTAGGTTTGGGAATCATTGCTATGATGGAAGTTAGTGTTTCGGTTTTAAACGAATGACCAGCTAACAAAGAATTGAAGGCTATAGTCAATAGAGGCGTTAAAATCGAGTCAAATTGTTTGTAGTATAGTGCAGAAAACCCATCGGGGCCCGGTCTCTTGTGAGGCTTCAATTCTTTAATAGCAGCTTTAACTTCCAAGGCCGTTATGGGACTCTCCAAATATTCACACTGTTCCGGTGTCATTGTGGGAAGTGTAACATCTGAGAACAAAGTGTCTGCTTTGTTTTTATCAAAGATTAAGCCAGGGTCATAGAGCTTAGCTAATTTAGATTGAAAGATGTCCAAGATCTTTAATGGGTTACTAGTGTATGCATCTCTGGAGGTTCTAAGTCGGAATGCAGCTTGTGAACGATCAATAGACTTGAGACTGCGGGCCATTGGGGTATCGGGCTTATTGGCTTTGCGGTATAGGGTATGTTGCCGCTTGCGTAAGAGTTTGTCTGCCGAATCTGTCAGAAAAAGATCCAACTCAAGCCGGGCCCTTTCCAATTTAGTGTTAGTGTTTGCATTCGGGGTAGCTTGATGAGCCAAATGACAAGCGTTAAAATTTGCTTCAAGTTTGGTGAACAGAATCTTGCGATCTCTTTTAATAGATCTCGCCTTTTGTATCAAGCTGCCCCGAATGACAGCTTTATGGGCTTCCCATAGTGTAAGGGCAGAGACATCAGTAGTGTCATTAAATGAGATATAATCATTAAGAGCCAGTTCAATATCTGAACGGTGTGAGGGGTGAGTTAGGATGGAGTCGTTAATACACCAAGTGGTGTCATGTGACCTAGGTATTGGAGAGGTAATTGTAGCAGTGACCGCACAATGGTCTGTCCATGGAAATGGGATTATATTAGAGGATATTACTTCAGGGAGCATACTAGAGGGGAGGAAAATATGGTCTATTCGTGAAAAGGATTTGTGTGGATAAGAATAATGTGTAAAATTTCTGGAAGTTGGGTTAAGTTCCCGCCAGGTATCAACAAAATTAAAAGAAGTAAGTAGAGATTGGAAGGACCGTTTATGGGTAGGAGAGTTAGGAGATGACGGGGATTTATCCAAGAAGGGATAGATGGTAGTATTGGAGTCGCCACATAATATTATTGTTCCAAATTTATGTGATTCGATTAGTTGGAAAAGATGTGATAGAAAAGCTTCAGGACGCTTATTTGGGGCGTAATACGAAACTAATGTGACTTCAGTATCAGCAATAAAGCCTGTTAATAAAACATATCTACCCTCAGGGTCACATATTTGTGTATTAAGGGTAAATGGTGTAGAGCGGTGGAATCCAATCAGGGACCCACGTTGCTTAGTTGTAGCTGATGCTGCGTAGAATTGAGGGTAGGAGGAGGAAAGAAATTTAGGGGAGGCGTTATTGATAAAGTGCGTTTCTTGAAGGAAAATGATGTGAGCTTTTCTAGCTGAAAAGGAACGTAGAGCTTTAGTTCTTTTTTGTGGAACGTTGAAGCCTTGTACATTTAAGGACAAAATGTTTATGGGGGCCATGACATAGTAAGGGTAAGTTTTATATAAGGGTTAATGAAACCCATATTATGAGTTCGAACCGCCACCAAGGGAGACAGAAGAGAAGAAGAAAGGAAAGACAGAAAAGAAAGAGTAAAGAAGAAACCAAATAAAAAAGAAGCCCTAATGACTGCAATTAGTGTCATAAAATAATGATGTACTAGTAGGGCGCAGGAACATCTCGGAGAGATAACAAAAAATCTCCGAGGGGTTCCATGGTCACCGACCGACTCCTGCATAATAGTAGCAGGAGTCAGGGGGTACGTAGGGGGCCGCAAGAAGTTCCGGAGGGAAAAACAACGCCGGAGAACACTTAGAGAATTATTTATGTTTTATATTATAATACTTATCAAGAAGACTGGAGATGCACTAAACAAAAAAAGAGAGAGAAAGGAAGCATACCAACTTTGGGAAGTATGTTGAGTCAATTTCTAGATGAATGCGTCCATAAGGAGGCTGGAAAATATCAATCTTAACACTTGTGAAGCAAACCGTCAACGCAAGCGAAATAATTAATAAACAAGCTCGCAAATATAGAGGAAAGGGAAGGGAGAAAAAAAATAAAAAATGGAAATGTAATATAGACCTTCTGGCTGACTAAAACAATAAATAAATGCCCAAATTCATATTTCAGAAGTATAATATAATATGCATATAAATTACTAAGTAGACATATTTGTCAGAAAGGGGACAAGACAAAAAAAAAAAAAAACCCTTAAAAACACTTGTCTCAAAAATTTAAATGTAATATAGACCTTCTTGCTGACTGAAACAATAAATAATTACCCAAATATATATTTTCATAGGTACAATATAATATGCATTTAAATTACTAAGTAGACATATTTGTCAGGAAGGGGACAAACACAAAAAAATAAATAAAAAAAAAACCCCTTAAAAACACTTGACTCAAAAATGTAAATGAAATATAAATCTTCTGGCTGATTAAAACCCTAAATAGAAACCTAGATTCATATTTCATAAGTACAAATTAATATGCATATATTATGTGCATATAGATTAAAGAAATAGACATATTTGTCAGAAACAAAACACCACTAAAGAAAAGAAAAGAAAAAAAAAGATGGAGAACAGGATTCTAGTTCATCAAGCATAGATAGTGCAATGCTTTTCAGAATAAAGCAATGGGGCTAATACCCTACAAAAGGGGAGAAACATGGATAAGATTAATGACAAGTGAACAATCAGTCCATTGAGTCGACGTTTATCGGTGCCTGATTATCAAAATGTCCTCTTTTATGAAGATTCTGTCTGGTATAGCCAGAGGGGTTTGGGTCCAGGTCGGTTGCATGTTTAACTCTCAACACCTGTGTGGATTGTCTCGTGATTGAGGGGTTAAGGGCTGGTTATGGTGAATCTGCAGGCTGTGGGGTGCGTTTGGAGGACGCGTTTGGAGGACTATGTGATGCATAGTAGCCCATTATGCTTTACCTTTGCAGGGAAACAAAGAGGAAGTGACATCCATCAGGGTTTACTTCCTCTTTAAGCCATCCAGGACTTTTGCTTGCGCTTTTAAATTTATTGCCCAAATGATGCATTGACTAATGCCCTTATTTAATATGCTCTTAAAGCAAACCCATCTCTCCTCCGTGTTCTTTGTTCCTAAGATTGTATCTCAATTTATGCCTTTTAGCAAGGTTCGTAGTTTAGGGAAGTTGGCTCTTTTGAAATTCAGTGTCTTTGTATTCCCCTTATGTTTCCTATTTGTGTGATTTATACTGAAGCCAATTGACCTGTGATCGCTATTACCTAAATTGCCCCGTATTTCCACATCCGTGATCAGGTCTGTATTGTTGGTAATCAGTAGATCCAGTAACGCTTTATTTCTAGTTGGTGCGTCTACCATCTGACCCATAAAATTGTCCTGAAAGACATTTAGGAACTGGCGAGCCTTAGATGAATGCGTGGTTCCCTCCGCCCAGTCTGGATAATTAAAATCCCCCATTATGATAACCCTTCCCATCCTTGCTGCTAATCCAAATTGTGATAGGAGGACCATCTCCCCCTCCTCCCTCTTGTTAGGGGGCATATAGCATACTCCCAGTATTATTTTCCCCTTAGCTAGACCACGAAGCAACCATCGCCATTGTATCTCCTGCTCTGCCCACCCGGGAACACCGCTGTGGCGGTGGAAGGTATAGCAGGACAGAACGACTTTACACTTGATACTGTTTTTAACAAGGCTGACACATTGTAAGTGTACACCAAATTGAATTTTCTAAATAAAGAATTCTCTACTGGATCACGCTATGTGCACCCTTTTTATTATATTTATTACGAGTCACATATAGATGGAGGCTTTTGGAGACCACTGACAACGAGTATATGTGATCCATTCATCAGCTTAAGATCAACATAGCTGACACACTCCAGCTGGATGACATCTGTGATGCAATGATATGCTCTGAACTCGCTTACATCTGATAAGTGTTTTTCCTTTGGGGATTAGCAGACAAGCAGTGTGCGGAGGAAGACTATCTCTTCATGGGATTTCATCTTTTTGGGGGATTTCATGTACAAAGGGTTTTATTGATAACACACATCAACAAAATAGTACAAAGGCAGTGGGGATTTCATATGGTTCATCGCCATTGATATAAATTTTTTTATGAATTTACTCTGATAGTTGAGTTCATATGGACTATGCACTTATGAGTGATTATGCAAGCACATTTTCTATGGACTGTGCACCCGTTGAATCCTTTTAGCGCTACTAATGTTTAGATGATATGTATATATATTTATACACACACACTATGTTGTCAAAAGTATTGGGACACCTGCCTTTACACACACATGAACTTTAATAACATCCCAGTCTTAGTCCGTAGGGTTCAATATCGAGTTGGCCCACCCTTTGCAGCTATAACAGCTTCAAATCTTCTGGGAAGGCTGTCCACAGGGTTTAGGAGTGTATCTATGGGAATGTTTGACCATTCTTCCAGAAGACCATTTGTGAGGTCAGGCACTAATGTTGGATGAGAAGGCCTGGCTCGCAGTCTCCAGACAGGTGGCAATGATTGGCACTGACAAGCAGCACTGGCACTGACAGGCAGCACTGGCACTGACAGGTGACACTGATTGTCACTGACAAGCGGCACTGGCACTGATTGGCACTGACTGGTGGCACTGACCAGTGGCACTAGCACTGATTGGCACTGACTGGTGGTACTGATTGGCACTGACAAGCGGCACTGGCACTGACTGGTGGCACTGATTGGCACTGACTGGTGGCACTGATTGGAAGCACTGACAGAGAAGAGGGGTATCACATTGAGCAGATATTGGTGCTTGTAAGATCCGCTCACTGTCATCTATTGTAACTGCTTGCAGGGAGAGAGAGGAGCTGTCAGAATTCTTCAGTGATGTCGGGGGTGGGCGGGACTGAGCAGCTATCGAACACCGGCCAATTATTGGGCTGTTTAAGAAAGGGCGGGGCCACATACATGTAGCGGCTCGCCCAGACCCCATCCGATTGGCTATTGTTCGAAAGCTGCTCGGTCCCGCCCACCCCGACATCACCGCTGATTTCTGACAGCTCCTCTCTCTCCCTGCAAGCAGTTACAATACACAACAGTGTCACTCACTGAGTGGACCTTAAAAGCCCCAATATCCGCTCAATGTAATACTGTCTCAGCATGGGCTACACATTAATTCGATCTGGATGCAGCATTTCACAGCAGCCCAGCGGGCAGATCTCGGGAGAGCATGGGGCTAAACAAACACTGCATGGGTGATTAGGGTGTGCCCAGGCACACCCGACACACCCCGTGCGCACGCCTATGCTGTTGTCCTTTACTAATGCGCACTGTACTGTACCACTATTCTGTCTCAAGAAACATATTATTCTCCTTGCCACCATCCCATCAGGATGTCTCACTCTGCTGTGCAAAATCTCTATTCATACTGTGTGATTTAAAGCAGTGCCTCTGGCATACTACATTATTTAAAAAATCAAATACACATGGATTGAGATTCCCTGTAGAAGTAACCTTTCAGCATTAACAAAATGCAAGCTCAATTTAACAATGCAGAGCCACAATACGAAGGAACATTTATAGGCTCTGAATGATTGGTTCACTAATCTTTCTAACATAGGTACATAGTAGATAATGTTGAAAAAGGCACAGGTCCATTTAGCTCAACCTGCATGTGAGTCTGATTGATCCAGAGGAAGGCAAAAAAACAAAACCCTACAAGCAGTGGTCAATATGCTGTAAAGCCCCATACACACGGTAGGACTTTTTGACAACAAACTTCAAAATGAGCAAGTTTTCCAAAAAATCCTACCGTATGTACGATCCATCAGACAAACTTTTTTGGTTTTCATCGGACAAAAGTTCGCTCTGCAAATGGACAAACTTTTCGGCAACAAAAGTCCTACGGTGCAAAGTCCTATCGTGTGTACAGAAATCCATCTGACTTTTGTCCGAAGTACAAATACGCATGCCCAGAACCAATGTTAAAATCAACAAACAATAGCAGAAGTTGACCAAAGGGTGGCGGTAAAGATCAAAAAAGAGCAGAAAAAACACGTGATGTTGGGAAAGTTGTGGGAAAGTTTGCAGAAAAGTCCTGCCGTGTGTATGCTATGGGTGTGCCCGGCCAACTCCCTTCAGACAAAAATCCACGGAAAAGTTTGTTTGAAGTCCGACAGTGTGTACGAGGCTTTAGACGATAAAGAAAAAATGGAAATCCCTGGATCAATGTTCTATCAAATTTAGTAGTTCCCATAGCCCAATATATTATATTATGATGAATAAGGAATCTAAAAGTGTTTCCATTTTTCAACACTCTTCTCAAATACCACTTCCTTGGGAAAAGAGTTCCACGTGTTCGCTGGTCTAACAGTAAATAACCTCTTTTTCAGTTGAAGTTTTAGTTATTATGTTGAGTGGAGTGTACAAAGTACAGTGGCTTATGCGTTTTGGCAATAAGCCTTAATCATAGCCATAAAAAACATCTCAGGACACAGCATTTATATACAATAAAGTAAAAGGGGAAAAAACTCTCTCCTGTCAATAGCTCATGAAATTAATTAGGCAAATCAGTTGGTCAATTAGCTTTGGAGATCTGAGAGTATCCCTGACAGGTGTAGGGGAATGAAAAAGGACTGACAAAAGAGTGAAAAAGAAAAAAAGGTAAATGTTAAACAAATAAATTGAATAAAATAAAACAAACGGCAGAAAAAAACTTGTACAGGAATATAGCCCAAAGAAATTAATATGTATGAGCATCTAGATCACATGTGTCAAACACGAATCCGGCCCGCTAGGCCATTTTATGTGGCCCTCGCACCTCTCCTGCAGCTGCGGCACCCCCCTCATCTCTGTCCCCACCTTGTCCCAGCAGTCTGCAGCAGAGAGGAGGACAGACCTCCTCCACCAGATTCTGCACTTCTCCATGCAACCCCAGAAAGGCTTGTCTCTGCCACACCCCACCATCTCATGAGCCGACAGTAGAGAGGAAGACAGGACTCCTCCTACAGATCCTGCAGCCACAGAATTCCCTCGTCTCCACCTCCTCTGGTCACAGGCAGCTGACTCCAGCCCTCCTCTGATCCTCCTCCAGACCCTGCACCTTCTGCTTCCCAGGTTCCCCCCCAGCTTATTCCCGACACAATACAATGTTAGGGTGGTGCACTGTGATGTAAGGGAGGATGGGGGACTCTTGAGTTCTAATTGTGCAACTGACATATTGCAGCGCACAGGCTGTACATTCTACTACATATACTACACGGTTCGATCCACAATTGATGTATTCACAAATAGGATACATTCTAATCTCTTTTCATCAAATCGTAGATTGTGGCCACATGTCTTCTTCAGGGACCTTAAAGTAAACAGATTATTCCAGTTTTTTTAATCACCTTCAATATATTTATACATGGTGAACATATCTTCCCTAGAGTGAATACGTGTAATCTTTGTAAATGAGATCCTCCAATCTCATTCATTTTGTTGCCCCTCTCTGAACTCTTTCTATTTTGAAGACATCCTTTTTCTTGAATTGGTAACAACTGAACTGCATATTTAAGACCAAAACCAGTGTTTTATAAAGGAATGGAATAATCTCTTGAGTATGTCTTTTTTTATTGCAGGATGTTTTTTTTTTGCTAGCTTTGTAGCCGCAAATTGGCATTGCATGCTGTTGCCAAGTCTATGATCTACAGTACAAGGACCCATCTTTTCCATCACAGATTCACCCAGAGGTCCCTCTCCAAGTGATGAACTCTACAGGAAGAGAGAGCGCACTGACCGACTTCAAGGGGACCAACATGGCCTACAGATATATAACTTAAAGCAAGAGATATCTTCACAACATGGCCCATTTACATCTACTGGGGCCCCTTGACTGCGTGGGCTGTTTATGCAAAAAGTGAAACACTCCCACTTATCTTCTGACCCAGTAAAAGCAGCAGTTTTTAAGCCCAGTGTGCATGAACCCTTAGGCCCCTTTCACACTGGGGCGGGCAGGTGCAGTGGCGGTATAGTGGCGTGATTTTCAGCGCCGCTATACCATCGTATTTACCGTGATATTCGGCCGCTAGCGGTGCGGTTTTAACCACCGCTAGTGGCCAAAAAAGGGTTAATACCGCCCACAAACCGCGACTACAGCCGCGGTTTGCGGGTGGTATTACCGCGGTGTCCCGATGATTTCAATGGGAAGGAGAGGTGAAGGAGCGGTATACACACCGCTGCTTTCACCGCTCCAAAGATGCTGCTTGCAGGAGATTTTTTTTCCTCCCGCCAGCGCATCGCCTCAGTGTGTAAGCCCTCAGGCTTTCACATTGAGAATACTGGGGCAGGAGTATTTCAGGCGTTATTTATGCGCTATTTTTACCGCTAAAATGCCTGAAATACGCCTCAGTGTGAAAGGGGCCTTAAAGCTTCACATTTTCAGGCAGAATTTCATTTTTCACGAAAAAAATGTGCTTATCTCTCACTTACCTAGTCCATGGAAGCGTTTGATCTTCACTTCTCAGTTCAAATGAAAAATAAAATGCATTCTGTGCTCTGACTTCCTGTATCATCATGTGACAATCCTGGAAACATCACATCCCATCCCATTACCACTCTGGACCACACCTCCATCATTAATTTACCACCTCTTTTTTATTTCCACCCACGTTTCTACTTCATTTTTTAAGGTGGCCATACACCATACAATCTCATTGTACAATCTCCTTTAGATCTATCATCAACTACAGTATGTAGTGCAATGGCCTGCCTGATTTAATACAAATAGAATGGATTGTTCAGGTGGGTCCTCCTATTACATACTTTTGGTAAATCTAAAGGAAATTGTACAGAGATTGTACAGATTGCATAGTGTATGGTCAGCTTTATACAATTACATGGAGGGAGACATTCAGATGTCAATGTATTTGCAATCCATGTCCAGCTCAGGGATGGGAAAGGGTGTAAACACACCAATTTCACTTTTAGGCCTCATGCAAACAGTTTTTCCTGTGACACACCCATTGATTTCAATGGGCTGCCCTACGGGCGACAAACTCAGAAAAGTAGCTCCTGGAGCATTTTGGCATGCTTGGTATGCACATTTTTTACTGCGCATTTGTCCTGCATTTTTGCACTCTACAAAATGCACGTTTGCTTCCCCCTTTGGGGTGCCCTTAACAATTAATGGTACAGCAAGCTAATTTTAGGTGTATAAAGGTGGCCAAACACTATACAGTCTGTTTGTACAATCTTGTTTAGATTTCCCAAAACTATATAATAGAAGGACACACCTACATATCTATTCAATCACTCTGTATCCAATCTGGTAGGCCATTGCTCTACATAGTTAATGGTAGATCTAAAGGAGATTGTAAAATCAGATTGTATAGTGTATGGTGAGCTTTACAGACTTCCAGGGGAACACTTCTCCCCCTTTCAATACTATGGCTCTTCTCCACAAAGCCTATTATGTGATCACTCAGCTCCTGCACACTCTGCCTAATGAACTATCTATGCAAGATGAAGGTAACATACAAAATAATCGATCAGTAGAGGGAAACACTGACTGGGAATAGAGCGAGAACAGTGCTCAGTGACAATGTCTGAATTGGAAAAGCATGTAACTGCATAGGTTGGCGGGAGCAATTTCCTTAAAGCAGAGTTCCACCCAAAAGTGGAACTTCCGCTTATCTGATTCCTCCCCCCTTCTGGTGCCACATTTGGCACCTTTCGGGGGAGTGGTGAGCGGATACCTGTTTTTTACAGGTACCCTCCCCCACTTCCAGGAGCCCGGACCGTGGAGAATTACGTCAGCAGCTTGGCCCCCCTCCTCCCTCCCCTTCTGACGGGCCAGTGAGAGAGCACTTCACACATGCGCAGTAGGGACCCAGACATGAAGCCGCAATGCTTCACTGCTGGGTTCCTTTACCAGCAATGGCAACGGCAGTACCCAACAGCTGATGGAAAAATCGGCTGCGGTGTCAACATCGCTGGACTCAAGGACAGGTAAGTGTCCTAATGTTAAAAGTCAGCAGGTACAGTATGTGTAGCTGCTGACTTTTAATTTTTAAAGGGGCGGCCGAACTCTGCTTTAGGGGGGGACAGGGGCAGGCTGTATATTATTGAGGTCCGCTGCTGAACTACTTCCTTAGTTCACTAACCATTTCCTGTCCCAAATACCAGGGCAAAAAGCAGGAAGTAATGAGAGAGTTTTCTATAGGAGACACAGACGGCTGAGGTAAATCCTGCTCTAGAAGATAGAGAATGTTTTTTCTTTTCTACAACAGAGGTACATTAATTGTGTATTGGCACATAGGGAAGCTGGAATTTAGAAAAAAAGTGAGCTTAGCATTCAAAGGCCCACTATCCCCATAGATTAAAAAAAAGTTGGGTATGTACCAGTTAGTTCTATTTTCCCTTATTAAAACAATCCTGCTGGACAATTTTACAGTGCTGTATTCTCTACAGTTTTCACATTCTTGTTGTAAAGCCCCAGTCCAACTGCTGGCCAATTTCACACTAATGTGTAATCTGTGGTGTATTAATTCTTAGGCCTCATGCCCACGGACGTTTTTACAGCTGCGTTTTTTACAGCTTAACCCCTTTGCGCCCGGCATACGAGTATTCACGGCCACAATGTGGCTCTACAATGCCGGGAGGCCGTTATTATACGGCCTCCCCTTTCCTCGTTCCCCGCGCGCGCTCCCGAGCGCGCATCGGGGAACTTCTGTGCTGGCCGTGTCCCTGGGACACAGCCATTCACAGATCGCGGTAAATAGCCAATCACAGCGGCTATTTACAGCGCGATCGAGGAGACCAATGAGAGATGATCTCAAATGTAAACATATGAGATCATCTCTCAGTGCCTGCTCTCCCTCCTCACACAGACGCCGCGTGTGAGGAGAGAGAGCGATCTGTCATTGTGCCAGTGAGTCTGAGCTTTTGTCAGTGCCCAATCAGTGCCCAATCAGTGCCCATAACAGTATAACAGTATATAAAAACAGTGAATACAGTGAAAACACAGTGCCCACCTGTGCCATCTGTGCCCACCTGTGCCATCTGTGCCCACCTGTAGCCATCTGTGCCACCTGTGCCACCTGTGATCAGTGCACATTTGTGCTCATCAGTGCCCACCTGTACCACCTCATCGGTACCCACCTGTGCCACCTCATCCGTGCCCACCTGTGCCACCTCATCCGTGCCCACCTGTGCCACCTCATCCGTGCCCACCTGTGCCACCTCATCCGTGCCCACCTGTGCAATCAGTGCACATCTGTTCCACCTCATCTGTGCCCACCTGTGCAATCAGTGCACATCTGTTCCACCTCATCTGTGCCACCTCATTAGTGCCATCTGTGCCACCTCATTAGTGCCATCTGTGCCGCCTCATTAGTCTCATCTGTGCCGCCTCAGTGCCATCTTTGCCATCAATAAGTGCACATCTGTGCTGCCTCATCAGTGTACATCTGTTCCACCACCTCCGTACCCATCTGTGCCACCTCAGTACCCATCTGTTCCCCCTCAGTACCCATCTGTGCCACCTCAGTACCCATCTGTGCCACCTCAGTACCCATCTGTGCCGCCTTATTAGTGCACATCTGTGCAATCAATCAGGGCCCATCTACGCCACACACCTGTGAAGTCGCATCACCACCGCCAGCAACCAAAATGTAAAAAAGGTGTTTTACCGCCGAGGAGGCATACCAAATTCTTTCCACGCCTGAGAGCGACGGGGAGCTCTCTTTTTCAGATTCCGATTCAGGTTCTGAGTCGGACGTAAACTATGAGCCAGTCTTTAGTAGTGGAACAGAGACAGCCTCAGAGGAGGAAGATAGTCGGCCCGCCAAAAGAAGGCGCTCTGCTGAGGCAGCAGTAGCATCCACCAGCACCGCAGTGCCATCCACCAACACCGCAGTGCCATCCACCAGCACCGCAGTGCCATCCACCAGCACCGCAGTGCCATCCACCAGCACCGCAGTGCCTCAGCAAGAAAGGCCAAGGACCCATGCCGGCCTTCCCTATGCCCTCCAGAACCCCATTGTGGCTTCCTCCTAATTCAGGAGAAGCCAACATTCCCCCTTTCACTGCCCAGCCAGGAGTCCAGGTGAATACGGACAATTTTTCCCCCATCAATTTTTTCAATTTAATTTTTACCGAGGACATGCTAGCCAACATTGTCACCCAGTGCAACCTATATGCCCAGCAATTTATTGCAAGTAATCCTACATCCTATTATGCCCGTCCCTTTGAGTGGAGAGACCTAACGGTGGAGGAGTTGAAAGGTTTTTTTAGGCCTCACATTTTGCATGGGACTCAACCCAAAAAACACTTTTCGTTCCTTTTGGTCCAAACGCCCCATCTACCATATGTCAATATTCTCCAGCGTAATGCCCAGAACCAGGTACCTCATGATCATGAGGTTTCTCCACTTCAATGATAACACCCAGTGCCTTCCCCGAAATCACCCAAATTATGACAGGCTTTTCAAAATTCGGCCCTTACTAAATTATTTTTCAGAAGTATTCCCCCAGTTATATACCCCGGACCAACACATATGTGTGGATGAGTCCCTTGTAAAATTTAAAGGCAGGCTTCAACTAAAGCAATTTATCCCCAGCAAAAGGGCCCGCTATGGGGTGAAGGTGTACAAACTCTGTGACCGAATCACAGGGTACGTGTATGGCTTCCTAGTGTACGAAGGGAAGGACACCCAGCTGCATCCCCCCAATTGCCCAGACTACTTGGGAACAAGTGGGAAAGTTGTTTGGCAACTCATCAGCCCCCTACTGGAAAAAGGCTACCACTTATATGTGGATAACTTTTATACATCCCTTCCCCTGTTTCGCAACCTGCACCTGAAGAAGACGCCAGCATGTGGCACGGTCAGAAATAACCGGAAGGGCTTTCCTCAAAGTCTTGTGAATAGGAAGTTGAGAAGAGGAGAGTCGGCAAGTCTGCGAAACCAGGAGGTTCTGGCAGTGAAGTGGAAGGACAGAAGGGATGTATATATGTTATCTTCCATCCACAACGATACCTTCGTGGAAAACCCCAGAAGGAATGGCACCACCATCCAAAAGCCCAAATGCATCCAGGACTACAATTCGTTCATGGGGGGAGTCGACTTGAACGACCAAATGCTGGAACCATATCTTTCCACAAGACGGACATACCATTGGTATAAAAAAGTAGCAATTTATTTTTTTCATTTGGCCATATATAACTCTTATATTATTTATCGCAAGTCCACCCAAAACCCCCTAAGCTTCCTTGGCTACCAGGAGGAAATCACCACTGCCCTGATATTCCAGAGTGGCCCACCCCAAAACATCCGATCTGATGTTATGAGTCGACTCTCCGAACGTCACTTTCCTGATAAAGTCCCTCCCACAGCAACAGGCCGACAACGTCAAAAAAAATGCAAGGTGTGTGCCAGTGGAGGAGTCAGACGAGACACAGTTTATTATTGTGCTGAGTGTCCTTCCCAACCAGGCCTCTGTGTAATTGACTGCTTTCGCCGTTACCATACTTCACTAAATTATTAGTAAAGTATGGTAAACGTAATCCTCATTGCCTGCCTTCACACCCCTTATGCTACTGCCTGCTTTGTAACTGACCCTGGCTTGTTATTCGACCACGCTTCTGCCTAACGATTCTGTACTACCTCTGCCTGATCTGGAACTGACCCTGGACTGTTATTCGACCACGCTTCTGCCTAACGATCCTGTACTACCTCTGCCTGATCTGGAACTGACCTTGGACTGTTTGACCATGCTTTTTGCCTGCCTCTTGGATTGATCTTGTACCCTGCTACTGGACTAGTGGGATTCAACACAGGGGTCTCACATATGTGAGGGGCTCCAGAAAAGTTTTTCTGGATGAAGAAAACAATTTTTTTTGTTTTCTCATCCGAGATTAGGGTCTGGAGACTCGGAGGCTTCAAAGAGATTTGGGTGGGAGAAGCCTCTACCCCTGTCCCCATTCTGTCCTGAACAAGGCCCTACTTCTGCCTGCTGCCTGTAGGACCTATGCCATCATGCCTCTGCCTGTCGCATGAACTGACCACAGCAAATGGATCTGCCTACTACCAGGACTAATATCTTTGGCACTGCTGACAATATTTCTGCCTGCACTGACCCAGGACTGTTTATGGACAGTATCCCTGCCTGCTGCCTGGACAATTGTGTATGCCACTGCTGACGAAGTCCCTGCCTGCTGCCTGGACCAGTGCTATCCTGCTGTGTAGAACTGCGCTACTAAAGCCACAGGTAATCTTTTGTTTACGCTTTGCTGAGCATAATGTATTTTGGGGTGTAATTCTTGGTATGTGCATGCTATGTGTCCTTAGAACATCTGATGGTGTTCCTTGCATGTTGGGCCTCTGTATGTGGACAGGCTGTGTAAAAGTCCTACACATTTGGTATCGCCATACTCAGGAGGAGTAGCAGAATGTATTTTGGGGTGTAATTTTTGCTATGTAAATGCTATGTGTTGGAGATATCTTATGAACTGACAACTTTGTGTAAAAAAAATGCATTTTCATTTTTTTCCCACATTTTCCAAATACTTCTGGAAAAAATGAACTGTTCAAAAGACTCATTATGCCTCATAGATTATACGTTGGGGTGTTAGCTTTCCAAAAAGGGTGTCATTTTGTGGGTGTTTCCATTGTCCTGGTGCTCCAGGGCCTTCAAAACTATAATAGGTGGTTGAGAAATGAGATGTGCAATTTATGCGCCTAGAATGCCTGAAGGTGCTACTTCAATGTAGGTCCTCTTTTTGTGGACAGACTGTGTAAAAGTCCCACACATGGGGTATTACCATACTCAGGAGGAGTAGTAGAATGTATTTTCGGGTGTAATTTTTGCAATGTAAATGCTATGTGTTGGAGATGTCTTATAAACTGACAACTTAGTGTAAAAAAAATGCGTTTTCATTTTTTTCCCACATTTTCCAAAAACTTCTGGAAAAAAATGAACCGTTCAAAAGACTCATTATGCCTCATAGATTATACGTTGGGGTGTTAGCTTTCCAAAAAGGGTGTCATTTTGTGGGTGTTTCCATTGTCCTGGTGCTCCAGGGCCTTCAAAACTATAATAGGTGGTTGAGAAATGAGATGTGCAATTTATGCGCCTAGAATGCCTGAAGGTGCTACTTCAATGTAGGTCCTCTGTATGTGGACAGGCTGTGTAAAAGTCCCACACATGGGGTATTGCCATACTCAGGAGGAGTAGTAGAATGTATTTTGGGGTGTTATTTTTGCTATGTAAATGCTATGTGTTGGAGATATCTTATAAACTGACAACTTTGTGTAAAAAAAATGCGTTTTCATTTTTTTTCCACATTTTCCAAAAACTTCTGGAAAAAAATGAACTGTTCAAAAGACTCATTATGCCTCATAGATTATACGTTGGGGTGTTAGCTTTCCAAAATGGGGTCATTTTGTGGGTGTTTCCATTGTCTTGGTGCTCCAGGGCCTTCAAAACTATAATAGGTGGTTGAGAAATGAGATGTGTAATTTATGCGCCTAGAATGCCTGAAGGTGCTACTTCAATGTAGGTCCTCTGTATGTGGACAGGCTGTGTAAAAGTCCCACACATGGGGTATTGCCATACTCAGGAGGAGTAGTAGAATGTATTTTGGGGTGTTATTTTTGCTATGTAAATGCTATGTGTTGGAGATATCTTATAAACTGACAACTTTGTGTAAAAAAAATGCGTTTTCATTTTTTTTCCACATTTTCCAAAAACTTCTGGAAAAAAATTAACCGTTCAAAAGACTCATTATGCCTCATAGATTATACGTTGGGGTGTTAGCTTTCCAAAATGGGGTCATTTTGTGGGTGTTTTCATTGTCCTGGTGCTCCAGGGCCTTCAAAACTATAATAGGTGGTTGAGAAATGAGATGTGTAATTTATGCGCCTAGAATGCCTGAAGGTGCTACTTCAATGTAGGTCCTCTGTATGTGGACAGGCTGTGTAAAAGTCCCACACATGGGGTATTGCCATACTCAGGAGGAGTAACAGAATGTATTTTGGGGTGTCATTTTTGCTATGTAAATGCTATGTGTTGGAAATATCTTATAAATGGACAACTTTGCGTAAAAAAAATGCTTTTTCATTTTTTTTCCACATATTCCAAAAACTTCTGGAAAAAAATGAACCGTTAAAAAGACTCATTATGCCTCATAGATTATACGTTGGGGTGTTAGCTTTCCAAAATGGGGTCATTTTGTGGGTGTTTCCATTGTCCTGGTGCTCCAGGGCCTTCAAAAGTGTAATAGGTAGTCAACTAGTTAGATGTGTAATTTATGCTCATAGAACACCTGATGGTGCTCCCTGCATGTTGGGCCTCTGTATGTGGCCAGGCAGTAAAAAAGTCCCACACATGTGGTATCGTAATACTCAGGAGGAGCAGTAGAATGTATTTTGGGGTGTTATTTTTGCTATGTAAATGCTATGTGTTGGAGATGTCTTATAAACTGACAACTTAGTGTAAAAAAAATGCGTTTTCATTTTTTTCCCACATTTTCCAAAAACTTCTGGAAAAAAATGAACCATTCAAAAGACTCATTATGCCTCATAGATTATACGTTGGGGTGTTAGCTTTCCAAAAAGGGTGTCATTTTGTGGGTGTTTCCATTGTCCTGGTGCTCCAGGGCCTTCAAAACTATAATAGGTGGTTGAGAAATGAGATGTGCAATTTATGCGCCTAGAATGCCTGAAGGTGCTACTTCAATGTAGGTCCTCTGTATGTGGACAGGCTGTGTAAAAGTCCCACACATGGGGTATTGCCATACTCAGGAGGAGTAGTAGAATGTATTTTGGGGTGTTATTTTTGCTATGTAAATGCTATGTGTTGGAGATATCTTATAAACTGACAACTTTGTGTAAAAAAAATGCGTTTTCATTTTTTTCCCACATTTTCCAAAAACTTCTGGAAAAAAATGAACTGTTCAAAAGACTCATTATGCCTCATAGATTATACGTTGGGGTGTTAGCTTTCCAAAATGGGGTCATTTTGTGGGTGTTTCCATTGTCTTGGTGCTCCAGGGCCTTCAAAACTATAATAGGTGGTTGAGAAATGAGATGTGTAATTTATGCGCCTAGAATGCCTGAAGGTGCTACTTCAATGTAGGTCCTCTGTATGTGGACAGGCTGTGTAAAAGTCCCACACATGGGGTATTGCCATACTCAGGAGGAGTAGTAGAATGTATTTTGGGGTGTTATTTTTGCTATGTAAATGCTATGTGTTGGAGATATCTTATAAACTGACAACTTTGTGTAAAAAAAATGCGTTTTCATTTTTTTTCCACATTTTCCAAAAACTTCTGGAAAAAAATTAACTGTTCAAAAGACTCATTATGCCTCATAGATTATACGTTGGGGTGTTAGCTTTCCAAAATGGGGTCATTTTGTGGGTGTTTTCATTGTCCTGGTGCTCCAGGGCCTTCAAAACTATAATAGGTGGTTGAGAAATGAGATGTGTAATTTATGCGCCTAGAATGCCTGAAGGTGCTACTTCAATGTAGGTCCTCTGTATGTGGACAGGCTGTGTAAAAGTCCCACACATGGGGTATTGCCATACTCAGGAGGAGTAACAGAATGTATTTTGGGGTGTCATTTTTGCTATGTACATGCTATGTGTTGGAAATATCTTATAAATGGACAACTTTGCGTAAAAAAAATGCTTTTTCATTTTTTTTCCACATATTCCAAAAACTTCTGGAAAAAAATGAACCGTTAAAAAGACTCATTATGCCTCATAGATTATACGTTGGGGTGTTAGCTTTCCAAAATGGGGTCATTTTGTGGGTGTTTCCATTGTCCTGGTGCTCCAGGGCCTTCAAAAGTGTAATAGGTAGTCAACTAGTTAGATGTGTAATTTATGCTCATAGAACACCTGATGGTGCTCCCTGCATGTTGGGCCTCTGTATGTGGCCAGGCAGTAAAAAAGTCCCACACAAGTGGTATCGTAATACTCAGGAGGAGTAGCAGAATGTATTTTGGGGTGTCATTAGTGGTATGCACATGCCATGTGAGAGGAATAAGCTATTACAATAAAAATTTTGAGGAAAAAAAACCAAAAAAAAACAAAATCGTAATTTTGCAAAGAATCGTGGGAAAAAATTACAACTTCAAATAACTCACCATGCCTCTTACTAAATACCTTGGAATGTCTACTTTCCAAAAAGGGGTTATTTGGGGGGCATTTGTACTTTCTTGGCATTTTAGGGTCTCAAGAAATGAGATAGGCCGCCAGTACATCAGATGTGATAATTTTTTATGATTTGCACTATAGCTTGTAGACTCTAAAACTTTTACACAGACCAAATAATTTCCAAAAATTTGGGGTTATTTTTATCAAAGATATGTAGCAGTATAAATTGTGGCCAAAATTTATGAAGAAAATTTTATAATTTGCAAAATTTTATCACAGAAACTAAGAAAAATTCGTTTTTTTTCAAAATTTTCGGTCTTTTTTCATTTATAGCGCAAAAAATAAAAACCCCAGAGGTGATCAAATACCACCAAAAGAAAGCTCTATTTGTATGAAAAAAAGGACAAAAAAATCATTTGGGTACAGTGTTGCATGACTGAGTAATTGTCATTCAAAGTGTGAGAGCACCGAAAGCTGAAAATTGGTCTGGGCAGGAGGGGTGTTTAGTGCCCAGTAAGCAAGTGGTTAAAAACGCCTGTCCATGTTATTGTATACATTTTTTGACCTTTTTTTTTTTCTAAAACAAAAAAAAAAAACGTCGGAGCTCAAAAACGCAATCGCCGCGTTTTTGTGTGTTTTTGTGTGTTTTCGCGCGTTTTTTAGCGTTTTTTAACGTTTTTCTATGCCTAACGCCGACGCCAAGGAACGCACTGATCCTCTGTTTTTTTTTTACAGCTTAAAAACGCCTATGCTATTTGCAGCTCAAAAACGTCTAGGTGGGCATGAAGCTATAGACTAACATGGACAGGCATTTTTAAGCTGTAAAAAACGCTCAAAAACGCGGCTGTAAAAACGTCCGTGGGCATGAGGCCTTATAGAAAAAATCAAAAGTACAAACACGCATGCTCGCAAGCAATGCTAACCATAGCACAACATTAGCAGAAGTTGCCCAAAGGGTGGCGCTAAAGAGCAGAAAAACCATGTAGTTTCTGTTTGTTAGCCGACAAAAGTTTTGCCGTTTGTATGCAGAACAAGTTCACGGCCAACGCCCTTCGGACAAAATTCCACGGCTTTGTCCGACAGAAATCCGATTGCGTGTATGAGGCTTAACAATGGCTAGAGTTTAACAAGATTCACCCCCCGCATAGACTTTAATAGGACTCAGGTTTGGGTTTGCAAGATTCACCAACCTCTTGGTAAATAGAATCTGGGCAGATAATGTAAGATTGAGAGATGTTGCGATCTTATTTAACAATGAATCTAAAGTGATATGTAGAGACACAGAGCACTCTAAACGAATGACCTGCTTGCTTGAATCAAAGGTTTGTCAGCACTAATGGGCATAGAAGAAACACACTTTCAGGGTTTATAATCTCTAATGAGCAGGAATTCCTATATCAAATTAGATTGTAAATCCTAAAGGACTAGGAGTGTCTCATTTATTGTAAAATTCTTTGAGAAGGGGCACATTTGATAAGATTAGATTAAGTGAAAATCTCAGTAGATGAACCAAAACTTCCTCTGTTCTGTATAATGGTGGAAAGGGTATGTGTGTACATGTCAGGGAGAAAAGAGTGATTTCATAAAAAGAGATCAAAAGCAGGGATTTATGAATAAGAGAGGGGAAAGGGCAATATGAAAGAGATAGATGGATAGATAGATAGATAGATAGATAGATAGATAGATAGATAGATAGATAGATAGATAGATAGATAGATACAGATAGATAGATAGATATATAGATAGATAGATAGATAGATAGATAGATAGATAGATAGATAGATAGATAGATAGATAGATAGATAGATAGATAGATAGATAGATAGATAGAGAATAAAGAAAAAGTCATTAGTCACACAAAGAATGAAGAAAGGAAGGAGAACAGATGTTCCTTTGTCAATATGAAAAGAAAAGACAAACAACACTCTGAGGGATATGGTGCTAAAATTAGCACTCTATACAGTACATGCATCACTGTCATTCTGTTAAATCATGTTTGTGGGCACCGATTACTAAAGGGTACAATCATTATTCAGTATGTAAAAATGGAAAAAATCTGTGCTAACCGTGACTTTAAATAAATTAGTGAATTAAATTACTAAAAAAGTGACTATTGAAAATATATGTGATAATAGTCAGTGTGATAAGGTGAATTGATGGGTGCTGCTAAAGTGAATAATAGCTGGAATAACTGCTACATAAATATATGCAAAAAACAGAAAATAATAATGCGCTACCCTTAAACAAGCAAACAAAGTGCCACTGGTTCATATGTGTTCGCACACAAATAAAAATAAAAATACAAATAATAATAAAAAACACCAAAGGAAACAAAGTCCTGTGCAAATGATAATATACCTATAGTGTCACCTGTAAAAACTACCAATATATATGTAAAAATTAAATATATAGAAAGTTCCAAATGAGATTGATTCTCAAGTAAGCCGAGCAATCACATCTGCTGGTATATGTGTGATATAATCTTCTAAGCAGTTGTACGTGAAGACTCCACATCCAAATGGTTCAGATAAGGTATAGAAGAAATGGCAGCTTACCGAATCCGGTGGATCTCTATGACGGAGATCAATAGGGGCTCAAGCTCATATATTCCTCCCATCGAACTTTCGGCCAACGGACACTGGAATCGGACGATATCTCCCGCTTGTTCCAAGGCAGAAAAATCTCCCTCCCAGTACCAGCTGGCGTGCTTAACGCATGCGGAAAAAGGAGTTTATGGAAGAAAGAAAAATAGAAAACTCATGGTGCAGTATTCCTTTTGAAAATTAAGATACCCTTTATTTAGGCTGGATAAAAAGTAACATCCGACAAGTTTTCTAATCAGAAGCGGCAAGCTAAAAAAAAACAAAAAAAACGCTGCTTGTACTCAGCTGCGGTCTATGCCGATCAGCTGTAGCATAGTGACGTCACGTTCGGCAGCGCCACCCGACGCTGCGTTTCGTCGTAAGAGGCGTCCACTGGGAAAGGAGGCTCTTACGACTTTTTATTTTTATTTTTATTTTTATTTTTATTTTTATTTTTATTTTTTATATGAACCAGTGGCACTTTGTTTGCTTGTTTAAGGGTAGCGCATTGTTATTTTCTGTTTTTTGCATATAATCATTATTCAGTACTTGGTCGACTACAAAAAACATGCATGGACACTCATCTGATCCTGTCACTTCACTCATACCGAATCACAGGTCTGGTGGATAACAGCTGATACAAACAAAGGGAAGGGGTTTCCCAGTGACATATATTTTCAATGATGTCACGGGGAACTCCATGATGTAATTGACTATTTGTGATCATGTTCATATATGATACACATTTTGTCTATGACTTAGTAAGATAACATATCATGCTTACGTTTTCACATGGGGGGCTTTCACCTGGGACCCCCTTAGTGTTATAGGGGGCTTTCAAATACTGATAAGCCCGCCGACCGTAAAAAAACCCTACAAGCACTGGGCCACGATTGTTGGAAGAAGTCCGTATCCTCATAAACATGAGGCTTTCCATAAACAGCTTGCTTACTGTTGTGATCTGTGATTGGCCCAAAACAATCACATGGTACCTGACTACCTGTACCATGTGATTAGCTTAGCCAATTACAGATCACAACCATAAACAAGCTGTTTATGAATGGTTAACCCATTCTTGACAGCTAAAACTATTGCTTTTCACAGTAATCATCACCGTATAAACAATAAGAATGTAAAAAAATAACCCCCCCCCACCCGAGTGGTACACTGAGCTGCTCTAATGACAGGAGGACAGAAAAAAATTATGTTTTTATTTCATTTCTTAATATTCCCCAAAACTTCAAAAAACTCGCCATACCTCCTACTAAATGCCTCAGACTGTCTACTTTCGAAAAAGGGGTAATTTGGGGGTATTTGTACTGTCCTGTCGGTGCCTCAAGAAATCAGATGGGAGGTCAGTACATCAGGATTGATACATTTTCAAATATAGTTTGCAGATGCTATAACTTTCACACAAACCAATTATTTTTACTCTTATTAGGATTTTTTTTTTTTTTTAACCAAAGACATGTTGCAGAATACACTTTGTCCTAATTGTATGAAGACATGTGATTTTATTGGATATGTTTTATAACAGAAAGTAGAAATATATTTTTTTTATCATTTCTGGTCTGTTTTCGTTTATATAACTGTAGCGCCCACCCCTTTTAGGGGTGCTATATACCCAAATTTAGGGGGCTGGTCTGAGTTAGTAGTTAGGCTCAGACCGTTCTCATTGATAGGTTGTGTTTTTTTTTTCTCCAGGTGGTATACTGGTGTGCAGTTCCCTGTGGCCTGTAGGTGGCACTGCCATGACATGTCAGGGTTGAACCATCAGTGATAGTGCTGTGCTTTAGGGTGTCCTCTCTCAGCAGCGGTACAGTGGGCGTGATTGGCCTGCTGTGCCTGCTGGGAGAGGATACATAAGGGGCAGATGCCGCCAGGGAGGGTCGCTCTCTGGAGTTCGCGAGAGGAGTCGGAGTCCAGGTGCGTGGTGCTCGGCCCTCCAGGCCATGGGGCCACGTGCGCATCAGTCCCAGGTACCTTTAGCCCTGGGGTTTCAACTTCAGCACTGGGCCCAGCACCTTTAGCTGGAGCCCACTTCTGGGAAGAAGAATCCCAGGGTGTCCCTTGCGAGGGAACCCGCTTCTAAGAAGAGGAGGCCGGGGGAGGACCTTTCTGAAGGACCGGTGAGAGTTCACGGTGAAGGAAGTGGCCCGGTAACTTTCTGGAGGGATTCATCTATCCACCAAGGGCCTAGTAATGTGCTGTTGCTGGCACCTGTCCTTGTATTGCAAAAGCTGAGAAGTTCGGGACGTGATAGATTCTGTGGCAGAGAGTCTCCCGATGGTATCTAGGGAAAGAACCTAAAGTGAGCGTTCGAGCATCATTCCGGCTGCTAGGATCCGCTCTTACAGGGGACTATCTGGGTGAGCAAAACCTACTCTGGGATAGAGAGGTGATTGTAGAATCTACTTGTGCCTGGACCTACCTCCCAAAACCTTGCTGTCCTGTCTCTTATCCACCCTTTCCTATCTGCTGAATATTGAGAAAAATAAACTCAACGTTGGAGTTTAGAGTGGTGTGGACATTGGAATTACTTGGGGGAAAACAGAGACTTGTCCCTATATCCTAGGAGATGAGAACCAACTGAAGGAGAACCTAGCTGTGGGACCCAAATACATGACACCGCTCAACCTCCTCAAACAGGAGGGTATGGGCATATAGTACGGTGTGCCCTTTTCCTGCAAGTGAGCCAAAGGTAGGAAAAAGGGTCCGTGTGCTACATAACCATTTGCCGGCCACCCACAGTACATTTACTGAGGATGGCATGTACAGGCAAAGCGACGTACCCATCAGTCATTCTACTTGTACAGACACAGGGAGCACTGTGATTCATCAATGTTATTCATAACAGCTTTTCTTCCATTGCTATTGAGCTGTGATTGGGCCACAGCTATCACTTGGTGCCTGAGCTATGGTAACGGTATGTAAAAAAAAGTAAAAAAAAAAAAGAAGCAAATTTTATTGAACTACTTGCCGCCCGCCCTCCTGCAATGTACTGTGGGCGAGCAGCGGCTCTGGGCAAAGTGACATACCCGCACGTCACAATCTATTTCTGGGTGTGAGCTTGCATGTGTGTGCCCCCCTCGCTGACCCCTCTTGTCATTCGTTGCAGGAGCAGTTCATCAGCGGGTCCCAGCCAAAGATTTTTTCCCAAGACTCTGCTGATCTCCTGCAGTGAATGGAGAAGCAGCCCTGTGCCTCTACCTGTATTTGTAAATGCAGGCACATGATCTTTCTGGTTCTTCTCTTCCTGGACCCTTTTCAGTCCAGAGAGAGAAGAGAGAACATCATTCTGTGAGCAAAAGCACATTTCACACACACACACACACAGGTTAGATTAGCACATTTAACCCTTTGATCGTCCCTATTAACCCTTTGATCACCCCTGTCACCCAGTCAGTGCCATTAGTACAGTGTCAGTAAAAAGAATGTTTCACTAATCACTAGCGACATCAGATAGTGTCAGGGTCAGTTAGCGCCCCTCCCAGACAGGGTCAGTTAGCATTAGCTTGCCCGCACACTATCGCATTCACGTTGTAGGTCGCTGATCACCGCCATTACTAGTATAGTGTTTGTACAGATCAATATATGGGGTTGTTATTCCACATATACCCATGGCATGTGTGAGCAATATATAATTTAAGCAATTGCGGTAATTAGCGCTAAAACGGAATTCACTATAGTGCTGGTGAAAAAAATACTCCCAAAATGTAATTTACTATAGCTCCCAGAAAACCGATAGCGCCCAAATCCTTACTCTGCTAGAACCTGGAGTATTGCACAAGGAAATAATGTTTAGAGCATGATATGATTGCCATAGGTCGTGCGCAGCCTATTGCATTAGGGTGTGCACCCCAAAGCTCAAACAAACATGCGTGTGAATATATATATATATATATATATATATATATATATGCACACAGTATATTGTCAAAAGTATTGGAACACCTGCCTTTACAGGCACACAAACTTTAATGGCATCCCAGTCTTAGTCCGTAGGGTTCAATATTGAGTTGGCCCACCCTTTGCAGCTAGAACAGCTTTAACTCTTCGTTTTTTGAAAGTGAAAATTAGAGTTATGTAGCCCAATGCAAGTTTCAGCCATTGAGTCTAATGGTACAATTGTAACTTCCCTAAATAAATACTTTTCATGTTGAGATGAAATTTATCTTTCTCTCATAGAAATTATCCCTGCAACAATGATGCTTCTTCTTCATCTATTTTTATTTTAAGAATGATAGAATGTGTAATGTTGATGTCCATCTCACGAAAATCTTTATCCAAGCTCACAAACAATACCATTGCTGACGCAAATTTGAAATGAGTCACAAATCAGAGGGTAACATCACTATTCTACACTCACACACCAAGAACCACCAAATTTTACAGAATAAATCAAGAAGAAGAATTCCTGACTAATGTAATTCCACCACCTATATTTCTAAAGAAATGCAGTATTTATGTGTAGGAGGGTTTCACATGTGGCAGCACAGTGGCTAACAGGTTAGCACTTCTGCCTACCAGCACAGAGGATTTTGGTTCGAATCACAAACATGCCTCTTCATGTAAGAAAAGTTGTCTGTTCTCCCTATGTTGTTAAACAAAACTCCTTAAATAAATTATGTCTACATGTAGTATTTATGTGTAGGAGGGTTTCACCACCATTGCAAATTGTGTCATATGTTTTCCATGGGCAAGGACTATAACCAGCCTTAACATTTCCCACCAGCACTAATTGCAGCCTCTTACCAAGCCAAAACCCACAACATTACAGCTGTTTATCTCTTAGCATGCTGAGAGTAATCAGCCATAACCAGCCTTCTATTAGTGTCCAGCCAGACTGGTTAAAGCTTGTAGGAGCTCTCCTATGACTGTCCTATGAGGCCGCATGACACCTGACCTTCTGTCTGGACAGTGCTGTTGGTCTTGAGAACCCTCCCAAGAAAAAAAAAAAAAAAACTCTCTACAATACACACCAAACTTAACAGGTGCAGAGTGCCCCCAAGGCTCTGTATTATCAGGAGATGGATTAGGGAAAGTGGAAGAAGGTGAGAAGACAGGATCAAACAGTTTTTTTACACAATGCAGAGGATTAACCCCTTAGGTTCCACAGTGAGTATAACAAGCATGCTTTACTGCATTTATAGACTGATTTTACTGTATTGTTGTGGGTTTAGTAACACTGTAACAAGCTAATGTGATTTTTTTGTCTATCTCTGTGGTCTTTGAGTTGTAGACATGTGCATTCGTTTTCGTCCGAATGCATTTTCGTCCAAATTTCAGGTAGTTTCGTTATCGTTTTAACAAACGAAAACGAATGCGCAGAATCTGAAATCCGAAAGATCCGACATAAAAAAATGCTTTATTTTAATTTTTGTTGCTACAACACTTCGATATAGATAGGAGATTCGACATGACGCTGACAATAACAATCTGTGTCTATCGAACCTGTGGTCAAATGTGCCTAACCTTAGTCCAAGATTATTCTACATAGAGAGGAAAGATTCGACATAGAGAAAAAAGATTTGACATTATAGAGACAGTGTTGGGGTAGACCATTCGACAGGAACGACGAAGATTCGACGAGGCAGCAAAAAACATACAAACGTTGAATCTGTCATTGAAGGCTTATGATATCTGTCGAAAGTTCTAAGAAGTTTCGACAGGCAGCTAAGCTGTACGACGGCGCAATCGTACATTTCCGGTCAAATGCTCAGCCTATAGGCTATAGAAGAATTTTAAAGGGAAAAGAAAGTCACACTAAGTGTAGTGAATGGAACCCTGTGTTGGTAACCAAAGACAAATGACAGATAATATATCAAAATGAACAGTGTATCCAATGACGCAATATAACTACCGGTAGCAGATGATAATGCCTCTATGGATCAAATAAATATTAAATTATTCACACCAAAAAGAAAAAAATTAATAAGATCCTATGAGGATTGGAATGTGAAAACACTCAATGAGACCCTAGTGAATGAACATCAAAGTGAACAGTGCATACATAACTGATTGTGTGTGCCAAAATTGGCAACCCTGTATAGATAAACCAAAGTATATGGTACTCAAGCTTGGAATTCACATAGGCTTGACACATATGTACATACTGAATAACCATATAAATATAAAAATATGGAGACAAAGTTCAAGGTGAGTAAAATAAATGAAGTGGGTGCAGAAAGTCCACTCCTTGTAAAGACAAGTCCAATTCCAAAGTGTTAAGGAAAAAAGGGGGTTGGGGAAATATTGTGTTGTAGGTAGGTAGTAATGGAAATGATAGATGTAAATCCACCAACACCGCAGATAAGGTTTCTCCCCGTGATGAACATCAGATGAAATGGGTAACCTTACCGGATGAGATGGACCTGCACTAGTGGCAAGGTCAACAGCGCCTGCAGATACAACCCTCTGCGGAGTCTTGAGACGGTCACAGGACGTCGCAGCACCAAGGCTCGGTCACCTCCACTGCCTCTGGTATCTCTCCTCCGTCAGTTCTAAAAGCAGGATCTCCCAGTCTCTGCAGGGGCCGAATACTCCTCCAATTGGGATAAGGCGTATAAGGAAATAAAAAAAAAATTCGGATAGTGTATTACCTCAAAAGCGCTTGTTGGTTTATTCCAAATTGCAATAAAAAAGTTACAAACATTTAAAAAAGCCGGCATAAAAACTCCTAAGCGTACACCCGTGCTTGCGGGGTCACGTAAATCAGTAGTGATGTCAGTGCGTGGCACCGCCCTGACTAGTTTCGTTACACGTAACGTTCTCAAAGAAGAATTTTAATGTTGGTTGACTAGTAATAATGATTTATAAATATAATTATTACTAGTGTCATACAACATTAGAATTCTTCTATAGTTTGTAGGCGGAACATTCGACCGGAAATGTACGATTGCCGCGTCGTACAGTTTAGCTGCTCCATCGAATCTTCTTAGAACATTCAACAGACATCATAAGCCTTCAATGACAGATTCAACCTTAATTAATTCGGATTTTCGGACTAATGCATTTTTTAACTAAACAAAATAAATAAAAACGAGTTTCGGGAGTAACTAAATAAATTCCAAAACGAAATATTTCAGTGTGCACATGTCTATTGAGTTGTACTGTATTACTTGGATTCATGCCACCATAAACTAAAAAAAGATCAGACATTAGCAATGTAAATAATATACCACAAACATTTGTGTAGTGCCGGTTAGCAGCAAAAAGAAAGGGCATAATGCAGAATAATTACAGCGGCTCATGCACTGTTCATAAAGATATTATTATTGAGCTTTTATACATCTCAGTGTTATGTACATTGTGTTGTAAAGATGACTAAACTCTAGAACAAACACATCAGACATGAGGCAATGGCAGATGGATATTGTTTGTGAAACAAATGAAAGCAACATTGATTTACAGTAGGCCATATCAAATAAAGTAGAGAATATAAAATACTTAATTTTAGTATGAATAAATGGTATTGCAGCAGTGTTATAATAAATGTGAGATTTCTTTGATCTGATTTATGGGAAAGCGGTTTACTAATGCATTCTTTTTATCAAGCACTTTCCCTCATTATGAAACCTATGAATCTTTCCGAGAAAAATAAATAAAATAATATCTGTTTTCTCCTTACTGCCAGATACATTAATTTTTGTTCCTGCTTTCTCAGCTTCACTGGGGGTAGGTATGAAATGTGGAATAAAAAGCTCAAGATGCAGTGAATCCTTCACATTCAGCTCACTGTTTGCTCCTGAGCGTCATTAGGAACAGGGGAGAAAATTAATAAGAACACATGCTTTGGGTGGGTGTCCAGAAGTGGAGCGCTGCTAGGAAATGGCCAAAATGCAGTCAAAGCATATAACTAGGGTTATATTCAGTTATGGAAACATCATTCTACCTTAAAACACTACATGGTTCGTAAAAAAAGGTTTATTGAGCACATAAGAACAGATGAATTGTCTCTTTAAAATAAATGATGCTGTGTTAAAGTGCTCACTGTGACACTGTAAAGATGACAGTTATAGCATACCAGCCTTAGGCGCCACGAGAAACACTGGATAAACAGGTGATTTCAAGGAAGAGGCCAGAATCAGCTGGAGAGATGATGTTCTGTGTGGAGAGGTTGTACAGCACATTTCAACAAGCTGGTGAACAAGCACAGGAAGCGACACACAGTCAGACAGGAAATTACCTCACAGGAACTGCAAAAGGCTGTGAGGAAGCCACACAGCTTGCAGGAAGGAGGCTTGAACCACAAGCAAAACAGTTGCCATGACAACGTGTTTCGCAGTCTTGTCACTTTTTCAAAGTCACCTGGCAACCTGACAGGAGATTAGTTATAGGGGCAAACAGGAAATTATGTCCAAAGGGCTTGAAATTTCTTAAAGCAGGGGTCTCAAACTGGCGGCCCTCCAGCTGTTGCGAAACTACAAGTCCCATGATGTACTGCAAGGCTGACAGTTACAAGCATGGCTCCCACAGGCAGAGGCATGATGGGACTTGAAGTTTCGCAACAGCTGGAGAGTCACCAGTTTGAGACCCCTGGCTTAAAGGCATATGCTACCCTTGTCACCTTTACCCATAATACTGTGAATATGTCAAGTAAACATTTAAAAAATACATGATTAACCACTTCCTACCGGGTCATAGACATATGACGCCGGCAGGAACCCTCCCTCCCTCCGGGCGGACGTCATATGACGTCCTTTTTTCCCGGCCGTCTATGGGGCGCGCGCGCGCCGCCGGCGGCGCGCGCGCACCCGCGGCAACGCTCGTGACCCGGTGAGTGTGCCCAGCGGTCGCGATGTCCGCTGGGCACCCGCGATTGCCCACGATCACGGCAGAAGTGTGGATCTGTGTGTGTAAACACACAGATCCACCTCCTGTCAGAGGTGAGGAGACCGATGTGTGTTCCCAGTACAGAGGAACACAGATCGGTCTCCTCCCCTTGTGAGTCCCCTCCCCCTACAGTTACAATCACTCAATAGGGAACATATTAACCCCTTGATCGCCCCCTAGTGTTAACCCTTTCCCTGCCAGTCACATTTACACAGTAATTAGTGCAGTTTTATAGCACTAATCACTGTATAAATGTGAATGGTCCCAAAAACGCGCCAATAGTGTCCGATGTGTCTGCCACAATGTCACGGTTACAATAAAAATCTCAGATCGCCGCTATTACTAGTAAAAAAAATAAAAAAAATAAAAATGCCATAAATCTATCCCCTATTATGTAGACGCTATAACTTTTGCGCAAACCAATCAATATACGCTTATTGCAAAAAAAAATTACCAAAAATATGTAGAATACGTATCGGTCTAAACTTAGAAAAAAAATTGTTTTAAAAAAAAAAAATTGTGATATTTATTAAATCAAAAAGTAAAAAATATTGCATTTTTTTCAAATATGTCGCTCTTCTTTTGTTTATAGCACAAAAAATAAAAACCGCAGAGGTGATCAAATACCACCAAAAGAAAGCTCTATTTGTGGGGGAAAAAGGACGTCAATTTTGGTTAGGTTCAACGTCGCACGACCGCGCAATTGTCAGTTAAAGCGACGCAGTGCTGCATCGCAAAAAGTGCTCTGGTCAGGAAGGGGGTAAATTCTTCCAGGGCTGAAGTGGTTAAGCATCACAGCTGAAACCTTACATAAGAAATGAAAAGTAAAAAGACGAAAATGAATGATAAATAATACAAAATAATAATAAATAAAAATAACAATAACTCAACACCAGAAATGCCCTGATAGCAAAAATATATTCTCATAAAAAGTTGCAACTCTATTTTAAAAAACACACATTAATATCATAATGCTTAAAAATACAAAAAATATTGGTAGGAGAAGGGGTTAATATATTATATGTATGTAGAAAGGGACTCAGAATCATGAGACACCCTTACAAGATAAATTAATTCATTTTCTAAATCACCTATAGATATCCTCAGTTACCATATAGATGTATATAAACAGTCCTGAATGACAAGACATATGATGTTGTACAACGTTATGGATTTTTAAATCCTCATTGAGGCCATTAGGGGCCATGGTGTCAAGTTAATAGATCCAGAAGATTTCCCTTCTGCAAAGAAGGGAATGTCTTTCATGGGAAGTTAATGACCTATCACAGATGCTTTTAATTACAATAACTTTTAGAAGATTGATATCTTTATTATGGTATTGAAGGAAATGTAAAGGGACACTGTGTTTGTCACAGACATCCTTGATGGACAGGCAATGTTCACCTATACACTTACATAGCTAAGGTTGGTACGACCAACGTAAAGCAAATTGCATGGGCAACATAAAACATAGATGACAAATTCAGTTGAGTAAGTGATAAATTGTCTAATCGAATATTCGTTATCCTTGCTATATAAGATACTGGACTGGCCATAGCAACTGAACTGACATGTCAAACAACCCCTTTTACGACATTGGAAAAGCCCTGCTCTATTGTCAAAATAGGGGCGAATATCCATTTCTCTATGTTTGGATTAGGGATGAGCTTCGAGTTCGAGTCGAACTCATGTTCAACTCGAACATCGGCTGTTCGACCGTTCGTCGAATTTAGAACATTATGGGGCGTTCGCGCCAAATTCGAGTGGCGCGTCACGGCCCATAATTCACTGCGGCATCGCAGTGCATTGCTGGCTGATGATTGGCCAAGCATGCACTATGACCCACATGCTTTGGCCAATTACAGCGCGGTAAGAACGGAGAGCCATAATTGGCCAAAGCCAGGGTGGCTTTGGCCAAATATGTCTCAGGGGGTTTAGTACTCGCCCCACACTATATAAGGCCGCCTGCGTGGCGGCCTTGTGTAGTGTGTTGCAGCGGTGAAAGAAAGACAGATAGAGAGATATAGTGTCATTTCATTTGAGTTAAATAGAGCAGGCAGGCGAGTCAGTTATCTGCAGTAACAGTGTGTAGAGGATATATATGCATCCCAGGTGTTATATATATATATATATATATATATATATATATACACTGTATTCAGTTTAGCTAAATCCGTTCCTGTTATTCTCTTCATAATATACTGACAGGCAGGCAGGTGATTGTGGTAGCTGCAGTATTTTCAGTTAGTGTACTGTGTCCTTTGCACACCTGAATACAATTGCTGGTGTTCTCATATTAATACCACAGGCAGGGAGCTGCAGTATTTTCAGTTAGTGTACTGTGTCCTTTGCACAGTGTGCACCTAAAGCTACCTGAATACAATTGCTGGTGCTCTCATATTAATACCACAGGCAGGGAGCTGCAAGTATTTTCAGTTAGTGTACTTTGTCTTTTGCACATTGTGCAACTAAAGATAACTAAAGACAATTTCTGGTGTTCTCTTACTAATAATACTACAGGCAGGCAGTTGATTCTGCTAGCTGCAATATAAAAAGTATATATATATATATACATCCCAGCTTTGTGCAGCTACATCTCACTGCAGGCCATTAGTATGTCTGGAAGGACAACAAGGAGAGGCAGACAGTCACGAGCCAATAAAAGAGGGGAATCAGGCTCTGTGTCTAGAGGCAACAGTGCTGGTCGTGGACACGGTGCATCCTCATCAGCACGTGGCCGTGGGACACGCTTGTCCTTTTTTTCGGCAGCTGGCCGTGTTGAGCCGCAACATGCCGAAGACTTGGTAGAGTGGATGACCAAGCCGTCCTCATCCTCCTCATCCTCTCTTACCCAGGCTCAGGGTGCTTTGTCTGGAAAAGCAACTGCTAAAGCGGCCTCTTCCCTCGGCTCAATGGCATCAGTCACTCCTTCCCTAGCCCCACCATGTCCTCCTGAGGAGTCCCCCGAACTGTTTGACCACAGTGTTGGGTACTAGACTTGTGCACAACGGAAAAATTCGTTCCGTTTCGGTTCGTTTCTTTCCGGTCCTGTTGATTCGTAATCATTCGTAATTTTGCTAGACGGGATTTTTCGTGTTCGGACTCATTCGTATTTTTGCAAGCGACATTTTTCGTTGAATTTTTTGTTGCTTTATAATTCGTACTTTCGGTAGAATACGTTGTTTTTCGTTGATTCTGGACACAACTCCTACTTTCGTAACTTTTTTTGGGTTCGTTGATTCGTAATTTTCCGTGTCTCTCTCACAACGACGCTGCCTATTATGCCTAATGTGCTTCGAATGGATTTGTACTTTTCTAAATACATAGCGGTTATTTGTAACGATTCGAAATCTCGTATTTTACTTTCGTTTTTTACATGCGGCTATAGGCTCCGCCCCTGTACACCATTTTGAGAGGGTTCAGCACGGTGAGGGAGAAGCAGAGAGCAGAGCAGAGTGAGTGTTATTGTGCTTCGAATGGATTTGAAATCTCGTATTTTACTTTCGTTTTTTCATGCGGCTATAGCCTCCGCCCCTGTACACCATTTTGAGAGGGAGTTCAGCATGGTGAGGGAGAAGCAGAGAGCAGAGTGAGTGTTATTGTGCTTCGAATGGATTCGTACATTCGTAACTTTTTTCATAACGAATTATGCCGAAGACCTTCGGGCATTCGCTATTTTGCGGTATAATTTATTTCGGATTCGGTTTTATTCGTAATTGCTCTGTTCGGAAATTCGAATGCTTCCGAATGTCCGAAAGTTGCTAAATTCGGACGAATTTTGATTCGTTACGAAACGAATTGCACAAGCCTATTGGGTACATGCTGCAGGAGGATGCGCAGCGTTTTGAAGGCTCTGATGATGGTACCCAGCTAGAGGAAGGCAGTAACGTGAGCCCAGAGAGAGGGGGTGACCAAAAAGGACAGCAATCTGGCAGTCATGTTCCCCCAGCTGCAGCATACATCCAGGTTTGCTACAGTGATGAGGAGGGAGGGGATTATGAGGTCACAGACTTTACGTGGGGGCCTGATTGAATTGCTAGCACTTCAACTGCTGCCTTTTCAGTTGGTAGACTCTGCTCCCCTCCGTGAGTTTGTAGAATGTGCGGTTCCTCAGTGGCAGGTTCCCAAACGCCACTTTTTCTCATGGAAGGCGATTCCGGCTCACTACCGGCATGTGGAAGGCAATGTCTTGGCCTCGCTGGACAGGGCGGTCAGCAGTAAGGTGCATATTACCACTGACTCATGGTCCAGCAGGCATGGACAGGGATGTTACCTATCTTTCACGGTGCATTGGGTGACTCTGCTGGCAGTTGGGAAGGATGCAGGACAAGGTGCAGTAGTGTTAGAGGTTGTTCCGCCACCACGCTTCCAAAATGCTACTACTGGTGATTCTGACACACCTCTCTCCTCCACCCCTCCTCTTCTTCTTCCTCCATGGCCTCTTCCTGTGCTTTGTCCTCAGAACCAGCGGTGCTCCGTAGGCGTTCAAGGGGCTACGCAAGTACACAGGCAAAAAGATGCCATGTGGTGCTTGAGCTGGTGTGTTTGGGGGACAGGAGCCACACTGGGGCAGAGATTCTGTCAGCTCTGCAGGGGCAGGCTCAGAGGTGGTTGACGCCATGCCAGCTTAAGCCAGGAATGGTGGTTTTGGGACAATTACCCCAACCTCCTCTCCGCCCTCCGACAGGTACAACTGACCCATGTGCCCTGTTTTGCTCATGTCCTTAACTTGGTGGTGCAGCGGTTCTTGGGCAGGTACCCGGGCTTAGAGGATGTCCTGAGGCAGGCCAGGAAACTCTGTGTGCATTTCCACCATTCATATAATGCCAGTGTTCGGCTGGCTGACCTCCAAAAGGAATACAACCTGCTCAAGAATCGCCTAATCTGTGACATGCCCACCGGGTGGAACTTAACATTGGCCATGCTGCAGCGGCTGCACACGCAGCAGAGGGCCATCAATGAGTATCTGTGACAATATGGCACCAGGACAGGGTCAGGGGAGCTTTTTTTTTTGCCACGCCAGTGGGTCATGATCAGGGATGCATGCACTGTCCTGGCACTATTTGAGGAGGCCACGAGGATGGTGAGCAATGACAGTGCATGCATCAGTGACACTGTCCCTCTTGTCCACCTGTTGGAGCACACGCTGCGTGGAATAATGGACAGGGCACTTGAGGCAGAACAGAGGGAGGAAGAGGAAGACTTCCTTACCTCTCAAGGCCCCCTTTATCCAGACAGTGTTCCTGCTGGCCCGCCTATCACACAGGAAGAGGAGGAGGAGGAGGAGGAGGAGGATTGTGTCAGCATGGAGGTGGAGCCTAGCACTCAGCATCAGCAGCAGTCTTCAAGGGATCAATTACAGTCCCAAGAAACCCATGTACTTGTACGTGGCTGGGAGGAGGTGGCTGCGGATCATGTCGTCCTGAGTGACCCAGAGGACTCCGGACCGAATGCCTCAGCAAACCTACGCTGCATGGCCTCCCTGATCCTGCAAAGCCTGCAGAAGGATCCTTGTATTCGTGTGATCAAGGAGAGGGATCATTACTGGCTGGCAACCCTCCTTGATCCACGTTACAAGGGTAAGGTTGCAGACCTTATCTTGCCGTCGCAGAGGGAGCAGAGGATGAAACATCTTCGGGAGGCCTTGCAGAAAGGTCTGTGCAATGGGTTCCCAGAGACTGGGAGGTTACAAAATCCTGGTCCTGGCACACGTGTTGCTGGGGCTTCGGTCAGTCAAAGAAGGAGCGGTGAAGAAGGTGGCCGTCTGACCGATGCGTTCAGACAATTTTTTAGTCCGCAGCCCCAAGGTATGATCGGTTCCAGCAACCATCGCCAGCGTCTGTTTTACATGGTGCAGGAATACCTAGGGGCAGGATCAGACTTGGACACCTTTCCCACCGAAAATCTTCTGGGTTACTGGGTCTTGAGGATGGATCACTGGCCAGAGCTTGCACACAGTATGCAATTGAGCTACTGGCCTGTCCTTCATCCAGCGTTCTTTCGGAATGCACATTCAGTGTTGCTGGAGGCTTTTTAACCGATCACAGGGTGCGCATGTCCACCGAATCGGTCGATCGGCTGACCTTCATTAAAATGAATCCGTTTTGGATCACCAGCTACCAAGCACCTGATGCTGATGTAACCGAATACATTTTTTTGGAATGGGATCCCTTCAAGACTGCCTATGCTGATGCTGAGTGACTATCCTGTTATGCTGAGTAACTATCCTCTTCCTCCTCAATGTTCATGCTGATAGCTTGTAAGAACATTTTTGGTTCTGGGCACCACCACCAGTGGCTAAGGCCCAATTTTTCAGCCCCTGTTTAACAGGGGCATGTAATTACAATTTTTGATGCAATACTTTGCAGCAGGGCTCATTCCTGTGCTCCAACTTTAGTATCTGTGAGGGGTTGCAGTGTTGTGGCACCAGTGCCTAAGGCCCAATTTTTCTGCCCCTGTTTAACAGGGAACATATAACTAAAAGAGTGCAGCTCAAAAGGTTAAATAATGAAATGACAAAAGTCCATAAAAAGAGGCAAAAGTCCATACAGGGTGAGTGGTGCACTAATTGTAGCATGCGATGTGGATCACAGCAAGTTTGACCAGAAAAAGAAATCCTTCCACCACACACAGAGTGGCCTCTCACCTCAGCAATTCGACCTACAGGAGGTCACAGGGCATAGAATGATAATGAAGTGGTCCTCCAATCATTAAGCCTCCAATCTCCAAACGACCAGTAACAGTTTGACACAGAACAGCCACCTCATTTGCTCCACCAATTTCCAGTTATGCAAAATAAACAAGAGGGAGACTTCCTAGTGCTCTCTGAATACAAGCCGTTTATTATCCAAAATGTAAAAGTGAAGTACTCACATTTAAAAGCACTCCATGTGAGTGCAACAGATCAGCATGAAAAACTATGGTCTGAGACAATTGCAGCGGCGTCCAGCATAGCTCCTCCCCCGTACGCGTTACATCAATGGACGTGACTTCATAAGCATGGGGCTCCGCAACTATTTAAATATGCACAAAACAAAAGGGGCATGTAATTACAATTTTTGATGCAATAATTTGCAGCAGGGCTCATTCTTGCGCTCCAACTAGACTTTCTGTGAGGGGTTGGAGTGTTGTGGCACCAGCACCAGTGCCCAAGGCCCAATTTTCTGCCCCTGTTTAACAGGGGCGTGTAATTACAATTTTTGATGCAATACTTTGCAGCAGGGCTCATTCCTGCGCTCCAAATATAGTATCTGTGAGGGGTTGCAGTGTTGTGGCACCAGTGCCTAAGGCCCAATTTTTCTGCCCCTGTTTAACAGGGGCATGTACAGTAATTACAATTTTTGATGCAATAATTTGCAGCAGGGCTCATTCATGCGCTCCAACTAGAGTTTCTGTGAGGGGTTGCAGGTTTGTGGCACCAGCACCTGTGCCTAAGGCCCAATTTTTCTGCCCCTGTTCAACAGGGGCATGTAATTACAATTCTTGATCTAAAATTTCACAGCAGGGCCCATTCCTGCGCCCACCAAGAGTAACTGTGAGGGCTTACAGTGTTGTGGCAACACCAACACCTAAGGCCCAAATTTCTGCAGAGTATATAGGGCAGTCCCCTACTTTCAAACATCCAACTTACAAACGACTCCTACTTGAAAACGGAGGGAGACAATAGGAAGTGAGAGGAAATCTACCCCAAGGAAGGGAAATTCTCTCCTGTAAGAGTTAATATGGGAAAAATGGGTCTCCTCTCCACTTATGCTTTATCACCAATCCTTGTTTCACTAAAACCCCCAAATTTTCAAAAATCAATTGTCATTGGGACAGAAAGTGAGGTGAAATCTTCTGAACAGGTGCACAGACAGCAAAACAAATGTTACAGGGGTGACATTTTTTTGGCTGGAGCTACACTTTAAAAATGTACCAGTTCTAAATTACAAACAGATTCTACTTAAGAACAAACCTACAGTCCCTGTCTTGTTTGCACCGCCTGTATACTGCTGTACAGAGTATATAGGGCATGAGGGCCCCACGCCTTTCCTTTTTTAAATTTGGGTGCGGGGTTCCCCTTAATATCCATACAAGACCCAAATGGGCTGAGGGGGGGGGGTACACATGCTGATTTTCTCAATGATTTTCATCCACATTGCCGGGACCACACATTACATTAAAGCCACAAGCAGTTTTAAATTACTTTTTTTCCTTTAGAAATGTCAGTTCTAAACACGGGAAACACGTGCCACTTCACAGGCATACTATAGACACCCCCAGGTACGATATTTAACCACTTCAATACCAGGCACTTACGCCCCTTCCTGCCCAGGACAATTTTCAACTTTCAGCGCTGTCACACTCTGAATGACAATTGCGCGGTCATACATCACTGTACCCAAACTAAATTTTTATAATTTACTTCCCGCAAATAGAGATTTCTTTTGGAGGTATTTGATCTCCTCTGCGGTTTTTATTTTTTGCTAAACAAACTAAAGAAGACCAAAAATTTTGTTTCTGTCATAAAATTTTGTTTTCCCCTTCACTGACGGGCACTGATGAGGCGGCACTGATGGGCACTGATGAGGCGGCACTGATGGGCACTAATGAGGAGGCACTGATATGTAGAATTGATGGGCACTGATAGGCGGCACTGATATGCAGCACTGATGGGCACCAATAGGCGGCATTGATATGCAGCACTGATGGGCACTGATAGGCAGCACTGATGGGCACTGATATGTGGCACTGATGGGCACTGACGGGTGGAACCGATGGGCACTGACAGGCGGCACTGATGGGCACTGACAGGCGGCTGTGATGGACACTGACAGGCGGCTATGATGGGCACTGACAGGCGGCACTGATTGGCACTGATAGGCAGTACTGATTGGCACTGACGGGTGGCACTGATGGGCAGCACTGATGATGAGGTACTGACAGGTTTTTCTGCTGGGCAGTGATTGGCACTGTGGTGGGCAGTGATTGGCACTGTGGTGGGCAGGGATTGACACTGTGGTGGGCAAATGCATATTTTATTATTGTGGCACTGGTTGGCAGACGATTTGTACATTGGGGGGGGGGGCTGTGCTGATAATCAATGTGCTGATTATCAGCACAGAACCCCCCTCTGACAGGGAGAGCTGCCGATCGGCTCTCCCTGTCAGCATGAACCGAGAAATGCCGTTTACCGGCACTTCCTGGTTCATGCGATGATCAGCTGTGATTGGTCACAGCTGATCAAGTGGTAAGAAGTCTTTGACAGAGGCTTCTTATCACGATCGGAGATGCGGAGTGTCAGACTGACATGCCGCACTCGCGATCACCGCGATGCGCGCCCCCACGGGCGCGCGCCAGGATGTTATCCTGCTGGACGTCAATAGACGTCCAGTCAGGATAGCAGAACCACAAGTGGTTAAAGGAATATTTCACTTTTTTTTTTCACTTTAATCATCATTAAAATCACTGCTCCCGAAAAAAATGCAGTTTTTAAAACTTTTCTTTGCATTGATACATGTCCCCTGGGGCAGGACTTGGGTCCCCGAACCCTTTTTAGGACAATAACTTGCATATTAGCCTTTAAAATTAGCACTTTTGATTCCGAACGTTCGAGTCACATAGACTTTAACGGGGTTCGATAGCTAACGCAAACTTTCGGTCCATTCGCAGGTTCTGGCGCGAACCGAACCGGGGGTGTTCGGCTCATCCCTAGTTTGGATTGAGAAGTTAGTTTGATAGGAGCCAAGATGTTTTTTTAATGTACTTGCCGGTCTAGGTGATCATGGGAGCTGGGGGTAACACTGGACCCAATTTTGGATCAAGTTGCAAAATATTCCTGTGTTTGTAAAAGATATTGGAGATAGATTTATATTTGTGATTAAAGGCAATGTCCATATCATTGTTGATAATATGCTGTATATTTGCCATTGGCTGACTGCAGCAATGCAGAACAAAATTTTGAGACATTCCTGTTTAAGGCAGAACTCTAGCTTTTATTATTAAAAAGCAACTTTCGATTTCCAGTCCAGTGAATTTCTCTAGCCTGAGATGATGTCACCTGTCTGCTACAGGCAGGAGAAAGCATTTCCTCCTTCCCCTCTGCTCCATTAAAGTGGAGTTTCTACCAAAAATACAAAATAGCATTATTGTGCATATAATAGCCTAAAAAAAAACATTTGACATTTTTTTTTTTTTTACTCACCTGGAAGTACCTGTTGCTATGCTGTCCCATGAAATCTGCATTCTGAATCACCTCGGATTCTGACATCATCTCCCAGGATGCAGTGCGCTTCCCCTATGGCTAGAATCACTTGTCAATACAATCCAGGAAGTAAATGCTTATGGGCTTCACGAGCCCACAATCAAAATGAAAACTTCAGCAAAGATTTTTTTAAAGTCTCTTTATGCAGTAACTTGGCAGATCGGCGGCGGTTTTTAAAATAGTAAGTCATCTTATATGTACCACTGTATTGAATGCTGAAATAACATGCTTTTAAAAAATGAAAAATGTGATTGGAACCCCACTTTAAACAGATTGCAAAATTGTAACTTTGTAGCAAGTCAAAAGGAGTGCAGCAGGAGTCTTGATGTCAAACATTTTTGAACAGAGCTAAGAACTATACAGGCAGAAGTATTTACATGATTGTGTCATCTCCGAGCCAGCATATCAGTCTAGGAAGCCAATGCTAATTCTGAATGATGCCTGAGCAAAAAAGTTGCCTTCCTTCTGGGGAGAAAAAAACAATAAAAGCATTGTCAGTGCTGTGATTTCTGTGGGAGGTAAGACATATCTAGAATTTTTTATGTATATAAATTATCAGGCCTGCAGTAAACTTAAAAAAGGGCGCTTTTACTTCCTCCATATTAAAAAATACACTTAATGATTTCAGAGCTGCATGAATGGATGGGGGTGGGGTGGTGGGTCTGCCAAATCATGTGATCACTGTGATTGACTGTGTACAGTACACATGATGCTTGGAGGTGCATACATGTGCACAGGCGCAGGCCAGCAGGTGTGTGCAGGAGTGTGCATATGTGCGTGCGCACACCTGTCACTAATGCTGCGCCAAATTAACCTTTTTAAATAGGTCTGTAGCACTAGCTCATTGCTGTCTGATGTACAGGGTTTCTGTGTAATCTGTTACCAGTTCCTGTGCCTACTCCTTGTTGCTGACCTGGCTTGTCTCTGACCACGCTTGAACGCTACCTACCCTGACCCCGGCCTGTCTCTGGAATCTGCCTCCTGCCTTACTTGATCTGCTCCACCACTGCTGACCTTGGCCTGTGTTCTGACTACTCCTCTGCCTGCCGCTTATGACTGATCTGCTCATTGGTTACTGACCTGAGGTGTTAGACTCTGCATCCTGCCTTTTCCCGTCTGCGGAGTGCTCCTGGATTGGTGTCCTACCTACCTGGTCCACACCAGCCTGCTCAGAAGCATCAACATGCCATTTGCCAGCCAAGCATCAGCCAGTCTGCAGGCTGCCAGTTCTGGGTTAATTAACACCCACCCACGTTCTGCTGTCTCTGCCAACTGGCTAATCTCTGGCGAAGCACCAGCTACCTTCTCGTGCAATTTGCTGGACAAATTGCAGGCACTCATACCTTGTCTCACTCTTGTGCCCACTGTCTCACTACCAGTGGCCCTTAATCCAGAGATGTAAGTGAGGCCTTTCTTTTCACGTCAGGCTCTACCATCTGGAACATGACAGACTATAACAGTGTTCACATGGTTGGGAGATGGTTCTGCCAGTTCCAGATCTTTAGTACAGACCAAGAACTGTCTTTGACAGCTAGGTCTCTGGGCTGGAAACACATGTAGCGCCCCCTCCATATTTGGGGGCGCTATGAGTAAATTTAGGGGTGGTCTGAGCCAGTAGTTGGGCTCAGACCAATCGATTGTTCTAAATTGATTCTGCTCTGGGTGTGATGCTGCCTGGTAGTAGTGTTTCCTGGTGCCTGTGGGTGGCACTGTCACCACCGGCTCAGGTTGAACCACAAGGGGGTATCACAACACCTTGGGTGTCCTCTCTCGGCAGCCGTGCAGTGGGCGTGGTCTACCCGCTGTGCATGTTGGGAGAGGGTACATAAGGGGCAGAGGCCATTGGGGTTCGTTCGTTCCAGGGGACCCTTTGGTCCTGTGTGTGCACCTCGTGGCCCGTATGGCACGAGGTGCACGTGTGTTTTTTTTGGGCCTCGGGCACCTTCAGCCTGAGGCTTCATCACTACCTAGTAGGCCCAGCACCTTCAGCTAGGGCCTACAACTGAAGAAGGATACCAGGCTGCCCACCTGTAGGGAGCCCACCTTTAGGAAAGGAGACCAGGGGAGGATCAGTCCCGGAGGAGACTAGCGATGGTACTGCTGTCTCGGGAAGAGGCCTGGAAACTCGCCTAAAGAGGGATCCATCATCTTTATCACAAGCCCTGCAATACACCAATTTGGTACAAAGGTTCTTTTCTATTGCTTGGCTGGGAGATTCGGGAGTCGGGACTAACAATCCTGTGGCAGAGGATTCCTGATCGCATCCCCTAAAAATTTCACCATTTATCCGTGCTCCATCCCGGCTGCTAGGACCGCTCATAAAGGGACTATCCGGGTGAGCAATACACACTCAGGCTTGAGTAGCGACGAAAGATTTGCACTGTGTCTTAAGTGTTGCGTGCCTAAACCTTATCCCCCTACTTCTCTCATTTTCCTGCTGTCTATTCAAGTTGATTACAAATATAAAGAATAAAACCTTGATGCTAATGCCGCGTACACACGATCCAATTTTTTCGACGGTGAAAACACCGTCGAGAAAATCAATGTGAAAAACGAGGAACAGCTTGTTCCCCCCACACACGTCCGTTTTAAATGTCATTTTTTTTTTGGTCGAAAAAAACGACCGTGTGTGGGCTCCGCGGCAGTGTTTCCCTATGGGAAACACTGCCGAGGAAAACATGTCGAAAAAAACGACGAGAAAAATTAGAACATGTACTAATTTTTCTCGTCGTTTTTAATGCCGTTTTTCTCGTCGAAAAAAACGACAGAAAGCCCACAGACGATCGTTTTTCTCGTCGAATGGGAAAAATTTCGTTTTTCTCGACGAGAAAAACGGCCGTGTGTACGCGGCATTACAGTAGGTTTTACTCAACATCAACAATAACACCGCTTGCCCCTCTACACAAGGGGGGGATACCGGGCAAGTAGCAGGTGTGCCCGACTGCTAATGGAGGACGGCAGTAAAAGGGTCTGTGTGCTACACACACAATGAGCACTCTCTCAACACAGAAACCTTTGCCACCCATAGACGCATATTTGTGGCGTGTGGGCATTAAAGCCCATCTACTTTGTCGCCGCACTTATCCATTAGGTTAAATGATAGCTTTATGTATATGTACATGCTTTACCAGTTGGTTCCCTTTTACTACCAAGGCGCTTAAAAATATGCTGGAAAATTGTTTGCAAATAAAATAATACAATTAATTTACTTTGGAGCTATCAGTAATTGTAAAAAAAAAAAAAAAAAAACTTGCAACCTCTAATATCTTATTTAAAAATGCACAGTCAATCAGGAATAGTATTTGCTAAATTTGTTGCTAATATTCTAAATGAATAGAGCTTCATATCTATGGCAAGGAAATGTGAACTTTTAGGCTCAATTATGTTATTAGAAGCCCAAGGCTCGTTGACACATAATTATAATTCATACAAGAAAGAAACCAAAATAGGAATTCAGTAAATGATCTATCGTATCATTAGAATCTACTAAGACACAATGTAACTCACAAAACACTGCTATTATTAAATTATAGGCTATATATTGCCATTACATTCAGATATATCATGGATACAGTGAACATTACTATACAGTATGTGAATATGCTGATCATGAAAAACCTCCATAGTGACATATTCAATGAAGCAATTCATATTAAAATGCTGTTAATTAGCAATTACCGCTCATTGTACATGCTTCATGTATACAGCAAGATTTGTCTCAGTGTAATGACCAAGTTAAAGCTGTTTTTATCAGCTAAGATTGAGCTAGAATTTTGATTTGTTCTAAGTATAGCACATTCATTTAAAAACCAATGAGACAAACAAGGATATGCAGTATCTTATCCTGAAAAAACTGATATGATCAGCAGTGGTTTCAAAAATAATTTGTAATGCATGAAATTAAAACTGAAATACATAAAACAATTTGGGCAGCACAGTGGCTCAGTGGTTAGATCTTCTGCCTTACAGCACTAGGGTCTTCAGGTTTGAATCCTGGCACGGACCCTATCTGCATGGAGTCTGCATGTTTGTTTTGTGCTTTTGTAGGTTTTCTTTGGGTAGATAGCTGCCTCTCTTCCTAAACACTTTGAGTATCCAGGGATAAAAAAAAAATATCAAAATTTTCAGATTGTCAGTACTGTGTCTTAACCTCTGGAAACTGACCGCTTATTCTTAACTCCTGTCTGGCAGTGTCCCACCCCATCTCTATTGTCTTACTATTGGCCCACTATGATATGCAGCCTCATTGGTCAATTATGAGGCCAGGGAGGAAGAACTGAGCAGAGACAGGCTGTCCACCAGGAATACAGATGAAAAGGTATTCCCTTCCAGGATTTGTGGCTTTCCGTGGAAAAACTGAAGTGACAAGTGCACGGATCTATAGTGCTGTCTATGAAATACTTCTGAAGCACTGGATGGACATTTTTCATTAGTTTGGATTCTGGCTTAAGACTGGCGTGTGCTGTAAAAGGAAGCCATGGCAATGCATTGTAAATTACATATCACACCGCGTAAATTTTTTTTCAACTTTATTGAAATGTCACACAATGACATTTCATTCATCTTTATTCACCATAGTGGGCTGAGGTGTAGTATTCTGTGTCACAACAAGCTGCGATAAAAAAGTAGAGCATGTCCAAATTGGATAAACAAAAGTTTTCCCAGCACACTAAGGGCCCATTCACACAGGGGCGACTTTGGATGGATCCGACTTGAAGTCGCCCTAAGTCGCACTGTTGAGAGAATCAATGAAAGTGAATGGAGCCGTCTTAATGTACACTACTGAAGTCGCTCCGACTTCAGAAAAGGTTCCTGTACTACTTCAATCCGACTTCTAGGCGACTTGTACCCATTGATTTCAATGGAAGTCGCCTCAGAAGTCGGATCACTGTCTTAACACAAGCAACAATACAGGAAGAGAACATACATTTCTCAGGCAAACTCCTCCCTCCCCCTCCCTCCCACAGAGCTGATTGTACCTTTATTGGCCACTGGAAAGTCGCCTGTCCTGGAGGCGACTTGAAGTCGCGCTGTGGTGCGTGCTCAGGTCGCGTCCAGGTCGCCTTGCCGAGTCGCCACCCCAAGTCGTGCCGCCCCAGTGTGAATGGAGCCTTACCTGCTAGCCTGCAAACAAACAAAATTACATTTTCTTGCAATTTGCGGTAAAAACACAGGTTTTAGTTACACAAATTTGCAAACATATGTGGAAGTTTCACTGTTTTGTCAAGGCCCCCTGTAAACCGCTCCATATTGGACCATTTATAGTAATGGATAAGTTAAAGTCAGATAGACCTGGAGGCCAAATTGCCTTGTGCATGCATTAGCATTCCAATGAGCATTATAGTGCTGTGCAGTCCAAAACCTATGGTGTGAATGGGCCCTTAAGTCCCGATAAGTTGAGCGCTTTGCCAAAACCTGGATCAAGCTAATTTGCAGGAAGCAGATGTCAGTGAGCTGGCAGGCAAACAAATCCACTTAGTTTAGGTTTGATTATGATTCCTTACCAGTTTAGTTTTGCAGTGGGAAAACTTCCTTACATTTTAGCACTTACTATGTCCAGCGACAATTTAATGATTACCAGATGCACACATAATGCTGTGTACCATTTCAGTCACCATAAATATGCATTCTAATCATGATTATTAATTGTTCCCCAGCTGTAAGTTATAAAATGTAGTCATTTGCAAAAAAGTCGGGTTGCCACTACATCCTATGGCTGCATTTCAAAGTCTTTATTTATATTTTAAACCATCACAATTAAGAGCGTATCTTTACCCAGAACTTTTTTTTTTTTTGGATAGAATGAAGCTTAGAATGCAGGTTTTACTGCTACCCAGGGATCCCTCCCCACCCACACACATACACACTTTTTTGTTCTGGAGACAAGGACAACCTTGTACTAGAGTGGAAATTAGTGAAAATCTGCAACAGGGAAACAGACAATAGTTAAAAGCTGACATGTTCTAGCATTACCTACTTAAAGTGTATCTAAATTCAAAACCAAGAAATGTAATATTTTGCAGCTTAACCCTGCAAATAAAACACTTCCTATTCCTGATTGACTACCTCACTCATCCACTCATTCTTTGGAGGTAGCCATGGTTGTCACCCTAGGCTGCTCTCCTGATATTGACTACAAGCATGCCTGTATCTCTCCATCTCCATTAAATGGGTGGCATAGTGATTGGTAGGTTACAGAGGATATCTAATTAGGAATATATTCTTTGGTAGAAAAGGAGGGGAGAGGAAGGTGCACGTAAGTGTAGTATTAGTAACACAGTTTATTGCACAAGATACATTTCATCTACAAGATGTAGACAGAACACACACATCGTATTAAGGAAATCATCATCCTCAGAGGCTGCCACTGTCCAGTGTGACTTCTGGGGTGCAGCTGGCAGTGGAGGAGAGAGCTGGGACGCAGGAAGCGACCAGGAAGTCCGGGCTGCCCAGCGTTGACCGCACAGGAGGAAGTGATGTCACCGGATGGGCGGGACTCAGATCGTGGAGAGGACAGTAGAAGGAGCTGTGAGCTCTAATTGCATAGCCAGCCATCCTCCCGTCCTCTCCACAATCTGGGTCCCACCCATCCAGTGACATCTTTTCCTCATGTGCGGTCCACGCTGAAGAGAATGCAAATGGTACTTGAAGTACCTGACAAACCACCCCTGGGGCAAATGGTGCAACTTACCAGGACTCTCGGTCAACCATAAGACACATCTAAGAACAGAATATACACAGAAGTAAGTTCAAAGAAAATGCCTCCTTTATTTGGGCGTGCGTACAGTTATATTTGGTGTGACAGAACCAATCAGAATTGATTACAATATGGGAGGGGGGAGTGGTTAGTGAAGGGATACAGTAATATCATGAATATATTTAAACAAGTCAGTGACCCTCATCATCCCAACGTCATCATGAGTTAACACAAGTCAACAGGCCATCTGGCGATGACTTATTCTGTCCCAGACACATCAACCCACAATTATTTATTTATATATAGTGTCTATGCTAGCATTTTTCCAAACATCAGCTGATAGTTGCAGATCTAAGCTATTTTGTATACTGAAATGGCTGAACATGTTCCCAGGTCTTCTACAATAGATGGTGTATTCATGAGAAGGCCCGAATACAACAATCCTCTCTTTTTTTTCTTCCCAGGAATGTGACAATTATAAACCCTAACATATGCCCCTGGCATTCACCTGGGTCACTTTTCCACAAATTTATCACCACATTAAGCATGTAAAAATTTAAGAATAGAAAACAACAAACACATAATCTCAGCTGCATAGCAATTGTCCAAGGAATGCAAAAAGGGGGGGGCGTGACATAAAAGCAAGTGGGAGGGGCATGATAGACTTTAGGCCAAATAAAAATAGTCCCAAAAAATACACAAAAAGAAAGTCTCTTGTATGACTTCCTAATGTTCCTTAATTTCACAAAAAGGAGGGAAAAGAAAATGTCCACATTATGATTCTCATTCTCCCCAACTTTTTCCAAAACCTTTTGGTTCGACTCCTTGATCATTCATATGTACAGACATGAATTCTCTACCCCAAAACACTGCCTCTTTGTAAGGACAGAACTCGATATCCACAGACAAACTGGAACTGATGCATTGGGCTAGACTTGGGTCTTCGGGCTGGCATCTGGATCTCTCTCGTGTGGTGCTCACTGGAATTTCGTAGACCTTGGGCGTGTGTCATCTGGCTAGCCCTCAAGGTGTCATTCCCAGGAACACTTTCCAGCACTAGTCCGCCCTTAGTTATCTAAGCACCTCCTATGGTATTTGAACAACAAAGATGAACAAGAAGATTTCCATGTAAAAGCTGTAGTCATCTCTTCATCCGGATAGGGTATAGGGCAGGGTATGAATGGGGTGTACGGTATGAATGGGGTGGGCATTTTTTCATGTGCTGTGGGTGAATGCTGGCTGGCTGGGGCAGATGCTCCTTATCCAACATGAATGACCACAGAATCTACCTGATCAATTCAGGCCTTTACCATTGGAGGTATTAAAATAATATTCCTTATTGACTCAAACATAAGTAAAGCATGCAGAAATATAAATGTTTCTCGACTGACACTCTGGAAATTCAAAAGGTAAATATTCAGAATAGTCATTTTGACTGTTATTCAAAGAAACTTTCCCATCACATTTTAGTACCTCATGGACTCAATATACAGTATGCAGCAATGTATTTAGATCCTGGTTACTAAATTTCATTATTTCATTTTTTCCCAAATTTCACCCTTCTGTTACCAAAATCCCTTTATCAATTTTTAATTTAAATCTAAACTTTTAGGGAAAATAAAACATGGGCCAAAACACAATATGAGACAACTAGTGTACATTCCAAACACACACTTAAAATACTTTACTAATCAAATTAATAACCTGTACGTTCATTAAACACAATACAACCACTATCTCATTCCACATTCATTTGGCCATTCCATTCATCCTTCATTTTTTCATATATTCCCTTTGAATACCTTTTAAACACCTTTAAAACCTTAATATTTTTCCCTAGTACATAGGATTACACAAACTTAAAGTCACTTCCTCTTTCTTTACCAACAGCAATTCATCTGGCATAGCGCATGGACTACATAACTTCCCTTTATTTTTTCATAGCATGGATTCCTACTTTTTAAACCTTCATATTCTTAAACTTGTATTAACCAAAAAAGACAAAATCAAACATTTTAAAATTCCCAATCAATGTTAAAACATCTTAAACACAACCCCATTTGCACAAATGATCATTGCCTTTCTTTATAACAGGCAATGTCCCTATACAATGCAAAACTCCCATTTTTTATTTTTATTTTTCGACATCAACAAATGTGGCCGTCGGCCTAACTTCCCCTCAAACGTACAATCTATTTTTTTTTAAACATGTTTTTTCCCCCACATAAAACACCACTCTAGGTTCTGTTCTTTTATAACAGTATAATGTCATTTACTGAACACCTCGGAACCCAGGGAAATTATATCATTCCGATCTATAGTACATTTGCGGATACCGAAATACCACCTTTTAATTTCAATAACGCAAGGATAGGCAACCTACACAACTAAAACAGTCCTTAAAGCCAGACTTCAAGGCTCCCCCTTCCAACCGGTGTGACCCAAGTTGCAGCGACTCCGAAAAAGGTTCTTGCGCTACCTTGTTCCGACTTCGGTGCGACACGTTCTCACACGGTTTTCACTGGTCGCATGAAATCGCACTGCAAACTTGCATTGCAAACTGCGCGACCTTGGGGCTGCGACAGTGGAAACAGAGCCCAACCGAAACAATCAAAACACCCTATGTATAAATTGAAATGCTACTCTTAAGAATTTGTATCTGATCAGATTCCCCCAAAAAAACTAAAACATTTGGTACCAGCGCATACATGTAATTTACCTGTGACGTGTCACACTCCCCTTTTAATGTTCCCAATTAACTATGCATTGGGCATGGGCTTAATATGTGCCCAACACATTTCATGAATAGACTGACAATAATTGCAACATTCTTTTTTTAAATCAGAAAAAAGTTTTTGTGTGCCAACCAAATAAAATACAGATTACATATTACAGATCACATTCAAAAGAACAGTGTTTGTTACACCTCTGAAGCATGAGCAATGCGAGCAAAGAAAATAAAGCAGTGGCACCAAAAGCATTACAATGACATATCTTGACAGAGAAGAAAAGAAACGCTGCACTGGGCGGGCAAGTGTAACCCCGCCAACCCAACACAACCAAACATAAGGCCAACGGGCCACTTAATAAACAATATCGCCCACAGTCTACCCGCCTAAGTGAACCCGCCCCCTCTACAAACAGCGGGCATGTACATAGATTACATTGCCTGCACAATGAATACCCAAAATGGAGTCCGTTCTCCATTCAAATACCAGTGCCTTTTATATTTGTAGCAACCGATTCAAAATCAGTCGCGGGGGTGCCAGCCCAGGGGTTTCTAACCAGGCCTGCCATATGGAGTAACATTTTCGGGCTGCATTTCTATGCTGATATTCTAGGTGCTCCCGTATAAGGATGTAGTTAACCTGGTCTACCCATTGTTTTTTGGTCGGGACGTGTGGGGATAGACAAAGCCTGGCCACCAGCTTTCGAGCTAAATACAATAGTATGATCACCACTATATTAATGGGGGGGGTATTCTTCTTCATCTATCGCTCCCAATATGCATATTAGGGGATCCAGAGGGACGCTGACTTGACAGACTGAGGAAATAACATCAGTAATATCACCCCAATACCGGTGCAACCTGGGACAGCACCACATCAGGTGAATGAGCGACCCCTCCTCCCCACAATGTTTAGGGCATATAGATGAGTCTCTCCTTTCCCAACGATGCAGTTGTATAGGTGTGCGATAGGCCCTATGCAATAAAAATAAGTGAGATAATCTATGCGATTGCGATACAGAAGTGAGTGGTCCTGCTTGCAAACATATGTTCCAGGTTTCGCCATCTATGTCCCCTAGGTCCTCTGTCCAGCCCCGTCTACTCGGTAAAGTTGCTGAGTCTTGTATGGACGACAATAGACAAGAATAGATATGTGATATCAGGCTCTTTTTCTCCTGACCGAAAAAAACTTCCTTTATCAGGGAATGACTGGTAAGTAGGAGAGTAGATATCCGGCCCTGGGCCTGTAGAGCATGTCGGACCTGAAGGTATCTATAAAACTGATGTGTGGGGAGGTTAAATTCTGTCTGTAGTTCCAGGAATGATTTTAGTACGTTTTGAGTATACAATTGGGCAATATTGCAAATACCAGCCAGCCTCCATGTCTGGAAACTGTCCAATTTGAATATTTCCGCTAAATTAGGGTTATCCCATAATGGGGTGTCTTCAAGAAATCAGGAAATCCGCAAACTAGACCTAACCATGGTCCAGAGTTTTTTCAGAAGAACAACAGTGGGCGCCGTCTGTGGCAGGTGAGGTAACCCCGCCTCCAGACTCGCCAACACCGAAGTGTCCTGTGTTCCTGTCCTCAATAGGTTCTCAATAGAGTCGGAGTCACCCAAGAGTCCCAAACCACCCAGGTATTGTAGTTGGGAAGCATAAAAGTAGAGTTTAGGGTTAGGAACTGCCGCTCCTCCCTGATCTTTACCATATTGCAGAGTAGAAAGACTAATCCTAGCCACTCTCTTCTTCCAAATTAAGGATCTGAACAATTTATCTATACGGGTAAACCATCTACGGGGTATCCACTGAGGGGAATTATGCATGATGTACAACAGTTGGGGGCACCAGACCATTTTAATAAGGTTTATCCTGCCTATGACTGATAGTGGGAGTTTGCACCAAGTGTTACACGTCATTTGAAGTCTTTTGAAAAGGGGTAGGAGGTTGTCTTCAAGGTAAGTCAGTGGGTTGGCTGAAACCTGCACTCCCAGATATTTAAATGAGGAGACTACCTTGAGGGACTCCGCAGCAACCGGGAACAAAATCGTTGGGTCATCTACAGGTAAAAGAACAGATTTACTCCAGTTGATGGAGAATCCCGACAAGGAGCCAAAGTGCTGAATCACTTCCATAGCTTTTGTAAGGGAAGTATCCACGTCCCCTAGATACAGCAGCGTGTCATCCGCATAAAGGGAGACCTTCTCTATGCTCAGACCCCTGTTGAAGGCCACAATAGATGCAGATGACCTTATTGTAGCTGCAAGCGGTTCAAGGGCCAACACAAATAACAGGGGTGAAAATGGACACCCTTGTCTCGTGCCTCTAAAAAGAGGGAAAGAGTCTGAGAGGTCCCCATTAACGTGGATCCAAGCCGCGGGGGCTGCATAAAGCAACCATACCCATTTAATGAAATTATCTCCCAGTCCAAAGCGTCTCAGTACTTCCCATAAATAGGGCCATTCGACGCTGTCAAAGGCCTTAGCCGCATCTAAGGAGAGAATCGCTATCTGGCCCATGTTATCGACAGGTATCTGAAGATTAAGGAAGAGACGTCTGATATTAAGGGCCATGGATCGAGATGGGATGAACCCTGACTGGTCTTTATGGACTATTTTGTGTATGACTTTAGCCAATATGGTAGCCAGCACCCTTGCCAGTAATTTCACGTCTGTTGTCAATAATGAAATGGCCCTGTAGGAATCTGGGGAATGGGCCTCCTTACCGGGTTTTAATAACAGGACAATAATCGCTTCATTCATAGATGGGGGCAGACTACCCTTTTCCAGCGCATCCACAAATACCTCCCGTACATGCGGTATCAGTGTGTCAGAGTAGCGCTTGTACACCTCTGCCGGCAAGCCGTCTGAGCCCAGAGACTTACCAAGAGAGGAGAGTGCTAAGGCCTCCAGCATCTCATCAGCCGTAAGAGGAGCATTCAGTTGTTCCACATCCAGGGCCGGAAGCTGCGGGATTCGGCACTGGTCTAAAAAGGAGTTGATTTCCACTATAGTGGGCGAGACCTTAGAGGAATACACATCAGCATAGAAATCCCTAAAAGTGGACAAAATCTCTACATGAGAGGAGAGCAGGTCCCCCGAGGAATTGGTGATCGCCTCTACATGGAATAATCCCCTCTGCGACCTCACCATCATTGCAAGCATGTGGCCCGTGCCAGTTGCAACATTCTAACCATAAACATGTATTTTTATAGATAACTTTTCTCCATTTCAATATTTTTATTGAATTTTTCAAGAATAAAGAAGAATAATCCAAATTCTTAGTCAAACATCGTCATCACAAAGGTGCCTGGATAGGCTTCAAACATATAACGTTACTTAACATAGATATTATAGAACATTAGTCCATCTGAATCAAATCCCTGTTTAACATTCATTCCTTACCTCAGCAAGTCTCTCTGACTTGCTAAATATGGAATGCACACCCCCAGACTCACCAGCTCAGAGGTGGAGAATCGGGGAGTGAAGACCCCCCAAAACAGTAACCATGTCCCCCTGTCAGTGTACCCAGTAGCGACAATTTATCACTGCCCAATAAACTGACATCTCTGTGTTTCTGTGAATCTCTGGTACCGTAATCTCGCAAAGTCATCCAGCATCTGGAGCCGCTCATTGCACGAGGTGGGGTGCTTTCAACAGGGGTTCTAGCCTCCCCACCAGCTCTCTCTCTTTTTACCCTTGGTTGAACGCCTCGGTCTCACAGTCTTCTTCCCCTGCATCGGATATGTCTGGTGCAGTAGAGGCAGCATGCCCCGATGCCACCTGGGAATCAGCTCCCACCACCTTCCGTACCTGTGCCTGTTGCTGAACAGTGATCTGCACATTGTACCAACCCACCTGTACTGACCCATTAAAATTTCAAAAACCAAAACCAACAATAAACAAACAAGACAGAATAAGTTTACACACAACAATAAAGCCTCGTACACACGACCGGTTTTCTCGACAAGGAAACTGTTGGAAGAGCTTTCTTGCCGAGAAAACCGTTCGTGTATATGGTTTCTCGTCGAGAAAACTGCCGGGAATTTCGACGAGAAAAATAGAGAACCTGCTCTCTATTTTCTCGTCAGGATTCTCGTTTTTCTCATCGGGATTCTCGTCGGCCTGTTTCCCGACGAGAAAACCGGTCGTGTGTATGCTTTTCCGAGTCTTAAAAAATCGTGCATGCTCAGAATCAAGTATAAGACGGGATCGCTGCTACTGGTAAAGCTAGCATTCGTAATGGAGATAGCACATTCGTCACGCTAAAACAAACTGAAAACACGAAGACTGAAAAGCGCGAATCATCTCTCCCCAAACTTTTACAAACACACGGTAACATACGGTAACACTCATCCTGATCAGAAGTCCTATATAATTATATCAGCTGCGCTAAATGTGAAAAGACCGGTTTGAACCAGTCATCCAAATTGCATATGAACATGTAAATCATATGCCCTTATTATGAGGGCATATAAACAATCATGCTATAATACAATACTAACACATATAGTGGAAAAGTGAAAGTCCAATATTAATAGAAACAATTCCAAACTGAAGGTAACCGTGAGAAGACAGAAAAACTGAGGAATGATGCTCAATTATCATGCAACACCCGTGGTCCACCACCATTTGAATAAGCCGCTTACCAGAGGTAAGGGAATAATAGTCACATCAACAGTCTGATTTCTCCATGGAAATATGCCGGATCCAACACGATAAGCCAGGAAATGTCATCAACCCACGGGTGGTCCCAAAAATAAAGGATCTCAATAGTGCATTACCATTTAAAAGATTTATTTAAAAAGAGTAGTTAAAGCACTTACATCAAAGACGTTAAAAAATACAGATCAAACGGCTGGTCTGCCGTCACCTGTACCTTGGTGATGACGTCAGCGCGTTCACTTCCCGACGCACGTTTCGTGTCAATACACGTCGTCAATGGGGAATCAGGTGACGCGCTGACGCATGACACTACATACTAAAACATGCAAACCAGCCCTCGATGTCATCATCCAATCTCGGCTCGATAAGTATGCCCCCAGTTTGGCTAACTTGTTTATGGCCCTTTGGGAGGAGGATGTCATTTACGCCCACCGACGGCCACAGGTTGTGCTGTGGGCCAGGTATATTGATGACGTCCTCCTCCTATGGGATGGTAGCCGTCAAGATTTGGATCTCTTTATGGATGAGTTAAATGTCAATACAAGGGGCATCTTTTTCAATTTTGAAGCTAGCCAAGAGGAAATCCAATTTTTAGATCTTAAGATTTCTGTAAAAAATGGTTCCTTTGTCACATCTACTCATTTCAAGAGTACAGATAGGAATTCCTATATTCCCACCACCAGTTGCCACCATTCATCTTGGCTTAATTCCATACCTAAGAGTCAATACATTAGACTCAGACGTAATTGTACTGATCATGAGGAATTTTTAAATCAGGCAGAGGTGTTGACTACTCGGTTTATGGAAAAGGGCTATTCATCCACCTCCCTTTTAAACACCCTAATTGAAGTGGCCTTGATAGACAGAAGTGTTTTATTAACAGATAAACCTAAGGTAGATGTAAGAGCACCATCCATTCCCTTCGTTACCACGTATTCGACTCAACATAGGGGTGTGAAGAAACTCATCAATAAACACTGACACATACTCACCAATGATCAGGTTCTTAAGGCAGTTTTACCGGAACAACCTCAAGTCGTGTATAAAGGTGCACCATCCCTTAGAGGTAGGGTGGCACCTAACATTCTGGACCCTCCTTCCATTAGGAGGACTTTTCTTGATCATTTGGTTGGTTTCTATCAGTGCAAGAGGTGTAGGATATGTTCAGTTAGTGGTTGCTCTCATAGGCGTACTAACACGTTTAGATCCACCAGTACTGGGGTAGAGTTTGAAATCACTTCATTCATTACATGTTCCACAGAGAGAGTAATTTACCTCTTGCAATGCCCATGTGGGCTTCAATATGTGGGCAGGACCAAGCGACCTCTCCGTGTGCGGCTTAATGAACATGTTACCAATATACTTACGGGTTTACCTAAGCACCCAGTTTCACGCCACTATCTAGAAGTTCATGCCAAGAACCCCAATAAAACCATTTTTCTGGGCATAGATAAATAAACCCCACAATGGAGGGGCGATTCTATGATACGTAGCATATCTAGATTGGAAATGGCTTGGATCCATAAACTGAAAAGTTACACCCCCTTTGTAATGAATGTAGAGGTGGACCTTAACGCCTTTATTAACAATTCCTAGATATGTAAAAAAAATAAAAAAAAATAACAGTGTACTAAGAAATAAACCGCCCCCTTTCCTTAACACACTCCACTGCGCCTTGGAGAAACGTCTGATAAATTCAGACTGAATTACCCTATCAGCTGCTACTTTAAAAAATAAAAAGTGAAAAATAATTTTGAATAACCAAAATAGTAGCGCTCAGTGTCTTACAACACAAATCTAAATATAAACCATATACACTCCGTGAGATAGTGCATAAATGCGAATGTTCATAAATATACACCCTGTAAAGAAATGTGTATACAATAAACTCATCAAGTGTCCATAACGTTCATGACAGTGATTTAAAACAATTGATATAAAGTGTTTAACTGAAAATGAGTCCATAAAAAAGTGCACAAAATAAGTCCATAAAAAGTGCATCCAAAAGTGACTTCAAATGAAGATGATGACAAATAAAACTTTCTTGTGTTTTCTTCAAACCTTCACCACACCAATGTGCTCAGTGATTCCACTCCCTAAGGACTTGCACTCACCACAAGAATATGCCTCGCACTCTCATGCTTGGCTAATCAGCTTGATTACCCCCCAGGGTATCACAAACGATTCCAAAATGATGAAATTAGGTCAGTCAAGTCTCCCACATGAAAAAACAAATGCTTCCAATAGTGAAGTATATCAAAACTTTTAATTAAAATAACACAGCACAAGTGACCATCAATGGTTACACTCACATTTAGACAGATCAAATTGGGCACTTCAAAGCAAACATTTCCAAACGCCAGGCAAGTTTATAGTAGGCTGCCGCGATGTATTGCGGTCTCGGCGGACCATATAAGCATGTATGTCTCACCCTCCTTCATGTACGCTTGCCTCTCCACTGCAATCGAATCACCGCAGACTCCCGCCCAAACACCAAACTGTATATTCGACGAGTGGTCGAAAGATCCGAACGCTGCACACCAGGTGACTGTCGTGTAGCTCCTCCCAGACTAGTTTCGTCGTAAGACTTCTTCCAATGGGGTGAGCTACACACACTTACACCTCCCTCTTTATACTCTGACCATGATTGGTTACGGTCGTATTTCCTGCTGCGCATGTGCGTATTTCCCGTCCCCATGAGCGCAATACATCGGGCATGACCCCCACAATAACAAACATGGAGGACAAGTATAAATAACATACTGTGATCTGCATCTAATCTCTAATTTATATTCGCTGCAGGTACTATTCAGTTTAAATGTTGTGTATATCAAACACCAATAAGTGTCACTTCTATAATAAACAATAAAAAAACTTTTTAAAAAAACTTTTTATACTCAAATTGGCGCCAGAGTACTCAGCACCTTTGAATATATATGGAATTAAAACAGGAGAATATTATATTAGAATAATATATGCGGAAAAATTTGAATAATATATGCGGAAAGATCAATTATAACTATTGTTCACCAGATATCAGAGAATTAAGTCACAAAGTAGACTAATATAACAACCTCACATGTTAGTGCGAGGCTGATCAAGATATGAAGGTTAACTAAAATCCCAACTAAAAATACATGTATATAATGAAAATTAATTTACATGTATAGTAAAATATATATCTGTACGACTAAAACTAGTCTATTATATAGACTATAATAGATCAATGTCCACCTTGTCTCAATTTACATGTGTGTGCATGCATAGACACATTACATGCATCCTCATAAATGCACACTATGGACATACATCATTGTATAAGAAAAAATGTTTCTAAAAAAAATCTAAAAATTACTGATAAAACAGTTTAAATCGAGTTCGATATTTAGCCCTCTCGGATGGAGGCTCCTTAAAAGGAAAATCCATTTGGTTTCTCTCTGAGAGAGCTCCCTAACTCGATTCGAACCTCTCCAAGCAGGGTGTGTGCAGTCAATACCACAAAACTGTAAAAGGGTAGGGTCCTGACTATGCTTTTCTTTGAAGTGTAGGGAGACACTATGATATCGAAATCCTTTTTTAATGTTAGCCAGGTGTTCCGATATACGCACTCGCAAGAGTCGTTTAGTTCTCCCCACATAATACAACCCACATGGGCACCATAGTAAATAAACCACAAAGGATGAATTGCATGTGATGAACTGTTCAATCTCAAAAACATCACCATCCTTATTCGTAAAACTAGTGGTTCCTCTGTTGTCCGTTTTCACTGTCCTACAACAGATGCATTTACGACATGAATAAAAACCTTTAAAGTTTTTATTCAGATCTAGGCGTTTGGGTGGATCAAGAATTTTTTGTACCACCCGATCGCCAAAATTTGGTGCCCTCCTATAGATGAACTTGGGGTTTTCTGATAAAATTTTGCATAGATGTCTGTCTCTGCACACAATGTGCCAGTATTTGCGAAAAATCTCCTCTACCTCTTTATACTGATAATGAAAATCAGAAATAAAACCTAGCTGAAATGATTTATTAGTGACACCATCCTCCTTCTTCTTCAAACATTGTGTCCTAGGAATTTGTGCTACCTCACTAATGATATTCTTAATTGTATCATCCTTATATCCTTTCTCCACAAATTTATCTCCCAGAATATTGGCCTGTACATAATAATCATCTGTTGATGTGCAGTTACGACGAATCCTTAGCATTTGACCTTTCGGAATATTTTTAATCCAAGATGGATGATGTCCACTACCAATGGCCAAATAGCTATTCCGATCAGTCGGCTTAAAGTAAGCCTTGGTACTGATCCTGCTATCGGATTTCATAATCGTAAGATCCAGAAAATTAACCTCCTCCTCACTAATAACATAGTCTAAAACTATATTATTAGTGTTATTGTTCAGATGTCTTATGAATTCTTCAACTGACTGTCTGGAACCTTCCCAGACAAACAGGAGATCATCAATAAATCTTCTGTAGAGTTTCAACTCTGGTCTAAGCACATTGAAGACATGTCTGTCCTCCCATTCCGCCATAAATAGGTTGGCGAGGCTGGGGGCAAACTTGGCTCCCATAGCCACGCCAACTTGCTGGGAAAAAAAATGATTATAAAACCAAAAATAATTGTGGGCCATACAGAAATCCAAAACCTTGCCCAAAAAAGATTTTTGTAGATGTGATATGTCTTCCCGTTTACAAAGAGCCCAATTCAGCGCCAATAAGGCGTCATCATGCTGTATAATGGTATACAACGAGCTCACATCAGCGGTCACCAAAAAAGTGGAAACATCTGATTTAAGCTCCACCCCATCAAGCAATCGTAAAAGATCACTAGTGTCTTTCAGATAAGCTCTCGTGATTTTAACACTTGGCTGGAGAAACCGGTCAAGGTATTCTCCCAACCTTGCAGTAATGGAGCCTATCCCATTTACAATTGGGCGCGCTGGGGGGTTCTCAACATTTTTATGAATCTTGGGCAAAGTATAAATTACCGGAATTCGGCATGAGCTTGGATTCAGGTATTGATTTTCTTTTCCATTAATAGCACCCTTCTTAAATCCCCATTCAACCAACAGATTCAACTGATTTTTATATTCATCCGTAGGATCTCGAGGTAACTTTCTATATGTGTTTTGATCATTTAGAAGTTCCATTAATTGGTTGTGATAAAAGGACTTTTCCATTAACACAACACCCCCCCCTTTATCGGCCGGACGGATAATAATTCCTTTTCTCTCCTCCAGGGATTTGATACCCTCTTGGATATACTCAGGATTAATCCGTTTCTTTACAGGGAGTTCCTCAATGTCTTTCAACACCATATTTTTAAATACCTCTACAAAATGATTATTAGTATTCTGGGGATTAAACACCGATTTGTTTCGTAGGCCACTCTCCATATGTAGGGATACGTCATTAGTTTTTCTGGATGGGTCACTAGGATGACTCAAAAAATATTTCTTCATGTTAAGTGTGCGGATGAATTTGTGTGTGTCGATATATACATCAAACTTATTCATTCTTTTTTTAGGGGCACACTTAAGACCTAAATTTAAAATGTTTTTCTCATTGTCACTTAATGTTGCTTTGCTTAGGTTATAAATCCCTGTTTTTAATTGGCCCTCCTTCTTTTTTTGGGATTGAACTCGTTTCCCTGCCCTACAGCCTCTCCTTCTCGACGTGGTGGTGCCATGCCTCTGTTGGGGTACTGAGTGCCAGGGTTCCTTCCCCCCCCCTCTGTTGTTCCCAAACTGAGGGTGATGGTAAGGCATTCCGTAACCCCTCTCCCCCCCATGTTGTTCTAAAAAAGACTGCTGGTATCCATTATTCCTTCCATAATCCTCATATTCAAGGGCTTGATATCTGTTCTGGACTGGAATTGGATACCTACTATCCCCATATTGGTTGGATGATGATAAATTCCACTGCTGATATTCAGCCTGTGCATATGGGCCATAGTCACCTCCCCTATTGTATTGGGTATATCCCTGGGGTCTGGGGATAACATCATATTGATTGGTCGTATAATGATTTCCCCCTTGTTCCCTGGTCCCACTCCTCATATTGCTTTTAGGGGTATTGTTGACATTATTTTTGGAGGGATTATTTTTTCCTTTAGTATTCTGTGTTTTGTCACTTCTCATTTGAGTTGTTCTAGATGGTGCTTGCTCAGTCGGAATCTCCCTACTACTAGAGCTTGAGGTTACAGCACCATTAGTGACAATCTCACCATTAATATTAATCCCATCACTAATATTGTTCGCAACCACATTCTGCCATAAATATATATTGTTACTTTTAAAATCATTCAAATCTCTAGTAAACTTTTTTACTTTTATCCTCTGTATATCCTTATCCAATTTTTCTAATTTCTTCCGCATATTAATATTAGACTCTTTAATCTGATTGGATTCACTGTGAGAGGCCAGCACGGTCTGCAAAGCCATAATCTTCTCATTCAGTGTATCCAATTTAATACGTTTCCTTTTTAAAACCAATACCTGCAGTTCTCTTCCTGATCTATTGAAAAATTCTAACCACTCGTCCATATATTTAGATTCTGTCAGACCATCCTGTGGGGACACCTCCCATCTCAAACTCCTGAAGATGAGCCCCTCCTTCAGGTAGTGTTCAAATGTAAAGATGTCCCACCAGGTTTTGACCTGTTTTTCCATAAGGGACTCAAGTGTTTTTAGTGAACCTGAAATATCCTCTTCACATTCTGTCATTTCCTGATTAGAGGAAAAAATACAATCTGGGTCCATCTGTCTATTAGATAGAAAATTGATGGCCTCCATAGCTGCAAGTGGTGAAACTATAAGTAAATAAAAATAACAGTGTACTAAGAAATAAACCGCCCCCTTTCCTTAACACACTCCACTGCGCCTTGGAGAAACGTCTGATAAATTCAGACTGAATTACCCTATCAGCTGCTACTTTAAAAAATAAAAAGTGAAAAATAATTTTGAATAACCAAAATAGTAGCGCTCAGTGTCTTACAACACAAATCTAAATATAAACCATATACACTCCGTGAGATAGTGCATAAATGCGAATGTTCATAAATATACACCCTGTAAAGAAATGTGTATACAATAAACTCATCAAGTGTCCATAACGTTCATGACAGTGATTTAAAACAATTGATATAAAGTGTTTAACTGAAAATGAGTCCATAAAAAAGTGCACAAAATAAGTCCATAAAAAGTGCATCCAAAAGTGACTTCAAATGAAGATGATGACAAATAAAACTTTCTTGTGTTTTCTTCAAACCTTCACCACACCAATGTGCTCAGTGATTCCACTCCCTAAGGACTTGCACTCACCACAAGAATATGCCTCGCACTCTCATGCTTGGCTAATCAGCTTGATTACCCCCCAGGGTATCACAAACGATTCCAAAATGATGAAATTAGGTCAGTCAAGTCTCCCACATGAAAAAACAAATGCTTCCAATAGTGAAGTATATCAAAACTTTTAATTAAAATAACACAGCACAAGTGACCATCAATGGTTACACTCACATTTAGACAGATCAAATTGGGCACTTCAAAGCAAACATTTCCAAACGCCAGGCAAGTTTATAGTAGGCTGCCGCGATGTATTGCGGTCTCGGCGGACCATATAAGCATGTATGTCTCACCCTCCTTCATGTACGCTTGCCTCTCCACTGCAATCGAATCACCGCAGACTCCCGCCCAAACACCAAACTGTATATTCGACGAGTGGTCGAAAGATCCGAACGCTGCACACCAGGTGACTGTCGTGTAGCTCCTCCCAGACTAGTTTCGTCGTAAGACTTCTTCCAATGGGGTGAGCTACACACACTTACACCTCCCTCTTTATACTCTGACCATGATTGGTTACGGTCGTATTTCCTGCTGCGCATGTGCGTATTTCCCGTCCCCATGAGCGCAATACATCGGGCATGACCCCCACAATAACAAACATGGAGGACAAGTATAAATAACATACTGTGATCTGCATCTAATCTCTAATTTATATTCGCTGCAGGTACTATTCAGTTTAAATGTTGTGTATATCAAACACCAATAAGTGTCACTTCTATAATAAACAATAAAAAAACTTTTTAAAAAAACTTTTTATACTCAAATTGGCGCCAGAGTACTCAGCACCTTTGAATATATATGGAATTAAAACAGGAGAATATTATATTAGAATAATATATGCGGAAAAATTTGAATAATATATGCGGAAAGATCAATTATAACTATTGTTCACCAGATATCAGAGAATTAAGTCACAAAGTAGACTAATATAACAACCTCACATGTTAGTGCGAGGCTGATCAAGATATGAAGGTTAACTAAAATCCCAACTAAAAATACATGTATATAATGAAAATTAATTTACATGTATAGTAAAATATATATCTGTACGACTAAAACTAGTCTATTATATAGACTATAATAGATCAATGTCCACCTTGTCTCAATTTACATGTGTGTGCATGCATAGACACATTACATGCATCCTCATAAATGCACACTATGGACATACATCATTGTATAAGAAAAAATGTTTCTAAAAAAAATCTAAAAATTACTGATAAAACAGTTTAAATCGAGTTCGATATTTAGCCCTCTCGGATGGAGGCTCCTTAAAAGGAAAATCCATTTGGTTTCTCTCTGAGAGAGCTCCCTAACTCGATTCGAACCTCTCCAAGCAGGGTGTGTGCAGTCAATACCACAAAACTGTAAAAGGGTAGGGTCCTGACTATGCTTTTCTTTGAAGTGTAGGGAGACACTATGATATCGAAATCCTTTTTTAATGTTAGCCAGGTGTTCCGATATACGCACTCGCAAGAGTCGTTTAGTTCTCCCCACATAATACAACCCACATGGGCACCATAGTAAATAAACCACAAAGGATGAATTGCATGTGATGAACTGTTCAATCTCAAAAACATCACCATCCTTATTCGTAAAACTAGTGGTTCCTCTGTTGTCCGTTTTCACTGTCCTACAACAGATGCATTTACGACATGAATAAAAACCTTTAAAGTTTTTATTCAGATCTAGGCATTTGGGTGGATCAAGAATTTTTTGTACCACCCGATCGCCAAAATTTGGTGCCCTCCTATAGATGAACTTGGGGTTTTCTGATAAAATTTCGCATAGATGTCTGTCTCTGCACACAATGTGCCAGTATTTGCGAAAAATCTCCTCTACCTCTTTATACTGATAATGAAAATCAGAAATAAAACCTAGCTGAAATGATTTATTAGTGACACCATCCTCCTTCTTCTTCAAACATTGTGTCCTAGGAATTTGTGCTACCTCACTAATGATATTCTTAATTGTATCATCCTTATATCCTTTCTCCACAAATTTATCTCCCAGAATATTGGCCTGTACATAATAATCATCTGTTGATGTGCAGTTACGACGAATCCTTAGCATTTGACCTTTCGGAATATTTTTAATCCAAGATGGATGATGTCCACTACCAATGGCCAAATAGCTATTCCGATCAGTCGGCTTAAAGTAAGCCTTGGTACTGATCCTGCTATTGGATTTCATAATCGTAAGATCCAGAAAATTAACCTCCTCCTCACTAATAACATAGTCTAAAACTATATTATTAGTGTTATTGTTCAGATGTCTTATGAATTCTTCAACTGACTGTCTGGAACCTTCCCAGACAAACAGGAGATCATCAATAAATCTTCTGTAGAGTTTCAACTCTGGTCTAAGCACATTGAAGACATGTCTGTCCTCCCATTCCGCCATAAATAGGTTGGCGAGGCTGGGGGCAAACTTGGCTCCCATAGCCACGCCAACTTGCTGGGAAAAAAACTGATTATAAAACCAAAAATAATTGTGGGCCATACAGAAATCCAAAACCTTGCCCAAAAAAGATTTTTGTAGATGTGATATGTCTTCCCGTTTACAAAGAGCCCAATTCAGCGCCAATAAGGCGTCATCATGCTGTATAATGGTATACAACGAGCTCACATCAGCGGTCACCAAAAAAGTGGAAACATCTGATTTAAGCTCCACCCCATCAAGCAATCGTAAAAGATCACTAGTGTCTTTCAGATAAGCTCTCGTGATTTTAACACTTGGCTGGAGAAACCGGTCAAGGTATTCTCCCAACCTTGCAGTAATGGAGCCTATCCCATTTACAATTGGGCGCGCTGGGGGGTTCTCAACATTTTTATGAATCTTGGGCAAAGTATAAATTACCGGAATTCGGCATGAGCTTGGATTCAGGTATTGATTTTCTTTTCCATTAATAGCACCCTTCTTAAATCCCCATTCAACCAACAGATTCAACTGATTTTTATATTCATCCGTAGGATCTCGAGGTAACTTTCTATATGTGTTTTGATCATTTAGAAGTTCCATTAATTGGTTGTGATAAAAGGACTTTTCCATTAACACAACACCCCCCCCTTTATCGGCCGGACGGATAATAATTCATTTTCTCTCCTCCAGGGATTTGATACCCTCTTGGATATACTCAGGATTAATCCGTTTCTTTACAGGGAGTTCCTCAATGTCTTTCAACACCATATTTTTAAATACCTCTACAAAATGATTATTAGTATTCTGGGGATTAAACACCGATTTGTTTCGTAGGCCACTCTCCATATGTAGGGATACGTCATTAGTTTTTCTGGATGGGTCACTAGGATGACTCAAAAAATATTTCTTCATGTTAAGTGTGCGGATGAATTTGTGTGTGTCGATATATACATCAAACTTATTCATTCTTTTTTTAGGGGCACACTTAAGACCTAAATTTAAAATGTTTTTCTCATTGTCACTTAATGTTGCTTTGCTTAGGTTATAAATCCCTGTTTTTAATTGGCCCTCCTTCTTTTTTTGGGATTGAACTCGTTTCCCTGCCCTACAGCCTCTCCTTCTCGACGTGGTGGTGCCATGCCTCTGTTGGGGTACTGAGTGCCAGGGTTCCTTCCCCCCCCCTCTGTTGTTCCCAAACTGAGGGTGATGGTAAGGCATTCCGTAACCCCTCTCCCCCCCATGTTGTTCTAAAAAAGACTGCTGGTATCCATTATTCCTTCCATAATCCTCATATTCAAGGGCTTGATATCTGTTCTGGACTGGAATTGGATACCTACTATCCCCATATTGGTTGGATGATGATAAATTCCACTGCTGATATTCAGCCTGTGCATATGGGCCATAGTCACCTCCCCTATTGTATTGTCATGAACGTTATGGACACTTGATGAGTTTATTGTATACACATTTCTTTACAGGGTGTATATTTATGAACATTCGCATTTATGCACTATCTCACGGAGTGTATATGGTCTATATTTAGATTTGTGTTGTAAGACACTGAGCGCTACTATTTTGGTTATTCAAAATTATTTTTCAATTCCTAGATATGCTATTTTTGTTTTTTGTCTATTCATGTATACTTGAGGTGACCCTTTGGTAGCTATCTCTTGTTTTATTGGCATATATACATTTTTTTTTTATTTAAAATCATCATAAATCTGGCCCAATGCTATCACATCATATTTGCATCTGGCAAAATTTTGGTTGGGGGTGTGTGTTTTGTCCATGTATGTGGGGTTTTTTTCTTTGTCTTTTTGGACCTTTAACATAATTTTGGACATACACATACCTAATCTAACTTTAATTTCATTTTTATTCCTATTTCTAATTTATTGGTTCTATATATTTATTAATTTTTAGAATTTATCCCCTTTCCGATCAGCTTTGTAACTGATCGGGTTAGGAGGGTATATTATGCGATCTGAATTAATATTCAGGTACCCACCTTTGTATGTTTCCCTTTAAGGTTACATGATATATTTTTGAGCGGGATTGTTTTAATTATGTTCAGTCCAGGGCTCAACACAATAATATAATTTCGCCACGATTGATTTAACCAATTGATTCTCACAGGGCTGTTATATTTACTGTATTATCCTATTGAATTTATTCCATTTGGAGCTGCTGCCAAAGTGTCAAATCGAGGCTTGGTTCATATTGTATTGCAAGCCGGGGCCAGATGACCACATCGAGGCTTGGTTCCTTATCGAGCCGAGATTGGATGATGACATTGAGGGCTGGCTTGCATGTTTTAGTATTTAGTGTGATGCGTCAGCGCGTCACCTGATTCCCCATTGATGACGTGTATTGACACGAAACGTGCGTCGGGAGGTGAACGCGCTGACGTCATCACCAAGGGACAGGTGACGGCAGACCGGCCGGTTGATCTGTATTTTTTAACGTCTTTGATGTAAGTGCTTTAACTACTCTTTTTAAATAAATCTTTTAAATGGTAATGCACTATTGCAGGGGTCTCCAAACTTTCTAAACAAAGGGCCAGTTTACTGTCTTTAGGGGGGCCGGACTGTGGCCAAGTGAAGTAGAAATTATCCTGGTATCAGAGACAGTAAACAGGACCCCACCTTTAAATTAGGGGGAGGAATAGTGACCCATTTTTGGTGTCAGTGGCAGGAATTATGCCCCATTGTTGGTGTCAGTGGGAGGCATAGTGCCTCATATCAGTGGCAGGGATAGTGCCCCAAGGGCCGGATAAAGCAAAGCAAAGGGCCACATCTGGCCCCCGGGCCACATTTTGGAGACCACTGCACTATTGAGATCCTTTATTTTTGAGACCACCCGTGGGTTGATGATATTTCCTGGCTTATCGTGTTGGATCCGCCATATTTCCATGGAGAAATCAGACTGCTGATGTGCCTATTATTCCCTTACCTCTGGTAAGCGGCTTATTCAAACGGTGGTGGACCACGGGTGTTGCATGATAATTGAGCATCATTCCTCAGTTTTTCTGTCTTCTCACGGTTACCTTCAGTTTGGAATTTTTTCTATTAATATTGGACTTTCACTTTTCCACTATATGTGTTAGTATTGTATTATAGCACGATTGTTTATATATATTGTTTATATGCCCTCATAATAAGGGCATATGATTTACATGTTCATATGCAATTTGGATGACTGGTTCAAACCAGTCTTTTCACATTTAGCGCAGCTGTTTTTGTTTTCTTTCGTATTTTTTATGTTATCACATATGTAGAGTTGCTGCTGCCTTTTTTCTTTAGTTAGTGCGGTTTATTCCCCTTTTTCTATATATAATTCTATCGTCTGATGCCGAGAAGGCTTTCAACCGCGTTAATTGGTCGTATTTACAAGTGGTGTTGGAGGCCTAGGGGATGGGATTGCGTATGCTGACTTCAATTATGGCCCTATACTCCACTCCTTGCACACAGGTCCCCAATCAGGAATGGCACGAGACAAGGGTGTCCTCTCTCCCCCCTCCTTTTTCGCCTTGGTACTAGAGCCGTTGCTGCGTACTGTAAGAGTGAACACGGACATAAAGGGCCTGAAGGTTGGAAATGTTGAACACAAGCTGTCAGCTTATGCTGACGATGTGCTCTTCCACCTCTCGGAGCCCCTGATCTCGCTGCCGAACCTGATCGGAGAACTTAAGTGTTTTGGGATGCTCTTCAATTTCAAGATCAACTTCTCAAAATCGGAAATCCTAGCCATTCAATTGTCCCCACCCCCTGGCAAGTAGCTGACAGGCCGCCTTTCCCTTCACCTGGGCCAAGTCCTCCTTCAAATATTTGGGCATACAATTAACGGACCGTTTTGACACCCTTTATGCGGCCAACTATCCCCCACTTCTTGAAGTGGTTAAAAAAGATCTTTCCCAGTGGACCAAGACCACCTTTACGTGGTTGGGTCGCATAAACATCATAAAAATGAACATTTTGCTACGCATACTTTTCTTCCTACAGTTGATATCGATCCCCCTGCCCATAGACTTGTTTACCCGGATGTCTAGTATGCTGTCTGGATTTGTGTGGAATGCACGGAAACCCAGAATAGCTCTGTGGGTGCTGAAGTGCTCGAAACAGGCAGGTGGGCTGGGGATCCCAGACATCTTAAAGTATTATAGGGCTGTCGCTCTTCAGAGGATCCTCAACTGGCGCTTCCATACCCAGTCCAAGCTATGGGTCTAGAAAAAGAAAGAAAGGGTGCACCAGCCTAGTGCATTATCCTTCGGATGGATTTTATTAGAAAAGATAAATTAAAACTACTCACAAGTGTAGCTGAAAGGTTCACAATATAAAAAGTTTCCACACGTAGCAGCAATAAGTCGAGCCCAAATGCACTCCAGATGGTCATAGAGGATGTGATGAGGGCGACTGCCGGCTGATGCATTTCGAAGGACAACCTTCTTCCTCAGAGCTCAGCAGTGTTACTTCCCCATGCAGTCCCTATATATATGTGTGTACACACATAAGCACCACAAATCAAGCAGATGAGGACCTCCCAGAAAACTTGGGCGCTCCTCCCACTTCAGTGGGCGGTCAAAAGGCCAATGATGAAGCCCACAAAATTTTGCCAGGGAAAATGGGAAAGACATCCAACACAGCCATAAACAATTGACTAGCAAGAGACCTTTACCACCAACAATAACATGATCGTAGTTATACTTATGGCCAAGATGATATAATAATAGTGGCAGTGATAATACTAGTAATAATGGTAGTGCTAATGGTAATATTCACTATTTAGTATTTATCAGTACACAGATCAATACCAGGGAGCGCATATGTGATATGGTTAGCGGCCATAGAGATGGACAAATAGTATCAAATACATACTCAGGGTGCACTAGATGTGGCGCCCCATGGACTTCCCCCATAGCGAAGATGGCACACGCTTCCGCACATGATCCGCATCTGGAACGCTAGCTACCTTGCTTGCGCTCCACGCGGCCGGAAGTGCGGGCCCTGCATCACTTGCTAGTGACATATAAGGCTGAAGTGGATGGCCACCATTTTAGAGTGGACCAGACAATAGAGAACAAATAAAGACAATAAAGGTGTCAAAATGGGAAATAGGCATACGCCCAGCGTGTCATAAAAGCCTAGAGAAAAACTATGATGTTGTTCCCACTACCTCTCTAAAAGAGTCCTGTCAGTACTATCTGCTTGAAAGGGTGCACATATGCATATACAAACTAGGTACATGGATACTGAAGAAGAAAACCGTGCAGCCAATAACTAGCAGCACCGTTACCATCCATAATTGAGATTATAATTGTACCCATAGACGGGAAAGCATGAGGGAAGAATGCAGGTTCTACATCAAGTTGTACAAATAAAAATACACATAATAGATATAAATATAAAATAAAAAATATATAAAAAATATATAAAAAACTAGGTCCTTCCGGATATGTATACACTTTAAAAGCACACCATAATATAACATACGGTATCTTAAATGATATATGTAGAACAAGAATGTTTTATAAAAACGTGATATCACTTATTAAACCTATCAAAAGGTATAAAAATAATTATAATTGTAAAAAGGATGTCATCAGTAATATTATTAACTAGAGAAATAAATATTGCAGAGAAAGGGAAGGGGGGAAGAGGGAGGGGGGAAGGGAGCAAGGGCCAGGAAAAAGGGGCTGATAATGGAGAGGGTCAAAGGCCTAACCATAAGCCTTATATCACGTATGTGTTCCCAAAGGGGTGGAAGGAATAAAAGGGGGGAAAGGGGGGAAAGAGACCAGATCGTAATATTAGTTACTTTTGTGAATTTCGGGGTCTTCGTTTAGCCCCCCAGGGGTCAGACTGCCAAGAGTGAAGATCAAGTAGGCTTCGCGTTTGCAAAGCCTCTGGTGTCTCCTGCGCCTGTCAAGGTCACCTCCAATGGACTCAATTCTAAAAACCCTCATACCTGATGGATTGCCCTGATGAGTTTCCTGGAAATGCAGAGGGACCGGATATTTGACTCTAGTATTAGTAATATCACACTTATGTTCACCAATCCGCACTCTCATGGGACGAAAAGTACGGCCTACATAGAGACGTCCACAAGGGCAAATAATGCCGTATACAACAAATTCAGTCCCACAGTTAATAAAGTGCTTCAGCTAATGGATCCTACCATCTCTACCAACTACTGATTTCTTTCTGTGTCGCATAAAATTACAGGTGCCACAGTTTCTGACACTACATTTATAGCTTCCCTTTTGATCAAAGATAGTTGACCACGCATTGATAGTTTTACTAGTGGGCTTTTTAACCCTGTGGAACTAAATAACAAACAGTGAAATATATATAAATCACTAATATAAACCCAAAGGGTGTGATAAACTGTGAAAACACACATGAAAATATAAATGAATAAAACTGGGTCCGTAAATGAAAACTAATATAATGATATATAACAAGTGACAAGTGACAAGTGATTGAAGAATCAAATGATGAGGATGTTGCAAAAGTTGACAAACATCACAGGAAGTATGTCTTCTAAGCAAAGTCGTGTGTCTTAAACACTTTTACCGGAAATGTTGGACCCGACTGTCAGCAACAGCGGATCAATCAGGCATAGAGGTTCCCAATCAATGGGTGAACCGGATATCCAAGGGATCCAATGGAACTCCAAACACTCCTTGTAGGAATCTCGATGGGAGTAACCAGAGATGGAAATACCGGACCAAGATGTTCATGACTGGTACTCAGTCTGACACAGATGTTCGGAAAGACTCAAGGAACCAAACAACCCAAGGATAATCCAAAAAATAATCAGTAGATACTGGATATATAAGGCCCCCACTGGGGTAGCGATAGCCAAATGGAGAACCCAACAAAACTTGCATCAACAGAACATGGAAGAAAGAGAAAAAATGGAAGGGCTTCAAATGGAGCAGGTCAAAAAAAATTGGGTTTTATTGATAAAAACCAACATACAATAAAAGTGATCACTGTAGAATAAAAGCAATATGGGGAACGGTGTACCTGGCCCGAAGCGTTTCGTCCTAGTCGGACTTCTACTGGGGCATCTACCTGCTCCCCCATATTGCACATAAATAAATAAAATATCTAAATCAATAATTAGCCAATCAGTCAAGATTTCAGAAAATAGGTCTATGATTGGAGGGGAACAAGTCACATGATAGACTGTATTCCACACCTCCTGCCCTGCTTGGGGCAACTATACTTCTCAAATCACGAGGCCTTCTAAATACAATGTTAGGTTTGTCAGAGATGTGGTCACTCAGCACAGGATCGTGCTTCAGTATACCCCAGTTTTTCTTTACAATACTTTGTATCTCAAAAGCCTTATTCGTGTATTGGGTAGAGAAATGCGCTTGAGAGGTGTCAGAATTGGAAGTAGAAGCTGACTGTGGAGTACCTCCTGATGGGTTATCATATAAGTCAGCATACTTCTTGAATGCTGTCTCTATGAGTGTAGGGCCATAGTCCTTTTTCTGGAATTTCTTTATAAGGAGCTCACTCTGTACAAGATAGTCCTCCTTCCTAGTGCATGTACGTTTTAAATGACAAAACTGTCCATAGGGGATATTCTTAATCCATCTAGGGTGGTGGTTACTTTTAGCATGCAAAAAGGAACTGCCCCCACTAGGCTTAAAATGAGTCCTAGAAAAAATATTTCCATCAGAGTCACTCCTAAGTTCTAGGTCAAGGAAGACCAGAAAGTCCTTGTTGATAACATGGGTAAATTCAATACCAAAAGGATTAGCTCTACAGTGTTCAAGAAAGTTGTTCAATTCCAGGTCTGTCCCGTCCCAGATGATAAGAATATCATCTATGTACCGGGCTAAGAGAACCAGGTTCGCCACATACGGGTTATTATTCCAAAATTGAGACTTTCTCCTAGAACCCCATAAAGAGGTTCGCATAGCTAGGGGCAAACCTGGCCCCCATAGCCATACCCCTGGTCTGCAGAAAGTGTTCCCCTAAAAAAGAGAAGTGATTGTGCGTAAGGGAAAACTCGACACAGTCTAGCACAAACTTAGCCTGCAAGGAATTCAATTCACTGGCCTCAGACAAATAGTAGTTAATTGCCCTTAGGCCGTGTCTGTGGTCAATGGATGTATACAGAGAGGCCACGTCTAGCGAAAGCCATCTATAGTTGGGCTGCTATACATAGTGTGACAAGATTTCTAGCATGTGGTTGGAGTCTCTAACAAACGATGGAAGGCCTATCACCAAATCTTGCAAAAAATGGTCGATGTAGCATCCCAAGTTGCTAGAGATGCTGTCGATCCCTGCGATAATGTGTCTACCCGGGGGGGGTTCACCTCACTCTTATGCACTTTGGGAATATGGTAGAAATGCGGAGTGGCTGCATGTCTATTATAGAGGAAGTGATACTCATTTTTTGTGAGGACGGCATCCAAAAGGGCACGATCAAGGAGCAATTTGAGTTCTTTAGTATACTCAATGACTGGGTCCTTTCTCAATCTAGTATAAGTGTCCGTATCCCCCAACAGTCTCATTGCTTCCGCAATGTAGTCTACCCTATTTTGAATGACAAGGCTTCTGCCCTGATCTGCTTTTCTTATAATTACATCCTGGTTCTGTTTCAGGCTATCAACAGACATCCCTAGGCTATCAAGATGTTTATCGTGTTTATTCCTATTGGTTACACCATGATGAAATTTTGTTTTAAAGGACTCAAAGACCACATCATAGAAGGTGGAAATAAATCTGCCCTTAGCCCAATGGGGAAAAAAAGATGACTTAGATCTAAAAGAGGTATGAGTCATGGCGTTCTCATTAGGGATCCCAGATTCGATCGATGGTGTCTCGCCTTGCTGGGCCTCTACATAGAGTTCCTCTAGAATATTGAGGGCCAAGTCTTCCTGCACATCAGTATTCTAAGGTCACTGGAGATGCTGGCTCGGCTCCACTGGTAGCCGAGGTATCCTTTCCATTGTCTTTTAAAATGTAGTACCGTTGGATGGTAAGCTTCCTTATGTATTTATTTAGATCTATAAATAGTTCAAATAGATTAGGTACACTGGGCGGAGCATAATTAAGACCTTTTCTTAGAAGATCAAGCTCGGTGTCGGTAAACACGGAGCTAGACAAATTGTAGATTCTAATAGTGGAGTGGGTGTTTTCTATACCCTGCCTCTTTTTGTATCTCTTTCCTCCTCTTTTTCCTCGTCTCGTTCTTCCCCTCTTTTCCTTGTCTTTTTCAATAACAGAGTGATCAACAGAGGGTTCGCCTTCACGTTCTCCGTTGCAATACCCTCTGTTGATGCAACTTCCATCTCTAAAAAAATTAGGGGAGGTGTGACGTTAGCTATACTACCACTATTGAGATCAGTACCAAGATTCTCAAGGGTGGTGAAGGGATTGTAAGTCTGGATACCACCAACAGACTCCAGGCCTAATTGGGTATCTATAGCTACAAGGGAATCAGACGCCTCCATGCTTGATCTTCTAAGAAAAGGTCTTAATTATGCTCCGCCCAGTGTACATAATCTATTTGAACTATTTATAGATCTAAATCTGCCAGAAGTCTGCCAAGCAAAATAGGTGAGTTGGAAGCTCTGGTGCATGAGGAGAGCTATGATGTAATCGGTATTGCTGAAACTTGGCTTCATTCCTCACATGACTGGGCTATTAATATTCCTGGCTATGCACTCTTTCGGAAAGACAGGCTAAAAAGGAAAGGTGGAGGGGTCTGTCTCTATGTGAGAAGTGATTCCAAGCGAGTGTGAAAGAGGACCTGGTGGATGGAGAGTGGGATGAGTCTGAAGCATTATGGGTGGAACTGTATACAAATGTGCGTAGTTCAAAGTTAATCATTGGAGTTTGTTATAGACCACCTAAAGTTAATGTGGAGGTGGAGACTCAGCTCCTTGCACAGATGGAAAGGGCTGCAAGGGCTGGGACGGTGATAATAATGGGGGATTTTAACTACCCAGAAATTGACTGGAGTAATGGCACTGCTGGGACAGTTAAAGGGCAAATATTTATAAACCTATTGCAGGACAATTTTATGGTCCAGTTTATTGAGGCCCCAACTAGGAATGATGCTCTGTTGGACCTGGTAATCTCAAACCATGCAGAGCGTATTACTAATGTTCAGATAAAGAAACACCTGGGTAGCAGTGACCATAACATGATTTCATTTGATGTTAGCTGTAAGCAAAAATCACATACGGGAAAGATAAAAACACTTAATTTCAAGAGAGCAAATTTTCCAAGGATGAGGGCTGCTCTCCAGGACTTAGACTGGGAGGGAATATTGGCATCAATGGGCACAGAACAGAAATGGGAATTCTTCAAAAAGACTGTTTGTGAACTCACTGCAAAGTATATTCCCATGGGCAATAAGTTTAAAAGGCTAAAAATAAAACCTATGTGGCTCACGGCCAAAGTTAAAAAAGCTATAAACTACAAGAAAAGAGCTTTTAAAAAATATAAAAATGAGGGAACACTAGTGTCATTTAAATGTTACAAATAATATAACAGGATATGTAAAAAGGAAATCAAGGATGCAAAAATTCAAAACGAAAGACAGGTTGCAAAAGAAAGTAGGACAAACCCCCAAAAATTCTTCAAATATATTAATAGTAAAAAGGTCAAGTCTGAGCATGTAGGCCCTTTACAAAATAATCTAGAGTGGGTGACTGGGGACAAAGAGAAGGCTAATTTATTAAATACTTTCTTCAGCTCTGTGTATACAAAGGAGCATGGCAGAGCTCATGTCCAAAATGGGGATGGTAGTGACACAGCCCCAAATCTACAATGGCTCAAAAGTGATATGGTCCAGAAATATTTAGACAGAATAAAGGTGGATAAAGCACCTGGACCAGATGGCATACACCCACGGATCCTAAAAGAATTGAGCTCTGTAATTTCAAAGCCATTGTATCTAATTTTTAGGGACTCATTAATGACAGAAATAGTACCACTGGATTGGCGCAGGGCCAATGTGGTGCCTATATTTAAAAAGGGAACAAAGTCTTTACCAAGTTACTATAGACCTGTTAGTTTATCTTCTATAGTTGGGAAGATACTGGAGAGATTAATAAAAGACCACATAGATGAGTTCTTCCTGGAAAAAAATATTTTAAGCAACAGACAGCATGGATTTATGAAAGACAGAAGTTGTCAGACAAACCTGATTTCTTTTTATGAAGAGGTAAGTAAAACCTTGGACAGAGGGGTGGCGGTGGACGTGGTATACTTGGATTTTGCAAAAGCGTTCGATACAGTTCCGCACACACGGCTCATGTGCTAGGTAAAGTCTACAGGATTGGAAATATCAGTTTGTAAATGGATAGAAAACTGTCTAAAAGACAGAATTCAGAGAATCGTGGTTAATGATTCTTACTCTGAATGGTCTAAGGTTATCAGTGGTGTACCCCAAGGTTCAGTGTTGGGACCCTTACTTTTTAATATCTTTATAAATGATATTGGGTCTGAGATCAAAAGTAACATTTCTGTCTTTGCAGATGACACTAAGCTATGCAGTGGAATAACGTCCTTACAGGATGTCGCCAATTTACAAGCAGACCTCAATGCTCTGTCTAATTGGGCGACTATGTGGCAGATGAGGTTTAATGTTGATAAATGTAAAGTTATGCACTTGGGGGCTAAGAATATGAATGCATCATACATACTAGGGGGAGTACAACTGGGGGGATCCGTAGTGGAGAAGGATCTGGGGGTTTTGGTAGATCATAAGCTCAATAATGGCATGCAATGCCAAGCTGCGGTTTCCAAAGCGAGCAAAGTCCTTTCTTGTATTAAGAGAGGTATGGACTCCAGAGAGAGAGATATCATTTTGCCCCTGTACAAATCATTAGTAAGACCTCATCTGGAATATGCAGTTCAGTTTTGGGCCCCAGTTCTCAAAAAGGATATTGGGGAACTGGAGAAAGTGCAGAGAAGGGCAACCAAACTGATAAGAGGCATGGAGGAGCTCAGCTATAAGGAAAGATTAGAGGAACTGAATTTATTCACTCTTGAGAAGAGGAGATTAAGGGAGTATATGATCAACATGTACAAATATATAAGGGGTCCATATAGTGAACTTGGTGTTGAGTTATTCACTTTACGGTCAACACAAAGGACAAGAGGGCACTCTTTACGTCTACAGGAAAAGAGATTTCATCTCCAAATACGGAAAGGTTTCTTCACAGTAAGAGCGATGAAAATGTGGAATAGACTCCCTGCAGAGGTGGTTCTGGCCAGCTCAGTATATTGCTTTAAGAAAGGCTTGGATTTTTTCTTAAATGTACGTAAAATAACTGGGTACTGACATTTATAGGTAAAGTTGATCCAGGGAATATCCGATTGCCTCTCGGGGGATCAGGAAGGAATTTTTTCCCCTGCTGTAGCAAATTGGATCGTGCACTGCTGGGGGTTTTTGCCTTCCTCTGGATCAACTATGGGTATAGAATTAGGTATATGGGATTGTATGATATTATTATTTTATTTTTTTATGGTTGAACTGGATGGACTTGTGTCTTTTTTCAACCTGACTAACTATGTAACTATGTAAATAAATACATAAGGAAGCTTACCATCCAACGGTACTAAATTTGAAAAGAAAATGGCAAGGATACCTTGGCTTCCAGTGGAGCCGAGCCAGCATCTCCAGTGACCTTAGAAACTGATGTGGAGGAAGACTTGGCCCTCAATATTCTAGAGGAACTCTATATAGAGGCCCAGCAAGGTGAGACGCCATTGATCGAATCAGGGATCCCTAGTGAGAATGCCATGACTCATACCTTTTAGATCTAAGTCATCTTTTTTCCCCATTGGGCTAAGGGCAGATTTATTTCCACCTTCTATGATGTGGTCTTTGAGTCCTTTAAAACTAAATTTCATCATGGTGTAACCAATAGGAATAAACACGATAAACATCTTGATAGCCTAGGGATGTCTGTTGATAGCCTGAAACAGAACCAGAATGTAATTATAAGAAAAACAGATAAAGACAGAAGCCTTGTCATTCAAAATAGGGTAGACTACATTGCGGAAACAATGAGACTGTTGGGGGATACGGACACTTATACTAGATTGAGAAAGGACCCGGTCAATGAGTATACTAAAGAACTCAAATTACTCCTTGATCGTGCCCTTTTGGATGCCGTCCTCACAAAAAACGAGTATCACTTCCTCTATAATAGACATGCAGCCACTCTGCACTTCTACCATATTCCCAAAGTGCATAAGAGTGAGGTGAACCCCCCCGGGTAGACCCATTATCGCAGGGAACGACAGCATCTCTAGCAACTTGGGATGCTACATCGACCATTTCTTGCAAGATTTGGTGATAAGCCTTCCATCGTTTGTTAGAGATTCCAGCCACATGCTAGAAATCTTGTCACACTATGTATGGCAGCCCAACTTTAGATGGCTTTCGCTAGACGTGGCCTCTCTGTATACATCCATTGACCACAGACACGGCCTAAGGGCAGTTAACTACTATTTGTCTGAGGCCAGTGAATTGAATTCCTTGCAGGCTAAGTTTGTGCTAGACTTTTCCCTTACACACAATCACTTCTCTTTTCTAGGGGAACACTTTCTGCAGACCAGGGGTACAGCTACAGGGCCAGGTTCGCCCCTAGCTATGCGAAACTCTTTATGGGGTTCTGGGAGAAAGTCTCGATTTGGAATAATAACCCTTATGGGGCGAACCTGGTTCTCTTTGCCTGGTACATAGATGATATTCTTATTATCTGGGATGGGACAGACCTGGAATTGAACAACTTTCTTGAACACTGTAGAGCTAATCCTATTGGTATTGAATTTACCCATGTTATCAACAAGGACTTTCTGGTCTTCCTTGACCTAGAACTTAGGAGTGACTGATGGAAAAAAAAAATCTAGGAATCATTTTAAGCCTAGTGGGGGCAATTCCTTTTTGCATGCTAAAAGTAACCACCGCCCTAGATGGATTAAGAATATCCCCTATGGACAGTTTTGACGTTTAAAACGTACATGCACTAGGAAGGAGGACTATCTTGTACAGAGTGAGCTCCTTATAAAGAAATTCTAGGAAAAGGACTATGACCCTACACTCAGAGACAGCATTCAAGAAGTATGCTGATTACAGTATATGATAACCCATCAGGAGGTACCCCACGGTCAGCTTCTACGTCCAATTCTGACACTTTTTAAGCTCGCTTCTCTACCCAATACACAAATAAGGCTTTTGAGATACAAAGTATTCGAAAGAAAAACTGGTGTATACTGACGCACGATCCTGTGCTGAGTGACCACCTCTCTGACAAACCTAACATTGTATTTAGAAGGACTCGTGATTTGAGAAGTATAGTTGCCCCCAACAGGGTTAAAAAGCCCACTAGTAAAACTATCAATGCTTGGTCAACTGTCTTTGATCAAACGAGAAGCTATAAATGTAGTGTCAGAAACTGTGGCACCTGTAATTTTATGTTATAAAAGGGTACCTATTCTAAGGGGTCAGATAAAGCCATAATAATGGATCTCCAACACTCCAGATGATGCTCTCCAATTCTTGTACACAAATAGGGATTGCTGCCGCCTTTTCCACCGCTTCCCACCGTATCTTTCTATAATATAACTTGTACTTAGTCCAGTTCCACTTGGTCTAAGTTCAAGCAAGCAAAAAGGTGGCAGCTGCTTGCTTGAACTTAGACCAAGTGAAACTGGACTAAGTGCAAGTTATATTATAGGAAGAAGCGGTGGAAATGGCGGAAGCAATCCCTGTTTGTGTACGAAAATTGGAGAGCATCATCTGGAGTGTTGGAGATCCATTAAGGCTTTATCTGATCCCTTGGGGTCCATCAGTAAGGTGAGAGGCTGGTGTCATTGGGGGAGGATTGTGCACTTACACCTGTTATGGTTGATTCCCTACTGATTTCATATTGATGTGACAAGCTGGGCTTCCACACCTGCTCTTTTTCTTCTCTCCGGTCTTTGGTTGCTGGATACTTTTTCTTTTTTGGGAGATCATTACACTTTGTGTGACCTTTTTTTATGACTTTTTGGGACACATTAATATCTTATATATTTTTGACAATTTTTGCACATTTTGCACATACCATTAGTATTTTTATTGGATTATAACACGTTTTCACTTTAAAGCGGAGATCCGGTCAAATTTTTTTTATTTTTTTTTGCACTGATTGGAATTGCTACCTATCATATTCCACATAACATAGGAATCGCTGCCCAGCCGTTTAGTTAAAATAGTTTATCAGTCACCTTGTTTGTTTCAGCTCCTCATCTGGCCGTATCCATGATGAGTGTGGGCATTGTGTAGCCCAGCTCGTTATCCTTCCTGGAATTCATCCAGCGTTGCATGCTGGGTAACCAGCATGCATCGCTACATCTCGCGCCTGCGCATTCGAACGGCGCTCGTAGTGCTGTTTGTTTATTTATGTAGCCATGACAACGTCCCGCCCCGTTGTAACAAAAGCTACATTACAATAAAAGTCCCATCCCCTTTCCAAGCAGCCTGTGTGCAGCGCTTGGATAAGGTAGTTAGAACCATGAAGTGATCATTGCAATATATACATTTCTATTATATATATATATACATATAAATATATATATATATATATATATATATATATATTTATATTTATATTTAGAGATGTGTGTATATATATATATATATATATATATATATATATACTAGAAATGTTTAGAGATGTGTATATATATACATATATATATATACTAGAAATGTATATATTGCAATGAACTATATATATATATATATATATATATATATATATATATATATATACACATAATATAATATAATATAATATATATATATATATAATAGATATAAAAATATATATATAAGTAGATATATATAGAGAGATCGATCGAGTTATATATATATATATACACATCTCCCCCCCATACTGTAATATCCACATCTCCACCATACTGTAATGTCCACATCTCCCCCCCCCATACTGTAATGTACATATCTCCCCCGTAATGTCCACATCTCCCCCCCCCCATACTGTAATATCCACATCTCCCCCCCATACTGTAATATCCACATCTCCCCCCCCCATACTGTAATGTCCACATCTCCCTCCCCATACTGTAATATCCACACCTCCCCCCCCCCATACTGAAATGTCCACATCTCCCCCCCATACTGTAATGTCCACATCTCCCCCCCCCCATACTGTAATGTCCACATCTCCCTCCCTATACTGTAATGTCCACATCTCCCTCCCCATACTGTAATGTCCACATCTCCCCCCCATACTGTAATGTCCACATTTCCCCCCCCCCATACTGTAATGTCCACATCTCCTGCCCCCCCCCCCCATACTGTAATGTCCACATCTCCCTCCCTATACTGTAATGTCCACATCTCCCTCCCCATACTGTAATGTCCACATCTCCCCCCCATACTGTAATGTCCTCATCCCCCCCCCCCATACTGTAATGTCCACATCTCCCCCCCATACTGTAATATCCACATCTCCACCATACTGTAATGTCCACATCTCCCCCCCCCCATAATTTAATGTCCACATCTCCCCCCCATACTGTAATGTACATGTAGCGATACCTTCAATTAAGAGGGCCGCAGATTTAGTTGGGGCCCTGAAGACAGCTCCGCCAACCCCCGGCAATTCACTCGACCCCCCCTCTGGCACAGTTAGTCTAGGGTAATATGTATATCTCTTATGCTCTATGGTTAAATTCAGACACCAATACAATGATAGAAGAATAACGAGTTTACTTTCTACTGGCAATAAAATCAACAGTTGTAACAGATCACATGAATCTATCTCCAGAGCCCTGCAGCAATAGCCACACTATAACTAGTAAGATATGGCGCACACGCGCCACGTGTAACAGTACTTCACTATGCGCCCTATGGCGCAGTAACTAAATAAACTATCTTAATGACCAGGCCTGACCATATAACTCAGTGTCTAGGGGATGAATTCTTCGCATGCAAGTCTTTAAACGGTGGTGCACATTTCAGGAACACATTTGTAATCCAAAGGGTAAAAGTGTCAACACAGAACACTCCACTAGAGATCCGTTTGACTCAGTTCTGCTATGGATCTCCAGTGGGGACTTAAATATGAACTGGTGGGCCACGGCAGTCTGTAGGCCTAACAATATGGTACAGTATATGGATTGAGCAGGTCCTTGCTCACCCCTCCGGACGCGATCCCAGTCCGGGAACTTCCACCTGCTGTGTCTCCACACACAGCCTCTGCAGCGGTCTGGTCTCCGGTTCAGCAGCGGTTGAGGATGACCGAGTCAGATGCCACCCAGGCTCGCAATGGGGGTGGAGGGCTCTTTTGGGTAGCAGCGCAAGGCCCCAGGCTTCAGGCCTTGCACCACAGCGGATCCGCACAGGAAGATCTCTCCACTGAAGTCTCGTGTCCCAAAGAGACCGAGCGCAGCCTCGCCTCCTCCTTATATAACCCCACCCATGAGTCTCTGGGGTGGGAACATTGCATCCTGGATGCCGAATGGGGTTCTGAGTAAGGTAGTCCTGAGAGTCTTAAAGGAGACCCCGCTACACACTCCCCCCACTTAAACTCTTTGGTCCCCAAAGATAATTCTAACATACACTGCGTACAACCCTAGACAATGTTGCGTATGATGTCGGCATAGGGAATTCCCACCAAAATAGAGGGGTTGAATTCCCTTGCCCACAGGTCACACTATCATGAGTGGCCTGCCTAATTGTGCCAGAGAGTGAGTGGGGGTTGCCCTCCACCAAATGAACAGTGGAGGGATCCGGATTCTCTGCACTCCTCCTGGCAGTGACCACAGAATCTTCTGAGCTCTTCCCAATTTGTGGGTAGGTCAACTTTTTGGGAGGCCTTATGACTCTTCGAGCCCTTTGCTCTTTTGGGGTTTCTGGCTCTGGCGCCACAGGCTCTTCTTCCGTAGCAGGTTCGGGTAACACGGCGGGCTCTGGAACATCTGCTTCAGGGGCCGAAGGATACATAGAGTCCCTAGGGTCCTCTTCTGAGTAAGTGTCACAGGCATGTTCCCAGTAATCTGATGAAGGACTAGATGGGATGAACTCAGTGGCTTCTGCATTCAGTTTGGAGCTCACTGAAGATGATGGGCACCCGGTTGACTCCTTCACCGGGGCCCTCTGGAGTTTCCCGCCGGTTTGCGGTTATCCGTTTTCTTCTTCTTGGGACTGGAACATGTAGCTGCAATATGGCCAACTCCCCCACAGTTAAAACAGATTATGTCCCCCCAGTCTTGCAGAGATGCGGGTGCCGAAACAGCTGGGAACAGTTCCTTTCTCGCTACCTCTTTCTCTGGACCCTGAGTGTCTTTCGCCATCAGAGAGGTTAGCATTAGTGTTGAGCGGACCCGAACTGTAAAGTTCGGGTCCGTACCGAATTTTGGCGTTTTCCCGACCCCGGACCCGGATTTTGCGCTAAAGTCCGGGTTCGGGTCCGGATTCGGGAATTTAATGGCGCAGTTAGAAATGCTTCAGGGGCCAGCCAATCACCATTTGATTATCTGGTGTGCCCTTAGAAGCCATCATAGCCATGCCTACTAATGGCATGGCTGTGATTGGTCAGTGCAACATGTGACCCAGCATGTGACCAGCTTCTATATAAGCACACAGCACAGATCGTCACTCTGCTTTTAGACAGTGTAGGGAAAGGATCCTGGCTGCTGTTGCTGTGAGGGAGAGAATTATATGATAGGAGTTAGTCCTGATTCTGCAATCTACTGATAGAAAAGATAGAGAGACAGTGTAGTGTAGTGTAGGGGCAGGATCCTGTTTGTGCTTTCAGGGAGAGAGATTTAGATAGGAGTCCAGATTGAGAGATATAATAGCTCAGCGATCTGCATAGGTTTATCTGTTTGTGTTGCAAGCTCAGTGCACCAGCACTGCATTACGTTGAGTGATACACCTATTCCATACTGTGGCTGTATTGTGCTCTTGCTAAAAGACCCATTTCGGGCAGAAAAAAAAAAAAAAAAAAGGCACTTTATTGTGCTTTTGCTAAAAAGACCCATTTTTGGGCCCCAAAAAAAAAAAAAAAGGCACTTTATTGTGCTGTTGCAAAAAAAAAAAAGGCACTTTGTTGTGCGCAAAAAAGACCTATTTTTGGGCAAAAAAAATATTTTGCAGTGTATATCTCTAGTTGTGTGAAATAACCAATTTCTATATATTTTTCTTGTACTATGCTATACTAAAAAAAACAAAAAACCTTTTTTTTGAATAGCATTCTCTGCAGCTGTGCGATTCAGCGGTTATATACTGTGGTTGTGTTGTGCTCTTCCAAAAAACGCCATTTAGGGCCACAGAAAATATTTTGCAGTGTGAAATACACATGTGGAGGTGTGTAAAATAAACAATTTCTATATATTGTACAGTGCTATACTAAAAAAAACAAAATTTTTTTTGAATAGCATTCTCTGCACTTCTATAGCTGTGCGATTCAGTGGTTAAATACTGTGGTTGTGTTGTGCTCTTCCAAAAAACGCCATTTAGGGCCACAGAAAATAAATTGCAGTGTGAAATACACATGTGGAGGTGTGTAAAATAAACAATTTCTATATATTGTACAGTGCTATACTGAAAAAAACAACATTTTTTTTGAATAGCATTCTCTGCACTTCTATAGCTGTGCGATTCAGTGGTTAAATACTGTGGTTGTGTTGTGCTCTTCCAAAAAATGCCATTTAGGGCCACAGAAAATAAATTGCAGTGTGAAATACACATGTGGAGGTGTGTAAAATAAACAATTTCTATATATTGTACAGTGCTATACTAAAAAAAACAACATTTTTTTTGAATAGCATTCTCTGCACTTCTATAGCTGTGCGATTCAGTGGTTAAATACTGTGGTTGTGTTGTGCTCTTCCAAAAAACGCCATTTAGGGCCACAGAAAATAAATTGCAGTGTGAAATACACATGTGGAGGTGTGTAAAATAAACAATTTCTATATATTGTACAGTGCTATACTAAAAAAAAAAACATTTTTTTTGAATAGCATTCTCTGCACTTCTATAGCTGTGCGATTCAGTGGTTAAATACTGTGGTTGTGTTGTGCTCTTCCAAAAAACGCCATTTAGGGCCACAGAAAATAAATTGCAGTGTGAAATACACATGTGGAGGTGTGTAAAATAAACAATTTCTATATATTGTACAGTGCTATACTAAAAAAAACAACATTTTTTTTGAATAGCATTCTCTGCACTTCTATAGCTGTGCGATTCAGTGGTTAAATACTGTGGTTGTGTTGTGCTCTTCCAAAAAACGCCATTTAGGGCCACAGAAAATAAATTGCAGTGTGAAATACACATGTGGAGGTGTGTAAAATAAGCAATTTCTATATATTGTACAGTGCTATACTAAAAAAAAACAAAATTTTTTTTAAATAGCATTCTCTGCACTTCTATAGCTGTGCGATTCAGTGGTTAAATACTGTGGTTGTGTTGTGCTCTTCCAAAAAAACGCCATTTAGGGCCACAGAAAATAAATTGCAGTGTGAAATACACATGTGGAGGTGTGTAAAATAAACAATTTCTATATATTGTACAGTGCTATACTAAAAAAAACAACATTTTTTTTGAATAGCATTCTCTGCACTTCTATAGCTGTGCGATTCAGTGGTTAAATACTGTGGTTGTGTTGTGCTCTTCCAAAAAACGCCATTTAGGGCCACAGAAAATAAATTGCAGTGTGAAATACACATGTGGAGGTGTGTAAAATAAACAATTTCTATATATTGTACAGTGCTATACTAAAAAAACAAACATTTTTTTTGAATAGCATTCTCTGCACTTCTATAGCTGTGCGATTCAGTGGTTAAATACTGTGGTTGTGTTGTGCTCTCCCAAAAAACGCCATTTAGGGCCACAGAAAATAAATTGCAGTGTGAAATACACATGTGGAGGTGTGTAAAATAAACAATTTCTATATATTGTACAGTGCTATACTAAAAAAAACAACATTTTTTTTGAATAGCATTCTCTGCACTTCTATAGCTGTGCGATTCAGTGGTTAAATACTGTGGTTGTGTTGTGCTCTTCCAAAAAACGCCATTTAGGGCCACAGAAAATAAATTGCAGTGTGAAATACACATGTGGAGGTGTGTAAAATAAACAATTTCTATATATTGTACAGTGCTATACTAAAAAAAACAACATTTTTTTTGAATAGCATTCTCTGCACTTCTATAGCTGTGCGATTCAGTGGTTAAATACTGTGGTTGTGTTGTGCTCTTCCAAAAAACGCCATTTAGGGCCACAGAAAATAAATTGCAGTGTGAAATACACATGTGGAGGTGTGTAAAATAAACAATTTCTATATATTGTACAGTGCTATACTAAAAAAAACAACATTTTTTTTGAATAGCATTCTCTGCACTTCTATAGCTGTGCGATTCAGTGGTTAAATACTGTGGTTGTGTTGTGCTCTTCCAAAAAACGCCATTTAGGGCCACAGAAAATAAATTGCAGTGTGAAATACACATGTGGAGGTGTGTAAAATAAACAATTTCTATATATTGTACAGTGCTATACTAAAAAAACAACATTTTTTTTGAATAGCATTCTCTGCACTTCTATAGCTGTGCGATTCAGTGGTTAAATACTGTGGTTGTGTTGTGCTCTTCCAAAAAACGCCATTTAGGGCCACAGAAAATAAATTGCAGTGTGAAATACACATGTGGAGGTGTGTAAAATAAACAATTTCTATATATTGTACAGTGCTATACTAAAAAAAACAACATTTTTTTTGAATAGCATTCTCTGCACTTCTATAGCTGTGCGATTCAGTGGTTAAATACTGTGGTTGTGTTGTGCTCTTGCAAAAAACGCCATTTAGGGCCACAGAAAATATTTTGCAGTGTGAAATACATATCTGGAGGTGTGTGAAAAAACAACATTATTTTTGAATAGCATTCTCTGGCCTCTGCAGCTGTGCGATTCAGCGGTTATATACTGTTGGGGTTGTTGTGCTCTTGCAAAAAACGCCATTTAGGGCCACAGAAAATATTTTGCAGTGTGAAATACACATCTGGAGGTGTGTGAAATAAACAATTTCTATATATTTTCCTTGTACTGTGCTATACTAAAAAAAACAACCTTTTTTTTTTTGAATAGCATTTTCTGCAGTTCTGTAGCTGTGCGTTTCAGCCATTACGTACTGTGGGTGTGTTGTGGTCTTCCAAAAAACGCCATTTAGGGCAAGATCCTAAATTTGGAAAATATGAGGGGAAGGTCAAAGGGACGTGGTGGCCCCGGTCGTGGTGCTGCTGGTGGAGCTCCTGTTGCAGGGAGAGGACGTGGTGGATCTGTGCCAGCTACACGCACAAGTGAAACACCTTCCTCAGGTGCGAGTAGGCGACCGAGCCTGCGGCGGTATTTTGTCGCGCCTAATGAGGCTGTACCAATGTTTAGGCCAGGACAAGTACAGGCGATAGTAGATTGGGTTGCTGACAGTGCCTCGGGTTCCTTCACATTGTCTCCCACCCACTCTTCTGATGAAAGATCAGAGTTGCCACCTGAAGCCCATGTCCATCAGTCTTTCACCTCACCCCCTTGCAAATCAGCCAAGCAGTCTGAGCCCCAAATCATGCAGCAGTCTCTTCTGCTTTTCGATGACTCTGTTAGCAGGGTTTCCCAGGGCCATCCACCTAGCCCTGCCCCAGAAGTGGAAGAGATTGAGTGCACCGATGCCCAACCACTTATGTTTCATGATGGGTACATGGGAGGACCATCGCAGCACGTCTCGGATGATGACGAAACACAGGTGCCAACTGCTGCTGCTTTCGCAATTGTGCAGACAGACATGGAGGGCAGGGGTGAAGACTGGGTGGAAGATGATGTGGAGGACGATGAGGTCCTCGACCCCACATGGAATCAACGTTATGCAGGTGACCAGTGTAGTTCGGAGGAAGAGGCGGTGGTCGCACAGAGCCACCAGCACAGCAGAAGAGGGAGCAGGGTGCAAAAACGGAGCATTCGTCCCCTACACAGTACATCTGCTACTGCCCAACGCAGCAAGGGAGCGAGCACACCAAAGCCAGGTCCAAGGACTTCCCTAGCGTGGCAGTTCTTCACACAGTGTGTTGATGACAAGACACAAGTGGTTTGCACGCTGTGCAATCAGAGCCTCAAGCGAGGCATAAACGTTCTCAACCTGAGCACAAGCTGCATGACCAGGCATCTAAGTGCAAAGCACGAGCTGCAGTGGAGTAGACACCTCAAAAACCAAGAATGGTCTCTGGCTCCTCCTGCTTCCTCTTCTGCTGCAGTCTCGGCCTCTTCATCCACCTCTGTAGTGACAGTGGCACCTGTCACCCCGCAAACAGAGGATCTGCCAGCAACACTACCACCTGGGTCACCAACCATCTCCACAATGTCCCATGGAAGCGTTCAGCTCTCTATCTCCCAAACATTGGAGCGGAAGAGGAAGTACCCCCCTAGCCACCCGCGATCCCTGGCCCTGAATGCCAGCATTTCAAAATTCCTGGCCTTTGAAATGCTGTCATTCCGTCTGGTGGAGACGCAGAGTTTTAAAAGCCTGATGGCATTGGCTGTCCCGCAGTACGTCGTGCCCAGCCGCCACTACTTTTCCAGGCGAGCCATCCCTTCCCTGCACAACCAGGTGGGGGACAAAATCAGGTGTGCACTGCGCAACGCCATCTGTGGCAAGGTCCACCTAACTACGGATGCGTGGACCAGTAAGCACGGTCAGGGACGTTATATCTCCCTAACAGCACACTGGGTAAATGCAGTGGCGGCTGGGCCTGAGGCAGATAGCGGTTTGGCGCATGTCCTTCCACCACCGAGGATTGCAGGGCGCTTCAGTTTGCCTCCTGTTGCTAACTCCTCCTTCTCCGCTTCCTCATCCTCTACCGCCTCCTCATCCATTCAGCGTAACACCTTCACCACCAACTTCAGCACAGCCAGGGGTAAACGACAGCAGGCAGTTTTAAAACTTTCCTGTTTGGGGGAAAATCCCCACACCGCGCAGGAGTTGTGGAGGGACATGGAACAACAGACCGATGAGTGGTTGCTGTCAGTGAGCCTCAAGCCCGGCCTGGTGGTGTGCGATAATGGGCGAAATCTCGTAGCAGCTCTGGGTCTAGCCGGTTTGACGCACATCCCTTGCCTGGCGCATGTGCTGAACTTGGTGGTCCAGAGGTTCCTTAAAAATTACCCCAATATGCCAGAGCTGCTGCAGAAAGTGCGGGCTGTCTGTGCGCACTTTCGGCGTTCTCACCCTGCTGCTGCTCGCCTGTCAGCGCTGCAGCGTAACTTCGGCCTTCCCGCTCACCGCCTCATATGTGACGTGCCCACAAGGTGGAACTCCACCTTGCACATGCTGGCCAGACTGTGCGAGCAGCAGCAGGCAATAGTGGAGTTTCAGCTGCAGCAATCACGCGTGAGTCGCTCTGCGGAACAGCACCACTTCACCACCAATAACTGGGCCTCCATGCGAGACCTGTGTGCCTTGTTGCGCTGCTTCGAGTACTCCACCAACATGGCCAGTGCCAATGACGCCGTTCTCAGCGTTACTATCCCAGTTCTATGCCTCCTTGAAAAAACGCTTCGTGCGATGATGGAAGAGGATGTGGCACAGGAGGATGAGGAGGAGGAGGAGGAAGCGGGATCATTTCAAAGGCTTTCAGGGCAGTCTTTCACAAGTGGCTACGAGGGTGGGTTCCTGCACCAACAAACGCCAGGTACACAATTGTCCGGCAGAAAGGGCACAGTTCTGGAGGATGACGAGGTGGAGGAGGAGATGGAGGAGGAGGAGGAGGAGGAGGAGGAGGAGCCATGTTCACAGCAGGGTGGCACTCAGACCAGCTCGTGGCCATTACTGGTGCGTGGCTGGGGGGATACAGAGGACACAGACGATACACCTCCCACAGAGGACAGCTTTTCTTTGCCTCTGGGCAGCCTGGCACACATGAGCGATTACATGCTGCAGTGTTTCCGCAACGACAGCCGAGTTGCCCACATTTTAACTGGTGCTGATTACTGGGTGGCCACCCTGCTGGATCCCCGTTACAAGGACAACGTACCGTCCTTAATTCCCTCACTGGAGCGGGATCGTAAGATGCGCGAGTACAAGCGCACGCTGGTAGACGCGCTGCTGGTGGCATTCCCACTTGACAGCGGGCGTACGGTGGAAGCACAAGGCGAAGGCAGAGGAGGAGGAAGAGGTCGCCAACGCAGCCGGGGCACCGGCAGCACCTCAGAAGGCAGGGTTAGCATGGCCGAAATGTGGAAAAGCTTTGTCAGCACGCCACAACAACCAGCACCACCAGCTGAGATGGAACGTCTTAGCAGGAGGCAGCATTTCACCAACATGGTTGAGCAGTATGTGTCCACAGGCCTACACGTACTGGATGACGGGTCTGCCCCCTTTAACTTCTGGGTCTCCAAATTGGGCACATGGCCTGAGCTTGCCGTTTATGCCTTGGAGGTGCTGGCCTGCCCTGCAGCCAGTGTATTATCTGAACGTGTATTTAGCACGGCAGGGGGCGTTATCACAGACAAGCGCAGCCGCCTGTCCAGAGCCAATGTGGACAAGCTCACGTTCATTAAAATGAACCAGGCATGGATTCCACAGGACTTGTCCGTACCTTGTGCAGAATAGACATGTATACCGGTGTTGTGACAAAAACTGTCCGGCCATCGGATTGTGCCCGGCCCGTACTGCGCAGGCGCAGCGCTTGCGCAGTACAGAGGACAAGGAGATTCACAAAATCTCCGAAGATGAACGGCGCCTGCGCTGTGAGTGCAGGTTCAAGCCCCACCATCCAAGAGGACATACGGTAGCACATAGTAACAGGGCCCCTCACGGGCTCGCTTCGATCGCGGCCTTGCTTGGCTCGGCTTGAACCACGGATGGTGTGGCCTTCACCTGAACTCAACACGCAGGCGCCGTTAGTCTTGGGAGATTTTTGAAATCCCCTTGTCCTACATACTCAGCAAGCGCAGTACAGGGCGGACACTATTCGACAGGGGACAGAATTCGACACATCACCGGCCTTACCCAGCCATTGTTGTATTTTTGAACCAGTGTTGGCTACCTCGTCCTCCTCCACCGCCGCTTCCACCTACACAGCCACATCCACCGCCACCTCAACCTCCTACTCCATATGGACCTCGTCCTGCTAGGCCAAGATTAAAATTTTTATTTTATTTTTTTGTAGCGCACAGATCCTTCCCCCTTACCTGCCTTTATGTTGTTGGCTCTTCGCAGGAGGGAGAAAGGCACACCGCACTACCAGCCCGTATCCTCCTATATAAAGAGGTTGAGCGGTGTACTTGACGGGCCGTGTCCACAGCCGGAGTCAAAACTCCTCCAGAGGATGATTCTCACCTCTACTGTAGGTAGAGGCAAGTCCTTTAATTGCCAGTAAAGTCAATGTCCACACCAGCTGAAACTCCAACTCTTATTCTCTCATGGCAAAATAAACTGTACTCAGATAGAAAAGGTTAGAGCAAAGAAACAGGACAGCTTAAGGTGTGGAGGAGGTCCAGGCACAAACGTAGCACATTCACTTCACTGCTTAGGTTTCTCAAACAGTTTTTGGCGCACGGTCTCTGCCACAGACATTGAGGTTGGTCTCTGCCACAGACCGGGTGTACAAGGCCCCTGCCACGGGCCTGGAGAACTTTGGTCTCAGCCACAGACCAGGGTGTATAAGGCCCCTGCCACGGGCCGGTTGAATAAGGCCTCTGATACAGTCAAGGTGACCTTGAGCTTCTCCTTCTACAAACCTAGCCCATATCAAGGGGAAGACATCTCTCCAGGGAGTCAACAGACCATTCCTTCACCGTGACTCCCGCATCGGTCCATCAGAATGATCCTCCCTTCCCTGGAACAGGGTCCCCTACACGAGGCGGCTCTGGACTCCAGGCTTTACTCCCGCCCCTAGGCCTCCATACCCAGGGCAGCAAGAACTCCAGGATAGTACCTCACCCCGGGCTAAAGGTGCCCAAGATGGAACAGGAACACATGCACCCAGGCCGAAGGCACCTGGGCGCGGACCCCACTGGACATCAGCCCCCAGGCCAAAGGTCTGCCCCTTTTATATGCTCTCCCGGCATGCACAGCAGGTTCCCCGCCCCGCTGTACTACTGCCAAGAGGGGACACAAAAGGCGCCACCTGTAGGCCGCAGGGAACTGCACACCAATACTGTCCCCCAAGGACAAAATGGTCCATGAATCCTACAGAATTAGGGTATTTGAGCCTATTTACCACTCAAACACTTTCCTTAAATTTAGCACCCCGCTACATTTTTATTTCAAAGTATTTTATTTTCCCACTAGCTTATCCATTAAATTAAATAATTTATTCCAGAAAGGGCGTATTCTGGGGCATTCCCACCATATGTGTGGCATCGTGCCGTTGAGTTTTTGAGGTTCTTAATGACTTCCTGTACCTCTTCTGCTGAAAAGGGGGCCTCCAGCATATTTTTTAATTTTTGAATTTTTTTTATGTTCTTTTAAGTTATTTCCTATCCACATTTGTTTGCAGAGCACTTGCCATGTTCTTAACAACATTTTGCTGCCATTTGCAGCCCTCTAGCCCTTTCCATTACTTTTTTAGAGCCTTTTTAGTCGTCAGAAGTCCGGGTCCCCATTGACTTCAATGGGGTCCGGGTCCGGGTCCGGGTTCGGGTTAAAGTTCGGTCCCGAATCCGAACTTTTTTCCGAAGTTCGGCCGAACCCGCCGGACCCGAATATCCAGCTACCCGCTCAACTCTAGTTAGCATCTCTAACACCTGAGACATTTGTGATTTCAAAGTGTCCACTTCTGAGTCCCTTTCTGGAGTCATGAGCGAGTTAACTATCACTGGTGTAGGGGCATGACTTGTCTTTATCATTGCCTGATCCTTCTGCAGTGCCTCCTCATCTCTGATGATTTTTATCAAATCAGAGTAAGTCAGTGACGTTCCTCCTCCTGAGGTTTTCAAGTGCAACCAGACTGGATCCGAGCGTAATGCTCCCTTTAAGACTTGCTTCATTCTTGCCGCATCTGTATCTTGGGGCATCATTCCCTTCTTCAGGACAATCTTACACAGCAACTTGTTCAGTCTTCTGACATACTCTGAAAGCTTCTCATTCGGCTGTTGGAAAGTATGTTCAAATTGGTAGACCATCTCTGTCACCTTTTCTAACTGACCAAACTCTTCCTGTAGCATGGCTAGACAGTCTTGAGCCTTGCAGTCTGTATTTCCAAACCGGAAACTTTTCACCGCTTCTGCTGCTGCGCCTTTAAGGCTTTCTATCACTCGTTGCCTCTTCTGCGCTTCAGGCACCTCCCATGCCTCCACTGCTTGTAATGCCTGTTCCACCCAAGTATCGAAGTCTTCCTCCCCTGCAGGGACAGGGAGCTTCCCTGAGAATGTCTTTAGTCTCCGGTAGCTAGTCTCTACATGAACCGTGCTTGTCTTCTGACATTTGGTTAGCAGATCCCCTATTGCCTTTATCAATTCTGGTGATATAGCAGTGGCAGGTGCAGGTGCCACCGGGGGCGTCACCCTGTCTCCTCTTTCTGGTGAGGTACGGGCCGCAGCCTGCGGTGATCCCGTTGGTGATGGCTCCTTCTTTACAGTTACTGCGTGCGCCAACCTATAGGTTCTGTTGTCTGGCGCCCGCACACACTTGCGCTTGCAAGCCTCCGGCATCCCGTCCCAGTACTCTACTAGTGCATACTGATATGAGATGTCTGGGTCTGACTTTATCTCCGTCACCCACGGTGTGTGATCTGGGGACACTGACTTCATTAACTCCTCTACCGTTTCAGTCGACCATTCCTCCCCAGGGAGGATGATGACTATTGAGCGGTTTGGGTCTGCCCTAGAGGCTCTGCACCACACTTCTACTGCTTGCGGGTCCATGGGGTCCATGCCAGCACTTCTGGCGTTCCCCTGCTGTATCAGGATCCCGGACGAGAACCCCCACGTGTAGTGATACCTTCAATTAAGAGGGCCGCAGATTTAGTTTGGGCCCTGAAGACAGCTCCGCCAACCCCCGGCAATTCACTCGACCCCCCCTCTGGCACAGTTAGTCTAGGGTAATATGTATATCTCTTATGCTCTATGGCTAAATTCAGACACCAATGCAATGATAGAAGAATAACGAGTTTACTTTCTACTGGCAATAAAATCAACAGTTGTAACAGATCACATGAATCTATCTGCAGAGCCCTGCAGCAATAGCCACACTATAACTAGTAGGATATGGCGCACACGCGCCACGTGTTACAGTACTTCACTATGCGCGCTATGGCGCAGTACTTAACCACTTCAGATCCGCGCTATAGCCGAAAGACGGCTGCAGCGCGGACCTTAACTGCCGAGTGGACGTCCCCAGGACGTCCTTGTATTTACACTCTCCCTGCGCGCTCCCGAGAGCGCGCATCGGGGAAAATCTGTGTTGGCCGTGTCCCTTGGACACAGCCAATCACAGATCATGCTGAATGGCCAATCACAGAGGCCATTCAGCACTCGATCTCACTGCCCAATGAGAGATGATCTCAAATGTAAACATATGAGATCATCTCTCATTGCCGGCTTTCTCTCCTCACACAGAGACCGCGTGTGAGGAGAGAGAGAGATCTGTGCTGCTGCTGCTGTCAGTGAGTTTATTACAATATTACAATCAAAGTAAAGTGAAGTAAAAAAACAGTGCCCTCTGCCAGTCCCATATCTGCCAGTGCCCTCTGCCAGTCCCATATCTGCCAGTGCCCTCTGCCAGTGCCCTCTGCCAGTGCCCTCTGCCCATGCCATCTGCCCGTGCCATCTGCCCGTGCCATCTGCCAGTGCCATCTGCCAGTGCCATCTGCCCGTGCCATCTGCCAGAACCATCTGCCAGTGCCATCTGCCAGTGCCATCTGCCAGTGCCATCTGCCCGTGCCATCTGCCAGTGCCATCTGCCAGTGCCATCTGCAAGTGCCATCTGCCCGTGCCATCTGCCCGTGCCATCTGCCCGTGCCATCTGCCATTAGTGCCACGTATAAGTGCCACGTATCAGTGTCATCAGTGCCACGTATCAGTGCCACGTGTCGTCAGTGCCAACAATGGCTAGAAAATTATTTTCAGCCGAGGAGGCATACAATATTCTTGCGGCCGACGAGAGCAACAGGGAGCTCTCCGATTCGGATTCCTCCGCAAGTTCAGACTATGAGCCTGACTATGAGTCTGACGTGGACTACGAGCCTGTCCTAAGCAGTGGAGCACTGACAGCCTCAGAAGAGGAGGAGGAGGAGGAGGAGGAGGAGGGCCCGCCCGCCAGACGAAGGCGTTCTGCTGAGCAGGCAGTGCCATCCACCAGCACCGCAGTGCCATCCACCAGCACTGCAGTGCCATCCACCAGGCAAGCAAGGCCACGTACCAGTGGGGTGTCATCTCAGTCCCAAAGGGTTAGGTCCCATGCCAGCCTTCCCTATTCCCTTCAGAACCCCTTGTGGCTTCCTCCTAATTCAGGAGAAGCCAACATTCCCCCTTTCACTGCCCAGCCAGGAGTCCAGGTGGACACAGAAAATTTTGCCCCGATTGACTTTTTCAATTTAATTTTCACTGACGACATGCTTGCATCAATTGTGGCCCAGTGCAACCTATACGCCCAACAGTTCATAGCAAGCAACCCAACGTCCTATTATGCCCGTCCCTACCAGTGGAGAGCCCTCACAGTGGAGGAGTTTCGAATCTTTTTGGGCCTCACATTCTGCATGGGACTAAACGGAAAAAATCAAGTGCGTTCATATTGGTCATCCCGCCCCATCTACCATATGCCCATCTTTTCCTCAGTAATGCCCAGGTCCCGATATCTAATGATTATGAGATTCCTACACTACAACGACAATACCCAGTGCCCTCCCCGAAATGACCCAAATTTTGATAAGCTTTATAAAATTCGGCCGCTACTAAATTATTTTTCTGAAACCTTCCCCCAGTTGTTTACCCCAGACAAACACATATGCGTGGATGAGTCCCTAATAAAATTTTCTGGCAGGCTGGGCATAAAACAATTTATACCCAGCAAAAGGGCCCGCTATGGGGTGAAGCTGTACAAATTGTGCGACAGAGAAACTGGGTATGTGTATGGCTTCATCATATATGAAGGGAAGGACACCGAACTGAACCCCCCTAATTGCCCAATCTACATTGGAACCAGTGGGAAAGTAGTTTGGGAACTCATAAACCCACTCCTAGAGAAAGGATACCACTTGTATGTGGACAATTTTTATACAAGTTTGCCCCTGTTCCGAAACTTGCACAGAATGAAGACTCCAGCATGTGGCACCGTACGGACGAACCGGAAGGGCTTTCCTCAAAGCCTGGTCACCAAAAAATTGAAAAGAGGGGAGACGGCGAGTTTGAGGAATGAGGAAATTGTGGCTGTGAAGTGGAGGGACAGAAGAGACGTCTACGTGCTTTCTTCCATCCACAACAATGAATTCGTTGAAATCACCAGAAGGAATGGCCGGATACAAAAACCCAAATGCATCTACGATTACAATAAGTTCATGGGGGGTGTCGACTTCAACGACCAGATGCTCGAACCCTACCTTTCCACAAGAAGAACATACCAGTGGTATAAGAAAGTTTCCATTTATTTATTTAATTTGGCCATGTACAACTCATATGTAATATATCAAAAATCCACTATAAGACCCAAATCCTTCCTTTTCTTCCAGGAGGAAATCACCACTGCCCTTATATATCCGAACAGCCCACCAGTAAACATTAGATCCGATGTCATTAGCCGACTCTCTGAGCGCCACTTCCCAGATAAAATCCCTCCCAGACCAACAGGCCAAAAACGCCAGAAAAAATGCCGGGTGTGCTCCAAAAGAGGAGAGAGAAGAGACACCATTTATTATTGTTCCCAATGTCCTTCAGAACCAGGCCTCTGCATGATTGATTGTTTCCGCCGTTACCATACCAAAATAAATTATTAGTTCACTTCCTGCCATTTATCTTTACGCCCCTTATGCATCTGCTTTCTCTGTAACTGACCCTGGCTTGTTATTCGACCACGCTTCTGCCTACCGATTCTGTTTATACCTCTGCCTGATCTGGAACTGACCCTGGACTGTTATTTGACCACGCTTCTGCCTACCGATTCTGTTTATACCTCTGCCTGATCTGGAACTGACCCTGGAATGTTTGACCATGCTTTTTGCCTGCCTCTTGGACTGATCTTTTACCCTGCCAGTGGACTAGTGGGATTCATAACACAGGGGTCTCACATATGTGAGGGGCTCCAGAATTGTTTTTCTGGATGAAGAAAACAATTGTTTTTGTTTTCTCATTCCTAGATTAGGGTCTGGAGACTCGGAGGCTTCAAAGAGATTTGGGTGGGAGAAGCCTCTACCCCTGTCCCCATTCAGTCCTGAACGAGGCCCTACTTCTGCCTGCTGCCTGTAGGACCTATGCCATCATGCCTCTGCCTGTTGCATGAACTGACCACACCACATGGACCTGCCTACTATCAGGACCAATATTTTGTCACTGCTGACAATCTCTGCTTGCACTGACCCTGGACTGTATATAACAAAAAGACTGTTAACTATTGGAGTACTGCAGAATGCTCACCAGCTGCCTGTATGAACTATGGACAGTATTCCTGCCTGTTGCCTGGACAATTGCATTCGCTTTTGCTGACCAAGTCCCTGCCTGTTGCCTGGACCAGTGCTATCCTCCTGCGGACAACTGCGCTTCTAAAACAGGTAATCTTTTGTTTACCATTTGCTCAGCAGAATGTATTTTGGGGTGTAATTCTTGGTATGTGCATGTTATGTGTCCCTAGAACACCTGATGGTGTTCCTTGCATTTTGGGCCACTGTATGTGGCCAGGCTGTGTAAAAGTCTCACACATGTGGTATCGTCATACTCAGGAGGAGTAGCAGAATGTATTTTGGGGTGTAATTTTTGCTATGTGCATGCTATGTGTTGGAAATATCTTATAAATGGACAACTTTGCGTAAAAAAAATGCGTTTTCATTTTTTTCCCACATTTTCCCAAAACTTCTGGAAAAAAATGAAACATTCAAAAGACTCATTATGCCTCATAGATTATACGTTGGGGTGTTAGCTTTCCAAAATGGGGTCACTTTGTGGGCGTTTCCATTGTCCTGGTGCTCCAGGGCCTTCAAAATTGTAATAGGTGGTTGAGAAATTAGATGTGTAATTTATGCTCCTAGAACGCCTGACGGTGCTACTTCAATGTTGGGCCTCTGTATGTGGCCAGGCTGTGTAAAAGTCTCACACATGTGGTATCGTTATACTCAGGAGGAGTAGCAGAATGTATTTTGGGGTGTAATTTTTGCTATGTACATGCTATGTGTTGGAAATATCTTATAAATTGACAACTTTGTGTGACAAAAATGTGTTTTAATTTTTTTCCCACATTTTCCCAAAACTTCTGGAAAAAAATGAAACGTTCAAAAGACTCATTATGCCTCATAGATTATACATTGGGGTGTTAGCTTTCCAAAATGGGGTCACTTTGTGGGTGTTTCCATTGTCCTGGTGCTCCAGGGCCTTCAAAAGTGTAATAGGTGGTTGAGAAATGAGATGTGTAATTTATGCTCCTAGAACGCCTGACGGTGCTACTTCAATGTTGGGCCTCTGTATGTGGCCAGGCTGTGTAAAAGTCTCACACATTTGGTATCGCCATACTCAGGAGGAGTAGCAGAATGTATTTTGAGGTGTCATTTTTGCTATGTACATGCTATGTGTTGGCAATATCTTATAAATGGACAACTTTGCGTAAAAAAATTGCGTTTTCATTTTTTTCCCGCATTTTCCAAAAACTTCAGGAAAAAAATGAACCATTCAAAAGACTCATTATGCCTCATAGATTATACGTTGGGGTGTTATCTTTCCAAAATGGGGTCACTTTGTGGGTGTTTCCATTGTCCTGGTGCTCCAGGGCCTTCAAAAGTGTAATAGGTGGTTGAGAAATGAGATGTGTAATTTATGCTCCTAGAATGCCTGAAGGTGCCATTTCAATATTGGGCCTCTGTATGTGGGCAGGCTGTATAAAAGTCTCACACATTTGGTATCGCCATACTCAGGAGGAGTAGCAGAATGTATTTTGGGACGTCATTTGTGGTATACACATGCCATGTGAGAGAAATAACCTATTACATTGACAATTTTGTGGAAAAAATAAAAAAATAAAAATAAATCTTCATTTTGCAAAGAATTGTGGGAAAAAATTACAACATCAAAAACCTCACGATGCATCTTACTAAATACCTTGGAATGTCTAATTTAAAAAAAGGGGTCATTTGGGGGGTATTTGTGCTTTGCTGGCTTGTTCGGGTCGTAAGAAATGAGATAGGCCACCAGTACATTAGGTGTGATCAATTGTTTATGATCCGCACCACAGCTTGTAGACTCTATAACTTTCACAAAGACCAAATAATATCCACTAATTTGGGTTATTTTTACCAAAGATATGTAGCAGTATAAATTGTGGCCAAATTTTATAAAGAAAAATTAATAATTTGCAAAATTTTATCACATAAACTAAAAAAAAGCCTTTTTTTTTCAAAATTTGCCGTATTTTTTCATTTATAGCGCAAAAAATAAAAAACCCAGAGGTGATCAAATACCACCAAAAGAAAGCTCTATTTGTATGAAAAAAAGGACAAAAAAATCATTTGGGTACAGTATTACATGACCGAGTAATTGTCATTCAAAATGTGAGAGCACTGAAAGCTGAAAATTGGTCCGGGCACGAAGGGGATTTAGTGCCCAGTTGTCAAGTGGTTAAATAAACTATCTGGATGACCAGGCCTGACCATATAACTCAGTCTCTAGGGGATAAATACTTTGCATGCAAGTCTTTAAACGGTGGTGCACATTTCAGGAACATATTTGTAATCCAAAGGGTAAAAGTGCCAACACAGAACACTCCACTAGAGATCCGTTTGACTCAGTTCTGCTATGGATCTCAAGTGGGGATTTAAAAATGAACTGGTGGGCCACGGCAGTCTGTAGGCCTAACAATATGGTACAGTATATGGATTGAGCAGGTGCTCGCTCACCCCTCCGGACGCGATCCCAGTCCAGGAACTTCCACCTGCTGTGTCTCCACACACAGCCTCTGCAGCGGTCTGGTCTCCGGCTCAGCAGCGGTTGAGGATGACCGAGTCAGATGCCACCCAGGCTCGCAATGGGGGTGGAAGGCTCTTTTGGGTAGCAGCGCAAGGCCCCAGGCTTCAGGTCTTGCACCACAGCGGATCCGCACAGGAAGATCTCTCCACTGAAGTCTCGTGTCCCAAAGAGACCGAGTGCAGCCTCGCCTCCTCCTTATATAACCCCACCCATGAGTCTCTGGGGTGGGAACATTGCATCCTGGATGCCGAATGGGGTTCTGGGTAAGGTAGTCCTGAGAGTCTTAAAGGAGACCCCGCTACATACACATCTCCCTCCATACTGTAATGTCCACATCTCCCCCCCATACTGTAATGTCCACATCTCCCCCCATACTGTAATGTCCACATCTCCCCCCATACTGTAATATCCACATCTCCCTCCCATACTGTAATGTCCACATCTCCCCCCCCCATACTGTAATGTCCACATCTCTCCCCCCTCCATACTGTAATGTCCACATCTCCCCCCCCCCATACTGTAATGTCCACATCTCCCTCCCTATACTGTAATGTCCACATCTCCCTCCCCATACTGTAATGTCCACATCTCCCCCCCCCATACTGTAATATCCACATCTCCCCCCCATACTGTAATATCCACATCTCCCCCCATACTTTAATGTCCACATCTCCCTCCCCATACTGTAATATCCACATCTCCCCCCCATACTGTAATGTCCACATCTCCCCCCCATACTGTAATGTCCACATCTCCCCCCCCATACTGTAATGTCCACATCTCCCCCCATAATGTAATGTCCACATCTCCCCCGTAATGTCCACATCTTCCCCCCCCCCATACTGTAATGTCCACATCTCCCTCCCCATACTGTAATGTCCACATCTCCAACATACTGTAATGTCCACATCTCACCCATACTGTAATGTCCACATCTCCCCCCAAACTGTAATGTCCACATCCCCCCCCCATACTGTAATGTCCACATCTCCCTCCCCACTGTAATGTCCACATCTCCCCCCCCCCACTGTAATGTCCACATCTCCCCCCACTGTAATGTCCACATCTCCACCCCCATACTGTAATGTCCACATCTCCCCCCATACTGTAATGTCCACATCTCCCCCCCCCCCCATACTGTAATGTCCACATCTCCCACCATACTGTAATGTCAACATCTCCCCCCCATACTGTAATGTCCACATCTCCCTCCCATACTATAATGTCCACATCTCCCCCCCCATACTGTAATGTCCACATCTCCCTCACCATACTGTAATGTCCACATCTCCCCCGTAATGTCCACATCTCCCCCCCATACTGTAATGTCCACATCTCCACCATACTGTAATGTCCACATCTCACCCATACTGTAATGTCCACATCTCCCTCCCCATACTGTAATGTCCACATCTCCCCCTTATGCTGTAATGTCCACATCTCCCTCCCCATACTGTAATGTCCACATCTTCCCCCCCCCCCCCATACTGTAATGTCCACATCTCCCTCCCCATACTGTAATGTCCACATCTCCCCGTAATGTCCACATCTCCCCCCCCCCATACTGTAATGTCCACATCTCACCCCATACTGTAATGTCCACATCTCCCTCCCACCCATACTGTAATGTCCACATCTCCCCCATACTGTAATGTCCACATCTCCCTCCCCATACTGTAATGTCCACATCTCCCCCTCCATACTGTAATGTCCACATCTCCCCCCCCCATACTGTAATGTCTACATCTCCCCCCCATACTGTAATGTCCACATCTCCCCCCCCATACTGTAATGTCCACATCTCCCTCCCCATACTATAATGTCCACATCTCCCCCCCCCCATACTGTAATGTCCACATCTCCCCCGTAATGTCCACATCTCCCCCCCCCCCATACTGTAATGTCCAAATCTCCACCATACAGTAATGTCCACATCTCACCCATACTGTAATGTCCACATCTCCCTCCCCATACTGTAATGTCCACATCTCCCCCATAATGTCCACATCTCCCCCTTATACTGTAATGTCCACATCTCCCTCCCCATACTGTAATGTGCACATCTCCCCCCCCCCCCATACTGTAATGTCCACATCTCCCTCCCCATACTGTAATGTCCACATCTCCCCCCCCCCCATACTGTATTGTCCACATCTCACCCCCCACCCATACTGTAATGTCCACATCTCCCCCATACTGTAATGTCCACATCTCCCCCCCATACTGTAATGTCCACATCTCCCTCCCCATACTGTAATGTCCACATCTCCCCCCCCCCATACTGTAATGTCCACATCTCCCCCCATACTGTAATGTCCACATCTCCCTCCCCATACTGTAATGTCCACATCTCCACCATGCTGTAATGTCCACATCTCACCCATACTGTAATGTCCACATCTCCACCATACTGTAATGTCCACATCTCCCCCTCATACTGTAATGTCCACATCTCCCTCCCCACTGTAATGTCCACATCTCCCCCCCACCCATACTGTAATGTCTACATCTCCACCATACTGTAATGTCCACATCTCCCCCCATACTGTAATGTCCACATCTCCCCCCCACCCATACTGCAATGTTCACATCTCCCAACATAAACAACAAGAAAAAAATAATTAAAATTTAAGATGTTCATATAGATAACTTTTAATTTAATTTCAATCTACAAAAAAATCTAAAATTAAACTAAACAATATATAAAAAAAAATTATTGAAAAAAAAAAATTACACACAAATTTAAAATATTTTTTTTTGTATAATATTATACTATGATTTAATTTAAAATTGTAATTAATGAACAATTATAAAATTGTTCAATTACATTTTCTATATTATGTGAATTTATATATTACTCAAATTAATATATATATATATATATATATATATATATATATATATATATAAAAACTATAATTTTAAAATATTACTTTATTAGCGTAAAAAAAAGAAATAAAATAATAAATAATAAAATATATATACATATATATATTAAATTGAATTGTAATTCACTTAACTGAATTTTAAATTTTAGCCTACAAATCTATATAAAAAAAAAATATATAGGTATTAATTATTTCAATATATTATAATTTTAATAATTGATCAACACATATAATTTAATATTCTGAATTCCAAAGATAAAAATATATTTATTATTTTACAAATTAAAATAATTATTAAATTGTAAAAAATAATTTATTACCAACACCACACAACACTACCCATTATTATCTCTCTCTCTCTCTCTCTCTCTCTCATCTCTCTCTCTCTCTCTCTCTCTCTAGAGAGAGAGAGAAATATATATCTCTCTATCTACAAACACACACACACTCACTTAAACAAAATATAACCATAATAAAATTAATCAAAAAAATATTTATTACATTTTTTAAATTACAAAAAAAAACACATATAAATATTAATAACAAACGTGACTTTAATAATATGAGAAAGAGAGAGCGAGAGAGCGAGCGAGTGAAAGAGAGAGAGAGAGAGAGAGCGCGAGCGAAAGAGAGAGAGAGAGGGGGGAGAGGAAAAGAGAGGGAAAGAGAGAGAGAGGGAAAGAGGGAAAGAGAGAGGGAGAGAGAGAGGGGAAGAGGGAAGAGAGAGAGGGAAAGAGGGAAAGAGAGAGAGAGGGAAAGAGGAAGAGAGAGAGGGAAAGAAAGAAAGAGAGAGAGGGAAAGAGAGAAAGAGAGAGGGAAAGAGGGAAAGAGAGAGGGAAAGAGGGAAAGAGAGAGAGGGAAAGAGGGAAAGAGAGAGAGAGGGAAAGAGAGAGAGAGAGGGAAGAGGGAAAAGAGAGAGAGAGGGAAAGAGGGAAAGAGAGAGA